>CM065133.1:16352500-16995000 GCA_033026305.1 Cirrhinus molitorella | reverse complement strand
GATCTGAGATCTGGATTTTTATCAATGCCTATATATCTCTCTTTTACATATGTATTGTGTCTGTGTTTGTTACTGCATTGCAGATCAGGCTGAAGATTCTTGCAAAGCTCTCAGATGAAGTTAAATCTCCTCTGATGAAGCTACACAACAGTCTCAATGGAAAGGTGCGTTTGATGACACAACATGGAATCTGTGCTCACAGAACGTGTCAAATTTCAGTTCAAACACCTGACTTTTACACAGTTCTACATATCTCCTGCCCACTGTGTTTTTATGAATAATTGAATCATTTGATAATGCTCTCACACTGCAAAAAATGTTTTTCTTACGTAGATTTTTTTGTCTTGTTTCCAGTCAAATTATCTAAAAATTCTTAAATTAAGAAGGATTTTCTAGACATTTTTGTCTTGTTTTCAAGCTAAATAATCTGCCAATGGGGTTATCAAAATAATCTTCTTTCAAGAAGAAAACTATATTATTTTGCTTACCTCACTTGTTTCTAGCAAAAACTCAACTTAATTTTAACTTTTTTTTTAATACAAGACAATAATTTTTACTTGTCTAGAAAATCCTTCTTGATTTAAGAATTTTTATATATTTTGGCTGGAAACAAGACAAAAAATCTAAGTAAAAAAAGCATTTTTGCAGTGCAGCTGTTTGTAAAGAGTGTTGTAATGTTTAAATCCTTTCCAGAGAATTCCACAGATTTCCAAAAAAATGTGAACGACTACATGTGCATTATATTTTACTGTCAGTTGTCATAGAACAAAGTAACAGAATTTATTTTGACATTTGCAGGCCATTGAAGACTTTTTGTCATGTTTGGAGACAAGTGCAGAAGAGTGCGGGCTTCTTCTTAAGAAAGGCGACAAGAAAAGAGAAAGGTATAACCACTTCTATTCTCCAACACTGGATCTGTAATGATCACCTGAGATATGTGTTTTTTATTATTGTTTACCAAGTAACAGGCTTCTTTTGGAGACACTAAAGTTAACATGTTAGCTTGAGGTTGACAGTCATGTATTTTATTTTAATAATTACAAATTATTCTCAAGTTAAGTCTTCTTTGTTTTCTAATAAGGTTTAGTACTAGTTTGCAGTAAGTTTAAAGTTTTCTTTCATATTGTTGATTTTAAAAACGATCAGCAATTAATCACAAATGTGTTTGCACGTTAATGCGAAAAGTTGGTTTAATTAAACCACAGGGAACAATCACAGAAAAGCATGTATCACACACTTATAGTAAATTGCAGTCAGAATCAGCATATGTTAAAGTAGCGATGAAACAGAAGTAGCAACACAATCTTTTATTGAATATTGTGATGTACATCTGACTGTAACATTTATTATCAAAAAAATGTACAGTGTGGGTTCTATGCATTGGTTGTTGACTAAATGATTGGAGAAGTCCTGCAGACATCACCTGAGAGAAGTCTGTTTTTCACCAGTCTGTTTTTCATTTTTTTTAAAAAACAAGACTGAGGAACAGATGAATTGTTCACAATAGGATTTATAAAATGCATTTAGAAAATAGATCAGGTGAATATTAATTTCATTGCAACATAAAATATATTTTTATTTAACTATAGCAAATGCAGTCATTGTCTAACAAGGTTCACATATGGTTGCTGTGTGTGTGTGTGTGTGTGTGTGTGTGTGTGTTTTGCATGTTTGCAGGCAGTCTCTCTTTGTGCATCGCCAGGCTCTGTCGGAGCAGTTGAGAGATACAGAAGACCCAGCACTTGTGCTGCATCTGACCAGTGTCTTGCTCTTCCAAAACGTCACACACTGCATGCTGCATGCACCTGGTCGCTGTGTGCCGCAGATCATCAGCTTCCTGCAAAGCAAGATTCCTGAGGTAACCATGTGTCCCCAAAACTGACAGTAAAATACAGCTGTGTGTGAAGAAACACACACCTGTAATATACAGACAAGTCATTGTACACAGTGCATAAAGTGGTGGTTCTCAGTTGGTCTTTATGTCATAGGCTGACAACAGGGAAAAACATAGCTAAATATAAATATTAAAACACAGTGAATCATAAGCTTGTGCATAGTGTAGCAGTCCTGTTCTTTAATAGAAAATGCATTTTATTACTAAACAAAACCTGTGAAAAAAGTGATTTATCACATCCCAACATAATGAATCTTACAGAAGCTATGTATTTTTCCCTGTGTGTGTTTTAGGAACAGCACAAGCTGCTGTCCCAGTACCAGAGTCTGGTGGTCAAGCAGCTGGTAGTGCAGGGTCACGGCCCGGAGAAGAAGTGCAGTCCGGGAGAGAAAGCTGAAGACGGTCCTGTTGTTTCTGATGACTTTGAGGGGCTTCAGAAAGAGCTTTACAGTCTCACCAGAGACATTAAAGACATCATCCTTAGCCAGAGAAAAACATCTGTCACAGAATAACACCGTTGTTCGCAACAACCCCAGCCGTTAATGTATTCTGCTACATTATGTATTAGAGCTCTAATTTTAAATGTATGAAATAAACTGACTGAATTCAACCTCGCAACACATTTCCTCACTGAATGCAGAGATATGGGAGGGTGACATTTTTGTGTTGTTCTGGCAATTAAAGTGTTTTTCCCCTCCAAAGACCTTAAGCCCAGCCTGAGAATGGTAATATTTTCCAATAATTTTGCATACATTTTGAACTGCAGCTTGTCTATGACATATAAATAAATTCAGTTAACATCTTTTACCAGTGTGCCTCTAAAACAGTCAGGGCTACAGCCCGTGTAAACGTAAAATACAACACCACTGATTGTAAATGTAAAATCAGACATGGCCTGCTGAGGGGCCACTGTGTTATTTTATATAAAATAAATAAATGTACATTTAAACTGTGGTTTGAGTATTTTTGTATTAAGTTATAGATCTTCAAACAACTTTAATTTGTAGCAGATAAATGTCAAAATTTGATATCAGTAGCACTAAGAAGAGTTACATAGGACACACTGAAGCACAAAGTGCTACAATCATCTCCATATTGCTAAATGTTGGCCAATATTTATTTGCTTCCCAAATAAATACATTTTGTTGTCATTACCAACATGATTCTCATTGGCAAATCATAAAATTCTTTGCGAAAGTATTTTATTTATAATTTTTTTCACATTTTATGTTGCTGCCTTATGTTAAACTGCTTTAAATGACTCTAAATTACTTCCACATCAATCTACTCTCCATACACCATAATGGCAAAGCAAAAAAAAAAAAAAAAAAAGTTTAGGAGCATTCATATTGCCTGCAGATGTTACTATGCTTTGATTGAAGTTAACCTCTGGCAAATTTAATTGAGTGGATATGATTTGGAAAGGCACACACATCTTAAAAGATGAAAAACAACTGCATTAAGTATCTGGGCAAGAGTTCAGAACAAAAAACTTCTGCATTGAAGGTTCACAGAAGCATGTAGTCTCTAAACTACACTACCCTTAATAGAAGTTTGAAACAACAACGACTCTACCTGGAGCTGGCTTCCTGGCCAAACTGAGCGATTGATCGAGAAGGCCCTTGGTTAGAGTGGTGACAAAGATCCTGATGGTCACTCTGGTTGAGCTACATGATCATAAATGCAGAAGGGAGAAACTTACAGAAAAATCACTGCAACATTCCACCGATCTGGGCTTTATGGCGGTGTGGCAAGACACAATCCTCTCCTTAGTGAAAACATGAAAACACACTTGAAATTTGCAAAAAAAAAAAAAAAAAGCACCTAAAGGCCCCTTAGACTGTAAGAAACAAGAACCTCAATTACAAGCATCCTGTTCAAAGGAAACCAGGCACTGTGCTCATCACCTGCAGAGTACCATCCCAAAAGTAATGTGTGCTAGTAGCAGCCTCATTTGGGGCTGTTTTTCAGTGGCAGGGACTGAGGGACTTGTCTGAGAAGAAGAAAAGCTCAATGCACCAAAATATTGAGATAGCCTTAATGAAAACCCAATCCAGAGCATTCAGAACCTCAGATTGGGCAGTAGATTTACCTTCCAATAGGGCAATACAGACCGTGAAGGTGCTTTAGTTAAGTAAGGAGTTAAGGGTATGAATACTTATGCAATGTACTTATTTCATTTTTTTTTTTTTTTTTATACATTTATGAAGTTGTGACAGTTCTGTTTTTGCTTTGTCATTAGGGTGCATGGAGTGTAGATTTATCTTGTATGTATATTTGTTGTGTATCTTTATTTGACCCTCTAACTCTAGCACTCTCTATTCTATTTCTATTCTTAAAAAAGTAGCTTCTCTATTGATTTTATATCTACTATCCTTTCTATCTGTTTACTTTTTGTTTATTATACAATTAACAATAAGCAAAAAACAAACACTAGCTTGCTTTATTCTTTTTCTGTTCTATCCTGTTGTCTTTTTATTTATTCTATAATAAAAAAAAAACAAACCTTGCTACGTATACTGCATTAATCCGAGATTTGTCATAGCACTTACATATCATTGCTCTTTTGTTGATTTTGATTGCTTCCATTGTCCTCATTTGTAAGTCACTTTGGATAAAAGCGTCTGCAAAATGACTGAATGTAAATATAAATGTAGGTTGATATGGGGAAAAAGTACTTTAAAAGTTTAACATAAGGCAGCAACATAACAAAACGTGAAAAAAATATGAAGGGGTGGGAATACTATCGCATAGGCACTGTACATATAACATCTTGTTCCCATTTTCAGGTTTAACAGTATACTTAACAGTACATGGTGTAAAGAGAAGATTCTCCACTGACAGACGTCATTCTGGCTGGAGAGCTGCCTCAGTGTCATTATTTCTCCAGCAGGAGAAATACTCCCAAAGAGGGTATCACGGGTATCGTTTTTTTTTTTTTTAATACATCAAATGTAATACCTTGTCAGATGGAACAAAAGGTACAAAATAAAACGTAAAGTGATTACATCAAGAAAGTTTGTTTTAGTGCATTAAGACAAAGACATGAAGTCATTGAAAATAAATTAAATATAAAAAAAATGGAAGGAAAGTCACATGAGACCCAGACAGCAAAAATCATCTGGTCCAGATCCGGCCCATACCTCTGCAAATCCGCAAAACGAACTTGGGCCGGTGTCTTGGCCAAAATTGTTGGCACCCCTCAAATTTTTCCAGAAAATCAAGTATTTCTCACAGAAATGTATTGCATTATCACATGTTTTGGGCCCGGATCCGCTCTGCGACAGTAGTCCACGCCGACTGAAACCAGGCCCGGGCCCGATTCGTCTAAGATGGTGATACAGAACTGAAACGGATGTGACTGTAACACGGATTTGCCGGTTTGAAAACGAATCCGGCACAGAGTCAGCTGCTGTCTGGGGAGAATGCCTTTATCTAAAAAATAATAATTATTAAAAAGAGTAAGAACTTAAGTCCACACATTTTTATACTTGACAACACTGTTCTCATGAATAATGGTCTTTTTATTTAAAAGAATTAAAGAAATAAATGTTTAAATCAGGGCAAATCTTGCCCTGGAGGGCCAATGCCCTGCAACCCTAATCAAACACACCTGAGCAAGCTCATCAAGGTCTTCAGGATAATTATAAAATCACAGGTAGGTGAGTTTCATCAGGGTTTGAGCTAAACTCTGTAGGGCAATGGCCCTCCAGGACCAGGGCCCTCATTTATAAAGTGTGCATATGCTCAGATTTGATCTTTGTGTGTATCTTAGTGTACTCTTAAATCCACACCAACGCTCATATTTTTAAAAACTGGCCTTGACGTGGAAAAGTGTTTAACGTCACTTTAGGCCTAATATGCCTAAGTGGCTAAAGTACTTGGGCCTCATTTATAAAATGTTGCGCAGAAACCATCCCAAACAGCAAAAATCATCTGGTCCAGATCTGGCCCATACTTCTGCAAATCCGCAAAACGGACTTGGGCCGGTGTCTTTTGGCACAACGGGCCAATACTGGCACACATCTGGTTTTCCCTCATCTGGACCAGCACTGGGCCGTACCAGACTTGGCCCGGATCCGCTCTGCGACAGTAGTCCGCGCCCACTGAAACCAGGCCCGGGCCGGATCCATCTAAGACGGTGATACAGCACTGAAACGGATGTGACTGTAACACGGATTTGCCGGTTTGAAAACGAATCCAGCACAGAGTCAGCTGCTGTCTGGGATCCTAAATTTGATCCTATCGTCTCTCAAATATGTGTACATATGATTCATAGAATGAATGTACAAACATGTCTCTTTCAGCTGTGAAAACTATGAATCACAAATGAACGTGAACTTGTGCGCCACTGTATGTTTTCAGCTCTCTCGCCTTGTAAATGACTCCTAATTAATGACATTAACATATAAAAGATTGATTTAGAACAGCGAGCTGCAAGAACTGCTTATACTTCCAAAAACCTGCAGTACTCCAACAAGAAAAAGTATGTATGTCTGTTAGGACCCTGATGTGACGCTAAACACTTTTCCACGTCAAAGCCAGTTTTTACAAATATGAGCAATGGCATGGATTTAAGCTTATGCACGCTCTAAGATCAAATCTACGCACACTTTATAAATGAGGCCCCATCTCTCACATTCACGTTACACTACAAATAATTTATTGATCCAGCACATTCCATATGGGTGCCCAAACTTGGAGGGCCGGTGTCCTGCAGAGTTTAGCTCCAACTTGCCTCAACACACCTGCCTGGAAGACCATGATTAACTGGCTTAGGTGTGTTTAATTAGGGTTGGAGCTAAACTCTGCAGGACACCAGCCCTGAGTGTCCTGCAGACACTGCAGACTGAGTTTGGACACCCCTACCATAGATGTTCACTTAAACTGAGATTTGTGTCCTCATTATAAAAATGTTCATACACACATCTGATTTTACAGTGATGTCCAAACTAGTTCCTGGAGGCCAGCTGTTCTACACAGTCAAGGTCTAACCCGAATTAAACCTGAACCAACTAATCAAGGTTTTCAGACTCACTAACTTTCAGGCAAGAATTGGACACCTTTGTCTTAGTGCGGGGTTTCTCAATCCTAATCTTGAAGGACCCCTAACATTTTGTTGTCTGCCACACCAAATTTCAGATGTATAAAAAGTCTATTTTATTTGGAAAAGTCATCATTCAATTTATACCGCTTGAGCAAGCAAGAGATTTGAAAAATGATCTTAGATCAAATGTAGGACAGTTTCTACACCGCAATTTATAAATGAGGTTAATAGGGAATTTGGAAACAAAGTCAACACCTTGAACTCTTTGTTCCTCTTTGTTCTCTGTTCCTCAAACAATTCCTGAACAATGGTATGTGTTAAAGTTACATCCTCATGAATGCCACAACCCAGTGTTTCCTAGCAGAAGCGTGAAACTTCCTCCACCAGTCCGCCTTCTTCTCATAGCGTATCTTGCTGCAATCACTTCCTGAGGGTAAACGACACACTTGCACTCAGCCATCCACCTGCCCACTGTAGGTACTTTCAGCGATAGACAGGGGTCATCACGGGCACTCTGAATGGTCTGCAGCTATGGCCAGCATTTAGATTTTCAGCAATATCAGCTCCCCATGATTCAACAAGGCCTAAACACCCATGACCCTGATGCAGATTCACCTGTTGTGCTTCCTTGCATCACTTTTGGTAGGGTAGGTACTAACTACTGCATACCGGGAAAACCCATTTGGAGATGCTCTGACCCAGTTGGTCCTGGAGGGCCAGTGTCCTGCAGAGTTTAGCTCCAACCCCAACTGAACACACCTGAATCAAGCTCTTACTAGGCACACAATAAACTTCCCAGTAGGTGTGTTGAGGACAGCTGGAGCAAACCTCTAGAGGACATCAGCCCTCCAGAACCGAGTTTGGGCACCCCTGAGCTAAAGTCACAGTTTTCTTGCTTCCACCACATAAAATTCAAGAACTGATTGTTTGCTTACCTTACACTCTTTTACCATTGAAAAACCAATATGTCACATTGGAATTCATGTTCAGCTTCTGTGAACAGTAAAGTCTGCCTTCTTTGATATGATTGGCCAACATTTTACATTGACAAGTGCTGTTAGAGTACAGAACAAAAAAGTGATACGAAATGAAGTTCAGCAGAGCATTGTCACCTTGACATTACAGGAAGTTGGACAGCCTGTCTAACCAATGTCCATGGTGATCGGTGATCCTGTGTAGAATAAGCTCATCTCAGAAGAGACTTTTACCATTATGTCAAGTGCCTGCAATTACAATTAGGTACAAATTAGTTGCTCATTAAAGAGAAGGCCACACCTTCAGTAAACCCCAATAAAGTGGTCTAGTTTGGGAATAATGCTGCATTCACGCCATGTCGCAATTCCGAGGTGACAAAATGCTCCTGAACTTGTAATTACAATTTGTAAACTAGGAATGTTTTGTTACGATTTGGACCAGTAACAGCTGTACCACGTGGCTGCTGCCAGGTTCATTTTGGCTCTACATAGGCGCTACCTCTGAGTCCCAGAACATGTAAAGCTATGAATAAAATGTCACGTGTGAAATCACATCTCGGATATACGGAAATTACGCCATGGCGTGAAGGCAGCATTAGCTGCATCCAAGAACATCTTACAATCATAAATGAGCTGCCTGAGCCATATTGGGCATTTAAAGCCACTTCCAGTTCTGCTGTATGTAAAATAATTTGGCCTGAGACTATTAAAACATGCTGGGATAGGCTCTAGCACTCCCTGTGATCATACACTGAATAAATGGGTGCAGAAAAAGAACTGATAGATAGACAAATTAAATATCCACAGGAGGACTCATGATTTTGAAATCTATAAATACAGCAAACAACGAGCCACATAATTCTGATTTCACACCCGCCCACATTCCTGTAACCTGATTAAAATGTATTTCGTCTAAATGGATAGTTTCTCGCAAAAGGTGCACTTTGCACACTGCACTCAATACTGTAATGGTCATCCATTAAAAATATCCAATGATTAGTCTGAAAGCACATCAAGAAGGTTAAAAATTAAATATATTTGACTGTTTTGAAATGCACTTGTTTGCTTGATATTGTCATTCTGTACTTTATGTTGCTGCATGCATGTTATTGTCCAGGCTTCTTTTTTTTATCCATTATTTCTGAATTTGAAAAGAACTTTTATAACATATTTAGTACAACAGTTGAAAGCATTTTTTTCCAAGAAACAAGTTTGAAAGAATTCTGATGATGAATCAAGGTCAATGGTTTGTGTGTGGTTGTTTTTGTTTTATTTGAAAATCCAGTACAAGGCATTGAAAAGTCTGTTCAATAGCTCTTGTGCATTAAATCTGTCTGTGTGTATATAATATTTGGTTTGATAATACGTGTAATGGATTTTGTGTATGCCAGGTAAAAATGTAACTGTAGCTATACAGGGTGCAAGGACTGTATTACATGGTTGTTCCAGATGACTATTGTTGTATAAGCACTAAATTGCTCTCCATTACATTTTTGTAATTTTCCCTTGTTCTTTGCAGTGTTCAGGGACAGGTTTCTTACACACTTTTTTCTTGTTGTCATGGGAACGGCAGGGAGATGATGAGTAAATTCTTAAAAAAAAAAAACTCTTTTTGTGTCAAACAACAACAGAAGTTAAGAGTGAGGGTGTGAAAACTGAGTTTAAAAGTACAAGTAAAATGTAATGAAATTTCATTTCATTGATAGCTGCTGTAAGTGTCCCTTAATAATTTGTTTAATTTTCTTTAGCTTAAAATACCCATGGACATTACCATACACACAACTTTTGCGTATTTAAACATTCAATTTAATTGTATATAAAACCTTAACATACAAAGAAAACAACTGCTTATTTTGTAATAATAAAAAAAAACTTTTATACTTCTATCATTTATTAAAACATTAAAGATTGATTAAAACAGCTGATTTAAAGTATCCAATTATTGTTACTGACATTCCAAATTCACAACCCCCCTCTGAGAAAACATGTTTTATGTCAGTGTTATAGTGGCATCTCCAAAAAAAAACAAATACTCCCACCAGAGTGTACCAACTCTGAATAATACAAGCTGGTTGCCAAGTAATACATACTGTTGCTAAGTAATAGTGTTCCACACTTTGGTTCTGATGAGCTTCTAAAGCCCACAGCATCCTCATTAGCGGTGGCTGGAGAAATAATGAACCTCACAAGGGACACTAGCAAAGGAAAATTACCTTTCAGAATCAAAAAGCTTTAGGGTTTACCTCCAGCCCAGGCAGCCTCAGGAACAAATCATCATCTAAATGAAGGCGGCACACTACAAAGGCTCTAACAGCCACTGTAGAATCAAAACAACACCTTGGCCTCAAATGAGCAGAGGACGTTTTTTTCTTTTCACAACAAATAGTTCAAACTCAAATGCTTGCCAAAAACATCCTTCAGCTGCATGGCAGCAACAAGCAGTTGGTTACACTTAAAAATAAAGGTTCTTTATTGGCATCGATGGTTCCTTTTGACTAATAAACTTCAGAGACATTTCCATTCAGTCGTGACAACAGGATTAAAAAAAGCCCTTAGAGATTACACTAGAAAAATGTATATGACAACAGAAATTCCATTAATTGTGATTTTATTATTTTCCATGTTTTTATTTACTTCCAGGCATGGAAATCACAATTTTAAAATTCACATTAAAAATCATGTATTTCCACAAAGTCACCTACTTATCAGTTTAGAACATGCTTGTACCTTTGTCAAATGCCTTTCCCTTATTTCCACAATGAAAATAATTGAAAACAGAACAGCTAAACAATCAACAATAAAATTAAATTGAAAATGTTAAAGTGTAAAACAGATCACAAAGCCAGGAAAAACAAAACAAAAACAGCTCACAAAATCTTATTACATTCATGGCATAAAACAGAAGATTGCACATTTTCACCAAATATAGCAGCACCTGACTGATATGTACTAAACAACTATAAATGTCTAAATCCTATATATATATATATATATATATAAAAAAACATTGTGCAATTAAAGTAGTTTAATGTACAGGCTCTGTAAACCTTCTCATCTGTACAATCTTTTACAGCTAAAACATCCTGCAGTTTGAAGAAAGACCAAACATATCACAGCTTGATACGATTGTACTGTAAGAATTACAAAAGGAGCTGCAGAAACGTCCTCCACTACACCACAGAACGATGCTCCCCGCACACATAAACAGCACTGGGGCGTATACGTCTTTTAGTGTGGCCAGGCAGCTGCGGCAGGAACTTGAAGTACTTGGGCATCAGGTCAAGGCAGGCATCACGGAACTTCTTGATTCGCCAGTAGTAGATGAGAGGATTCAGGGCCGATTTGAGGTAGCAGATCCACAGCAGCCACGTGCTGATCTCAAAGAAGTTCTGCCGGTAGTAGAATGTGCGACTGAAGGTGGACAGCAGGCTGTAGGTGGCGAATGGAGCCCAGCATGCGGTGAAGACTGAGAATAGAATGAGGATTGTGGTGAAGGCACGTGTTTTGAAGCTCATGTCAACGTTCATTTGAAAGGGCCTTTGCAGACTCATCAGACCCAGCTTGCTGGCTTGGCTGAGGCACACAGAGTCAGGATGGGAGTGGATGCGCAGCGCGTTGTGGCGGAGTGTACTTAAGATGCCCATGAACGTGTACAGCATCACCAGGAACGGTACAAAGAAGAACACCAGCATAATGAGCATCACGTAAGCATGGTAACCACGCTCAACCGTGTAGCTGAAAACACACTGTGGGGCTCTGGGGGGAATGTACAGGGAAGGATGGCCAATGGAAAGTGGGAAAGAAAAGCAGAAAGACAGAGACCATGAGACCGCGATTAACACTTTGGCCCTCCGTGGACTGAGTTTGTCTTGCTTTTGCACGATGATTAGGAAACGGTCCACGCTGATGATCATTAAAATAGCCACTCCTTCCATCACAAACATCCAGAAGAACATGGCCGACACACGGCAAAACACCTCTCCGAAGATCCAGCGTGTGGTTACCATTGTGACTAGCGCAAAGGGCATGTTGAGGACCGCTAACATCATATCGGCAAAGGCAAGACTGGCCAGCAAGATGTTAATAGCGGAACGCATAGCAGCTCTCTGGTAAACCATGAAGCAGACCACCATGTTTCCAAGGAAGGCCAGCAGCAGCACGCAGATGATAACCAGGCAGAAGAACACCTGGAGAGGTAGGTTCAGGCCCTGAACAGGGTCCTGCCAGACGGTCGAAGGTGTTATGTATTCCGATAGAGTCCGGAACTCTAGCGAGCTGTTGACTTTTGCGGAGAGATTCTCCATCACTCTTGTCACCTTAGGCGTGGGGTGCAGGGTGGCACTAGGCTCCCCTGAAGCCACAGGTGGACTAGTGGAGGAATAAAGCATTCTTCTTTTTGCAGTTACATGGTAAAGAGAGCATGCTCAGCCTTTCAGACAGGTCGCCAGGACACATCTCAGCACAGAGGCAGACCCTGTGGAAGCAGAAAAAAAAGAAATTAGGAATCAGTCATGTGAGAATTCACAAACAATCCTATCAGCATGCAAAGAAATACAGAGTAACAGTAAAGTGATGCTGTCAGCTGGCTGCAGGTTTAAAGCTTAAAGTGGAGAGACAAATTTAAAGAAGCCATTCCCAGAGAGCTTTGATTGCCAGCTCGCAGTAATGTCTGACAGCTTTGTCTCTACAAATTGCTGGCAGTGTGATCCCCGCTTGACAGTGAATATTGACAATGTGACAAAATTGAACAGGGCTGTGAGTTTTTTTGTATTCTTTGGGCAAAAATCTCCAGTCTTATAGTCTGTACTTGGCTTTAGCTTACTGTCCACCTAAATTCTAAAATACTAGGGCTGGGAATCAATTCCAAACAGAATCGATTCCTCGTTTCCGAGGCAAAGGGAATCGACTCCTCATCAATCGACTGCTATATCATCAAAAGTCGCTGAATGAAAAGAGTCAGTACTGAGCTCATCTGAGTTTGAAGATGCAGTCTTCCTTTAAGCACCCACTAATTTGCCTCTTGCTTGCTAATAGTCTGATTCGTTTCCACAAAAAGGTTCTTTCGGATAGATTGTTTTAATGAACCAGTTCAAAAAACGATTCAGAAGTTATTTCACGGTGGAACTGGCTTATGTTGAACAGAACAGATCATGATGTGATTGAGGGTCTTGATCCCATTTACATCTTAAATAAAATTATATTTTTTAACCTTTCTTTTAGCTAGGGGTCTGCAATATGACGTTTTTTGATCGTGCTTTTGAATAAGTATCGTAGTATCGTGCTATTCTATCAGCTGCAGTTCTGGCACCTCCGTCTCAATATACTGTACAACGCAACATACTTTCACAACAGTGTTACTCAGCGGTGAAGCTACACTCACAGGACACTGCACTTATTCACAATCACAAAAGTACATTATTTGCATCAAAGTCTTGCCGGTTAAACATTTCATATGCATGCTGTTCGGACATGCATGCACTTTTTCAGAGCGCATACACTTAAAGCGCACGCACACACACTACAAGCCTGTCAAATAGCGCCTAATTACTGAACTAAGTTATGTATCACGTCTGATTATACTAACTGTCAAAACACACAAGGTTTCCATATAAACACAGTTGCTTATGTCTAAAGTGAAAGTAAACAACTGAGAGAAAAACAGACGCATGCCTGTATATTAGATTTGTGCAGCTCTTAAAGGTAAAGCAGTAATTGTACCAAACATGCTGCTGCTTGTCATTACAGGGATTGTTCACCCAAAAATTATAATTCTGTCATTATTTGTTCACTTACATGTTGCCCCAAACTTGTATTAAACATAAAATAATATATTTTGAAAAATGTGGGTAACCATACAGTAGCTGGTCTCTATTGAATTTAATAATAGAAAAGATCAAATCGATCATTAAATTTCTTAAACGCTAATGCTAAATACACCTACTGTACCCTGTAAATACACTGTTTTATGTGTATTATGTTTATATGTAACATGTATATTTGTTCTTATTTTTTAATAAAAAAGATAAAATAACGACAAACTTTTATATCTTTGCTCACTTTGGGCTAAATATCTGCTATTCTTTTTTTTATTATTATTTTATACTTTGTTACCTTGAAAGGCTTTTTTTTTTGCTTTGTTTTTACAAAAAGGAATTTAGTTTGGCTGCACTGCTCAGACAACTTGCAAAATAGTAAAACCAACATGACAAAGAATCGTGATAAAATCGTGAATCGTGATATTTCTAAAAAAAAAAAAAAAATCGTGATATGATATTTTTGCCATATTGCCCGCCCCTACTATCAGCCAATGATAATTCTGAAATAAAACACTAAGAGCACAGATCAGTGGCCAAGAGAACAACCGATTGACAGAAGTTAAACCTTATGTCAGTGTTATTAATGTTCTGGTTATATTGTTTCAGTGTACAGTTTGTTAATTCTGTGCAAAGCATACCATTAAAGTAAACGTCATTCAGCTGAACTGTGCACATGTCTTGTTCATGTCTTGCAGACAAAATTACAATTTAAAATACAGAAATATATCATAATTAAAAAAAAAAAAAAAAGCTTCATATTAAGATAAGGCTGCTTTCTAAGACCTATATATCCTGCAGTCATGGCAAAATTCCTCCAATCTAAAAAAATAAGAATCGAAAAAGAATCGAAAACAACGAGGAATCGAACAGCCCTACAAAATACACTTTGAGTTGTATCAGGCATACATACAGCACAAGCGAAATCAATTTCATCATCAGCATAGTGTTCAGATTTTTCCAACCAAGCATATTTTGTACATTTAAACTCTTGTAAACACCTTAAATCTTTTTTGCACTAATTACATCAATAAGATGCCAACACTGCCCCAGTCCTGAGATGGAACAACAAGAAACTACTGTAGGCAGTGTTGCCAGATTAGGTGGATATCTGCCTGATTGTGTGGATTTGAATTTAACTGCAGCTATACAAAATTTGAGATCTGTTTTGGCTGTTTTTTTATTATATTTTTTTCATTTACATTTTATAGGCAAACTGGTCATCAAACAAAATCCAAGTGTCATCTCGACACTAATAAACACATAGGCTTAATGCAGAGTTGGCCGGTGTTGGTGCTGATGAGCCCTCACTTTTGGTTATTTTTAGCCATTTTTATCAGGAGTGATAGCAGGCAGGCATGGTGATTCATGAGTCACATGTTTATAGTGTGATAATAGATCAGATTTTGCACTAATTATGTTGCTTATTCCAAGTCATAGGCTATATATATATATATATATATATATATATATATATATATATAACTGCATTTATTTTTATTATAATTATAGTACAATTACAAATTGTATTGCTGCCTGGTACAACTAAAAACACTAACATGTTGGCTTGTTCTTTTGTCATCATCAGTGTGTACTGTTCTTTTGTTTTCTGTTTGTTCATGCATTTATTTAAGTATTAAACAAAAAAAAAGTACCTTCCTTTCGCCCCTTGTTATACAGAATCTAAACAAAAACAGCAGATGGGCTGAATCAAAATGCATATTCACTGACGGTACTTATAGGGAAGCAGAAATACAGTGGTTACCCGTTTACACAAAGCAGCATTGCGCTTATAAACTACTTTATTAAGCATCATATGGGGATTAAGATGAAAAGATAATGGCAAAGAAAATCTTTTCTAAAGATTAGCTCCCTTTACATATACATTTATTTCATGCCAGAGATTAGGAAAGTTACAGTTAAAACATTATTCAAAATATTCTCTCTTCTGTACTTGTAAACAGTTTTACCACAGATGATTTTTGTTCTTAAGCAGAACATTAGGTAAAGGCTGGAATTGGGAAAAAATAAGAATATAAAATACCAGAGTTTAAAAATTAAATGGTATAATAATAATCAGACTAAACAGTTTTTGCCAAGTATAGTTAATTTGCCTAACTAAAGCCTAATTGCAGTTGCCAAGCAACGTAGGCACATATAGAATACATCAAACACGACTCATCTGATACAGAACTTGGAGTCAGAAACAGTTTTAGAATAACACTTTTAAGATGTAACATGCTAAACAACTTGACTTGCTTTTCATTATCCTGACAACCTATGTGATTTTAGCAGAAAAACATATTTTTATATTACCATTAAGAAATGTTATATTGCCATAAAGAAATTAGCTAAATTATATGCCCATATATATAATATAATAAATATAATATGAATTAAATCTAATGACATACATACACACATATATATATATATATGGACATATCATTTAGCTAATATATATATATATATATATATATATATATATATATATATATATATATATATATATATGTTCCTCTACATAGACAAGGCCTAAATGTTTTCGAAATATCCCCAACATAAAATAAATAAATAAATAAAATCTGGTATTACCAAATGTTCCTGCAATGTTGGTTTATCTAGGTTAAATTATATGACACACATTATGAAAGGTAGCTGATTTGCACTGAAATTAACAGGCTTTGTTTTAAAGCTCTAAGAAGTCAAACTGAAGTGGAGATTATCAGTTGTACAGTAAAAACTGAAACCATAGTGACAGCAGAGATAACGAACGAATGACAGTCACGTATACTGAATAGTTGTGGATCCTAGCAACAGGAATAAAATGATTAAGTGTCTCTTCATCTATGCTTGAAGAATGTATCCATCCATTTCTGAACCACAATTACTTCAAGAGGCCTCAACAGCAATCCAAGACAGTTTGATGCTTGGAACATCGAAAATTCCTTCATTTCTGCAATCAGACAGAAAAGGCCCAGTCTAGTAGAAAACACTAAATGATTGAATTCCAGATACTTCTGGACAAAAGTCTTTCATCTCAAATTAATAAGTCTTAGATCACAGGGGGGAAAAATAGCTATATGGTTCTTACAAAATCGTATACCTTACAAATGGGTTTTTGTTGCACTGATACTATATTTGTCCTGCAAAATCTGGCCTTGCAATATCTTTACAAATATCCC
Organism: Cirrhinus molitorella; assembly: GCA_033026305.1. Taxonomy (NCBI): domain Eukaryota; kingdom Metazoa; phylum Chordata; class Actinopteri; order Cypriniformes; family Cyprinidae; genus Cirrhinus; species Cirrhinus molitorella. Next base: position 16,978,087 of record CM065133.1, on the reverse strand, counting down.
TCAGAACATAACGTCTCAAAGATTCACCTTGAAAGTGAATTTAAAATGGAGGAAAGAGTAGAGAACATCATAATAACATATATCATATATTATTGCGATCATCACAATAATATTCATCTTATATACTTCTAAGCACAAAAATTAAATAATTTTACCTTGATTCTCCTCAGCAGCTTATTTTACATAAATGATGCGGCATCAGCCACATCATTATACGCTCAGATTGAGATACACATCCTTCTTTCGCCAGATGTTTGAAGCTCCGACATCCCACATTTCCATCTAAAATATGCGTCCATCCGTAAGATTTCTTCGAGTAATGGTATAAAACCAGACAGACACGTTTTCGTTTGAAAAACACTAAAAAAACATTTAAAAAACATCAGAGTTCTGCTCGTTTTAGAGATGTGAATCAATCTGAATACCCCGTTGCAAAACAGATGTTTAACCTCGCAATAATCTTAAAAAATAAAAAACCCTGAGAAAAACGGACTTAAACCATCGCTGTTTTGTCGAGTGCACACGCTAATTTTAAACGGAGAGGAATGCATGATACATTTTGTACCCGCTTCTCATTTCTCATATGCATCCCAAACACACTGTGTCGCTCGTGCTGTCCGCATTCACCGAGTACTGCGTCACTGAAAGTAAACCAATTAAATTTCAGTGCCGGATTTGATTTACACACAGATAACCAATGAAAATGCAGGAGTCGCCAGCTAGCGTTTTCACTGTGGCCAATCATCGATGTCGGTGCAGCTGGGTTTGGTTTTGCGGGATGGGAATATATCATGTTCCGCTGTAGTACTGCGGTTAGCAGTGATTTTGAAAGATAAAACACAATTAAATAAATAACAAAGAGAAAGAATCGTATAGTTTTGGTGTAGTGATAAAAAACGACGAATTCTGAAACTTCGAATGAACTCAACCCAATAATTGAGTCGAACTACGCACGCTGAGGACATCTGCTGGCTGAAGCGTCTAAATGCTATGGAAACTTTCGACTACAATTAAACCACTACAAAATTCTAATCACTTAGTACATTAAGCCACGTTAAGCTATCAGGGACTGAACTAATGTTGTTCTCATTCCCAGATATGAAGATTGACCACAACTGACCCAAGTCTTCCCTAGTAAACTACATTCATGATACATATGAAAGTGGGAAAATAACGTATGTTCATCATATAACTCATAATAAACCACAATCATTTAATAAATCACATAAAATTATTTCAAAACTCAAACCATATAAATAATAACAGCTGGAAGTATAAGTATTAACAACAATTGAGTGTAAAACAGCAGAGTAACTGACCAGTGGGGCAACTGATTTATTGTCAATCAAAACAGATACTTACTTGAAGGTGCTGTTCACACAAATATAATGTAGGATTTCTGAGCCAATTTCTTCATTTTTAATGAAAACTGTAATCTGTACTGATGTTTTACACAAGAAATGATCTGATTTGACAATATTTCTAGTTCAGTAATGTTTACATTATCTTAGTTACCTTATTAACTAAAATAAATTGAGATATGACATGCTTTAAATGAGACAACAAATTAATAAATAGTTATGACAGGCCCTTCAGAAACAAATAAAACAAACACATTACAAATGTCAAAACATGTTCATTATTTAGATAGTTACTGTGCGTGTTTCAGAGACGGCTCGAGTCTGTGCAACAGTGTTCATATGTGCTAAGAATCCTTAATCTGCTTAGCCTCTGTTTTTGGTGGAATGATTTTGATATCAAATGGAAAAAAGTAATCTGTCAGTGCTTTGGCATCTTTTGGGTCCAGCAAGTACTCCTGTGCCAGCTTCTCTGGAGTCCATGTTTTAGGCATGCGTTTGTGATTGTTTAGGGCAGTTAAAGCTTCCACAAGTGACAGTTTGCCTTTGGGAACATCAGTGACATCACAGAAACCATATGGGTCGCCCGGCAGACTGTACTTCAGCGCCCTGCGCTGCGTCTCCTGGTCGACCTTAACCACAGGAACTGCTTCACCCTACAGCACACAGAGCACAGAGAGTCAGCCACACCAGTAGAGGACAGTGCAAACCACCTTTTTTTAAACTCTACTTAGTTACTTAGTAATGCATTACACTACTTTTGGGTTACTTCTCATCTTAGCTGGGATATGAAAACAAAGTAACTGGTGATACTTATTTAAAAAAGTAACTCAGATATTTTCTTTTAAATCAAAAAGCGATGCATTACTTTACTTGAATAAAATAATCTGATCACACAACTTACATTACTTAGTAATGTGCAACCCTCAACACTGTTCATAGACACAGAGTGTTTCTGAGCCTAGTTTCTAAGTCGCCTAAAAAACTCTTAAAGTCAAAAAGACTTCAACAAGGATCAAATATATGCACACCTTTAGAATTTCTCCAAATGTCTTTGAATGAGACTGTCCACTGAATAAAAAGATTTCATCACCTTAAATTTTTATGCATGCATTCAGCGCAGACTGACAATGCTTAAAGATTAAATCAATATATTTTTTAATTAGTTCCTTAAATTGTCAATTAGTGCACACAACACTTATTAAAACATCTGACAAATTCTAAACTACTTCATAAGAACACTGATTTTATATTTTAAAACTGATCACTTTACTTTACTTTAGAAATACAGTGATACTTCAGAAATACAATAGTTCTACACACAATAATATTTTTATATTTTCTTCATTTTACATGACGTTAACTACTGATACCACATGCTAAACCATTTTAAACAATTATTCTCTAATTCTTATTAAACATCGAATTGTGACATTCAGAGTCACAAAATTAACACCCGCCAAGCATCAAATTCAGGAACTTTTCTATTTGGCCTGTCAATGTCACACTATGAAGCATTTCAAAAAGGGCCACAGAGGAAACTGAAGTGGGAAAAGTGCATGACCTAAGTTGCTGCACGACAGCTCTTTAAATGAAACACTTCAAAGAGGCTCAGAAGCACGTGGGCGGCTGTTGCATCAGATGCTGACTGAGTGCTTGTGTTGTTCAAAGTACTTGAGATATGTTTTCCCCAGTGCATAGCATATTTTACTGCTACAGTCTATACTTTGTAAATGTTATGAATTGAAAGTCAAGTGCACATTTGCATTTTGCAAAAACAAGTGCGTTACTGTTACTTCAAAGATAAATCAACCACGTGGAGCGCACCAGAGACAGAAAAAAAAAGAATGTAATATTTTATTAAATATTTGTTGCTGGAAATCAAATTTATGCAAGAAAATATACAGCTGTTGCCAGAACTAGCAGCTGGCTTGGTAAATATGAACAACAAAGTTTATCCTTTTGATCTTTCTTTGAAAAAAATTCACAAATACCTAACTTTAAAATAAAACAATTGGAAAGGGTGGGGAAATAAATGTTTTATCAAATACACATTGGCCACGTCTATTTGCTAATCTCATAAAATGCCAGATGAGGTTAGAGAAAACCTCTTAATTATTGCCCTGATTTTTCAATGACTGAACTATTTTCTTACAGCCACTTTCTATTTTGTGAAGGACAACAATGTTTTGGTGCACATCAGAAGAACTATATTCTTTGGTTTTACTCATTGTGATAGATGCTTAAGGGAATTGTTTGGACCCATTGTTTCTATTCCAAAGTGCGCTGTGGTTTTCTTTTTCTTTATAACTATTGATTTGTTGAAATTTGACTAATTTATTTAAAGGAACTTAAAAAATCTGAATTAATGTGTCTTGTTAACACTACAGTAATTGCTGCTGACTTTAATTGTCCTGTAGGTCAAAAGATCCCAAAGTTCAAACCTGAGAAACTGGATCTTTAGACTCCACATAAACGTCCTTGAGCATTGACAGCAGTGGATCATTCCTCTGGTGAATCTCTTCTGAAATGCATAGAAATAGAAACACACACGTCAGATCATTCAAAACCCACCCAATTAAATCGAAAGGTGGAGGGGGGGAAACATTGAAAAACAAGGTTAAAACCAATGTGTCCTACATAGCCATGCTTACTGCAGTTAAAGAGCTAAATAAAGAACAACAACATGAAAGAACAAAAAGAAAAAGCATAATGGAACACAAGGTGCTTATTGTTAGCTCTTTCTTATAAAAGAAACCAGTTGTAACGTTTGCAATGTTATATAATTTTAATGTTTTGACAATTTTAACAATCTTTGACACAAAGTTTGCTAAAATGTTTTGTGAAAGTACAATCACTCAATTTATCAATATATAACATTACTATTAAAAAGTGACATATTTTGTTGCTGTACCCAACGGGATAAATAAAAAGGAATACTATGATTACAGGCTTACTACAGTAAAGTGGGGTAAGGCATGTACTTGCTCAGTAATTACATTTTATTCATTTCTCTATGGTGCAGCTTTGGGAGTAAGATGTATCGTTTTAACTCAAACAAATGGCATTTACATAATGTAGAAACTGAACATTTGTCTTTTTTATTGCAATGTGATGCACCGTTATGGAATTTTTCATATGCAATGATTATTTTTTATTACATTTAAAGAAATGTGGTATTCATGATATAACCTCTACAACCTTTTTATAACCAGTTTATCCGAAAAAGACGGATATATCAGCTTCCAATCGGTTACAGCTAAATGATTGTCATTCTATGACCAACATTAATTTTGTTGTCACTGGAATAATCTAATCCCTCTAGAAGGAGGTGCTCACATAAGCAAGTTTGTGCAAAAATCACTATCACATGAATAAAATATAACTTAAAATGTGAAGTTAAATAACAAAAATGTATTTGACACTCAATGAAATTGCGTCATCGCTATGATAAATCAAATTCATTCATTTATTACTTCTAAAAGACATTAGGTATGATCCTTCATCACTAGAAAGTTCAAGCAGAGGTAACGTAATGACAGTAATCTAGCATGCTCTAACACGCCTTCTCACCGGCGATTTCTTCTTGTGGAATACTGCTTGGTGTCGGATGTCGTGGTGCTGCTTTAGGTTTTGCCTTGCTTATTTCCCGGTGAGCGCGATTCTCTAAATTAAAGTTTCTAATCAGGCGTGTTACTCTTGAGCCCATGTTTGAAATCTCTACACAGAGGACAATCCTCTTCTTCTTGTAACTGTGCTAGTAGACATTAACCACTCATTACTGCCCCCAAATGGCTGCTTCTGCTGTCGGCTCGAAAAAAAAGATACAAAATTAAAATAACAGAAAAAAGAAGCATTGGAAAGTTCTCTCTTTCTCTCTCTCTCTCTCTCTCTCTCTCTCTCTCTCTCTCTCTCTCTCTCTCTCTGTGTGTGTGTGTGTGTGTGTGTGTGTGTGTGTGTGTGTGTGTGTGTGTGTGTTTTGAAAACATTATTATTATTAAAATATAATGTAAGTATTAATAAGAATGCTTTCTGTTTGTTATTTCCAGATTCAGTGGAGCAGACAACCTATATCTGTTTATATATCAGAATTAGATTATTTACTTTGTTGACTTTTGTCAGCTCACTAAAATGACTGATAATCATAAGTTTAAACAATTTGCTTTCTTTTCCCATTCAGTCAAGTAAATCATAAATAAAGTGTTATTTCCTTTTCTTACAAATAAACAGTGATGTCGACTTGATCAGCAAATAATGACTTTACACTGGCAATCAGAAATGTCAGAACCTCACCACTGAATGACAGGAATAAAGGGATCATAAAAAAACAATATAATAATCAGTAAACAATAATATTAACTTTATTTTACCTGTGATATAGTCCAGTTGAGTGGAATAAATCAGATCGAGAGCCAAGCTGCGTGTTTATGAAGAGTGATGGATCTGTTGGTCAATCACTCCATTTTAAAAAGTGGAGATATACAGCCTGATCTCAGGTACAGTACATTTCTGTAAAAGATATGACACAGGGAAAAAATGCTCTATACATTTACTTTGTTTACTCATGTAATAATGCAGCATTTTATTTTTTACAGCAATAAGTCTAATCATGCTGAAGTCTTCAAAACATTTAGAACAAGTCTGGGGAAGAAGTTTCATATATGAAGGAACAGCAAAGCAGGGGAACAAAATACTGCTGAATGAAATCTACACAGAACTTTACATCATAGAGGGTGGAAGTGGAAAGATTATTAATGAGCATGAGGTGAGACAGATTGAGACATTATTCAGGAGAACAGCAGCAGCGGCAGAGGACACACCCATCAAATGTAACCACATCTTTAAACTTTTACCTAAACAAGACAAACCCATCAGAACTGTACTAACAAAGGGAGTGGCTGGAATTGGAAAAACAATCTCTGTGCATAAGTTTATTGTTCACTGGTCTGAAGGAAAAGCAAATCACGATGTTCACCTCTTATTTCCACTTCCATTTAGAGAGCTCAATTTGATGAAGGACAAAAAACTCAGTCTTTCCAAACTACTTCATTTTTTTTTCTCCCTGAAATAAAAGAAATGGACACTTTCAGTGATAAATATAAAGTATTATTCATCTTTGATGGTCTGGATGAGTGTCGCCTGGCTCCAGATTTTCAGAACTGTGTGAAGTTGACTGATGTCTCAGAATCAGCCTCAGTGGACATGTTGCTGGTGAACCTCATTGTGGAAAATCTGCTTCCCTCTGCTCTCATCTGGATCACCTCCAGACCAGCAGCAGCTGATCTCGTCCCCTCTGAGTGTGCCCATTGAGTGACAGAGATACAAGGTTTTAATGACCCACAGAAGGAGGTAAACTTCAGGAACAGAATCAGTGATCAGAGTCTGGCCAATAGAATAATCTCACACCTGAGGTTATCCAGGAGCCTCTACATCATGTGCCATATCCCAGTGTTCTGCTGGATCTCAGCCACTGTTCTAGAGAAGATGTTGAGTCAAGCAGAAAGTAGAGAGATTCCCAAGACTCTCACTGAAATGTAAACACACTTCCTGGACATTCAGACCAGCATTAAACATGAGAAGGACTATGTGAAGAAAGTGAAAGATGTAGACATAATTATCAAACTGGGAAAACTGTCTTTCCAGCAGCTTGTTAAAGGCAACCTAATCTTCTATGAGGAAGACCTAAAAGAGTGTGGGACTGATGTGGCAGAAGCATCAGTGTATTCAGGATTGTTCACTCAGATCTTCAGAGTGGAATTTGGCTTGTATCAGGGCAAAGTGTTCTGTTTTGTTCATCTGAGCATTCAGGAACATCTAGACTAGCAGCTCTGCATGTGCACTTTTACTTTACAAACAACTGCACACAGGTTTTCTCTAATGTCTTGTCTGACCGCTCAGTGTTTTTGAAGTATACTTTATCTGACCTACATCAGAGAGTAGTGGATGAGGCATTACAGAGTAAAAACTGACCTTTTCCTGCGTTTTCATTTGGGTTTGTCAGTGGACTCTAATTAGTTTCTCCTACAAGAAATAATAACACACAAAAAATAGCTCTGACAGTAAAGAGGAAACAGCTGAGTACATCAAGAATAAGATCAGGACCACTCACTGCCCAGAGAAATGTATTAATTTGTTCCACTGTCTGAATGAACTGGGTGACCATTCACTAGTGGAGAAAATTCAATGATATCTAAAATCTAGAACAGTAAGTGAAGCCAAACTCTCTTCATCTCAATGGTCAGCTGTAGTTTGTGTTGTTGACATCAGAAGAAGAGCTTGATGAGTTTCATCTTAATAAATTTGTTGGGAGAAACACAAATCAAGATGAAAAACTAAATGTTCTTCAGAAGGTGCTGCCTGTGATTAAAAAATCTAGATCAGTTCAGTAAGTATCACTGAGTACAATTCCCTTTTAAAACATAATGAATTTAAAAGTTCACATAGACAGTTGCATTAATGGAATAATATAGCAGAAGGCAACTATTTAAATCTACATATGTACAATTTGCTTTTAGCTTTAAACAAATAATTACAAATCATTCACTAGCACTATGGAAATTTGAGTCAAATCTAGGAAACATTTTGTTTTACATATATCCACACTTATCTTTAATACACATTTTTCACATTTTTGTGAGGCTCACTGAGTTACATGAAGATGTGGTGTTTGCATCTTATTTTTGTATGTTTATAATTCTTCAGGTGTACAAGTTCTGAAAGGGTTTAAATTGAGACAATCTGTAATTTTCTCTAAAAGAAAAATGTAATTTTGACCTTGACCTTGAGAGATTAAATTAAAAAACAAGTATGTTGTTGGCTTCAGTACTAAAATCATACCCCTCACACCTGAGAGAACTTAATCTGTCTAGAAATAAACTAGAAGATTTTGGAGTAAAACTGGTTGCTGCTGGACTGGTGAATCCTTGTTGTAAACTGGAGATATTGACGGAAGATGATCTCCAACATAATCTCAGACATATTCTTTAACTAGAGAGTGGAGAGATTCCCAAGACTCTCACTTAAATGTACACACACTTCCTGATCATTCAGACATCAAATATGAGAAGGACTATGAGAAGAAAGTGAAAGATGAAGACATAATTGTCAAACTAATAATAATTTGATACTTGAAAATGGTGTTTTATCACAATCATATCACATACATTTTTCTGTCTTTCTAAACATATTGCACAATCGATGTTTTGGCATTTTTAAAAACACATTTATGAATGTAAATATAAATATAAAAATATATATATAACATTAAGGAGTCTCTGTTGATCTGATCTGTGTGTTCTGAACTGAGAAGAAAGAGGGTGTTTTCTACAGGTTGTGTGATTATGGTGTCACAGATAAAGGTTGCACTTCTCTACTCCAACGTAATCTCAGACAGACATCTTCTTAACTAGCTTCAAGTATGATTGGTATCTTAATTACTATTTAGAATTGTTTTACATTCATCACATTTATTTTCAGAGCATTGATGACTGGAGCTGAAGCTGGAAAGAAAGGAAAATCACATTGTGAAACCATATTGTAAAATCATGTTCACAGTATATAATATAGACTTTTTTCAGTTATTTTAAACAATTTCCATACACATTGTAAACTTCAAATACTGAAGTAAGATATTTTTAACACCTTGATGACAAAAAAAGGGCTGTGTGTCAGATAAGGGAGACATGTAAAATGTGCAGTCATGGGGTCTGGCCTAGAGCAGTGGTTTTAAGTCCTGTTCTTGGAGCCCAAGACATTATTAATGACTATTAATAACAATGCAAAAACATCATATTTTTGTTGAGCAGGTTTCCCAGCTAGAAATGTTTAATGTGCTGGGAATGTTTTCAGCTGCAAGTTTTATTTTAGTTTCCAGAGTTCTGCTAAAAGTTAGAATAACATTCTCTTAAAAACATTCTAAAAATGTTTATTGATAACATTGTTAGAACATTATCCTCTAACATTCTAAATTAGCTTCATATCAAACTAGATGTGGACTTATATTGCTCAGATGTCAAATTTTGGTTCAAAGTGAAAACCCAACATTTGAAAAAAAAAAAACAGCATTACCAGCTTTATGTATTATAAACCAAAATTGACTTTATTTCTGTCATACATTTACACAAGTTTTTATTGAGATTAACAGAGGTTTAGATGTTGATGTTTGGTTTGATCTCACCACTATAGTGACAAGAGTTTGCTTTAGTTGGGCAATTTGACTCTTGCCTGTAGTTTCAACAACACAAGATCCAGCTTTATCTCAGACAAACTTTAGAATTTTTTTCTGTGATTTTTATGATACATTGTTCACAAACCACTTAAAACTACTGAATGATTAGACACACACAGACATCAAGAGCCAGTATATGAATCTCAACAATGGTGACATACTTCATTTCATGATGCATTCTGGGAGCACTGAACAAGTTTTGTATGACGCACCCAGAAAACATTGAAGCATGTCACCATTTTTGAGATTCAGAAACTGATTCTTGATGTTTGTGGCAAAGAAGTTTGTGTTTTTAGTTTAATCCTTTAAATGATTTGACTAAAATTCAGTTGGATTTGAGTTTGTAGAACCATTGCACTGCTATAATAAATAATATGTAACTAATGCAATAGATTAGACTGAATGTAATCAGATCAATACATGACAACATCATAATCATCAGCAAATAATCAACAGCATCTGATCACGCTTTCTCATCCTGTTTTTGCCATAACAAACATAGTTACAGCAGCTAGAGAAAAAAAACACCCAAAAGTCAAGAGTAAAATTGACCAACTAAAGCAAACGCTTCTCACCATAATGGTAACATCAAACCAAACTCTTACTTTAAAAAAGACATCAACATCTAAACATCTGTTAAGCTCAATAACATCTTTTGTAAATATATGACACAAATAAAGTCAATTTATAGAATTTATTTAATGAAGTTGGAGCTTCATCAAACGGAGGTTGGGTTTTTACCTTCAACCAAAATTTGACATTTGAGTCCACTTAAAATCCCACTTAAATCTTTATTGGGATGTTAGGGTATAATGTTCTAAGATTTTTAGTATGTTTTTAAAGAATGTTATCCTACCTTTTAGGACAATATTCTGGGAACTAAAATAAAACTTGCTGCTAAAAACATTTAGATGCCAGAACATAGCATAATGTTCTCGGAACATTTTTAGAACAAAAATAGCTGTGTTGTGGGTGGTTAATGAATAAGACTGACTAAAATACAGCATTCCAATACTGCGTGTCATTTTTTCTACAGATTGTGTGATTGTGGTGTCACAGATGAAGGCTGTGCTGCTCTGTCTTCAGCTCTGAGATCAAAAACTTCAGAGAACTTAATATGTCTAAAAATAAACTAGGGGACTCCAGCGTAAAGCTTATATTTGCTTCACTGTAAACTGGAAATACTGAAGTAAGATAATGTCTTTGATTCATATGTCTTGGTCCTCAGTAAAATATATTCTTATTAATGCCAGTTTCACTGATCACTTATCGTATTTTTTTATTACATAATAATGAGTTATAAACTAAATATGTTTGGTGCTTTACCTGCACGATTTTACACACTTCACACAGAGTTACTATTAAAAGTCTGACATTGTTCTGTACAGGTTATGGGATTGTGGTGTCACAGATGAAAGTTCAGCTCTGAGATCAAACTCCTCCCACCTGAGACATCTGGATTTGTCCTATAATAAACTGGATTCAGGAGTGAACCTGATCTAAAGGATGATCCATATTATAAACTGGAGAGACTATACTGTTGTGAGGAGACTTCTATTTAAAGTTCATACAATTTAACATTTGCATCTACATTGCATGTTTAACAAATACAAATCACCTTTCTCTTTATTAACGCTCACATTTTTAATTGAATATTGTTTGATTTTTTTTTTATGTGACTAATCTATGTATGTGTAAATATTATATGAATATATTAAACATTTACAGTGTTTGCTGTCTGAGTTATAAGGAAAGAACTGTTAATCATTTACTGATTTAATTTTCAAATCTTCTACTGTAATATTAGGGCTGCAACTATTCAGTTGATGTGCTCTATATGTGTGCTGATTAATGTTTATATGTAAATAAAATCTAAATTAAATTGATTCATCATATAAAGCAATCATGTATCTTTAGAAGACTTGGATTAAACTGAGTCACATGGACATTTTAGGATGTCTTTTTGAAGCTTGAAACTTTTGGTTGAGTGAATTTTCAATGGATGGACATATTATTATAATTTTATTATTATTATTTTTTCTATTCTGTTAAATGACATATATCATCATATATCATTTCTCCAATGATCTAATAGAGCTGTGGTTCTCAGTTTTTCACCTACTGCTCTGCACATTTTGTGTGTCTCTCTTATCTGACACAGCTCAGTTCATGGATTTTTCTCCTAACGGGCTGATGATCTTAGTTGCCTTACATTATAGACATTGCAGTTTATTGCTCTGACCACATCCCTGAACTATGGTGGGTTCAAGGGAGCAGGGACCCTAGGCATCTTACTTCTGGTGTGTTTTTTAGTTATTGTAACGGTGATTTAAATTGTTCACTGCCTGTAAACCATGTCTTAAGGACTGTTCCACAGGTACATGTGTAATAATTGTTTATAAAAAGTTTGAAAAATATTATTCAAACCCTTCCAGTAAAGACCTATAAAGCTTATTTGGATTTTACATTATCTACATAAATACAAGTCCCACCTTGTATGCAACAGCTCTCTAGTACACTATGAGGTGATTCATATGACCAAAATCCTATACCATAAAATGAGCAATAAGAAATAATACATAGACTATAGTAATTTGTACCATAAATGTAATTTAATAAATGGCTATAATGTAAAAGCCTGTGGTAACTTTTGGTAAAAGTAAGTTTAACACAGTACTACTTGCTGTGCTGTTTAAAGGCTGAATGCAAATTCTGTAATCTGTTAAAATGAGTGGAGAAAAAAATATGCAGTGTGAAACTACCTTATTTTTAAAAAATGGATTTAATTGGGAATAGGAAAGAAGAGTAAAGCTTGTGTGTAAAATATTGTATTTTTATTTCCAAATGGGAAATGTTAACAAAATGGAATGTAAAAAAAAAAAAAAATGGGAATGGCAATTTTGAGGTGATTACTGACACTTACAATACTGTTAAACCAAATGAACTGTAGCTGAGGGGTTTTAAAGACATTCTGAGGAGCACTGTACAAGCCAACAAGGGAAAATGGTACTTTGGAGTGTTCCCTTGACCCAAATCCAAGTTCTGTATAGATTTATTCTAGATTAAATAAAATACATTGAAACAAATAAATCTTAAAAGTGGAGAACAGAATAAAGGGCACATGAAAACTGAGGTGCTGAGGATAAGGACCAGTTGTTGTGGAGGACAAATGGAATCTGATCTGATTTTAATGAGACTGTGTCCATAATCAAAGACAGCTGCTTTGCTCACTCACTGCCCAGTCAGTTAATGATTTAACAAACAGCATCCCATATAAAGAAAACTTTCAAGGCACCTTAATGTCATATCTAATTATCAAGAACAATTTCAAGAGCATATCTTTAGCAGGACAACTTTGTACATTACTTAGAACTACACAGTTCATAGTAGTGCCTTAAGATACATGTTACTACTTTAACATACTAAAATGCACATTTTAGATGTAGATAAGGTACAAAGTTGTCCTTTTGAGGGTACTGCCCAAGTGACATGCTGTTGTACCTTTTGTAATTTTTTTTTTCCAGACAATACATAAGTTTAGCTAGCATTACCTCTGACTTATTTGGCAAGATTCTCTTTAAATTTTTGCTCCACCATGACATTAGTTGACCTGAAAGAGAAAAGTGATAGTAGAAACAGTTTCGGTGAGATGTTCCCTTGTGTTCACTATGAGAATGAAATCTGTACTACTATACTGTAGTATAGTACATCTGCAACATATATGTGTGAAGTATGTTTCAACCCTTAGTAGACAGGATATTGGATATAAGCAAATATTGGATTCAAACATTCCTTGGTAACTTCCTATGAATACTGCAGCTTTTTTCAGGCTTTGGATACAGTCTAAGTATGGGGGAGCATGACATTTTAATACTGTATAACCAATTCAACAAACAAACAAACCAAAAAAACAACATTCATACTTAAAAACTGGTAGCTGGAAAACTAAACTAATGCATTTTCTCTGTGGAGTTATGCTGATGTACGGCAGTCTTTAACATTTGGCTGGAAATACAAAAATGTACTTGCGTGTAAAATAATTTTTTGTTTTTGTTACAATAGGTTAACATCTAATAATTTGGAGAGGACACTATTCTCAGAGACTAACAAAACGTCAACTCAATTTAGTATCTTAAGCAATGTAAAAAAAAACAATAAATTAAAGAAAATATGAGAAAACAATTTCCCTTGCAGGCTGAGATATTTTAAAACCACTAGAATAATAAAGACTTTTTATTCTTCCATGATCTCGTCAGCATAAACCACATATTCTTAAATTCAAATATCACAAGCAGACATAGATATTTGTTTTATGCATTGACACACACTTAGACCCTTCATCAATGTCTGCTTTATCCTTCATGAAGAGCGGGTTCCTCAACATTACCAAAATTGCTACCCTGCAAAGCAACACAAAAATATGAGCGGGTTAACAAAACAAAAAACCTGAATGAAAACAAACTAAAAAATAAACCATAAACAAGCTTCTCGTATTTACATTGAATACAGGCATCGTTTCATATCATTATAATGGTTATGGCCACAACTTTGAAGAAAAGCCTTTCCGCGTCCCTTTCCCTTCCAGCTTTACCAACTAATGTTTGCCTCCCCAGCTCGCTCATGTATACACCCCTCATGTTGAAAGTCTGTGCAAAGGTATAGTCTTCGGTTGAATAGGGCGTTGAGCTACAGGGGAGTAACAGGAGCTGAGGTGAACTCATGAAGCTGTACATGCCACCAGTCAGGAGCAAGTCGAGGGCACTTGAGACGGCCCATAGGGATGAGATCAGGGTGAGCCCAGGAGGCTGGGTTTAGAGGTTGTCTCCGGGCTGATATTGAGGTTCGGTTGCGGTGAAGTAATCCTCGAGGAAGGCTTGCAGGTACTCAAAAGTGGGCCGCTCTTCTGCATCCTTTTTCCAGCACTGAACCATCAGCTCGTGTAGAGAGCTTGGGCAGTCCTGGGGAGACGGCATCCGGTAGCCTCGCTCCACTTGTTCCAGTACCTCTCTGTTATTCATCCCTAGCAAAAAATCATAAGAGTTTTAACACAACAGTGCTGTAATTATGTTCATTTTAGAGATTTCATGGATGCCATCTAGGAAAACACTGATATAAAGGAGCTTAAAGGTTATTAATTCTGGCCCTCAAGGTCGACTCTCCAAACCTGATCAAACTCACTTGCCGGTAATTATTTAGTAATCATGAAGACCTTCATTAGCTTGTTTTGGTGTGTTGGATTAGGGTAAGGTTGGTAGGGTTGGATTTGGATACAGCTAAACTCTGAAGGAAAGTGGAGCTTGAGGGCCAGAGTTGAGAACCTTTGCTATAAAATGAAGTTTAGCTAAATAAACAATAGGCCATTTTCAGTTATCTTTCTTCTTGTGGAAATCCCAGTGTCCTCGCTCACATTAAACTAAATGCTAAAGTAAGTAATTTCTGAAAAACAGGACAAAAATTGATAATAAAAAATTACTGTTATTAATATTTATAACACTTTAGTTGTTAACATGCATATTACTAGCATATTGGCTGATTAGTAGTACTAAGCACATATTCTGCAGGACTATATTTTAGATCCCCAAACCTAAAGTTAAAAAAAAAACATCACATGTACATAAGTATTCACTGACTTTACTCAATACTTTGCTGAAGCACCTTTGGCACCAGTTACAGGCTTAAGTCTTTTTGAGTATGATGCTACAAGTTTTGCTCATCATCATTTGGCAACTATCTGCCATTGTTCTACTAATCACTTCACCTCTCAAGCTCCAGAAATATTTGATTGGGTTCAAGCACAAGCTCAAGGTTCAAGCCCAACTCCAAAAAGTTGTAGAAACATCTCAAGGATGATCAGTGGAAAGAGGATCCACCTAAGCTCAATTTTGAGTATGGCAAAGACTATGAATTTGCAAAGATTTTAAACAAACTTCTTTCACATTGCCATTACAGGATATTGTTTGTAGAATATGAAGGAAAATAATGAATTTAGTCAATTTTGGAATAAGGCTGTAACATAAAAAAATGTGAAAAAGTGAAGAGCTGTGAATACTTTTCGGATACAATCCTGGTAATTATTATTAAACAGCAATTTAGGAGTTTATTGAGGCAAACATCATAGTTAATAGTTTGTTTATAGTGAGAAGTGATCCACAAACAGGAGCAGACAAGACAATAAGACCTGCTTCTAAATACAAGGGATCTTGGAACAGAACTGCACTTATGAAGCCAGAAGGTTAATCATTATCATGAGGGATATGACCACATTTCAACAACAGAGAGAGAGAAACGCCTGCAAACATCTGTGGATGATGCAATACTGCGTTGACACAATGGCATTTTACATTCCCCCTTCATTCCAGCCAAGATCACTCGATTTTGTTCTGGAATTTGTGTAGATCAAGAGTAATTCATCATGTATCAGAGTTTCAGCATCTCATCTTTAAAGAGTCTGAGAGAAATTAAAAAATACTGATAAATACTTCATCCAGTTTCTTTTTTATTTACCCACACACTGTAGTTTTAAAAATAAAACTTGAAGGTGTGGAAAGAGCACAGTCAGTTTGCAAAAAAAACATTTACATGCCTCTCAGAAATTGGGATATATGACAGCAAATACCTTCACCTTTAAATGTTTAAACAAGACTTTTGGTTTACAGAAATGATAAAATATCACAAACTGCATCTAAAAAAACCTATTTAGAAAGTAGGTCAGATAGTTTTGGCTTTTTTAGGTATTTTTTTAAAGGTCACAATAGTTCTGACATGACAACTTTTATTAAGATAAGCTTGCTAATATTCATGGAAAGTGTGAATGTGTTTGGCTACACTGCTGCTGCTGTGGCAGATCAAGTACAGAGATTTGCTACTGCCAACACATCCACAGACATGCTGCTGTGAGCGTGTAAGAAATACTGCTGCTGCACATATACATGAAATTACCCTGTAGCAGATCTCAGGGTTCCCACTCTAAGCCAAATGTCAAATTCCCTGACTTTTCCCTGACTTTCACTGATTAAAAAGCTGAATTTCCATGACCTATAATGAACGGATCCACCCATTTGCAAGCTGTATTTACTTGTTTACAGATGTTTTTAGAACAAAACTATGGAAGCCCGTTTCTGCCACTAAATAAAAAAAAGAGATAAAGATAAAACATGCAATTCTGAATTTATAACTCGCAATTGCAACTTTTTATCTCACAATTCTGACTTTATTTCTCAGAATTACGAGTTTATCTCTCACATTCAAGAGAAAAAAAGTCAGAATTGCGAGTCTGTATCATGCAATTGTCAGATAAGTCAGAATTGTAAGATAACAAGTCACAATAACCTTTTTTAAAAATTTTTATTTAGTGGTGGAAACTGCCTTTTTCTGTATTATTTCTACACAAATTAATTTATTTTTTTTATGATTTCAGGGGTTAAACAATCTGAAGGAATTTCTGTTTGTAATCAAGTTCATCATTCAATTTTTTTTATTTCTTCACATTTAGTTTTTGCTTTTCACACCCAGTCTTTGAAGTGGTCATTTTATAGCCAAAGCTCTTGAAATTGATATTTTCCTGGCATGTTTGCCTTAGTTATCAGGTACAGCCTGGTGACTGCATTTGACTTAAGTGATTGTCAGTTGACGTGCGGAAAGGGAATAAAATGGGACTGAAAAGTAGGCTAACCATAAAGATAGGCAAAAAGTATTAAAAAATGCAATAAAAAAAGGGTATAGAATTTTTTTTTAATAAATAGAAACAAAAATTTAAAGCAACAAACAAAAATCCCTGATATTCCATGACTTGGACCAAAAAAATATGAAATTCCCTGACTTTCAATGACTGGAATAGACCTTTTAAAATTCCATGATATTCCAGAAATTCCATGACCCGTGGGAACACTGAGATCTATACAGGTGAAGCTACAGAAGATGAATGGTTTCTGAAGTGCACTGAAACTGCTACGGCAAACACTAGTATTTGAATGTTTAGCAGCAGCAAACTCACACCAATCAGCGGCACCATGTGAATTATGATGTGATTGTATCAGACTGAGTTTGAACCTATCGGCCTGCACCATCTAGAGTTTCTTGACAGAACTTTACAGTACATCTAGTTTTCACCCAGAGCTGTTGTTTCAAGATTTACCTGGATATGGAACTCTGCCTTTAGTGACCAGCTCTGTCAGCAGGATTCCAAAAGACCACACATCAGATTTAATGGTGAACTTTCCATACAGAGCTGCTTCAGGCGCCGTCCACTTAATAGGGAATTTTGCCCCTGAAATACAGATATAGGAGAAAAGTGATGAAAGAAAGTGATGTATTCATCTGGAATATCTTTTCTTAAAATCAACTAATAACAATTAAAAACTTTGAAATCATGAAATACACTTATTTTTTTTTTTTAAACATCTTTCATATTTAATGGGCAGGACAGAAGGATGAGAGATAGGAAATAATCAGAGACCAGAGAAGAGCCGAACCGGAAAAGACCTTAAAGGGTTAGTTCACCTAAAATGAAAATTAGTTCATTATTTACCCTCCAGTCATCCTAGGTGTATATGACTTCCTTCTTTCTGGCAAATACAACAGAGTTTTATAAAAAAAAAAATCCTGGCACTTCTAAGCTTTCAAAAGGCATGGGCGGGTGTTTCTCTTCAATAGTCCAAAACAAGTCCAATAAAGTGCCAAATAAAATAATAATAAATGATTCATAATAAAAATAAATAATAAAAAGTGCCTCACACAGCTCTGAAGTGACTCAGAAGTGACAAAGGTGGACACACAGTGGAGAGACCAAAACAAAACATTGGTCACGAATTAGAAGTACAAAACAAGGACAAATGTCAGAGGATTTAAATATAAGCGAAGTGAAGACTGGTTTTCCTTTGCTAAAGTAAGGAAACTTTGCTTCCTTTGCTCCTGTAAACAAATAATTTTTTTGCAAGACTCCTCGACGCACGCGTCCACCCAGAACAGCTTCCGTGTATGACAAGTTGGCGCAAGATAGATTAAAGTGATTATTATGTTTTAAATATGGACATTTTTCTTACACAAATGCATCAATTTGAAACACCCGTCCATGCTGTTATACAGCTTAGAAGTGCCAGGATCATTTTTAATATAACTCCGATTGCATTCGTCAATGCAATCGAAAAAAGTCATATACACCTAGGATGCCTGGAGGAGTAAATGATGAGCCAATTTTCATTTTTGGGTGAACTAACCCTTTAAGGTGCCCTAGGCGCAGCTGAACTACAGTATATGTTTGAGCGCTGCCCGCAACACACTGCTCTAACTTTACATTTATTTTCTTAATACATAAAATCACAACTGCACAATTCATCAGATCACATTATTTATTATTCACTAATCTGAAGAAAAGTGGGGTTTTGGTCAATATTGGCATGAATCCTTTTTAATTTGTGATAATTTTGCACTAATAAGGGACAACACAAACTACGAAAACATATTTTATTACATAAACAGTTTATACATAGAAAAAAATATATATTTTTGATTCATCAAAATATCCACCATTAGCAGCTATTACAGCTCTGCATAATCTAGGCATCCGAGCTGTCAGTTTATTTAAACATTGATTTGATATATTACTCCAAGCATCCTAAAGGATTGCCCAAAGATGATTCACACTGGTTGGACACTTCTTACGGACATCACGGTGCAGTTCCTTCCATAGTAGCTCAATTGGGTTGAGGTCGGGTGATTGGGGAGGCCATTCCATGACAGACATGATGCCAGCTGACTGTTTCCACTTCAAATAGGATTTGCATAGCTTGGAAGTGTGCTTGGGGTCATTGTCTTGTTGGAAGATGAAGCCGTGACCAACAAGGCACTGACCAGAAGGAACAGCATTTTGTTGCAAAATCACACTGCCACCTCCATGCTTCACAGTGGGTGTGATACAGGCATCTAACATCTTTTCACCAACTCTGCATCTCTTTGAGCCAAAAACTTCAAATTTGGATTAATCCGTCCAAAGTACCTTCATCCAATCATCTGCTGTCCAGTTTCTGTGCTTCTTTGCCCACTGCAGTCACTTTTTCTTGTTGTTTGATCTTAGCAGTGGTTTCTTAGCCGATATTCGGCCATGTAGACCTGCTTGTTGGAGTCTCCGATGGACAGTAGTACATGACAATGGTACATCATGTGCACTGTTGAGATCAGCTGTAAGCTCTGGATAAGTTATGCGTCTGTTGTGAAGGCTGGACACTCTTACATATTTGTCCTCACTAGAAGAGGTACTTCTTGGTACCATTCCTCTTTCTGTCTTTATTGGACCCAGGCTTTGCCTTTCGTTCCAAAAAACAGTGGACACCTTTCAGTGAACTTTTTGGCTATATCTCGCATTGAATAGCCTTCATTCCTTAGAACTATTACAGACTGATGTGTTTCCAGAGAAAGCTGCTTGCAAATGGCCATGTTGTCAAGAAACACATGGAAACTCTCTTTAAAATGGGCCAAACAATAATTTGATTGGCAAGAGCTATGTGTAAACTATCTGACCTAAATTGGGTTCTAATTGGTATATTGTATTCTAAACTTAATTGGCAATCAATTGTTGAAGCTATTAAGGTGTACTGACCCAAAAATCTTTAAAAAACCTGGGCCAAGTTTAAACCAGTAACCAGGCATCACAGCTGACAAAGGGGCATGTATGAGTTTGACATGTATATATTGCCATTATTATGTAATCAAAAAAAAAAATTATTTCTGGTCTTCAATGATAATGTCAAGTAACTTTAATGTATTTGCACCAAAAAATGATAAGGATTTATGTTGATATCGTCCAAAACCACACTTTTCCAGGGGTGTTTCCAAACTTTTGGAGGGCAGTGTACAATCTTTCACCAAGATTTATTTGAAATTACTTTACTTTTCTGCTGATGTAACCAGTGGAGTGTGTTGACCAATAACATCAAAGTTAACTTTTTAATGATCCAATCAAATCTCAATCTGTTAAATCAAACCCTCGACTGTCCCTCAAAATGTTCTCTTTCCAATGTGTGATGCAACTCCGTTGCTGTATAAAATGAATTATTCTGTAAATCAACTGTGAAATGATTTGCTTTTAGAGGCAGTTTGATGTTGCAGAATTTAATATTCTAGTCAGTTTCATTGGATTGTACCAGATCTTTCTTCCGCTTGCCTGTCTTGCTGAAAATAAATTGTGACCTTTCAGGTAACTTTTTCCGAGAAGCTCTCTGTACTCTACTCTGCTGCTATCTCTCTCTGCACCACAGAAACAGGATAAGCTGTCTGCCAATGAGAAGAATTTATGTGCTACAGACCAAAAATGTGTGAGGAAAGTTATTCAAATGACATAAATAAATAAAATGTGAAGCATATATACATGGACTACAACACATTTCCTGTTTTCTTAAATAAAAGTATTCTTTAGGATTTGCAACCTTTTTCAGTCATTAACATTCACACCACTGTGCTACCGGGCAGCAATCTAACATTAATTAAAAGACACTAATCATGTTGATCATGTGAAGATGTTTACCATAGAACACAATCATTTTTAGCAGCAGTTTTTACTTGAGTGTTATTAAACAGAATTACTTTAATGACTTTAATTTAGGTTTCTGAGTTTTGATAAAAAATCATTTCTGCGCATCATGTAGAATATTGTAAATAATATCTTCTTACTTTGGTGTTTCACTGAAAAATGTTGACTTTTGGAACAACACAAGTAAATCAACATTTTCTTTAGTATGCCATGATGAGGGACCAGCATCCAAAAGAATACCTTTGTGTCCAGATGGTCTGTGGAAGAGTAAAAGCGCTTGGTGGCAAGTGTTTCTTACCTTGTCGCGCAGTGTACTCATTGTCCTCAATGAGTCTAGCCAGGCCAAAGTCAGCGATCTTACACACCAGGTTATCACCAACCAGAATGTTAGCAGAGCGCAAATCTCTGTGAATGTAGTTCATCCGCTCGATGTAGGCCATGCCTGCAGCCACCTGAATACACAAACACTCACACTGAAATCTGCTGAGCAAAGTCAAATCCTTAAGGAATAGCGCTAAGGTTACTTTAGTCCAAACTAAGAAATATTGTCTTCTGTGTGTTACAGTGCTGATACAGCATGATACAATATCTACCTATAATAAAATAACATAATAGGACTTCATACAACAGGGGCCTGAACAGATTCTTTTTGGACTGAGTGAACTAAAGCAGGGTTATTTTTATCCTGCTGTTTTTGTTACATCATTGATCTACAGTGGCCCCAAAAACTATTTTAAGTAATATACCTATTTTTGCATCATCTAAAGCACAGTGAAGAAATTGTGAATTATTTTGCCTGAAAAATGCTTGTGTTGTCTTTCTTTGAAATAAACAGTGGTTTGCCGTTTTCTTATCTAATGCAAATACATACATGAATTGTGAAGTGTGGCTTTAGTGTCTACATTTTTTTGGGACCATTGTAGATCAGGTTTAAGTGATGTTGCTGTACCTGGGCTGCCATGTCGACAAGGTTGGGCAGCTTGAGTGCCCGTCCCTCCCCGTCCTTCAGAAAATCTAGAAGGCTTCCTAAAACATACAACATACACTTCATCAAAACAAGGGACATGCTGCAACAAGCATATATGTACACTCAATTAGGGCTGTGCCGATATTCGGACGCGATATCATGCGCATCTCATCAGTAATGCCGGTTCTGTGATTAGCCGTAAATCTCATTCACGTGTTCATTCATAAAGCCGCGTTTACTACACAGAGCCGTAGTTCACTGACAAGCTACGCAAATATCGCCTTCATTATCGCAGGTGATACATATCGATAATGCACGCGAAACTGCATAGCTTGTCAGTGAACTACGGCTCTGTGTAGTAAATGCGGCTTTATGAATTAACACATGAATGAGATTTACGACTAATCACAGAACCACATTACTGATGAGATACGCATGATAAGTCACGTCTGAATATCGGCACAGCTCTACACTCAATTAGCAAAATAATTGGAGATTCGTTTTGGGGACTATTATTTATCTTATATAAATTGTTACTTCTAAGAGAGGGTGGATTATGTCTTGATTAAATGTGTGGAGTTCAGGAATTTTTCCATCCACTGTCCATTAGCCTTTCCAGCAGTATTAGGTTAAATGTCTGCTTCCTCCATTAAAGTTCTTCAAATTAAATTCAGCCCACTATAATTTATTTTTCATTCCGTCCAATAAAGCAGTGTTTTGAGTCCTCAGGTGACAATTTCTAAGGTTAGAACATCCACCTTCAATCCTGATTTATCTTTAATTGGATTTTTTTTCAGTCAGGCCTACAAAACCCATCAGTGTTGCTAAAATAGATACATTCTATGTCTGTCCTATAGTTAACCCATTCTCTTCACTTTTACTATGAGAACGACTGCTGACCTTTTCCCATATACTCAGTGACGATGTAGATGGGCTCCTCAGAAACGACAGCATAGAGCTGCACTAGTTTATCATGTCGTAATTTCTTCATGATCTGCGCTTCCTCCAGGAAGGACTCTGGAGACATGGTTCCCGGCTTGAGGGTCTTCACAGCCACTTTAGTGTTGCCATTCCATGTGCCTGACAAAAACCACAAAACACACAGTCAGTACAACAGCACAAAGCTCCTACGAACAGCATGCCACAAAATGACTTTCATGCACCCAAAAAAGTTCAGCCCCCCTTATTCATGCAATATTAATTTGCAGTTAAAGCAGCCATTATCACACAAGTACCCTCATGGGGAATTCACTATGAATGAATTGTGCCCATATATAACATTGTTTATTTGTATTGTCTGTATTATTTGAGCTTTCTATTAAGAATTACAAAACAACACAAGGTTGTTTTGAATGCAATTTACTGAAAATTTATCTCATGCAATCCAAAGTATATTATTTTTAGTATGCAATGAACTACATTGTACTTGTGATTTGTGGCCGTTTTTCTTCAGGATGTAGTAGGGAATTTTAATGGACAGAAAAAACTACTTTGTTAAATCCACAGCACTGCAATCTGCTTACCTTTAAATGACACTGCGATGGTGGATATTCTGATAATTTGAAGTTTGTAATGTATTTGGTTAGGGTTAGGGTTAGGATCTTAAAATATCTTCCCCTTTCCCAGATTAATAGAGACATCTAATGATCTTGTTTCATGTTTGTTTCTTGCTTGTTTCAACTTGAAATACAGAAAAACATGTTCATCAAATATAATCTTATGTTTACTTTTAGGTGGCACTTAAATGGTCTGATTACAGTCTGAGATGCGGTACTTGTTTTTTAAAACTACTGATAAACACACTGATCTGTGTGCCTCTAGTCATTAGAAACTAAATACCAGCAGTGTCCTAAAGGCAATAATCTTAGTAAGCAGATTTAGGTGATATTTTGGGATGCACATCTACAGAAGTAAGTGAAAAAGTGAGATATGTACACTCAAGCACACTTATCTTAAACACGACTGTTTGTGATTAAAGGAGGTGTGGAACAGTAGAAAAACTCTCCTGGGGTATTAGTCATTAAAAAAACCCATGATTTAACTCGATACTTATTGTACTGTAACAACATGTAGAAGAATTACTAAATCTCTTACAATAATTATCAAACCAAATCATTTTGTTCTTGTAAAAAATATAATTTAACATTTTTTTTTTTCTTTTTTAAAATTTGCAACATCACTGACAATTTCACATGCATGTTCATCTAATCCTTCTGCATGAGTAAAAAAAAAGCTAAATAAAATAAATATCTCTTTAAAAAAATAGTTCACCCAAAAATGAAAATATGGAATTGTCTGCTCACCCTCCAAACCTGTATGCAATAAGAAACATTTTGAATAATCTTCACAATGCTCTTTTACAACAGTTCATAGTAACCATGACTGTTAAATTTCAGACAGGATTTACAATCTTATCATGTTTTTTTTTTTTCATTCATGTTGGTTTTCAAAACTATTTTGTAAGTAAAAACTAGTAGGCCGTACAACTACTATAAGGAAAATGTGAAAAATTCAAGCTTGTTAAAAACAAATAAGAACAGTCAGAAAGAAACAAATGACAAGTAATACTACAAATAAATACATCAAACAAAGATACAAATAAAGGAAACAGTGCTTTAAAAATGTTTCAGGTAAGTCTGTACAACATTAGGCCTTTCAGGTAAGAAATACACAAAAATTGAATATAGTAATCAAATGTAAAATACAACACTGTATGAAACATAACATTGTTTTTTATTAAAGCTACAAAAACTATTCGGTTGAGAGTGAGTGATTTTCTCTCTTTCTTTTGTTGATTGATTAACATTATAATATGATAGCAACAGGTTTTATTAGGCTGCTATTACTTTAAGACCTAATTCCTGGAGCTGAAATACTGACACACTGAGTTTGAAAGCCATGTTCACCATTAGTAGACTGTATATATAAAAAAGCTATGATTCTTCAAGATAAAATAAAATTTAAATAAACATCAAAAGCATTTTTGGTTGAACTGCTCCTTTAATAAAGATATTACAAATAAATGTTTAAATGAAATGGTTGAGGGATGTCAGAAGACTGTCGTAAGAATAAGGCAAGCAACCAATATTTTATAACTAGGATTAGATGAAAATGCTTCTTGGAAATCTTCATTTAAAACCTAAGTTTGTGTGGAGGTCAGAGAATGTGGGAGAGGAGGCAACTGTCTTACCACACCAAACATCAGCGAAACACCCGGCCCCCAGCTTCCTGTCCAGTGTCAGAGACTCACGGGCGATTTCCCAGGAATCATGGCTAAGTCCCACCGTATCAGGGGTGTAGTCCATGCACACACCCGTTAAATTAAAACACAAACCATCTGCACTCTCTATAAAGGGGGAGGAGTAGAGGGGTTAACTAGCAGGACGACGGGGGAGCATGCAGTGAGAGAGGAGGAGGGTGGTCACGTTGCCTGAGAGGGTCAGTCACTTCATGATGTCTGAATATTCCAGAAATGGATCTACACAAATGCTTTTGTTAAGCTTAACACATATTAACCTGCAAGATTAGGTTAAAGAAATTAGCTTAAATATCCAGACATTTGTAAAGTAACTTCACCGTTCAGTTTGACCTCACTCCATCTCCCTCTCTGGGGTGCATTTCCCAAAAGCAATTATGGTCGCAAGTTCTGCCGTTACCAATAAAGTTCAACGGAACTTGTGATCATAGTTGGCTAATGATGCTTCTGGGAAACACACTCCTGGTTGGCTGTTGCTAAGCACTGAGGGAGGGGTCATACCCATCCAAACCTCCCCGAACTGGCCGTTGCCTAAGCGCTTTATGAGTTGCAGTGACTCCCGTGGAATCTCCCACACGTCTTTGGTTTTGACAGACAGGTCAGTGAGCCTTGGCATCCCTTTGTGGCAAGGGACAACCAAACGACAGCAAAGCCCTGCTGCCCGCTCTGAGCGTTTGCATACAGACACATACAGATATACACAATGTCAGAGAGAGAGAGAAAAGAAAAGCATCAGAAGCACTGAGGGACACCTGCATATATATATAGATTGTGAGCCATGTTGCCATTTTTTTGGAATCTAAACTTGTTTGTGAAACACTGAACGTCACTGCATGGAGTCTTTTACTTTGTGACAAAGACTTATGAATGTCTTGAACATAACTACAACTAGAACCTCGTAACTGATTGAAAAACAGCGATGGTTAGCAATCAAACATTCAGACTGGACTGTTTTGTAGTTTCCTTTGAGATATTTGCTGCTCATTGATTATTGGTTATAATGTAGGACATGCCTATTTAGCATGTTTTGACATTTAAAAAAAGGGTTAATGTGTGGCATTTTCCTACAACACTACAGCAATGTTTACTCTGGACTGTAAAGCTGAGATAACAGAACACTTGGCATCAAAATATGCATCATTTCAGGAATCAGTCATTGAGTACCATCTGCTTTGAGCTTGAGGAACCCGAGCCTTATCAGCCATGAACACCATTAGCCTCTTACACAACAACAAAAATGTGATGATGATATCGGATTCACTGGATTTCCAGACTGAGGTGTTTTTGATGTGGACTCAAGTTTGACGTCAAAGTTTGTTTTTTTTTCCCGATAAGCACTTTGATATAAAGCAAAGGTGCCTGATCCTGTTCCTGGAGATCTAGTTACCTACAGAGTTCAGTTAAAACACTTATTAAACACACCTGTCTGCAATTATTAAGTGCACCTGAAGATCATTAGTAGTTGGTGTTTTGCAGATAAAGTAGACCTCCAGGAACAGGGCTGAGCATCCCTGAAAGTTTGGCTACATGACAAAGTGTGACACATAAGTCCTTATTTCTAGGATGTGTTTCATGTAGAATGCAGTATGGGTCAAAACATAAAGTAACCATATAATTAGTCTAATGTAGTATAATTAATTTCTTAAAAGGATAATTCACAGACAAATTAAAATTATAAAACATAGTTCCAGTCTTTGATTCTGATTGGTTAAGCCGCATTCTAATATGTTGTAAATTACTCTACAAACATACACCTTTGTTTACATTCGGGTGTTTTTGACTACATTGTTTGGCGGAAGAATAATGTTTTTATTAATATTATTACACTTTATTTGCTCCATTTTGTTCTGTGAAACATATACATATATGGAATAACAGTTTTATAAAAAGCAATAAGCCCCGTGAAGCCCCGCTTTACACTGTGCCTAACAACACCCTTTAGCTTTTATAAATTCACTGTAAACCATGGCTTCTTGGAGCTTATTGCTTTATTCTTTATTATTTAGATCATGTTGTTGTGAAACCATACAATTTTTTTTTATTAATCTTTGAAATGCAAATGAAATTTCTATCACTCCAAGCATTATGTCAGGTGGTTCTTGCATGTGCTTGTTTGCTATATTTGATGTGCTGCATGTATGTGAGATGATCAGTGTGATCATAACAGCCTAAATTGAATCTGTTCATGACATGTTGCATTTATATTATATGGGAGAAGTGAGCCAATTACGATTTTCTCTTTCAGTTTTTTGTTCTTCTTTTAAGTAAAAAATTTGCTCCTGTTTGGTTTCATGTAATATTTTGGTGGATCTCCTTTAAAAAAGCTGCACTACAATATGTTTGCAATAAAAATAGAATAAGCATGTACAATGACAATGAGTCAATGAGTAGGCTATAATGAGTCCTATAATGAGCTCAGAGGTGGCTGTGAAACTTTTGCTTAAAATAAAGGCCACAATCAGAGCGTTGCAAATATATTTGTTTGTAGAGTACTGTAAATACACATTTTTAGGCTGTGTATGCTTCTGTAAATGATTTCCGCCAGCCTCTGAACTGTTTGTACACTGAATGGCACATATCTGTAAATGCAATATTTTGTCCTGCATATGACTTTTCAAAAAGAAAAAGAAAACAGTATTAATAATCAATTAAAATTCTGAGCATACATTTTCAGGGATCAATACAGAATCATCCTGATGCATTTTTTGTTTTTTTATGCAACCTGAACTGTTACTTAGCTACAGCTGTAAACAGCTGTGGCTACTTTTCACATTTATGACACAGATGGGCCAAATAATACAATGTCAAAAGAGACCAGGGGGACAGGGCTAGGCGGTGGAATCACTTTAAGGTTTGGACAAAGCTATCGAAGCAAATCTGAAACAGACTGCAGAGTCTTCTTTCAAATGCACTGCTGTAACAGGGCACTTTACAAAGGCAAACACAGAGCTCTGTGGCTGAAAGTGAAGGCAACAATACTAAAGCGTTAAGCTAAAGCAAACACTGCCACTTTAGAGAAGCATTAACACAGCTATTGATGCTGATACACAGTTAAAGTCATCATGATGATGCATTATTATGAGTGTCTGTGTGTATGTTTGTTCTCTGGGCTCAGTATTGGAGGTCATGGAAGAAACAAAATGCACATGCTATCTAAAATCAATAAGACTCATTCTAGATGCATTAAGAGTCAATACGTTAACTGGAGCATAGACAAAGTACATCCTATTGAGACAGACAGAGAGAGAGCTACTCAGATGAGATTTTCTGACTGACTGGAGCAGTGCCATCTTCTGTAGAGAGCTGCAAAAGCACTGTGGCATTATGAGATATAACCATACCTCTGTAACTAACAGACAGCTAAGTTAAAACTATAATTACTTAAAATTTAGCATGTCAGACCTGCAGGTATGAAGATATACTAAGCTCTGTGTATTGGGTCTGTGGAATGATAATTGTGTCTGTGTGTGTTACCCGTGTAATGCTGGACCAGCTGTTGAAGTGTCTCAAACTGAGCTCTTGTGGTGATGTAATATCCACCGCTGTCCAGTTTACGGATTTTATAATGCTTCACGTGGTCCCCCTTCACATCGTCCCAGTCCCGGATAGACAAAGAGAAGGCACCTGCCACACAGACACATAATAGAAGTGCTGTTGTAGTAATGTGTAATGCAGTAGATGGTGTTTTGTAGTAAATGTTGTTTGTTGTTTGTTACATTGGTTCCACTAGATTCCGAAAGTATTTTTACCAATCATTCCTGTCTTTGTTTTTTTTTCCTTCAAATTTAAAGCAAAAAAAGTATTTGAAAATCCAACGAAAAGGCAAAGGTAAAAGACTGTTTACCTCATGGTTTAAATGAGGACAAGAAGTACAGTCCCAAGAAGCACTGCATATGATATAAATTAATTAAAAATGCTGAATAAATATTCAATGATAATATGATTTTAGGACTGTAGATTATTTATATATTTATTATATATTATGTTTATTGTAAAAAGGTAAAAAGTTTAAAGGTAAAAGTCTAGGGACACCAATTCAATTAAGTCATTCACAGTGCTTCATGGAAGCATGTTGCCAAGGGCGCATGTTTGCTTTTGACATTGGTGGGGAAAGCCCCCAACTTCAGAGCGGTGGGTGTCTTAATCACGCATCACTTTATTTTAATATTAATCGAACTGGACCCAGGATGAATTAGAAAAAAAAAACTCTGTTGCTCTGATGTAGGAACAAACACAACTTTACTACGCATCTAATTGACAGATTACACACTCTTATTTCAGTGTTGTTGTTTTTTATTTTGTGGATATTTCAGCTAACAGTTTGATTTCTACATTCAGTTGATCAACATTAATTTAAAGTTAAAAGACAGCGACTCAGGGCGCTGTTCCAAATCCTGGTGCACTAGAGTGCCACTTACATAGTTTACCATAAAATCACATTATAATTGTCCCAAATTATTGTTAATGTTCATAATGACTTCATCCTAGGCCGAAAGATTGTGTATCTTTCTGCACAACCGTATTCTCTCCGTATGCTTTATAGGGAGCTATAATCACTATGGATTGTGCTTTCTCTTTCTGCTTGCTCTGTTTACTTTAACCTATTTGCTTTAACTTCTTAGGTAGCTAATAGGGGTGTAACGTTTCATTGATTTCGGCTATTAATCAATTTAAAACACTAAGAATCGAATTAATTGCGATTTATATAGCGTTTCAGTGCTTTAAAATATATTAATTACTACAAGCACGAATAACGGAGACCTTGAACAGCGTTGTGTTTCCTCACATCTCTCCTTCATGCACTTCATTCACTGCCTGCCACGGCGTGTGCGCTCTCACGACACGTTTTTTAAGCTTGAGCAGCCAACGTTGTGATCTCTCTTTAGTATTCGTGGTCAGTACTGCTAGAAATAGTTTTACTTTTAAAGTATTTTTACTTTTATGCAGTTTTTCAGTGGCTCTCAGTACCTAACATTATTTGAGCAGTCGAAAGCCGCGTGTTTGGACGGAGCAAAAACGAAGTAAGTGTCTAAAATCATACACACAATTCCATTGTAAACGTAAATGCCGTTAAAATGCAAGTACGAAGGAAATGGTTCAAATAACCACAGCATTAACAGCAACCTTAAAATAAAAGCACGAGGTTTAACGCTATCTGTCACGTGCATGAAAGTTGCGTTCGTTACTACATCATTAAAATCACCATTCGCCGATAGAAAGTAATAGTTTAAATGCTATAGCATTTTATTTTATGAAAATGAGAGAAAGAAGCTCACACCATACAAAGTTGTGACATAAAATGTTTACTTTTAAAGAGAATACAATCCTCAGCAATAGTGATATTAAAACACATGTTAGGCTTTTTATTAAGAAATTCAAATAAAGTTTAATTATAATTTTTATGTCAAAGTCTCGAGGGATGTATTAGTAAATATGTTAATTTGAACTATACTTAGTTTGAAATAAATGTATTTTAAATATATTACTGTTCACCAGGGCAAATTTCTACATATCTAATAGTGGACAAAAGTGTTTTATTTATTATTTTATATATTATTTGCTGACTCCATAAAGGCAGTGTAATTTGCCCCCTGACTAAGCATATAAAGAATTTAGGAAAAGCATTTAAATAATCCTGCGAATACTCTTAAAGCATGTAGAATCAAATCGTTATTAATCGAATCGCATCAAATTTTATTGTGAATCATCTTAAATCTAATCGTTCTGAATTTGAAAAATCGTTCTTGAATTGAATCGAAGCCCTATAAATCATGAATTGAATCGATTTGTTGTTTACTCAAAGATTCACAGCTCTAGTAGCTAATATATCAATGATGTGACATTTCAGATGCATCCAAAATTACAAACCAATATACATATATTTAATTGTTTGATCAAAATTATTGCTAGGGACAGTTTGGCAGTGGCTGGATATTGGTAGGGACACGCCCCGTACATTCCTCCCTAATTCTGCGCCCCTGCATGTGGCTATACTTTGTGATTTCTTTGCAGAATCATTGGTAATGTAGTTTTTCACCAAGAATTACTTTTCAAAAAATTAATATTTAAAAAATAAGTTTAAATAATATGTGCTGATAACTTTAACAAAAGCATAAACCATTGATTAACAACCTTGCAACAACATCAGAGTGTCTTTAATTTTTACAAATTATTGTTAAACAAATTTGTTCCCTTATATGAAGAAAATGATTAGAACGTTTCCAACCTATGTGAATTTATCTCTTGTGCAGAACACAATAAAAGATACCACAAAGAAAGTTGCTTATAGCCATACAGTGAAAGTCGAAAACAACATTGGACCTCAGTGACATTCACTGTATGGACAAAAAAACATGACTAAATGATGACAGATGACAGATTTGTGGGTGAACTGTCCTTCACCCAATTGTAACTAAATCAGAATTATTAAACTCTTCATGAATAGCATCGCTAACCACAGTAGATGGTATGGTGTTGTTGTGTAGTGCAGTAAACTTTTGTATAGCCCAGTTGATGCTGTTGAGTAATACAGTAAATGTTGTTTATTACCTTTAGTTGTTTCGCTCTCACGGATCAGATAGGTGCCACGCGGGTTCCCTGTGGAAAGAAGCTGCCTTTCTGCATCCTTACGGCCCAACTTTCCAAAATACCAGCTGAGAGACGGAAAGAGGAAGAGTGTCAGACTTCCAAGCCTATTCCAAACATATTCTTAATATATATATTTTTCATTTAGCCTGTTTGGATCTGCTGAATGCATTCTTTCTGAACACGTGCCACATTAATGCTACTCATAACATTCAAATGAAGGGAATTTTTATTTAGGAACATATGTAAACACATGTAATCACAGAATAAGAAATGGCTGGGAAATGTTTTTACAGCTGCATATGCAAGCATGCAGTCTGAGGGGCCTTACAAATAACGTCAGAAAAATCTCAAACATCTCCTTCTGGTTAAAGTTACGCATGTTATAGTAAGCCAACAGCTGACATCAATCTGGCTTTTGAAAATTAAATGGGGAAAAAATCTGACATCATCAATACATAGTTTAACTTGGGAGATCATAGGAGAACACTACAATTAAAAGATCATTCAGAGCAGAAATGTTCCTGTTCTGTTTTGAATTTGTGTCTGACAGATTGAAACTGTGAGTGTATTTTTTTTATGTTTTTGTGTTAAAATGTTTCCTTGACAATTAATTTGTAGGTTCCTGAAGAATAGTTTTCAGTCTATTTGGTCTGACATGTCAACATTTGGCCTAACCAATGGTGGTCTCTGTCAATTTTAGGAACTACATGTTTTTTAAAACAACCAAACAGGGGAGTGACTGTAAAAACTTGTAAAAACATCAAATATACACTACCAGTTAAAAGTTTGGACACACTCTCTTATTTAATGTTTTTAAAGAAGTTTCTTATGCTTGATCAAAAATACAGAAAAAAATGCACTATTGTGAAATATTATTACAATGTAAATTAATGTTTTTCTACATTAATATACATTAAAATGTAATTTATATCTGTAATTAAAGTTGAATTTCCAGAATCATTACTCCAGTCTTCAGTGTCACATGATCCTTCAAGTCCTATCAGTGCGGTTAAAAAAGAACAGCATTTATTTAAAATAGAAAGGTTTTCTAACAATATACAGTACTGTTTAAAAGTTCAGCAAATTTGTATTCTTTCTTTTTTTGAAAGAAATCAATATTTTTATTCACTAAGGATGTGTTAAATTAATAAAAGCTGATAGCATAGATTTACATAGTTTGAAAAGATTTATATTTTGAATAAAAGCTGTTCTTTTTATCTTGTTATTCATCAAAGAATCCTGAAAAAAAGAATCATCAGTTGCAAAAAAATATTTGTCAGCACAACTGTTTCCAACATTGATAATTCTAATAATAAATCAGCATATTAAAATGATTTCTGAAGGATCACGAGACACTTAAGACTGGAGTAACAGCTGATGAAAATTCAGCTTTGCATCACAGGAATCAATTATATTGTAAAGTATATTAAAAGAAAAACCATTATTTTATATTGTAATAACATTTGCAATATTACTGTTTTTTTCTGTATTTTTGATCAAATAAATAAAGCCTTGATGAGCATAAGAGAAAAAAAAAACATTAAATGAGAGAGTGTGTACAAACTTTTGACTGGTAGTGTAGTTCAGATTGAAACAACGGTAATACAGGGGTCAGTTTTTTGGAAGTGTCTTTGTAATTTGTCCCAAATAACAGCACAAATGTTGCCTAGCAATAACAGTCAAGAACCACCCTGTACTGCAACTGTATCTGGATTCATTTAAATTGGGCCGAGGTTTGTCATGCATCCTGCAGAGAGGTCTATGGGTTAAAGTAGGAGTGATTAGAATTACGTCACTTTACCCCCACCCTTAACACAGGCAGTTAGTTCAGATTAACACATATACACAAAACATCCAATACTTACTCCTCAGCTTGGATTGAGTCCACGGGGGCGACATAATTGCTGGGAATGTAGCCGGTTCCTCCTGTAGTGAGAGATCGGGCGTCCCACCAATCACCCTCACTGACACAAACAGACAAAGACAGACAAAAAACACGTTTTCTTCTATTCATGGCAAAACTTAACATTTTTTTTAGCAGATTTGGTAGACTTTTCCATGCATCTGTCCATCCGTATGTTCACCCATCTGTTCGTCCAATACCTCATTCATCTTTCCTTTCATTCATCCATCCATCCAGCAACCATTCATATGTTTGCTCATTCATCTTCACTATGTTCTCACTACAACGTAAAACTCAACACAATCTGTTCACTTTTACCTCTTCACACACACAGAAACAAGGTGTTGTGTGAAAGACTGAAAGGTCAGAGGCAGTTGTCACTAGTGTTTCTTTCATTTTTTGTTTAGATGGACCAATACACAAAAACATCACATGAAAGAGAGATCACTGCTGGCCTTTTCAGGTATAACAGACAGAGATTGTGTGGGTTGGAATACTATTCCTCTCTTTCTTTAATATTTTCATTGTATATTGTCATTGTCTTGCATCTGTCTCCTACAAAACGTTCAAAATCACAAGTAAACAACAACGTCCACAACAAGCGCACACACACACACAGACACAGACACACACACACACACACACACACACACACACACACACACACACACACACACTTTCAGAGAGTGGAAAAACAATCTGCCTATAGCTGATCTGTACTTCTGTGAATGTCCCATTTATTCGATAACGCTCTACTCTCTCTTTAACATGCCAATGTTACTAACCAATCTCTTCATCTTTCAAATAGCCTGTCCTCTTCACACAAAACATCATTTCCTAGAAAAGCCTCTCTCATCTCTCCCAATTATTGTATCCACCTCCCCAGACACACACACACGCACACATTTATGCACCACTTATAATAATAGCATAGCTTGAGAAGAATAATAGCATAGCTTGCTGTACCGGGTGGTGCAGGTTATATTACCACCAGCAGAGGGCGATCTATTGTTAGACATTGGCAAGGTACAAAACGTAATACAGGCTTACTAACTTGCTAGATTCAGAAGTTAAAGTGGAAAATCATACCAACTGCTTTATGTGTAGATTTAATCAAGTACAATTCACTAGCCGCTGTATAGGGAAATACAGAGAAGAGTAACAAACTACAGTAAATGGTAAAACTGTTTGCAATACATGCCAGTGGGTTCATAATTAATATAATACATTATAATAATATGGTAAGACACACTAGTTTGCAATATCGAGCATCAAAACAAGCAGTTTCGATACAGTTAAAAATAGCTGGTAGCAAATGACACCGGAAGCCAAAACCATTACATTTACAAATGGCCAAGCCCACGCTTATGGAAAACATAAGATGGATACTTAAAATCGTAAAAGTTCCTGTTCTTGCAGATAATGTAATAATAAAATAAAAGGCCACTTAAGAGTACTTAAAGAGAGTACACTTACATGACTAATCTAGTCTCTTAAAGTCCATGTTAAGCAATATATATAACCAATATAAAGCAATATACAATAAGCAGCATTCTTTGCTCTCATGATATACAATAGTCAACATTTATAGTGGATCAAAACCTTTCATCAAGATTGTCTTAAAACCAAAACAATACCCGTTTTTTTGTCTGAGGACAACTTTGATTAAGGTTTTTGATACACTTTAAATGTTGATTACCGTATTATACATATACAGGTCCTTCTCAAAAAATTAGCATATTGTGATAAAGTTCATTATTTTCTGTAATGTACTGATAAACATTAGACTTTCATATATTTTAGATTCATTACACACAACTCGAAGTAGTTCAAGCCTTTTATTGTTTTAATATTGATGATTTTGGCATACAGCTCATGAAAATCCAAAATTCCTATCTCAAAAAATTAGCATATCATGAAAAGGTTCTCTAAACGAGCTATTAACCTAATCATCTGAATCAACTAATTAACTCTAAACACCTGCAAAAGATTCCTGAGGCTTTTAAAAACTCCCAGCCTGGTTCATTACTCAAAACCGCAATCATGGGTAAGACTGCCGACCTGACTGCTGTCCAGAAGGCCATCATTGACACCCTCAAGCAAGAGGTCTGTGGGAAGGAAAAAGTGTGGCAGAAAACGCTGCACAACGAGAAGAGGTGACCGGACCCTGAGGAAGATTGTGGAGAAGGACCGATTCCAGACCTTGGGGGACCTGCGGAAGCAGTGGACTGAGTCTGGAGTAGAAACATCCAGAGCCACCGTGTACAGGCGTGTGCAGGAAATGGGCTACAGGTGCCGCATTCCCCAGGTCAAGCCACTTTTGAACCAGAAACAGCGGCAGAAGCGTCTGACCTGGGCTACAGAGAAGCAGCACTGGACTGTTGCTCAGTGGTCCAAAGTACTTTTTTCGGATGAAAGCAAATTTTGCATGTCATTCGGAAATCAAGGTGCCAGAGTCTGGAGGAAGACTGGGGAGAGGGAAATGCCAAAATGCCTGAAGTCCAGTGTCAAGTACCCACAGTCAGTGATGGTCTGGGGTGCCATGTCAGCTGCTGGTGTTGGTCCACTGTGTTTTATCAAGGGCAGGGTCAATGCAGCTAGCTATCAGGAGATTTTGGAGCACTTCATGCTTCCATCTGCTGAAAAGCTTTATGGAGATGAAGATTTCATTTTTCAGCACGACCTGGCACCTGCTCACAGTGCCAAAACCACTGGTAAATGGTTTACTGACCATGGTATTACTGTGCTCAATTGGCCTGCCAACTCTCCTGACCTGAACCCCATAGAGAATCTGTGGGATATTGTGAAGAGAAAGTTGAGAGACGCAAGACCCAACACTCCGGATGAGCTTAAGGCCGCTATCGAAGCATCCTGGGCCTCCATAACACCTCAGCAGTGCCACAGGCTGATTGCCTCCATGCCACGCCGCATTGAAGCAGTCATTTCTGCAAAAGGATTCCCGACCAAGTATTGAGTGCATAACTGAACATAATTATTTGAAGGTTGACTTTTTTTGTATTAAAAACACTTTTCTTTTATTGGTCGGATGAAATATGCTAATTTTTTGAGATAGGAATTTTGGGTTTTCATGAGCTGTATGCCAAAATCATCAATATTAAAACAATAAAAGGCTTGAACTACTTCGAGTTGTGTGTAATGAATCTAAAATATATGAATGTCTAATGTTTATCAGTACATTACAGAAAATAATGAACTTTATCACAATATGCTAATTTTTTGAGAAGGACCTGTATAAGGGGATAAAAAACTTTTGTATAATGCAGTTGAATGCCTTTTTAGCATCATTTTAAACCTTTCATGGGTTGAATTAAGTATTTGCTTACATTTAATAAACACTTGTATGTACTTATACAAGCATCATTAAAAATAAAAAGGATGTAAGTTATTAACTTCCTAAACTTCACATTTTAAAAATCCAGCTTATTCATGTCTAAATATTTATTCAAATGCAAAATTAAAAAATAAGTAAGCAAGTAGATATGTACAGTAGTCAACATTTGAAGTGGATCAAAACTTTTCATCAAAGTTGTCCTAAAACCAAAACAATACCTGTTCTTGTTTTAGGACAACTTTAATTTACTTTTTTGATCCACTTCAAATGTTGACTGATGCTAATGTGCTCTAGTTATTATAGTGTTGCCATGCTCAGTGGCTCCAGTGCATCATCAAGACATGATTTCAGGCAACACAAAAAAGGTGAAAAACTGTTTAACAGTCTAACTCCATAATTCATTGTTACATAGTTCACAGTTTTTTAACATGATTTCTAGGATCTATAATGTGTTTAGAAACAATTATCTGAATTGCCTTTATACAGATTTTAAGTACACTTAAAAAGTTAACTTTGTAATAATGTCAAATTGCACATTTTAGTGCTACTGGATCTTACATTTTA
The DNA here is from genome assembly GCA_033026305.1 of Cirrhinus molitorella. Classification (NCBI taxonomy): domain Eukaryota; kingdom Metazoa; phylum Chordata; class Actinopteri; order Cypriniformes; family Cyprinidae; genus Cirrhinus; species Cirrhinus molitorella. Next base: position 16,940,348 of record CM065133.1, on the reverse strand, counting down.
AGTTAATACTGTATATTTAAAATGTACTAAATTGCAACATCATTACAAATGTGTAACTGCAAAAATGATTTTTACTAGAGATACAAGTTGCAATAGAAATGACACTGAAGTACATTTTAGTGTCTGGACACTCAGCAAGTCACATATTCCATATTTTAAAGAAATTAGGGGTAATTCATAAATTAGAAATAAAGATGTACTTAAATCATATTTTCATGGGTCAAACAGCACTCTTATGTTCACTCTTATGTCTTAACAATGTAGCATACTGTTATTTGAAACATTGTTTCAGAGATTGTACAAAAGCAAAGACGATCCAGTCACATAATATGTGAGTGGATAATCTTTGCTTTGTACAATGAAAGAAATTATAACACTGGCTGTGGGAATAAAAGCCCCACCTTAAAATTAAAAGAGTCTATTTATTCTAGAAATTGTATGCTGAAATTGTGTTGGATGGACAAGCCCACAAAAAAAAAAGTGTTTAATGTTTTTTTTTTTTTTTTTTTGATCAAAACTCTCTCATTGCAATTCGTTCACGTTTTGGCAAACTGCCGTCTAATTTATTTGAATTCACACAATCTCATTTGTATGAGAAAATAGCTGTCTGTGGGTGTTAGTGGTGGAAGTGGCCAAAATTCACTGGGGGACTCTAGGTTGACATCTTCCGTGCCAAAAAAAATTTAGATTTATAAACTTTTATCAACATTTTTTATTAAACAATAAATTCAATTAAAATAATAAGATACAATCAGGCTGAATAAATTACAAATCAGATGAAATCAGCATCAACAATTCATCTTTGCATGGCATGGAAGAGCTCAAATGTGGCATTATGGAATATTTACAGAATTTTGCGGGGGTTTAATAGTACAGAGATATTTAAATTATTTAAAAACTAGTTAAAGTTAAAGACAAAATTATTAGCCCCTTATAAAATATTTCATTATTTTTCAAATAACTCCCAAGTGTTGTTTAACAGAAAGACAGTTTTATCAACACAGCATTTTTAAACATAATGCTTTATTTAGAAAGCTTTTAGGGTTTGTAATACAAATAGAAATAAATGTATAACCAAGCATTTTAAAAAATCTACTGGTCAAAATTATTAGCCCTCTGATGTTAATAGTCAATAGTGTATCCCTTTTGCTTGATAACAGCCTTTAGTCATTTGCTGTAGTTCTCAACAAGTTTCAAGCATGTCTCCTGAGGAATGACAGCCCATTCTTCCTTAGCAAATCTCTCAAGCTCCTCCAGATTTGTTGGTCTTCTGGCACAAACTCTGGACTTTAGTGTGCCCCACAGATTTTATATTGGATTCAAGTCTGGGCTTTCTGCAGGCCAGTCAAGTACACTCACTTTGCTCATTTGGAGGTATTTCTTCACCAGAAGTGAGGTATGCTTTGGGCAGTTCGCAGTTCATTCCAGTGCAGGGCTCTAGTGACTGTCTTCGTTGAGACATCAATTCAAGACTTGGCTAGGTCATTCACTAGTGTCTTGACAGTTGTTCTTGGGTCTTTAGAAACCTCTCTCACTAGTTTTCTTTCCAAAGTTCTTGAAATCTTTTGTTTCTGCCTCTGCCCGTCTTGTTCTCCACTGTGTTGGTCTCTTTAAACTTCTTGATAATGCATCTCATTGCAGTTCTTGACACTTGAAAACGCTTTGATAAACGTGTGTATCCTTCTCCATCTTAATGAGCATTAACAATTCTTTCTCTCAAGTCCAAACTAATTTCTTTTGTCTTTGCCATGATGACAGTGCACATTATTTTACTAGTTGTTTCGCAAGATAATAATCCTCAGCTTAAAGATTGATTTCAAGGCTTGACTAGGTTAATCAGGCAAATTAGGTTAATTTGGCAAGTCATTGGACAACAGTGGTTTGTTCTATAGCTCATCAAACTAATAATTTCTTAAGGGGGCTAATAATATTGACCAGTTTTTTATTTATTTATTTTTTAATTCTTTTATTCACGCAACTATAAGAAATCAGACTTTCTCTAGAAGAAAAAAAATAATAGGAAATAATGTGAAAACATTCTCTTGCTCTGTTAAACATCACTTGGGAAATATTCTAAAAAAAATGTAAAATTTCACGGGGGGGCTAATAATTTTGTCTTCAACTGTATGTATATATATATATATATATATATATATATATATGTTATAAACATTGTAATATGCTTGAGCTGTTTTATATCTATAGATTTTATTTTAGGCAAGTCGTGATGATTTAAGAAGGCTAAATTAGTCAAACGCTTGGTTGTTACTTTAAAAAACAAAAACGTATACATTTTAACAAACAAAAAAATGCTCCAAAAATTTTTCTAAATTAACTTAATAAAATAACGAAACTAAATATAATCACTTTGCCATCACATATAAAACTGAACTATTTTAATAGCTGCAACAGTAGTATAAGCTGTTTTGGGAGAAAAGGGGCTCGGGCCGAGAATTCTGATAAGCTGTCAGACAAGGGCCAGACTAGGGCCTGAGCTTAGATTTGATGCCCGTGCAGGGCTCTAAAATGCATAGGCTAGATATGCAGTAAACATTTGTACTCCTAAACAGTCTAGTGGTCGTCTGTTTTTCCCCTTTATTAAAAACAGAACAGTTCATCAGTAATCGTATCTGCAAAGCATGTTTTGTTTTCTAATTTTAGCGAAATGAATAGATAGTTTTGTAATGTTTAAGCGATAGATTGAAGCCTGGTGTGTGAAACTGTGCAAGAGCCACAAGGGAACGTTCTTTCACTATAGACCAGTGGTTCTCAAAGTGTGGGGCGCGCCCCCCAGGGGGGGCGCAAGAGTATTGCAGGGGGGGCGCGGTCCATCTGCAGAAAAATTAAAAAATAAAAAAAAGTCGGGCGTAACTTAGAATGGGAGACGGATTGGTCTGTGAAAGCAACAAATGAAGTCGCACAGACCCAGGCAGGTGCTAGTCGTTCAAAAGCTAAATGCAGAAAATATGAGGAGACGTATCTTAAACACAGCTTCTCTGCGTCTACACCGGACGCTACAGTTTTCACGTCGCAACAGCTCTAAACGGGACGCAACAAAACTACCATTGTAAACATGCTGTCTATACTCAATGTGGAGCGCGATAAATCCCCGACATTAAGCTGATGCCTTTTTTTGTTTATGACGTACTGACACAAAGTTAAAATGATTTGCAACGTTCGCTTTGTTGCGTCCAGTGAAGAGCTTTTGCGCTGTGACGCGACGCGACAACTGTAGAGTCCGGTTTAGACACGGTGACTTAAGTTTATAATGGGTACTGATTAAAATAGGTTCTACTGTATTTTGCCGCTCGCGTCTGGTGTAGAAACGGTGTTAATTGCGTAGGTGAGGAGGAAAGGTCTGTATGTGTGTGTGTGTGTGTGTGTGCCCTATGCCTTGGGGACAGCATAAAACAGCAAAAATAAAAGTAATACAGTTATTCTCTCAGTGCTATTTTAAGTTTCAAGTGTTGCAGATGTTTTTTTCCCTTTTAGATTTTTACAGTTAAAAAAGCATTATTTTTTTTTGTAATGGTAATAAAATTATTTGTTAGTCTCGGGTGGGATGGAAATTCGGGAAGAAGGGGGGCGCCAGATTTTTTTATACGTTTAAAGGGGGGCACGACCAAAAAAGTTTGAGAACCACTGCTATAGACATTGCAGCGAACATTCAGCATGATTTTAAAAACAACAGATTCCAGTGCCAGATTGCAGATTATTTAACAGAAATGAATGTCATATATGTTTTATCTGCATCAGGTATGTCCTTCCTGTGAGATGTTTCAAAAAAGTGATGGGGACAATATCAACCATGGCAAAAAGTGGTGGGGACATGTCCCATCCGTAAATTACGTCTCTGCATTTTAATTAATAGAACTCTCTACACTGCACACTAAATCTATTATTTAAATTGTCTCTACACTTTGTTTGTTAAAATGAATGTCAAAAACTACAGTCTGCTTTCATGGTCTGTGCTGTGAGGAGCAGGACGTGCATCGATAGAGAATCATTTCTATTGGCTGCAGTCTGCAGGTATTGTGGCAAAAGACGGCACTGCGCAGTGAAAAGCGAAATTCACTCCCCAAACTCCATCCCCCTCCATTTCAAGCCCTGGGTGTTAGGAATATGATTGCTGAGTGAACTGACTTGCCTTAAAGGGGCTTAGACAAGACTCAGTTTAATTCAGTAAGTAGTGAGCTAGTATTCCAATTTGAACATAGCTTATATTTCAGGTCTTAGACTTACGTGCTGTTGATGATTTGAAACTTCTCTCCTTTCCTGAAACTGAGATCATCTTCTGTACGGGCCTCATAATCATAGAGAGCAACAAACAAAGTCACACCTGAGAAAGAGAGAGACCACATCAGCACCATGAGGATTAAGAATAAATTAAAGCATACTTTTATCCTGGAAAGGGACAACAACATAGTGCAGCATGAGCACTAGGAAAGAAAAAGCCATTTTGCTCTGCGGAAGCTTTCAGACAGATCAAATGACATTCAAGACCTACAATTAGGGCCTGCAGGAGCCATTTCAAGCGTTAAGATGCAACTGATTCAAGACCACCAATCCACCACAGTCCACACACTGATACACAGAATAGAATGATGTCTATAAAAGTATCTTAGAGGGATGAGCTGCAAGCTACACTTCTCCCATTGGGATGTTATACACAAAGCTGTGTGGGTCAGGATGGGAAAACATTTATCCGGTCTGGCAGTGCGAAGTCATCTTAACTATTGTCATTTTGATTTTACTGTGCCTATAAATGTGCGCTCAAATGACTCCCACAAGATTTGAGAAATTTGGTCATGACATACTAGACTCAGAGTAATGGGACACAAGCAAACCAAACCCCTCGTTAGAAGGAACCCAAACCTAAAATCTGTCATTAAGCACATATTCAGTAGGACAGGAATGTAAAACAATCAACCTCAACAGGCTCACATTCAGCACTTAGCAGTCTGACGATTCAAGCCACAGATCATAAGTGATAACCCATCTTTGAAAAGTTCTTTATAGATTGTGGCCATCTTAAGACAAATTGGCCCCTAAAGGGGTTACACTATATTTTAAAGGATAAGCTTAGGGTTACTGACAATTTTATTATTATTGTTATTATTTTTAAGTGAAGTTCTTTGATGTGTCCCACCACTACTACTTTTTTTAAATATGTAAAATATCACACTCTTAAAAATATTAAATAACTATTTTGGGTTCTCCAAAAGACCTTTAAGTGAAAAGAAACACTTTTTTTTGGTGTGAGGAACATCTTAACAATATGAAAAATCTTTGTACAATGGAAAGGTTCTATGGAAGTTATATACAGTATAGACACTGCTGCTCAAAAGTTTGGGATCAGTAAGACTTGTAATGTTTTTAAAAAAAAGTATCTTATGTACATGCTCATCAATGCTGCATTTATTTGATCAAAAAAACTGAAAAAACAGTAATACTGCAAAATGTTATTGCAATATAAAATAATGTTTTTTTATTTAGATACTCTAGTCTTAAGTGTCACATGATCCTTCAGAAATCATTCTAATATGCTGATTTATTATTAGAATCATCAATGTTGGAAAGTTGTGTTATATTTTTTTGGAACCTGTGATTCTTTTTTTCAGGATTCTTTGATGAATAAATTAAAAAGAACAGCATTTATTCCAAATATAAATATTTTATAATAATGTAAATCTATCACATTTTTATTAATTTAACACATCCTTGGTGAATAAAAGTATTAATTTCTAAAAAAAAAAAAAAAAAAGAAGAAAAATGAACTGACCCCAAACTTTTGAACAGTAGTGTATATTGTTAGAAAACATTTCTATTTTAAATAAATGCTGTTGTTTTTAACATTGTATTGATCAAAGAATCCTGAAAAAAGTATCACAGGTTTCAAAAAATATTATATTGCAGCACAACTGTTTTAACATTAATAATAAATCAGCATATTAGAATGATTTCTGAACGATCATATCACACTGAAGACTAGAGTAATGATGCTAAAAATTCAGCTTTGTATCACAGGAGTAAATAATATTTTAAAACATTTTCACATAGAAAACATTTCTAATTTTAAATTGAAATAATTTTTCACATTATTACAGTTTTTCACACTATTACAGGCAATATGTCAATGTATTTAACTACAATCTATGTAATTATGGAGGCAAATATTCTGCTCAGACAACATATTTTCTGAACATAAGTATATTTATTTACATTTATTTCTGTGGGTGTCTCGTAGTATAGCTAGTCAGGTCCACTCTGATATGGTCATCCTAGGATATTAAAACACTGAGCTTGTTTGAGCAGACCAACAAAACAACAGTGACTCAAACAATGGCATGAGGTTTGTGGAACTGTATAAAAAGTATGTTACCTGTGCCTCCTCGTGTGCGAAGCGTTCCTTGCTGTGTGGATGTGTTGACCCCTCCGAAGACCGTTACGCCCTGCGTGACCCCAGCGCCATGGAAGTTGTTGTAGTTGGGAATAGCGGTGACACCAGTGACCCCACTGAAGCTGGGGTAATGCTGTGGTGTGGGGTCGAAGCCATATCGATAACCCACTCCACTCTGAGACAAGCTGGTGTCCCGGTCCTCAGTTAACTTAGCAGCCTCTTTGTCCTTACATTGCACACAGCCCATCCTCTATGATCTGACGGAGACAGAGAGAGATTAGGAATAAATTAATCTTTAGCATAAGTGTGAACTAAGTGTAATGAATTTTAAGCTTTCAGGATAAGAAAGATAATACAATTAAGTGCACTTTTTTTCATAAAGGTAACAACAGCTTAAGAACATGGATGATGGAAAAAAACAACCCAAAATCTGACACACTAAAAAGAGAAAAAAATACATTTTTGTTCTCACAGCATTTCAAATATGTTTGAGAATAACATTTGAGAGCTACAGATTTCGTTTTCGCATATAGATTCATTAAAACTTCTTTCTTTTTGTATATAAAGAACTAACTTAAAGTAATTAAGAAAGGATAAACTAACTCTCCCTTTTTGGCTCAGCAAGCTCTTCTTTTGGGGGGCGCAGGAAATTCAGTCACTAAAGCACTATAGACACATGCAGAGAATGTGTGCATGTGTGTGTGTGTGTGTGTGTGTGTGTGTGTGTGAGAGAGAGAGAGAGAGAGAGAGAGAGAGAGAGAGAGAGAGAGAGAGAGAGAGAGAGAGAGAGAGTGTGTGAGAGAGTTCTTCCATTCATCAGTACAGGATTTTAAAACTGTGCTCGGAAGTTCTGCCCATGATCCATCAACAGCACAACAGCTGAACTGTCTGACGGACAATGAACTCCCATCAGGAAACTTCAAGACCTCTTATCCCTCTTCCAGAAGATCCTCACAGTGAAATACAGAGAAAGAAGACCTTTGTAAAATAGAAGTGTACTTAATTCTACTGAATGTCCACTTGTACAGTATTTAAAATCTTCAAAGTATATAAAAAAAAAAACCTGTACTTGCAGAAAATATAATATCAGATGAAGGCAACTTAAGTGTAAGATATATTATATTTAAGTACAGTATATTATTCTTTTTAAAAGTAAAGTTTACTTTTTTACAAGAGTAGAGAAGGCAACATACAGAAGACATCTTTTGGGTGGAGAGTACCAAAATCAAAATTTTACAAAAAACAACGACAACAACAACAACTTTTTGCAAAACTCTGTGCCATCTTTTAAAATTAATGTGATTTAATGTAATATTTTGTTATATATTGCCATGACAGTTATACAATAATAAATAATATAAAGTATCCAAATACTTTTTAGGGACACTATATAATATAGTAGTATAGTAATAGTAATGCTGACAGTACATAGCAGAGGTGGGAGTAAGTCACAAATAAGTCTCAAGTCTTAAAGTTCAAGTCTTAAAGTCTCAAGCAAGTCCAAGTCAATTTTTGTGAGAAGCAAGCAAGTCAAGTCACTGCTTTTTGTCAAGCAATTCAAGTCAAGTCATAGCTTGGGTCAAGCAAGTCACTGTCAAGTCATAAAATTTTTTGATGATTTAACTGAATTTATATATTTAAATAGGTTAAAACTACAGCAGTTATGGACTATGGGAGTTTCGTTTGCAACAAAAAAATTGCAATATGCATTTCTACTCAAAGGTGTCCACATACAACTAAGTTGTTAATCCAATAAAAATCTAGAAAAAAAACAAATGTTTAAACTAAAATGTAACTGAAATTAGGCCAACATAAAAGCATAAAAAGTATTTAGGTACAGCTCGTTCGCGAGGTGGCGCCCCTCATCCTCTACCCCTTTCACTTTGGCGGGCTGTTCAGGCTCCTCGGCTGCATTGGTTAGAGGTGAGGGAGATCAGAGGGTGACAATGTCGAACGTTCTGTCGGGTCAGCCCCCACAGAAGTCCGGCCCCTCAAAGCGTGGTTCCGTGGAGATGCCAAAGCTTACCACTCGCCTTGCATGCGATGGCCACCCTGCAAGTCAGGCCAAAGCACTCAAAGAACGAGGGTAGTTCTGACCGCAGGTTGATGCAGGAACTGCGCTCAGCTACCGACTTTGCCCTCCGGGCGACGAAGGTATTGGCACGGGCCCTTGGTCAGGTGATGTCTACCATGGTAGTCCAGGAGCGCCATCTCTGGCTGAACCTGGCGCAGATGGCTGACGTCGACAAAGCTTGCTTTCTCGACGCACCCGTCTCCCAGGCCGGCCTCTTCAGCGACACTGTCGAGGACTTTGCCCAGCAGTTCTCAGCAGTACAAAAGCAGTCGGAGGCCATCAGCCACATCTTGCCCCGGCGTAGTTCCGACAAAATGTCGGGTGCCAGGCCCCCGGCTGCTTGTCGCCCCCCCTGTGGCTACGGCTTCTGCTCTGCCCCCTGCACCACCGGCTGAGGTAAAATCACCTCAGCCTGGGCGTAGAGCCAGCCAAGGTAAGTGCTGCCCCGTGCAGCTCAACTCTTCTCCAGAACGCCCCGCTTTCTGGGTTAAGTCTCCTTCCCCTTCCCCCCTCTGGCTGCCCCACCTCCGGCACGCCAGTTACTGCTCCACTGATCCCATTGGCACGCAGGCTGGGAGCCTGGCTAGCGCTTCCCAGCCCGTCCCCTTGGTTGATCCAGACAGTACGACTCGGCTACGTGATTCAGTTTGTGAGGCGGCTGCCCAAGTTCAGAGGCGTTCGTTTCACATCTGTCCACTCGAACACGGATGCCTCTGTTCTACGGGCGGAGATTGCGGTTCTCCTGGTGAAGGATGCAATCGAGCCTGTCCCTCCAGCCGAGATGAAATCGGGATTTTACAGTCCTTATTTCATTGTGCCCAAGAAAGGAGGTGGGTTACGACCGATCCTGGATCTTTGAGTGCTGAACCAGACCCCTCACAGGCTACCATTCAAGATGCTTACCTAAACGCATACTGTCATGCGTACGACACCAGGATTGGTTTGCAGCCATCGACCTGAAGGAAGCATACTTTCATGTTTCAATTCTACCTCAACACAGACCGTTTCTTCGGTTTGGTTGGGCATATCAGTACAAAGTCCTTCTCTTTGGTCTGTCCCTGTCTCCCCGTGTCTTCACCAAGGTCGCAGAGGGTGCCCTGTCTCCCCTCTGGCGGAAGGGCATCCGAATCCTCAACGACTCTCGACGACTGGCTCACTCACGAGATCTGTTGTGCGAACACAGGGACCTGGTGCTACAGCACCTCAGCCACTTCGGTCTTAACTGGGAAAAGAGCAAGCTCTCCCCTGTGCAGAGCATCTCTTTTCTAGGGATGGAGCTGGACTCAGTCACCATGACAGCACGCCTCACCAACAAGCGCGTCCAGTGCTGAATTGTCTGAAATTCTTCAGGCACAAGACAGCGGTCCCTCTCAAGAATTTTCAGAGGCTCCTGGGGTATATGACTGCAGTTATGCCGCTCGGGCTGCTTCATATGAGACCGCTTCAGCGCTGGCTACACGACCGAGTCCCGAGATGGACATGGCACCGTGGCACGTTCCGGGTGGGCGTTACCCCGGAATGTCACTGCCTCTTCAGCCCTTGGTCAGACCCTGCTTTCCTGCGGGCCAGCGTGACCCTAGGACAGGTGTCGAGGCATGTTGTGTTGGGGGGTGCTGTGTGCAATGGGCAGACAGCCTCGGGGTCCTGGACAGGACCTCGACTGCAGTGGCACATCAATTCCCTTGAGTTGCTTGCCGTGTTTCTGGCACTCCGGCGGTTCCTGAGTTGCTTGCCGTGTTTCTGGCACTCCGGCGGTTCCTGCCGCTGCTGCGCCACAAACATGTGCTTGTCCGCATGGACAATACAGCGACCGTAGCGTACATCAACCATCAGAGTCAGACGCGGCTCAAATCGCTGCGGGCTGTTCATGTTCCAGGAGAGCTGAATCGTGCAGCCGACGTGCTCTCACGACAGCTCACCCTACCTGGAGAATGGCGACTCCATCCCCAGACGGTCTAGCTCATTTGCAGTCGATTCGGGGAAGCCCAGGTAGACCTGTTTGCTTCCCCAGAGTCCTCCCACTGCCAGCTCTTCTTCTCCCTGACCGAGGCCCCCCTCGGCAGGGACGCACTGGCACACAGCTGACCTCGGGGTCTTCTCAAGCACGCCTTTCCCCCAGGGAGGACGATGAGCAGGTCCTGTTGGTTGCGCCGTTTTGGCCCACCCGGACCTGGTTTGCCAACCTCTTGGGATCTCTCCGTGGTCCTCCAGGGCCTTCGGGGAGCTCTCTTCGAGCCGCTCAGTTCAGTCGAGCTGAAGTTTTTGTCTCTCAAGACTTCGCTCCTGACTGCGCTGGCCTCCATCAAGAGGGTTGGGGACCTACATGCATTTTCGGTCAATGAAGAGTGCTCTGAGTTCGGGCCAGGTAACTCACATTATCTTGAGACCCCGGCCCGGTTACGTGCCCAAGGTTCCCACCACTCCCTTTCGAGATCAGGTGGTGAACCTGCAAGCTCTGCCCCAGGAGGAGGCAGACCCGGCCTTGGAGTTGCTGTGTCCTGTTCGTGCCTTGCACATTTACGTGGACCGCACCCGGAGCTTCAGACGCTCCGAGCAGCTCTTTGTCTGCTTCAGGGGACAGCAGAAGGGGAATGTTGTCTCCAAACAGAGGTTGGCTCATTGGGTAGCAGATGCCATCACCTTGGCGTATGAAGCCCAAGGTGAGCCGTGCCCCCTAGGAGTTCGAGTTCACTCCACTCGGAGTGTTGCCTCCTCCTACGCGTTGGCGCATGGTGCCTCTTTAGCAGACATCTGCAGAGCTGCGGGCTGGGCGACACCCAATACCTTTGCACGGTTTTACAATCTCCGCGTTGAGCCCGTGTCCTCCCGTGTGTTGGGTAACATCAGGTAATTTGCGGGAGGACGGCTCAGGTGTCGGCTTGCTGCGCCATTCCCCATGGATCCGTGCGCTATTTTCCCAGTTGTTCCCCTAGTGAACTCTGGGTCCTCCATGCCCCGCAGTCTGGACTAAGCGGAGTAGTCCATACTGTGCTCCGGAGACACGCTTGTCTGCCGGCATTGGGTTTTGGCTGCGTAACGCAGTTCAGGATTGCGGCATTTTCCAGAGGTCCCCATTATTACATCATTGACGTAACGTCGTAGAGAACGACTAAGTTACGTCCTCTTGCCCCAATCCTGGACTGCGCTGAAGCCAGGTTGCGGCTCGGCTCCTCAGCAAATCTGAATGAGTGGAGGCACGCCGCCATCTTATATACCCGTATGTCCGGGGGAGTGGCGCGGCATGCAAATTCCACTCGCCAATTCTCATTGGCTTTTTCTCTTAAGCTCAGAGGTGATAGGGTCTCGTAGCCGATCCCCATTATTACGTCATTGACGTAACATCTCCGTTCCCTCCTTCAGGGAACGAGGGTTACCTTCGCAACCGAGACGTTTCTATGCCTAGTTTTTTTTTTGTTTGTTTTTTTTTGTCAGTGTATGTATGGTTTAGTTTGTCTGTATGATTTTTTTTTTATTTGTGTCCAAAACAAATCTAATCACAACTAGTATAACCTTTGACTAGCCAAGACATTAGTGTTAGCCGAAAAAAGCGGGACTGTCATCACTTACAATTTACATTACATTAGGACAATGGAAGCAATCAAAATCAACAAAAGAGCAATGAAATGTAAGTGCTATAACAATAGAATAGAAAAAAAAAAAGCAAGCTAGTGTAGAAAAACATAGCTAGATAGAAAAGATAGAAGATATAAAAAGAAAGGGCCTGATTTTCCTGATGTTGAATAAAGCAAATCTGCAGGGCAGGGCAGTTGTTGTTGTTGTTTTTAACAATTAAAAAAATTACTACATCTTTCATACAAAAATCATACAGTTAACTCCTCTGTATTTGAGAAAACAAACAGATATTTACTAAACAAAAGACAAGTTAATTTGAGTTATTTAACTCAAGTCCAAGTCAAGTCTCAAGTCATGAATATCAAGTCAAAGTCAAGTCTTTCAGGAATATTTGTCTAGCAAGTCTGAAGTCCTAAAATTTGTGACTTAAGTCTGTCTTAAGTCAAGTCATATGACTTGGTCCCCCACCTCTGGTACATAGTGATAGCAATAAACACTAAGAAAGAAAGAGAATCACAAAATAATTTACAAGGTTACATGTTCTGTTAATTTAAGTAAAAAATATTCTGATATTCTGATATTTATAAAGCAGAAGTATGGATAGTCTGTACATTAAGCGATTGCAAACACTGCCAAACTCCAGAAACATAAAGCAAAGTTACATTTAGGGGTACATTCATACTCTGGAGTCTAGTCTGCTGAGTGCAATAACAAAGACTTGAGCACTTTAAACTCCGTCCAGCTGGACAGAAATTAATATGGATTTTTTTTAAAGGACAGTCTGTACTGACAGTTATTTTTCAAAAACAAGATGACTGGACAAAATCAGTAAATAAGTGACAGATATAAAAGGATGATGAGGTGTGTGTGTGTGTGTGTGTGTGCGCATGAAAGTCTGCAATAATATCTAGAAAGAAAATATGAGAGAGATGAAGGGTAAATTAATGTTTAAAGGTGATCATAGGCAGGAAAACTTGAGCAATGTTGTGATAGGTGAGATGCATGGCCCACAAATAAATCTTAAATATCCAGACAGAAATTTTGTTAGTGATTCTCAATGGGAAAGTGTCCAAGCAACGAAAAAAAAGATTTCAGTTATTAAATTGAATTGGTGTTTTTCATTGCTATGTCCATTTCAATAGTCATGCAAAAAATGTGAGCACATGGATCTCAGTGTTCTTAGTTATGACAGCAGCTGCTCATCTTCACCTGTATCTCACAAACACACACAATGAAAGACAGCATAAAGAAAAACTCACTGGGTCACTTTGTACTCATTATGACAGGAACATCAGGAACAGTGAATTCCCATCCTGGTTTTCTCTCTTTTCCCTTTCAATTTCCTTCAGTTTTTCAGTGAGACGGGCCCCTGCTGTGCATCAGACAGCACACTAGCACTCAGCCCTTCCAGTGGACGACACTCTCTTACACCTACGAGCATGTCTCCTGTCCTCTCGCCCTTCCATTAATCCACAAACCTCTCATTCTGTATTTATTTTTAATATTCATCTACTGCTGCCATGTATAATTAATGCCTTTTTTGCCCTTAAGCAGAACCACCTGCAGGCTGTCAGTGGTGTTAACTTGGGTTCAGCCCACATCCTCTCATTTACAGTTCAAGAATGCCTATAAACAACAGCTTACTGCAAACGTGAACCCCAAAGCTTTCCACAGGATTTACTGAAGGTACAGAATGTTTATCCCAGGGATTCAACCCAGGCTCACTGGAAAAACGTGACTGTGGTGACACTTCTGCAATATATTACATTGCTTCTTGCACGTTTCACAACATTTTTAAAGTGAAATGTCCAATGAGTGATGGTAAAAGTGAGTTTAGTTTTATCTAAAACTAATCACGTAAATCTGGCAACATTTTATTACGTTGTTGTTGTACATATTGAGGCAGTTCACCTTTGAAAATAACATACTCTACTCTAACCCAAATGTGATTTATCACTTGAGCTGCTGAGCAAATTCACTATTTTAGAAAATAAGTTGGTATTTGATGCAAACATTAGAATGATAGTGTTTTGAGGTCATGATTATAGTATAGTGCAAGGAACTCCAAAAAATGCTCATTGTTTAATATAACAACCACTGCACTGGTTATGCCAACTTTAAACTGCTTTTGCAATGTAAATCCTTATTCCATGAAGATAAAGCTACTTAAATCTGAATCTTTAAAAGTGCAAAGTACTGTATAATGTCTCCGACACTAAATGGAGTTTGCAAAACTAATCTTTGTTCGTTAACACACAGAAGCCCAAAGAGATAAAAAAATTATTACTACTTTTAATGTTTTTTTTTTTTGTTTGTTTTTTTGAGAGAGAACAAGGAAGGTTGTGCATATTTCATACTGAATAGTGATATCATGATAACTGATTCATTCCTTCCGGTGTGATTTCTAAAAACTGATTGGAATTTTATAATCACATTTCACAAAACCCACAAAAAATTTATTATATTTTTCGTTTTATTGCAGTTTCTTTAATAATAACTTGAAAACAATGTTTAATTAACAAATTATTTATCTTTTTTTCTGTTGGATCTAAAGTGGCTTAAAGAATCAACAAATTTTACTGACATTAGCATTGACTGAAATTATGATATTGTGACAACCCTATTTTCAGCCAAATGAACTCTTTGATAAAACACAATTTACTCATAGAAAAAATGTTTGGTCATACCGATTGCACCTACTGTTTATGGGTGCCATTCACACAAATTGCAGAAATTAATAATGTGACACAGCACTGTAAAAATTGTAATTAATTACAAATAAAAATAATTAATTATTTGACAGCTCTAATATTTAATATTGCTGGTATGCACAAAACATCAACTGCTTACTGATAAGTACTTTATCCCTTAATATTTTAAGTAAAAACTTAAAGATGAAATATGATTTCTGTGTGAAAACATACACATTAAGAAATGAGACACATTTAGAAAAGAGGGGAGGAGCTATGTGAGGTGTCAAAATAGAGATTGTGAGGCAAGAAGGGATTTAAGAAAATGAGAGGAGAAGATAACATGAGGGGTGGAGACAAGACAAAAAGATGTGAAAAGATGACAGCGTAAAAATAAGACAAGAGGAGAGGACAAGAGAAACAGGAGATTAGAGGAGAAAAAAGAGAAGTGAGAAGTGGACAAGAGGATGAAAGGAGAGGAGGTTAATGAGTTTCTGAAACAAGTGACAAGTGAGCTACTTTATTAAGGGAATGATTGTAAAGAGATGGGAAGGAAGCAAGAGAAATGAAAAGATGAAAAGGCAGAGAGTCTGCAGAGATGGAGAAATAATTCATATTTTGGAAAGAAATTCTAACGAGTGAGAAAGTGGTGGATGTTTCATTACTGCAGTACTGAAACTGATATGAAGAATCCATGTCAAACCACAATTCCATTATACTGGATTTATTTAATTGTTGCATTTAACTGTAGACTGGCAGAAAAAATATTTGTTAGTGGTTGACCAATTCTGATGGGTGATGCAGATGATTAAAAAATAAAGACACCTAAAACATGCATAAAATGATCATAACAAGTAAACACTGAAACCAGTATACTCAATAATCTGGCAAATCTGTGCAGACTGTTAAATCTAAATTATTGACATTATTTAACATTACAGAACACTGAATAGATTTTCATACTTTGAAATTGAACTCATGTGTGTCCAGTGACAGCTGAACTCCAGTGCCAACAGTTAACCACTATTGCCTGTTGCTGAATACGCAAGAACATGCGCAGTCACAACAATAAAACCACCTGCCTAATATTGTGTAGGTCCCCCCAGCTCTGAGGTGTTAAGGCATGGAATACACAAGGCCTTTGAACATGTAATATCTGGCACCAAGACATTACCAACAATCCTGTAAGTCCTGCAATTTGTAAGGTTGGACATCCATTGATCAGATTTATTGCTTCAGCACTTAGATGCTCAAACAGATTAAGATTTTGGTAATTTGGAGGCCAAGGCAACACCTTGAACTCAAAGGCCACATTTACATTACATGGTTCAAGTGACCCATATCCAATTTTTTTTCATTCCATGTGCCAGTATTAGATATTGTCAAATTGGAATTGGGCATCAAGAAATGCAGTGTAAATTCAGCCTTTGTAATCTTCCTCAGACTATTTCTAAACATTTTTGCAGTGTGGCAGTCTGCACTGTACTTGTAAAAGAGGTTGATGCCATCAGGGAACACCACTGAAGGGGTGTACTTGGTCTACGACAGTGTTTAGGTGCTACGTTTCAAAGTAACATCAAGGTTTTCCAGCATAACATTGCCCAGAATGTAACACTGTCTCCACCGGTCTGCCTATTTTAATCTGTAATGATATAGTTTTGATGTTTATTGATATACCCAGCTCATAAATACATATTCAAAGTTCAGTGGTACTTCTGCTTATAGCTGGATCATGGAATACGAGTTGTCACCATAGTAATGACCTTGTCCCAGTTCTTGCTGTCATTGCTTGGGAAGCAACCATCCTTGTACAGCTTTCCAACACACACACACTCACATTTGAGCTCAGACTCTCACACCAGCAAACAGACCAAGGGAACATGTCGGTAACGCAGTGGAGATGAAGCTACTGGCCTTCATCTTCACCGTCTGTCAAATATGGCCAGCACTGCACCATTGTGTCAAACGCACTCAGTATCATATAGAGAGAAAGAACTAAAGCTGAATGTATCCATAGACTTTGAACTGACAAAACAGAAACACTACAATAACAGTAACCAAGAGCTATATTCCATATCTTTATATGGTAGCTTTGTGTGAGGTATTACTTTATTTATTACTTTATTGCAATTATTATTTAATTTCTGTTTTGGATTTGTGACAGCTAATGAGATACAGTCAAACCAAAAATTATTCAGACACCAGATATAGACACCAGATTTTTTTTTATTGGTGGGTGCAGAGATAATAGCAGACAACATTTGAAGTGGATCAAAACCTTTCATCAAAGTCCTAAAAACAATACCTGTTCTTGTCTTAGGACAACTTTGATGAACTTATTTGATCCACTTCAAATGTTGACTAATATGGTTCAATTATGTGAGTATAAAAGTTATTAAACTAAACTGTGACATATACCGAAAAATTCTTCATACAGTGGACTACCAGTAAAACATTCGGAAACCAGTGTTTTTCTTTAATTGCTAATGCAACCTTTTCACACCACAGACCAAATGAACAAAATTAAGCATTGCTTGGTAATTGGTCAACAAAGTATAGTTGTGTAACGGTTGTTAGAATTTTTAGTTGACTGTAATTTATTACATACCTTTCTATCAAAGTTATCTAACATTATTAAGTTGAATTTGTTCTGACGCAGTTTAGTTGTCATATTTTATTACTATTTTCTAAACTATAGTGAATAAACTGTGATAATGTGAGAAATGTTGAAGGTATCTAAATAAATCTTGGTTTGACTGTATGTGACATAGTAGACATAGATTCTTATTTAATCTTGACATCATTAAAAAGCTTACATTACAGGTATCAAGTTTCAATATTAGAAAGCTGAAAGCAATTTCTTAATTTGTGCCAGGAAAACACATAAAACCATGCCAAATCAAAACTTTACATGTTTCAGAATTAACAAAAAAACACATCCTCTATGCTTCAGAACAATATCCATTACTATCCTAGAATGTACATTAAAATTGGTGTGGAAAAAAAATTGAGTACATGTGTTTGGGGCAGATCATTTTACTAGATTTAACTTTGGCATGTTTAGTACCATTAGATCGACCACTGACATCATATAGGGCAAAAGACCAAGCAGAAATCCCCAATCTTCCCCGACCCCAGCTGCCTTTTTAAAGTCCAGCAGTGGCCATCATCGATTCTGAAATATTAAAGATATTCTAAGATTAAATGAGGACATAAAGTGATGAGCTTGTGTTTATAATGCAGCTGCATCCATGGTTTTCCCCTCACTTCCAACCTTTGAACTGACTGTGTTCTGCTCTTAGCCAAAGTTTAAATATAGAAACAAAGGCGACTTTCTCTAACATACAAGGTCTTCTTTTCCATATGCACAGTAGCTCATAAGATATTAAGTTTTGCACAAAACTCTTGAGTGTCTGGGGTCTGGCATAGCTAGGCGAAAGTGGGAATTTGTGGACTGCCTATTCTTCAGAGAAGAGTAAATGAAATACTATGTGAAAACTAAATACTAAAAATCATAATGCATATCATATATACATTTTTATCTGAACATCTCTCCTTCTCTGACCACAATGGATATTTGCCTCACTATTTATTTTATAGGCATTGTAGAAGATGTAACTACAACTCAAAATGTTTTGATGGATAAGGTTCCTCACACTGACACTTTCAGCAAATCTTCTGCAATTCCAGAAATTCATCTGCGACGAATTATGGAAGAAAATCTTACAGAGGGCACCTGGCTTTTCTTCTAAAACAAATCTTAGTCATACATATGGCCAACATATGAGCAGTTTCATAATATAAGACCAATTAAATTCTGCACATACAGATCAATGAAAGCTCAATTTTTAGGCCAGAGATATTGATTGATGTTCACACATGTGGGGTTGCACATGTGGTAGCGATTATATATGTAAGTCAGCATATGACCTTCAAACACATAATGCCACGTCATCAGTTCATGTGCAAATGTATTTGTGCTTTTGCTGTGAGGAAAAAGAGGAAGTTTGGCATTGTTCAGATAAATTCCTGGATTTCCAGAGTTTCCTCAAGTGGTAAGCTAATACACAAGACCAAGGGCTATAGGTTACTCAAACATCTTACAGGTGAAGTGTGTATGCTACAGTAGAACACTTTCTTCTATCCCAGTTTATTGTGCAGAGACTAGGCATTTGTGGTATATAGGTACTGTAATAAATACCAGTATATATTATATTATATTATGTTCAGAAGATAAACAAAGATCTTCTGGGTTTGGAATGACATAAGGGTGCGTAATTAATGACAGAATTTTAATTAAATTTATTTATTTAGTTTTTTTAGTCTGCATATTTGTCAGGTATTAAAAAATAGATTCAGGTATCATACCAAAGCCAAGATTCAGGTATCATACCATACCAAAGCCAAAATTGTGGTATCGCACCATCCCTAGCAGAAACAACTAAGTAAGCATTAGCAAGTTGGTTTGAAGAGTGTGAGTTGCCACATCTTCTGAAAAATGAATTCTAGTGTTTACCAGATATGGATATGAAGAATTCAGATGCAAAAGCCTCTAAATCCATCTAACATCCTCTTTTAAAAATGCATTTTTACTTCTGCTTGGGCTGAGGCTGGGATTTTAGCGAGTTTGAAGTAGAAGTATTTACGTGTATTTAGATGGATGTATAATACGTGTCGAGAGCATTCACAGTTTTGCATCTGAACTCTTCATATTTTCAATTTTGTCTCTATAATGAATTACAACATAATAGATATCTAATCATTCTCAGGTTTTAAAATGAGTTAAAACAATGTTTGAAAAAAGACATTTCATGAGGAATTTTACTTTTTTTATATTTTAAAATAAAAGAGATGGATGCACTACAAAAACATACCTATTTCAGAACTCAAAACATCACAGCTGAAGTGCTTCACACCAATTATTGCAACTATCTACAATCCAGATTTGTTTCCAAAATCGATAATGCATCAGAAACCACGTTACCTGATGATATGATTATCACTCACATTTACACAAGTCAATGACGCTGATTACATTTTTAGAAACTTGGCCCACCTAGTCAAGGTGAAGTTATCAAGAAGATGTACGACAAAGAACTAAAAGTTACTTCCACTGACATCTCACTAACAACAAGATAAATTACGAAAATTTGTGATAAAACTTCACAAAATCAAACAGACCAAACAACAAGGCTAGAAGGTGTTGTGGATCTGTTAAGATAGACTATGTGGATAGGCTAAGATAGAAGATAGACTGTGTGGGTGCAGGGATTCAGATACAGTTTTGTGAGGATTTCTTTTTTGGCTAATGACCTTTCAGAAAATGCCACTAGCTACAAAGCGACACTAGTCATATTTGATAAAACCAGCAGTCACTAGGTGTGGTGATTAGCATATTGTGCTGATGTAACACTCAACACCCTTGTTTGCAGTGCTGCTACAATTGTGTGCATGTATGAAGTGCTTGTTCGAGAGGATGTGGTTAAACTGAGAATGACAATGACAAAGAAACACACAACCACATGAACTTTCCATGAGAGGTGTTTCTTCTGTGAGGGCAGCAGGAGCAGCCAAGAGCTCTTTAAACAAAATGTCAGCACATTAAAGTCTCAACTGTTAATTAGTCAGAAAGACTAATGAGCATGGCAATAAATAACCAGCAGATAGTTGCTCTGTTTCAAAAGCCTAGTAAGCTGTCTGCATGTGCACTCATGACATTAAAGCTAGTCCTTACGATGCCTCCTAGGATACTTTATTTTGACAAAAATTCTAAGGCAGGATTAAATGTATCCTTCACTTACAAGCTAACCCATAACACATTGGGATGAGTGCAGTGACAAAAATAATTTTCAGATGTTGACTTCAAAACTCCAATTTTGTGTGCCATATGCATCAGACTAAGACTAAGACTATTATATTTGTTATTCAGAAGTAATAGATGTTTTGCTCTATACAGTGTTTTTGATTCTATTTTATTGTAATTGTTCTGTTTCAAGTCACCATTAGAGTAACAACTTCTGTTGGTGCATAGTAGCAACTCTATATAACCATATAATTTTGCTTAACAAACCTATAAACAAACAAACACACAAAAAATGGCATCACTGTTATGTAAATAAAATGCAAGCCTATTGAAATCTAATTTAAAATACAAAAAATAATTGACTTTGTAGAACTTGTTGTTTTATTGTTTGATGAAACTGTCAAGTTGATACAACAATTCTCCCAGTAGTTGAGTATTCTTATTATGTATAAACTGGTGTAGGTCCAGTTTAGATTCACATAAATCACCATGAGGAACTTTATTTTGTCTGATAAGAATAATAAAACACACACACAAAAATCATTTATGAAATGACGTATCTGTACATATAATCACACTTAATTCTACTAAATAAAACCGTACCATACTGCTAAGGTTCTTAATTGATCTGAAATGACTGAATATGTGTTTGTGTGATGGGGGATTTCTAGTGACACAACTGCCAGTCAGAAATGGGCACAGACAAACATGCCCAGTTGCTAGGAGACCAGATTCCACCACACGGCACAATATCGTCAGTGTGAGAGAACAGCCTATACCTTATAAAATGTTTATGTGTACAAATATTCACAATATCCGATTGACTTTGTTGTTGGTATAACGTTATTACGCGACATTGTGTAATTTTACAAATGATACAATCCTTCCTTATTCCACAAATTACATTTTGTGAGATTTTTTTTGCTTTTTTTGTAATATGACAGCATAGACAATACGGGTGTCCCCGACTAAGGATTTGCATAGTCGAATCAGATTCATCAAGTCTTGCCTATAGTCGACTCATAGTTGAATCGTGTGTTTGTGTGCATTTGTTTTCTTTCACACACCGCATGCAGAAACAACATGCAACGTGACGCGACACTGTTTTTGTCCTAACCAGTTGGGACAGCGGCACACTAAGTTTCTATTTTAGAAACGGTTTATATTTGGAACAACAACATACAAATTATGACAGTTATAATCTCAAGTACTGATTATGTGCTTTATTCAATGTTAAAAGTGTCTAATGTGAGTTTGAATATCATATTGCGTGACATTTATAGCCATACTAAAAGCAACAACAAATAGTTTACCTCAGAAGTGTTTTCAATGACAAAGCTAGTACCAGTCAGTGTGTAGTTTTAACAATGTTAAAAAGGTTTAATATTATGAATTGTCTTTTTAATATTATGGCTTGTCTAATTTATTGGGAGTGCAATACGCTTCTTGCTTCTGAATAGCTTTGATATTTGAGTGATTCGCTTGCATTGCGGTGTCATGTTGCATCGCGTCTAGGGCCTCACTTATAAAGTGTACATATGCACAGGTTTAATCTTAGAGTGTGCTTACGCTTAAATCCACACTAATGCTCATATTTGTAAAAACTGCCTTTGACGTGGAAAAATGCTTAGCATCAAGTCAGGGTCTGAGCAGACGTACAGTACACACTTTTTCCTGTCAGTATACTACAGGTTTTTGGAAATGTAAGCTGTACTTGCAGCTTGCTGTTCTAAATTAACAAGATTTAGACGATGACTGGTGATCTTTTATATATTAATGACATAGAGCAGAAACCATTCAGTTCAAGATCATTTGCGACTCATAGATTTCATACAGATCTGAAAGAGAGGTGTACATGCGTTTTCTGTGTGTATGTTCATTCTATAAATCACATGTACACGTATTTGAGAGATGATCGAAGATTGAATTTAGGATGGTTTCTGTGCAACATTTAATAATTTAGGTCCCTGGTGTGGACAGCCAAATTGCTTGACGCTGGAATCTTGTCGCGTCGCCACTGGTTAGTACAAGGTGTTAACATTGGCCGGCAGAAGCTGCCAAGATGCTCCTCTGTCTGTCACGGATCATGGAAAGTGAAACTTACATCTGTCAGAGGTTGGATTTATTCACACACATTAAAAAGTATTTATTTAAGGCTTATTTATTTTTAAACTGGTAGTTCTATGTGAAATCAGACATTGAGCACCCCAATATAGCCAAAATGGCATGATCCTCGTTCCATAACACCTCTGCGAAGATTTGACTGTGAGATTGGTAGTCGTATCAGGTAATGAAACTCTGTAGCACCTTGTAAGAGAAAAACATACTTCAACGAGTCAACAATAGCAGGATCTATTGACATCTCCGGTGCAGAGTCAGTCATTGAGCCTCTAGGCTGAAGAAGCAGACTAAAGACAAAAATCTTGACTTATGGCATATACATATACATATATATATATATATATATATATATATATATACACACACACACACAAATTAATACTTCTATTCAGCATCAATACATTTGTTTCAACATTTTGTTTTCAACAAATGTTTCTTAAAAAACAAATATTACAATGATTTCTGAAACATCATGTGACATGGTAGACTGAAGACTTTGCCATCACAGAAATAAAATGCATAAAAAAAGTAAACAACAATTTTAAATTGTATTCATTTTGTATATTGTTTAATTTTTCACAATATATAATAATACTGCTTTTACTGTACTGTGGTGAAAAACAGCCTTGGTGAGCATATCAGACTTCTTTTAAAAGTATTAAAAATGGCCCCAAACTTTTGAGTGGTAATGTACATGACCCTTCACCACAAACACATATGAGCACTGTTCAGTCAAAGTCGAAGCAGAAATTCTCAGGAAACAAGACCCTTCGATGTGCATGTTTATGCACACGTGGTCGGTGCATCCAAGCTGCATGCTCACAAACCTTGTGGGTTTTGTTTTGATGCCTCTGCAATTGTACTTGCACAAATGTGTATGTATGTAATGGCATTGCTGACACATAACAAAACTAGATTTTGCTTCTCAAATATGTGAGTGTTACTGTAAGAGATTATGTGATACCATTTCCCAAATGCACCGATAAAAAAAAAAAAAAGTGTTAAAATATATGATATATTATGCATTGCTGCAGTTTATATACAACAAATGTCCTCTCTAATATATACATTTTTTTTTATTTCTTTTAGAGATATCATTTAGAAAAGTGATAAGTGCTTAAACCTTTGGCTGTTCTCAGCTAAGTTGATTCTGCCACATGAGGCTTGTTCCTACCCACAGTCCTTCATGTCTACCCACAGGCCTATGAACTGCCTAACAGGGGCTTAGATGGTTGATTCAAAAATTAGCTACTACTGTAGATTACCCCACCCACACCTCCGGCCCTAATGTACACCACCAACCACTGATCTGAGAAAAGCAGCCTGAAGGTCAAATGAAATTTTGCACGACTGGCGCTGTGGTTAAACAGTTTTAAAAATGTTTTGATTTGTTTTTAATTTGACTTGTGGCCTCTTTGAAAAATTCTGGGTAGAAGGATGCATTCAAGTCATATCAAATGCATTCATGACAATATTCCCTGGTCATACTTATTACTTATTACCAAAAAAAAAAAAGAAAGAAAAAAAATTGCCTAAGGACAATAAGCTTATTTTGATTCACTCTGATTATTTTTAATAAAAATTAAGTATATTTGGCCTTAATCCTACCGAACTTTCAGAAACCAACTGTAATGCAATAAAAAGGTCTCAGTTACTATATTAGAGCTGCACTAAATGTATTTGTCAAAACACTGATTTGTAATGATGCAAGTAAAGTCTTTACGAGTGAGTCATTGATTTAATCAAGAGATTCATTCAAAAACGCTGATTCATCCAGTAATGAAACAATACAATTTTTAAGTCAGTCATTTAGTAATTCATTTGAACCATTTTTTTTTTAAATAATTAATTCAGATTAACTAGTGTTTTTTTTTATGTGTGTGTGTCTGTTTGAACTGGAGGGATGCTTGACTGTGTCCTTAGGTGAACAAGTGTCAATGGCCAGATAAAGGATCTTTGTAAGGCTGAATTCTTTATCTTAGTGAACTTTGTGGTGTGTGAAGATGCCAACAGGAACAGAGAAAAGTGGCCCTGCATAATGTGTGTCACAGCCCTGACTGGGAACAATAGAACAGGAACAGCTGGGCCTATCCAATCCTCATCTGTCCATTAAAAGGTATTAATGTTGCCCCATAAAGCCTCTTTAGAGATGCCACTGTGCGGAACGTGACAGACTGCACCCGATTTAAAGGCTTTGGTCTTAATTATGCAAACACACTATGAAACTGCATCTCCACAGAGGCTGTGTGGGTTAAAGGAACGTCTGTGATATTTTGAGGTGAGCACTCATGTAGGGCATGTACGTGGGTATGGTGGAAGGTATGAGTTGACAGGGTGAGTGTTTATTTGGGGTGTTGCACTGCACACGTGCTGGTGTCAAAACCACGGTCTGATGAAATGAAAGAAAATGTTAACCACTCGCCTGATATAACTGCCATTAAATACTTTAGCTAACAGAAAAACATAATTCATTTTTGGTTTTGTCTTGTGATACTTGATCATTTTATATTCTTTTTACTAAACCGAAATGTTCAATATTAAGTTTTGTTGATGTTGTTAGTGTTAGGGATAATGCATTACAAATAACTTGAGTCATGTAATCAGAATACTTTTTTCAAGTAACTAAAGTAATGAAGTACATTTACAATAAAATATCTGAATTAGTTTTTCAAATAAGTAACACCAGCTACTTTGTTTTCAGTTTGACTGACAGCTCTCCTGTCGCCATGTTGAGAGAAATCGGGAGTAAGTGCAGAGGTGCTGTTTGCGCTGTGTAAACATGATGTTATTGTAGCTCCTGACTAAATGTGAACATGCATACTCATGAATGAAAACAATGAAATGCAAACTCAGAATATGAGGCAAACCTGCAAAAATTAAATATGTTAATAACTGAATTTACATTTCTTTACACTTCCTTAGCCTAAGGCCTTTTTATTTCACTTTTGGTTGAAATTAAAGGTAATGAAAGGGCTTTTACATTTCGTCGTCTTAGAATTATAAGGTTTTATCTGCATTCTGAGCACTTTTGAGATATTGAGCTTCAAAGTTTTTGCATTCCATAGACATCTGTAGATATAACCACTCTTGTTTCTAAAAAAAGGCCCAAACTATACACAGCTTACAAAAGAAACATCACATAATGCAAATATGTTGTCACAGAATAAGAATATGTGAATAACTCAATTTTGACAAAAATGTCATAGAACCTTATAATTCTAAGGCGACGATTTGTCAAAAATATTAATTTTTTTTATATTAAAAACATAAAAGCAAGCCCAGCCCAGATGAGAAAAAGTAACACAAAAGTAATATAATGCACTACTTCCATAAAAGTAATGCAATTAGTTTTTTTTTTTAGAGAGTAACTCAATATTGTAATGCATTACATTTATAAGTAACTTTCTTCAACACTGGCTGTTGTTGTAGTTTTGTCATTTACACAGCTTAGACATCACTGACCTTGGTGTTTTACTACAAAACAAGGTTCATCCTAGCAGTCGAATGACAACATTTCAAATCCACCTACTATGAAATGACTTTTTTTTTTTTATTTATTCATTTAATTTAATTAATTTTTCATTTTAGTTTTTAGATTACAGGCAAATGAAACCTTAACTTTCATGCTAAAAATAGCAATATAAACAATGCACTTGCATTTAATAATATTATAAGGCTATTTATTCAACAATGTGAATTTTATATCTACACATTGTCTAGGATAACAAACAAAATGAAAATATGCTAAAAGTAATTTTCCCTTTTATTAGTAATAGATTTTGAGTTTTGGTATTTTAGGGTGCTTTAATTAATATAATGACAGTATTTGCATTAGTAAGTAGTGTGACCACCTGGCGATAGATCTGTTGCGGGACATAGATGTGATTTTGTCAGACAATGTGGGACATGTGTGAGACACATACATTTTCCACTGTTATTCTATGTAAATACTGACTTACATCCATTGTCATGTGCATTTACCTATGTTTCTGAGCGTGCACATGTAAGCGAGAGAAAGTGCGTCCGTTTTACGTGAGAATAAAGAGAATCCAGCTGCGAGAGAAGAGATTTGTGCTTACGAATTCTGATCCACCCTGGCATTACAATAATGCACTCTAGACATTTGTCATGAAAATAAGTGATTCAGGTGACCCACTAACTAGTTTATGTATTTCTGGAGATTCCAAGACTAAATGTACCTAAATAATTTTGTCATTAAATAAACCATATTGGTAAAATTCCAATTTTCAGCCTCAACTGTCTAGTTATTAAAATATCTCTCTTCGTCCCTAAAACATGAAATTTTAAAAAGTAAAAGGTGCCAACACACCTAAACCACTGAAGCATTTATTTGCCAAGTCTGTTCTGAATATATATCTGAATATTTGTAACATTGTTTAATATAAATTCAAATGTTACTTTCTTAATGCATATTTTTGGTCTAACTGTGCAAGGTTTATCACTGCTTATACTACGGAGCCGTTGAATGCTTGAATCTGATTGGCTGATGAACGTTCTGAAGGTGTGCATTATTTTCAGGGAAACGCACGGCGAACATAGTTCCAGGCAGCTTCTAACCGCATTACATGTTTATATCACTTCGCCACACTATTTCAGTTATTTCAAAGGTTCTTACAGCCTAAAACAGCAAAATAATCAAAACCCACAACGATACTGGTCAAACAAATAAATACAGATACAAACAATACAAAGAAACGACAGATTTCTTCCATGTTTTTGCCGCAAAATTAAGTTTTATTATGTACGGAAAGCACACACTATCTCTCCACTCTCTCTAACAGACGCACACACATAACAGTCAGCACAGATGTGAACATACACGCTAATGTTGTTAGCGCTGCTCTGACGATTAACAACTTAAAAACTACACGACATTTCTCATAACGAGGTAACATCGACGCTGTTCCTGAAGAAAATGAACTTAAAGTTGCACTATAAGTAGAGACGCTGCTGCTGATCACGTTTGAGGAAGCACAGACTCACAGAGGTAATTCACGAGCTTAATCTCTTTCTGTCTCTCTCTTTCCGTCTGTTTGCCTGCCAGTCTGTCTGTCTAAACTACATTATTAACTGCATTATTCTGCTATCAACGGCTCAAGCGTCGTTACTAGGTCTAAAATGACGTTTTGGAACTAGCAACGAAGGCTTTGGATGAGCTGCGTAAGAAATTAACCCTGCTCACAATAGCCGTTTAAGAAGAAAAACCGGACGAATACCTTGAAATATATCATCCGATCGATGTCTTGAGGTGTGGTAACCGTAGTATAAGCGGAATAATTGACTCCACTTCGCATTATTTTCTAGGAATTCAACGGCCCATCGTCAATTATTCCTTACATGTTATTTCAAAAGAAAGTTTGTCTTCAAAATCTTTTATCAAAAAAATAACTTTCCTTTTCTGACTGATTAAAGCAAGTGCCATCCAACACGCTGGATATCCTACTGTATTACAGCCCTCCAAAATATGTCAGATTTAAGCACTAAAATGGGCTGTGAATGTTGTGAACCTTTCTAATCCCATGCTACCCTCTTACGCAACATGCATGATTTACGAAGTATGTAAATCTGCTCAATTTAAGATGTTTATTAGATGTTTGTACAAAGATGATGCTTAAAATAGAACAGAATTTGCTGCTTTGCTTATTGGATTTTTTTTAACATCGCAGTGACATTTGCACCTCTCCACATACATAGTGATTTGTGTGCTTTTTGTTACAGTTCACTTAAAAGCATCACAAGACGATTTCCCTGCAATAGTCATGGAAACAATCACAGAAGAGGCCCGACTTGGACAATATATTACCTGCCAAAGCACTGCTATTGCATCTATATGGGGTAAAAATAATGAGTTCCGAGTTTGCAGTATAAATGTGATTAGAGAAAAAATGGACTCAGTAAATGATTCAAATAAATAAATGAATAAACAAACAGGTATCTTTCTATTGCAGTCCTCATCTATTTTTTAGACTTACAAATCAGTCATCAGTCCCTTCAAAAGTAGTAAAGAATCAATAATATAACCAGTCAATAAACATTTTTATTAAGATTCTTTCTTTTATCTTTTATGGAGAGCTTCATCTTCGCTGACACTTGTTGCACAGAAATTACACCGAACCAGGATAGAACCAGAACTGTTGAGTTCCTCTCAGTTTCCATCCACACAAGATGCTGCTTCACCCTTCATCTTGCTCCAGATGCTCATTCAAAGCATCAAAGCAGAAAGTGCCTATTGCAGCCACAGAGGTCTGGTTTAATGCACATAGAGGTTTCTCATTATCATGCAGTAGGAGTGTTAAGCCTGCTGAGATACTCACTCCATACATCTTTGATGTGCAGTCACCCACTGACACTACCCAGCAGGCCCTGGGCTTAAAACGCTGACCAGTGTGTTTCTCTTCTTAGACAAGAAAAAAGAAAACCAAGGAGAGAAAGAGAGGACCTAAGGGGCATAGGACAGAGGTAAGCAGCTCCTCCATTATGTCGTATGGAACCAGTGACTCACTGAAACATCAAAACTCAAACACACACACACACACACACACACACACACACACACACACACACACACACGCACACATTCCACAGAGTCTAATCACTTCAGTATGTCTTCGCTAGCCCAAATTACCTCATGAAAACACACACACACACACACACACACACACACACACACTCTCTCAGAGTCAAAAGCAGACACATGCTACATTTAAACACACACCAATTTTCAGCAGTTCATATGACTTCATACACACATTCCCGAGTCAAACACACACAGACTCTTGAGTATTATATGTTTTCTTTCCACAGAGAAGACACACCCTACACTGACCTCGATCCAACGTTATATCACATACATTTACTTCACTATCTAAATGAAGACATAAAACAGACCCTTTACTGACTTAAAACTTTAGTATTTATAATTTTTGCACATTTTCTTTGCTAATTTTGTGGGACAGATTTAAATACGGTAAAATGTCAATAATAGCCAAAAGCATAATGACTTTAGCCAAAATATGTATTAAATATACAAGCAAGGAGTAGGGAGTATAAAACAAAAAAATATAAACGTGTATTTGAAAATCAATATGAAGAACTAATAATTTTAACAAAATAATAAATAAGAATTATTATATAATAATAAGTATTATTATTATTCATTACTATATAATAATAATAATAATAATAATAATAATTATTATTATTATTATTATTATTATTATTATATTATTATCAGACTACAATAAAAACAGCAGATATAATGAATATCTTAATAACAACAAAGACAACTACTATTTATTTATTGTGTGTAATGTGTGAGATGCAATTGGTCAAAAAAATGCCATCTTTGATTTGGGCTCTTTCTGTTAATTCAACACAATATCATGGAAAACTTGAGGTGGCAATTTTGTATGAATCCGTGAATGTGATTCATATGGAAGCATAACATTTTTAGAAAAATAAAAAAAGGAAAGTACACCCCTTACCCCATCCCTATAGACATAACCGTAAAAGCCTGTTGTATATAAAACTGTATAAATATATATATATTTTTTTATTCTATGAACATGTAATTTCCTGTTGAATGCACAGTGGTATATTGTAGTTGCATCCTATTCTTTGGAGACCCACAAAAAAAGCTGAACATTTTGAATACTGGTAGTGTTCTATCTGTAGTTATGGAAGCTGAATCTTCAAATTCTGCGGAAATCTGCAGTAGGTTCTGTGGGTGTAGATTTCATGTAAGCCTGCCTAAAGCCAATCGTCCCTTCCCTGACCACACTACTGATGCAGCGTTTTACACTCACCTGTATTTAAAGCACAGCACGATCCTTATTTCCTCCACATTGCTCTGTGTTGAAAAGAGAATCCTACGAGAAATAGACAGAGAAACACAAATTAATTATAATGTGATAAAGAGCTTTATAATCTGTTCTGACTTGGATTATAGACCTTTGTGCAGAACAACTGCCAGAAAATAATAATAGAAAAATTTCAATCACTCTAGGACAGTTTAATCACAATCAACCTCCCTGTATCCCCGCACTCAATAGTATTAGCTGCTATTTTTAGGGACAGATTACATCATACATTGATGGTACTCACTCAGACACCTAGTCTAACACATTGCACAAAAATTAAGCTCTAGTCAACCTTGTTCATATTTCTTTTGAATACTTCTTAACAAGGGCGTAGGTTTGTTTTTGACATTGGTGGGGACATAAACCCAAGTCAACACCCGATTTGGATCCAGGATGATTCTGAAAGAGTACTCTGCTGGTGCTGTAGTAACAAACACAGCTTTCACGCACATCTGATTTACAGATAAACTGCCCGCTCTTATTTCAGCTTGATTTGTACATTATTGTTAATGTTCATAATGACTTTATCAAATGCTGGAAGATTGTGTACCTTTCCGTTTAACCATTTTCTGTCAGAATGCTTTATATAAGGAGCTAATAATAGCCATAAATTGCGCTTTCTCTTTCCGTTTGCTCTTGTTATTAACAAATTAAAACTACTTTTATGTTAACTGTTTTTTGTTTTTTTTTGGACTGCTGTCTTAAATTGGGTGAAATACCTGTGAGTTAAACGCGGCGCTGCTACTTGTCTGGTGCATGACTACATTCTGCCCATGTATTAAATGCGCGTCCTTGAAAGCACGCAGTTTTCTAACGTAGCCTATTTAACTTCTTAGGTAATCTCATTGGTTTCAGATGCGTCCGAAATTACAAACACATATAGGCCTACATATATTTATTTTTTTGAGCAAAATTGCTAGGGACAGTTTGGCAGTATCTGGATATTGGGAGGGACATGTCCCGTCCGCCCGTCTTTACTTAGAAAAAAGAAATGCATAGTGGACCTTAAATTAAGCTTTTTAAGGTCATTGAATTATCCAAAAAGTTACTCTCATATTTCCTCGATAATCCTCCAGTTTCCTCCAAACCCTAAATATACCGTCAGCTTATTCTATCCAAGAACAGCCCATTCAAAAGAGGAGGCTATGTGACATCATGACATTTAGCCTTTTAATGTGACATTTTGGGGAGGCTAAATTTGACATCAGACACTGATAGCTTTCATACACTGGATTGATTGACATCAACATTATTTGCCTTATAGTATACATCATGTGGAGCTAATATTGTCTGAGAAAAGCTTGTGTTAAACATCATTTTGTTGAAGAACATGTATTCTAGATGTCATCACAGCAATAATTCATCAAATGATGAACAAACAATGGAGTAACCAGGAGTATTCAGACAGGTGGAGTAGTAGAGCTCACTCCACATATTTATTTTGTCGTTTTTGCAATATGTTTGAGATGATGCATGAGACTGTATACTTCTCCCAAGACTAAAGACAGCTGTAACACTACAGACTATAACTCAACACAAAACTCACACGCAAAAGCAAAGCACAGATGATAGAAGTAAAATTAACCTCCATGGAGAGCTATATTTAGGAAAAACCCATTTTCTTAATTAGGTTTGAACTATAGACAAAAAAAAACAACAACAACAACAACTTGGTATTCAACATGATTTAAGAAATTACACAATTTAAAAAGTAAATGGATCTTTGTTAAATTTAAAGGTCATTATTTGAAAGATAAAACAATGAAAAAAGCAAAAATGTCTGATAAAAAAAAAACTATTATAGAAAGCAACATGTTTCTAATGTCTGATCTGTTGTGTAATGTGGGGCTAGAAAGAATTAATATAAAAGGGATAAAAACAACCATAAATGAAGATTAGTTCAATATTCCAATCATGTCAAGTCAAAGGAAATTTTATTTTATTTTAATTTTAGGTGAATTATTCCATTAATAGCTAGAAAATAAAGAAAGTGAAGGATGAACTGAGAACTTGTCTGGTCCAACTGAATTCAGAGCCAACAATGACATTAGAATCTGACATCATGTCCCTTGTGTCACATATCCCTGTTGAAAAAAACAGCATATGCTGGTTAGGTAGGTTTTGAAGCTGGTATGCTGGTTTTAGTTGGTTTATGCTGGTCCTTAGCTGGTTTATGCTAAGGACCAGCATAAACCAGCATACCTGCCTCAAAACCTACCTAACCAGCATATGCTGTTTTTTTTTTTAACAGGGATCACACTGAAAATAATTTTGGTGCACTACCTCAATATCATTTTAGTCAAAAAAAAAAATAATAATAAAATAAAATAAAATAAAAAATTGCCAAACAACCTAAAGGTTCAGAGATCTTCAGACAGACAATGTATGTGTGGAGCAGCCAGAGGGAAATCTTTAATTGAGGGTTCTGATGTATTTTTAGAACAGCTTGGATGTAAACTAAAGGAAGCGCTCACTCTGTACAACTCACAGATGGGAAAACCTTTCATTTTCTGTTACAAGGACTGTTTGTGAGTGTGTGTTGGACTGTTTAAATCAAGTATTCTGAACTGAGTTCTGAATTTTTACTGTGCTTTTAAATATTTTCTTTACCACTTATGGGGGAAAGTTCTCCTAAACTAATATGACAACTACAAAACAAAACAAATAAAATAAAATAGTACAGCTGCCCCCTAATAGTCGACTAACTGTTAGTCGACGAGAAGAAGCTTGGTTGACCAAAATGTGGAAGCTGCATGACAAATGAAGATG
The DNA here is from genome assembly GCA_033026305.1 of Cirrhinus molitorella. Classification (NCBI taxonomy): domain Eukaryota; kingdom Metazoa; phylum Chordata; class Actinopteri; order Cypriniformes; family Cyprinidae; genus Cirrhinus; species Cirrhinus molitorella. The sequence continues at coordinate 16,907,038 of CM065133.1, read as the reverse complement.
CCGGTGAGGTTACTTGCTTTCCTTCATTTTTGGCCATACAGATAAAAGTAATACATCTTTAGAATCTGTAAAATATGCTTTCTGTCACCTTGGTCTCTGTGAACTTGAGCGCAAAACTTCTAAACTCTGTGTATACTTGCCTTACAGACATGAAAAATATATCTATAGAGAGTGAAATGTCGACTTTTAAATGAACAAATTCTAAAAGAAAACAAAAACTCTCAGATTATGTAATGCATATAAAACATGCATACAGTATCACCGACTTCATCTCTTATAATAAAAAAAAAAAAAAAAAAAGTAGTTTATAAATAAATTCTCTTTGCTGTTTTTCTCTGACACATTCATAATTATGGGGGCAGCCATGGCCTAATGGTTGCAAGGTTGCAAGTTCGAGTCCCAGGTCCGGCAGGGATTGTCAGTGGGGGGAGTGATTAATCAGCGCTCTCTCCACCCTCAATACCACGACTGAGGTGAGACCCTTGAGCAAGGCACCAAACCCCCAAACTGCTCCCCGGGTGCCACAGCGATAGCTTTATGTTCTCGGATTGTGTGTGTTCACTACTGTGTGTGCCCACTTGGATGGGTTAAATGCAGAGCACAAATTCCGAGTATGGGTCACCATACTTGGCCACACATTAGGCATGGGACGATAACCGGTTTTAAGGTAAACCGCAGTTTGGAAAAGTCACGGTTTTAAAACCGCTAAAATTCCCTGTCATACCGTTCTTGCGGTATGTGCATTTTTTTACGTGTCATCAAAGGCGGAAAGTTGTGTGTAGCAAATAGCGTGAACGAGCCAGACGACCCCTTCCTCTCCAGTTGGTACGAGCAGTCAATGAGAGTCACGTGTGTGTAGGATGGCCGAAAAAGGGAAATCCCTGAAGCTTTTTCTCCCGTCGAAAAAATGGAGTCGTTGTAACGTTGACTAACCATGTTCCATACACGATGTTCTTTGCAGATGCCATTTTAGAGCCAATCTTTGAATAAATACTTACAGGTCGTGCATCAAATATAAATCTGTGTCATTTTCATTTCCCCCTTTCAGCCCTGATCTAGACAGAGACCCACTCTCCGTTTGTTTCAGTGTTGAAATAAATACTATTTGGCTTGCTTACCGAGGCAGATAACATGGCTAATTAACTAGCTAAAGTCAACTAGTTTCCTTCCTCATGTTATTTTACAGAGTGAGGAATGCATGTTCACATGTCATAAAAACGCATAAAAACACGTGGAAAATGCTTGGCGCGCTGCCTTCTCCTTCGCATTCTGTAGCTTTTGCTTCCATGGCATCTGCTGTTGCTAAGCAACCATGACTTGCGCTCTCTTGTAGCCGGAAATCGCCAACTCTCCGTTGAAATGAATGGGGTCGCGTCGCTTTGTCGCTTGTAGTGTGAACGGGGCTTAAGGAGACATGGAGGTAGAGGCAAAAGAATAAATGAATCACGACCGCTTCGTTTCCATTATAAACGCGCATAACGCGCGTCTACATTTGAAATGACGCAACATGTGAACAGCCCCTAAGTATTACGTTTCTGCGTTAAATGGAGAGACAGAGCATGTGTGTGTATGCGCACATGCTCTCTCTCTCTGTATGTGCACATATTCTCAGACATCACTGCTCCAAACTTAATCCAGGAAAGGTGAACATTCCTGCTTCAAAACTTAGACTAAAAGATGAATGTGTAGAAAGTGAGCATGTCTCCAAAGACCTTGTTGCACTGCAGGTTTAACAGCTGCATTTATTTATTTATTTATTTATTCATTCATTCATTTATTTACGGAAATTAGGTTTTGATTATGTTTTTGATTACTGAGCTGCATGTTTAGGTTTAAGTGACTTAATTTAATTAGGAAGAATTCAATTATTAATTTTAATTATTAACCTGACATGTTTACTGCTCCAAAATGTTCTATATGTTTCTTAAAAATAAGATAAATTGTGTTCAGTGGAAGAAAAGTTGTTTTTTTTACTCTCAGACATTTAAAAATAACATATTTTAGAGTTGTAATAAATACTGTGATACCGTGAAACTGCTTATTAGGCTATGTAAGAAATCAAAGGCTTATTACTATGATTTATCTGGTTTCTTAATAAACGTGCGACTAATAGTCGACTAATGCTTAAAATGAACGGCTACTAGTCAACCAGAAAAATCGAGGGCAGCCCTATAAAATAGTCACTGAGTACGATTACATGGACATCAGTACCCTAATTATTTACCTTATTCTGAATAAAAAAATATTATCTTTGCAAATAGTGGCACAGTTTAAAAATTTGCCTTTCACTAACACCAGCTAAGAGGAAGCGTAACAGCCTGGATTTGAACCTGGGTCAATGCGATACACGTGAACTCCCTTTACCAGTTGAGCCACCAGAGCAGATACATTCCAAACTAAACTGCAGTTACTTTGTGTTCTTTTTATACTGTTACAAGTACTACTACAGGCAAATAGATTTCTCTATTGATGACAGCACAAATTCTATGGATTTAAACACCATGAATCACTGAGAAAAAGTCTTAAGATAGGCAGAGTAAAATGGAGAAAATAAACATGAAACGGCCTGTATATAAAGCATGAAAGTGCATAAAACTTAAAGCTGTTAAAGACATAGAGCCAGCAGACACAACATTAAATATCATCTGCAGAATGTTTTGCTTCCCTTTTACCTGACATGATCCGTCATTAATGCTGCAGTAAACAATTGCATAATATTATTTTTATTCTTGTGCACCCACTAAAACAAAGTTTGTTAGCTTGTGGAAGTATTTTAATGTGAAGAACTGCTTGTTTTCAGTCTGGTTATGCGAATGGAATAAACCATCCATAACATTTCTCTGCCCATTGTCACTGCTCTGCACACTTCAACTCTCAATGCACTGCACAACTGCTCCTAATGTAAAACGCAATAAAATTATTTGGCGGTTTGATGGTCTCACAGTGCACTGCGGATTTAAATGTGACATATAAATTGAAAATAAATGGAATACATTTTGTTACTTTTTATGCAATTAATGTCTCAAGTTATGACACTGACATTTATTTATTTATTTATTTATTTATTTTGTGTGTGTAATTTAGAGATAATTTTAATCATTTGTTTAATAATTCATAATATTTTGAGAGCCCAAAGGGCTGCAGTCCACATTTCAAAGTGCAGTGTTGCTGTTGTCTGTACGGGACATTAAAGGACCAGTATTGGAAAACAGTGTATTAGTACAGGTGCATTGAAGTGTAGTAGGAATATAGCCTACTAAAGTAATAAACATTCTGATCAAGTATGTGAATATCTTTCACCATTTTAAAAAGGTGAAAAAAAAAGGAACAAGTTACATATCACCTCATTCACTTCACTCAGTTTAGTCCTTATTCCCCTTGTGAAGAAATAGAGACTTGTGGCAGACAGCAGATTTTAGAGAAGAAAAATTTAGACTTAAAAAAAGTAACTATTTATACTTTCTTTATTTTTGTGATAGCAGTCCCTGCTTTGTAGTTAAACTCATCAAAGTTAAATTATGTTTATTGTGTGTCTGTGTAGATATTTTCATGCATGCTTTGGCTGTTAGCTGTAAGGTGAGCTATTTCAAGACTACAAGACTCTGGGTTAACTGTAACATCAATGAAACATGTTATAACTTACTAAGTGTTTAAATCCAATTTTACTATGGCCAATTACTATGTCTGACATTAACAAATGCTTAATCAATGCTTAAACACACACACACGCACATTATTCCGTTTCATTCATTTATCATGATGCTAATGTAACACAAACACACATAATGTTGAAAAGTGAGTTTTAAATAAAAAGCTTAAAAATTTTTTTTATTTTTTTTTTTGTCATAATCCTTGTTGCATAATGTTACTTCTCACCCCAGGGTATGTTACAACTGTTACAACTTTGCTGTAATTCGTTACGTTACATTGAGTGACGTTTTTGGGATCATACTTGAGAGCCCTATCACCTCTGAGCTAAAGAGAAAAAGCCAGTGAACATTGGCAAGTGGAATTTGCATGACTAGCCACTTCCCTGTACATACGGGTATATAAGATGGCGGCGTGCAACCACTTATTCAGATTTCTGCTTCGGAGCCGTCGCCTGCTTTGAGAGCTTTTTTTGAAGAACAGAAGAAGAAGAAAAAGCCCTTTAGATCTGCGTAACCGGCTTCACAGCCGATATCTTGGATTCAGTGAAGCGCAAGCGTGCTGCGGTCCTTCCCAGGGAAAACCAGATGCTAAAAGAGCAAATTTCTTAAGCACGGTCATTGAGAGTATTCCCCAGGACGTCTTTCTGACCGTGCCCCTCTGGATGTGGTAGTTTCCTTACCTCTCTAGACAGACACGATCACTGCCTCACGTGCCTGGGCCAAGAACACGCTGAGGCGGCTTTTGTGGACAGTTCATGCATTCATTGCGAGCGTATGACCATGGCTGCACTTAGGTCTCGCCTCGCGTTCGTGAGACGACCTCTCGTCCTCTACCTGGCCCAGTTCGGCGTGCCATAAAGACTCCTCGGCTGCCCTGTTTAAACAATTCAGAATGTTCCCACCGGGCTAGCCCCCACGGAAGTCCGATTCCTCTCACAGTCCTGTGGATGCCGAGCTGGCGGCCATGCTTCTTTGGGCGGCCAAGAGCATCGAGCTGGAGGTGTCCAAAGCACCTTCTCCCGAGCACTCGAGGCTCAATGATTGGTTTCTGGATGCGAGCAGTGATGTAACACCTTGCTCCACCCCAGTGCCTTTCTTCCCGGGGGTTCATGAGGGGCTCACTAGGATGTGGAAAGCCCCCTATATGGCTCGTACACGTCCGGGCTCCTCCCTCCTTACTACCCTCAATGATGGGGCAGCCAGGGGGTACGCTGACGTTCCCCAGGTGAAGCTGTGCGTATGCAGAGCGGGAGCAGCACGCGCCGATTGTGCTTTCACACTGGCAGCGTTTGTCGCGCGCAGCTAAACCTCTGCGTTTGTACTGCAAAAACAGACGAGTATTGTGCATTCGGTCACGCTTTTCAGGTGTTCTCCGAAAACTGTCTGTTATGTGCTTTGATTTATGGTATGGGCAGCATGCTGTGATGCAGCCGTGTAAGTTTACAAGATACAAAATAATCCTAAATGTAATAAATGCTTTTAGTTTTAATCATTTAAACAGGCCTTTTAAGTTTGGGCAATAACTCAGTGTAGTTAATTCGGTGCAAACTCTAATATTTTATTATTATTATTTTATTTATTTATTTTTTGCAATGTTGTAGATTTAAGTAGCAAACGAGAAATGTTAAATTACTGAATACATTTTCAGACAAAGGTCATCTTAATGATTCCCAGTTTGGTTAAAGATAATTAAAGCAACAGTTTTTTCAATAATGAAAATAATATGTAAAAGTATGATATTTGGGGTAAAAATCGCCCCTGCTTTTGGGGCTAAAGTCACAATAATTTACAAAAAAATAATAAATGACTGACTGTCCATTTGTTGACATGACATGGTTAGATTCAAATGGTAAATATTATATATTATGTTGGGTGTCCACCTTAGAACTAATCACCATGAAACCATCATATTTAAAATATTATTTTACGATTATTAAACATATCATAAATGTTACAGTGCCTCCGACCTGCACGCCATGGCCATCCTGCAGGTACACCAGGCCAAGGCACTAAAAGAGCTGCACGAGGGTAGATCTGACCATAGGTTGATGCAGGAATTGCGCTCGGTGACCGACTTCGCCCTCTGGGTTTGTAAAAAGTATGCTATTTTACAAATTAATTTGTAGTGCACTAAGTTTGGGCTTGATTAAAGCATGAAATAACTAATTTTACAGCGTATTTTAAGTTAGTACGGACATATAAATCTATTTGTAGTATACTTATCATGAAATAAAAAGACAAAATGTCATAAATTGACAAAAAATACAAATAATCTAACTATTTAGAAAAGTCACACTGGTACAGTATGCACTGGTGTCAAAAGTATTCACATTCATTGCTCAGGTAGAAGTACAGATACTAGGGTTTAAAAAGACTTCTGTAGAAGCTGAAGTATCAACTCAAGCTTTTTACTCAAGTAAAAGTCTAAAAGTACTGGTTTCAAAACTACTTAAAGTATAAAAATAATAATAATAATAAGTAATGTAAGGAAAAAAAAGCGCCATTAAGGACAAAAACTTAGGCAGTGCCACAGGGGCCTATTGTGCACTACTCCACCTCCTCAAAAAAAAAAAAAAAAAAAAAAAACATATATGCACTAGGCTACCTGTTTCAGTCGCATGTATGCCCATTGAAAATAAATGCATTTTAATACAAAGAACATGTGTGTACTACTGAGCGTTAACATGTTTCATGGAGCGGAAGATATGATGACTAGTTGCCTATAAGTATTGTAATAGTACAAAAAGTGAAACTTCAGAGGAATGTCATTAATAACCTTTATTGGAATGAAAATGTACATCCAAGCTTAGCTGCAGGAATCTGTGAGGGCAACGGACAAGAAAATTGTTGTACCCAGGGCAGGCTTAGTAACAATTACCCTTGTATGGTTGTCTATAAACAATAAACATTAGAGCTGTCAAAATGAATGATTAATCCAAGTGATTAATCAAAATAATAAAAAATAACTCATAATCCTGATACCTTCCTCATCAATACCTTCCTGGTATGAACTATTCTCAATTATATAGCTAATGGCAACAATGTCACATTTAACTAGAAGATGTAACAAACACTTTTGCTTGGTTGGGACATTTCGCTAGAGATCTCTTCTTGAGTCTCTACCATGGACATCTTCGTACTTGGCTACATACGTCTGCTATATCCAGTGTTGGGGGTAACGAGTTACAAAGTTAGTATACCCTACTTATCACAACTTTGTCAATAGTGTTGTCAATCGCAAATGCCTCTTTACCAAACTACCTACTGTAGCTTAATTTGCGGAGGTCGAAGAGAACTGAGAACGCACCCGTTTGATAAATAATCCAGTAGTGGAGAAAAAATATTTTCTAAGAAATAACGAGTAACGACCCCAACATTGGCTATGTCCTTGTTGGAGTGTGACGTGATTTGTGTCATGTGCAGGTGCAAAGGATCGTGTACAAACCAATAGGGTGTCGAAATGGTATATGTTTATACTTCTCATCCAACCACAATCAAATTCACTCTATCCGGATGGCGCGATTTATCTGGATAGGTTTTTTTTTTTAAACAATGACAAGCCAGAATGATCACAAGCCGAAATGAAATAGGAGTAGCAAGGCTATTTTTAAAATCTAAGGAGTAGAAAGTACAGATAATTGCATGACATTGTAAGTAAGTTGTGAGTAGAAGTCGGCTGAAAAATAATTACTCCAGTAAAGAATAGATACCCAAAATTTGTACTTAAGTAAGGTAACAAAGTATTTATACAGTATGTGTCAGGCTGTATGCTGTTTATTTACTCTGCATGTTCAGCCTTCCTCGCTCTAGGTCTAGTGATGTCCCAGCATGCACCACTTTCTTTTTCTATCCTTGATTTGTCCATCTCTTCCCATCTTTATCATCATGTGGGGTTCTCGTGAAGATGCAGTCCTGAGGGTGTTATGCATTCAGCTGGATGCAAGCATTCACTCACAAACACAGACGCTTTATAGTCAGAGAGAGGGCAGCTCAGACCATAGGCAACAGGAGAAAAAAAAGCATTGCACATTCAAGTGAATGTTATTTACTGGCTGATTGTGGCATGGCAGGATATTCACTGCTGAAGACAAAAAGCTGCACTGTTGCCTGCAAACAACACACACACACACACACACACACACACACACACACACACACACACACGAGTGATCGAAAACACAGCAAGACAATTCACAACATGAATTATGCACAAATGACCTCCAGAGAGCAGAGGCATACAGATGTCTTTTGTTTGTGTCTGTATAATGTAAACACTTGACGTAGCTGAGTTTAACAGTAATAGAGCATATTATTAATTCCAGTAACGCACCAAACATCTTGGTTGAAATGAAAATGCTCATTATAATACTCAACTCTATTAGCCACTGCCATAAGACCTTCGTTCATCTTCGGAACACAATTTATTTATTTTTTTTATGAAATTTGAGAGCTTTCAACAACTCAACAATTCTCCCTCAAGTTACAGACACCAGCGAGTGCTTTCCTCTGCCTGTAAACAAGGAGCAGTGCTACACGCATGCGTAGTGGTATTTTCGTTAATGGTGGAAGACAGTAATTCTAGGGAAAAAAAATGTTGAATAAAGTCGTTATTTTATTTTTTTGCGCACAAAAAGAATTGTCATAGCTTCATAAAATTACGGTTAAACCACTGACTGTTTTGTCAACGTTTTTGGTACCTTTCTGGGCCATGAATGTGGAAGGACATTTGCTGTCTATGGAGGGTCAGAAAGCTCTCAGATTTCAATCAAAATATCTTTATTAGTGTTCCGAAGATGAACGAAGGTCTTACAGGTTTGGAACACCAGGAGGGTAAGTAATTAATGACATAATTTACATTTTTGCGTAAACTATCCCTTTAAAGGACCTCTCAACACGATTTTTCTGTAAATGTATTAAATGCGATGTTGTGTGCTTATTAATTCTAGGGATGCACAATATTATCAGACTGATATCGGAATCGGCCGATAATGGCTTTAAATTGTGTTGGGCGATATGCTAATTTTTCATATCGTCCTATCATCAGCTTGTGAGATCGCCGATACACAATACTATCGTGCTACTTTATTTAATTATCCATGTACTAAATTCCTTATTCGTTTTGTAAGGGTAGTCTCGTTAATGGGCATGTTGCGTATACAGAGCGCTGACGATAGTTCCGCCTGAGTGGTTCCAGTTTACTTTCGGTTTCATTCTCTGCTATCCGCTAGAAATAGTGGTAGGCTAAATGTGCGTGCATGAATGTAAATCAGTTTATCTTTCTTTACCCGTCATATTGCGACAATGTTACCGCTGCATGTCTGATTACTGTCATTAGTCCATGCTGTAGTTCAGTTTATATAGAATGTGGAGAAGCGATGCACGTGAATAAGGAGCTAAGAACCGCGGGAAGACTCGCGTTTTTAAGGTGGAACGGATAGCGTCAAAAAGAAGCTGCGAATAAGAATCTGCAGCGTCGTTATTTCACATGCCTATGTTTAGAGCCATTTTATCTCATCATATTTCTACTTAACGCGCATACAGATGTTACTGAGGTGAATGTTTATGTTTACTGTATACAGACAGATTCTGATCGTATTTGTTTGTTTCAGCCTAAACCACATTTTACCACCTCGGTGATCCTATTGACTGTGCAGTGCTGGATAATATAGGTGTAGGGTAAGGACCAATCAGACAATGGTTCATTAGATTTAACCAAATCAGTGGTTTATTCAATTAACAAAGAAGCAGACTTCCCCTCACCCAACCCAACAGTGGGTGACAAAGTCTCAACCAGGACGCTTCTAGCAACCACTGATAATGTCAGTTTACGATGTAAAACTATGCAGGAGAATCTGCAACTATGCAGGCAGACTGTCTTTCGTCACTCACTTCCCCCCCATAGGAAAGACGCAATGCTCATAGAAATGGACTCTTCCCTATTTCATTCACAGACAAACTTTTCTGTGAACAAAGACACATAGCTCATATATCAGTGTGTGTATATTACGACTGTCCATGTCCTTTGTATTTCTTACTTTATAACTGTTTTATGCTTGTGTCTTGATAGGATGCTAATGTAACCACATACAGTATATGCCATGTTTGGTCTCTTTTGACTCGTATGTAGATTTCCTGAAAGATGCTGTGTATGAGAGACTGATACCGGTGCAACATATTAACGTTCTAATAATCTTTAGTATTTCTGGCCTGAACCCCTATTGATTTAAATATGCAAACTGACATTTCTCTGAAACAAAGGGCCATAAAATGAAGACCCAGTTTCAAACCTCCCACTGAGAAAGCCAGCCTTCTCATTGGTCGGAACTACTTGGGAAGGTGTGACTCTGTCCAGACTTTAAAGGGCTCACACCCCATTCCGGCCCTCTCTTCTCTTCTCCTCTTCTTCCGAAAGATCTTCAGATAGTTATCGTGGAGGTCCTCCACGGAAAGGCCGTGGGGCAAACCCGTGGCCCAGCCACATGCGGTTTCCCCCAGCATGAGGCCGAACTCTCTCTTTCTATCCTGGCATCTACCCCTCAGCCCCTTGGTAACCATCCGATCAGCCGATCAATGGAACAACGAAGGCTCCATCTCCATTACATCATCAGGACTACCTTTGAGATGGCATCTGGACCCTTGCGTAAGCACCACACAAAAGGAAACCATTATGCAAGTAACCATTTAACTATTAGATGCAATAAGGAAGCTGTGCCCCTTGTAGGTCAAGGAGATTCAGGTTTTTCTGATGATTTGGTTGTGCTGATGTAAAAGATTGCCAGTCTACTCTCTCTCTCCTCCTCACTCACTCTCTCTCTCCCTCTCTCTTGCTTTGCTTTATGTGTGTCTGTTTAGTGTTCGTTATTTGCTAGCTAGTGTTTATTTTCCCCTTTTACGTATTCAATAAACCCGCATTTTGTATTCACAAATGAATTTCTTACTGTGTTCCTTGCTCACAAACATCACGTCACTTAACCTGCTTTGATTTCGTTACAAAACTGATCCAGTCCTGTAACTTAGCCAATTACAGTGGGAAAGATTAATTTTCAAGGCTAGGAAGTTGATTTTTCTTAGAGTTAGAATAAAAGCGGCTAATACTCGTTGGACGAGGGCATTAGTTCGGTTTATTTTTGACTCGGCTGTTTCAGAGAAGTGTATAAAGTATGTGTAATTAATAACCATTAATTATACATAGTTTATTGTGCTTAAATTAAATAACTTTTGTTACATAGGCTAATGCTTATATTTATATTTATATATATATATATATATATATATATATATTATATTTATAAAGAACATCACTAGCTTAGTCTAGGGAGTTTATGCGCTTTAAAAAACACTCGTGTTATAGTCAGTAAAGCCATCTACACTATATGATGAATACAATTTCTTACCCCATATTTTCACTGTACACGTCTGCGGCACGTTACGGCTCCGACGCCCCACGGCAAGTTTCTGAAGCATCCTAGAAGCGGTTCTCCACGCTGCTTAGCTAAATATAAGCGAACAGTCTATTTTTGTCGGATAATAATAATAATCGTCGTCTTGCTATCGTCAAAGGCATCCGCTACAGGCGATATCTCTCACTATCGTCGATACACGATACTATCGTCTATCGGCACAACCCTAGCTTTAAATTTAAATATCGGCATTGACCCAATATGAAAAATGATGCCAATATGTCTTTGCGATAAGAGAAATATAGGAAATATATTGTATCGGCCAAAATTATTTGAAAATTATTGGCATTTCGGATATTGGCAAAAATCCTATATCATATCCCTAATTAATTCCTAAGTTAGTGAACAAACCAGCACCAACTAGAGAGTGAAAATACTCATGCCTGAAACATGCTCTGTCTGCAAAAACCTGACAGAATCTCACAGCCTAAAAAGTTACCTAAACCCTTTGAAAACAAAGTAGAACAACCTTGACCAGTGGACAAACGATTTAGAGGGACCAGATAACAACCTCAGACTAGTTTAGCATGTTTTCTGTTTATACATGTATTTGTTTGTGCGCTCTGTAAGGTATGGAAGGCCATTTCTGCCACTGAATAAATGGTTTTTAAATTATTTGTGACTGAAGTAGCTCTAGTGGTGGACAGTGATCGGAACAAAACCTTAAGATAATACAGAGACCATTTCTGCTTCATATCTCGAAACCACACATAAACCCGGAACACACTAGACACATACGTGCAGCCGCAAGACCTTGCACTGTATGACAGACAAGAAGTTGTCCAGTGCGGTTCTTGTTCACACAGCATGGCTTTGCCAAAAACATGGTTCTCATGTCAGATATGTATGTCACACCCCTGTGAACTGTCTGTTTTGGTTTCTCCCTTGTGTGCCCATATTTGGTGTTCCTATCTAGTTAAGTGTATTCACATCACCTGTTTGCAATCAATTAGTGTCCTTTATAAGTTGTATTCAGTTCATGTCTTATTGTCCGGCTACAAGGTTACCTTATGTGTGCATGTGTGTTTCTGCCAGTCTGTCTGTGGATTACCATTAAAGTGCTTTGCATTGAAATCAACGTCGTATTGCAAGTCTCTCACACGTGCACTGTGACCAAATAACAGTAAGCGGCGTCCATACCCAGTGTTTTATTTCTGTTTTTTTTTTCACGCATTTTGTTTGTTCCCCCACAAACAAAAACTGCTCCTGGAATGCACTTGGCAAAGGGAGCGACATCGATTCCTCATTTTCAGCTGGCATGTTCCCGTGAAAACACAGCATGGTGTCCGTTAGCAGATGTCACTATTTTAATGACATAAATAACTTTTTGTTGTTAGCATTACTGTTGCAAATAAACATACATTTTACATTTACTATATAATATATACAAACTAATATATATATATATATATATATATATATATATAAACTTAATATAAAATATAAAATGTTTATTTGCAACAGTAATGCTAACAACATAATGAGGAAACAATGTCGCTCCCTTTGCCAAGTGCATTCCAAACATCTACATAATTGCACACACGTGCCCTGCTCACTCCAAAGTCTAAACTCCAAGCTCCAAGGGCTCTGCCCTTCGAATGGAGTAGAGCATGGAATGATCACTTCCATTTGGAATTTCCCAGTGAACGTTTGATACACGTATCCTTACACCCCTAGTACATACATTAAGCTAATTTTGATTCTAAAAATGTATGGGTGTAAATTCAGTTATAAAATATGGTTGTCACTTCCCTAAATAACTCAATTAATGTAATTAATTATTATTTTGACAGTTAAAACAGTTAAAAAACAAAGAGCTCCAATAGTTTTTTGTACCTAGCTATGGTACAGGCACTGGTAACGAGAACTGTGAAATTTTACTGCCACTGCTACCAATTACAGAAATTTTGGTATCACAACACCACCAGCTCTAACATTAAAATCTGTAATTGCTGCATAGAGGGGTGCTCACACTGACAGCAATGAAGCCATTTGTGTGAAAACACTTTAAGATGCTTCTCAGCTTTCCAACATGTCTATGGTTATACTAAAGTTCATAGCATAAGTGCATAAGTGCATAGCTACTTAAGTTACCACTGACCTGTTACTGCTAAATCATTAATACCATTAGTTTAAAATGTTAATGCACATATATTCAATTAATGCCTAATACTTAGCAAATGTTTTGTATCCAAACACAAACAAGCAGCAGTTTAGATGAAGAGCGTGATTGATAAGAGACAGAACGTGGTTGTGTTAGTGTGATTCAGCTTTGGCCCTGGGGACAGTGAGGAACAAACTGTTCCAGCTAATTGAATTTCTTTAGAAAGTCTGCTTTCCAGACAGCAATCACCATCAGCCACACTCTGACACACACTCACACATTCTCTCTTATAATGACACACCATATCACTAAAGACAGAGTGGCAAAACCACCTCCATTTTTATATTCTGAATTTAGGAGGCTAAGCCTCCCACCAATACATGTGATATAAATTTGGCCCCCAGACCATTTAATTTCATCCATACACAAGGAACACCCTAAACTGCCATCACATTTGGCCACCAATTGTGTGGATGTGTGTAACTAAACCATACAGCATAGAAAGACACAGTTGATCTGTTTTTCAAAAAACAAAAACCCAAACGATACATCCCCCAAACCTCAACTAATTATTTTAAACTTTAAATTCTGAGCTAATTACAAAGTCAAAGTCAAACTCATTAAAGGCAACAGCTTGGGTTGTCAAAGTTCTTATTGAGTAAACATTAACTAATTCAATTCTTAAATTAAAGAAAGACATTAAAGTATTGTTCTCTTTTTTCTTATTGTTTGATTAATACTAACAACACAATAGACATAAGCAGGTCTGTTTGGTTGCATGTATACCTCAAGGCAGATCAAATTTAACACAGATTCTTTTTCAAACTCACTGTATGTTTACATTAAAAAACATCTTGTCATTTAATCATTTAATTGCTAATGGAACGATTTTAAAACCAATACTTATGACATCCCTAGTAATAATATGTATTAATTAAGTTTAAGGTTATACTGTTATCCTTAATATTCATTCTGCACATTAAACCTGCAAAAACTGAGGTAGACTGGATTTCACAGGAAATTTCCCAAAACAGGAACATATGCATTTACCCAAATAGTATTTTTACACAGAGTTACTAAACTTTTTCTGAAAATGATGTCATAAATTATTACACAACTTGTTTGCAGGAACACTGACATTAAGGCCCAAAATACACTCTATACAGTTTGTAGACAAACTTAAAGTGAATTAAACATTCATGTGTATAGCAAACATCCTGAAAAACAACATTTGACAGTGCAAAAACATTTTTCATTTGGTCAGTGGGACAGCATGCTTAATCTGCTTTGGCCAAGTATTTCACATCTGCATTTCAATACTTGTGTAAAGAATGTTTCTGGCCTAAGTCTACAAAATGGCCAATTGTTGAGTCTCTCTATGTATTGGCTGATGTTCTCTCTCAAAGAACAGGCATAGGCTCCCTACACAAGGGCAGAGCAGTGCACCGTGGGCTGTGGTGATATGCAATGACCTCAGCAGAAGCTGGGGGTGGGGCAGCAGAGATGAAAAAAAGAACCTGACCCACTCTAGACTTTCCACTGGTCAACCACACACACACAGAAAAAAACAGCTGGATCAGAAGATGAATACCTAAAATATCCACTTCATCCTAAAACAAAAAAGTATCAACATTTTATTTTACCATCTTGGAATTTTAGGTTCTAAGAAGGGTATAAAAAAAGAAAATAATCCAATCAAATCTTGGTGAATAAAGTTAAACTAAATTTTTTGTAATTTTTTTTTTTTTTTTTTAGACTAACAGCCCAAAATTCAGTCTGATCCTTACATACACACTATCAGTAATTAAACTATTACTGTAGTGCTTTTAGATTTAGCTTTTTTTAGTGCTTTTAGAAGAGTATTGACAGACTTGACACTATGAATATGATATGTGAAGAAACTTCAAAAGTAAAAAAAAAAATAAAATAAAGTAGGGTGAATAAAATATAAATAATGACAGAATCTGCTGTAACCACAGTTGAACGGTTTACTGTTTGCAGGACTGTTTATAATTATTATTACAATATTATTATGTTTCCTGTGAAAAGTGTAATCACTGCAACACTCAACACCAATAGCATGAATTAAGACAAATGTTGTTTGTCTGCCGAGTAAAAGACAGATGGAGTCATTACTTTGGCTATTCAGGGCTATGTTTTCCAAAAGCATCATTAGCCAGCTATATGGCTGCAATTTCCATCATTGCCAACACAGTTCAATGATACTTTGTTTGATCCCTCAATAGAAATAAAAAAAATAAAGCAAAACAACAGAACAAGAATATTGAAGAAGTTTTGAGGCCATGCTCATTATTTACAGAAATATTATGACTCTCTTATGGATTAAATACCAGAGTTTATTACTGAATCACCTGCGTGATGACATTAATGACAGCACTAGATTGTTAAACCAACATGGTTCAAACAACAGATGTGCAACAAAGTTACTGTGGTTTTGGAAAACAGTCTCCAATGACGCATCATACATTAGTAGTTAACATTCACTACCTTGATTTTTCTGTCAGATATCAATAAAGTATTTTTCTATGTCTCTACAGCCAACACACATGGGCTGTTGTCTTTGTTTAGCTCTGTTCCACAACATGTGACATTTTACCTGCAGTATTATGGTAAAGCCTCTGACATTTACCTTACACAGAATGTAATACAGACTCTAGAACACGTCTGGATTGCAAGCGGGCAGTTAAGGCGGCGTCTGACGGCATAAGCACGTCTCTATGAGATGAGCACCATATGTCTGCTCTCAGAACAAATCCGACAGAGGGTGAGCAAAACAGGAAGACATGATACTATCTAGAAATAAACAAGATATTTTCACCTTAGCACACCCTCCAGCTTAAAGGTGCATCCCAGTCAGAACAGCAAGTGGAATAAAATCCTAGAATGTTCTAAACGTTTATCTGTGTTTCCACGGTTACCTTTCCAAGGTTCTGCAGACTGATGGTATGGCCAGCTGCTTCATTTTTGGAAGCATAGCTATGTGATGCACATTATGAATATGACTTCTTCTTTATGCTAAGAATTTACACAATTTCAGCAAGTAAACCTTAAGCAGAATTGGGTTAATTGATTAACACCAGGAAAAAAGTGAAATATTTCAAAATAATTAGTTAATAACCAAATGGAACATATGAGACACAAACCGCTTTGGTGGTTAAGGAGAATGTGACTGAATTTCCTGGAAGTGGTTTTGTGCGGTGTTTCCACCAGCATATACCAAAGCAATGTTTCTGATAATAAAATGTAACATATACAATCCCAAGCAAATCATAATGACACAAACAAAATAGTGCCCAAGTGTTTCCAAACTACCAACAAAAGAACCTGAACTGATGAGTAGCCAAGAGCTGTGTGTTGAAATATGTGGGGTAAAACAATTTGATTGAATTGACAAATGATTAGTCATGAATGACTGTCCTTTATTTAGTTGTTACTTACTGATCACTCCAGAAACTTGCTCCACAAATGCTGCGGTTAAATCACTGAAAAAGGAGTTGATCTCAGGAACCAGATAAATCAGTCTCATGGTTCATGTCTTGTAAACCAATTCCCTGAAAAGACCCAACTCAAAAGAATTTGTTCACAAACTCCACTTTTCTCATGATTGTTATGGATGAGAAATGGAAAGGCAGAGTGGATATCAATTTTTTTGATAAATAACAATTTTTGGTCTTCTTCTCAAACAAATCTTTCATATGTTTCAGTAAAACTTGGAATATAGTGCATTGGTCACACAGCTACTTTTTATGGTGCTATCGCGTCCTTTTTGAGAGTTTAAGAGTTTCAGCCCCCTTTAATTTGCATTTAAAACATAATGGAAAACACTGGCCATATATGCAGCGTGCTTCCCTGCTTGCTATCTGTGATAGTGAGACCCTACACAGGACAAGCAGTTTAAAAAATGAATGCAAAGACGGTGGCGGAAACAATCTCTTTTCTATTTACAGATACAGATTTACAGCCTACGGGGGCAGGGTGAATGGCAGAGAAAAGAGTGTGCCATTTTCTTTTTCTTTTTTGAGAGAACTATACCTTTTTTATTTAGAAACTGCTTTTTAAAGGAAAAAGAGAAGGAGAGAAAGTCAGAGAAGAATGTATGTGTGTGATTTCCACCAACCCCCAAAAGAGATGCCACACATCCCACTAAGCCTACTTAATTTTTCCAGATGGAACAGTTAGTGTGTATGATATGTAGGAGGGTTATTGTGTGTTGCTGTGCAAAGGTTCATGAGTGCATCTGATTATAATGGAAAAGAATGAATCAAACAAAGCAAGAATCAAGACTACACATTGCCTGGCAGACACATGGAAAGGGCTGCTTACCGAGACAGCATTTTTGGGGATCAAGGACCACAAAGATGCTGTCTAGGTAGGCAGCTCATTATGTTTTGTGACAGAGCCATAGAACGCTCAAACAGATCCAATTCAAAGTTGCTTTACTGTAAAGCAATTATCACCCAAAAACTTTATTTCTGCCACTTCACACACATTTTCTCTCTTTTTTTTTAAGTGGAACACAAAATAGGACATTTAGCACATACTAGATTTTAATGTGTGCACATGCAAATGAGATTTGAGAACTGATGAATGCTTTGTCTTTAAACAAAGTGCACAAGTAGTAGTAACCAAATTAGAACATATGAGTAAATTAAAATTATTTTAGAATGCTTTCACTTTACTCTGAGTGATAGCTATTGCTCTTCAAAAGTTACATTTAAAAAAAGCCAATGCTTCTGTACTTCAAATGAAACCACATATTGTATTTCCAGGGGACCATGCACCAAAATAAACAACTGTAATAGAGATTAATGAAAATTAGAGCAGGGGATGCTAGGGAGGAACACTCTACAGAGAATTTAACTGGACACAAATTCGAATACACCCATGTGTGCAAAAAAAATCAGTCGTTTGCAGTGTTCCAGACAGGCTGATCAAAAGGTGGGAATTTTCCAGTGACTCTTTTTAGAGGTTATGCCAGTAGGTTGCGACAAGTGTCTTTTAAAGTCTTTAATATATAATAAGTTAATGAACCATTTAATCAACAGATTAGTTCAAAAACACTTATTCATTCAGGAGCGAAAGACCACCAAGACCACTGATCGAAAACTTGCAACATCTGATCCTTTTCTGGCTTTCGTTAGGAACTGTTTTTATTAGAAGCAGCAATAATATACAAACTAACTGTCAATACTGTGTCTAAAATGTAAGTTACTCGTAACAACTTATTGATCATTTATCAGCTGTATAAAATCAGCACAACTGCCATGCTAAAATTCAGGACAATCAACTCTCGCTCATTCATATATATATATATATATATATATATATATATATATATATATACAAACATTATATACACATTACATTTTATAAACACACACGCCAACATTTCAATTACTAGGCGACGTAACTATGACCTAGTTGACGCAGTTTGAGCAACAACAACCCAGCAGGCGTTAATAAACAAATTTTTAGCTGCAGGAGAGGGTTTGGGCTAAAGTGAAAGATGCGGACTGCAGGTTTATGCCGACACAGCAGAATAACTGAGGTCAGGAGCATGAGGAAACTATATCGACTGCATCTAAACATATAAGTAAGAGTAAAGGGAACATTGTATCTGCAGTGTTACAATCACTGCATGCAACAAAAATCACAGCTGCAGCATCCCTAGGACAAATCCAATCACACAGACTTATTATTACTATAGATTTGTTTATACGTGAAGAACGAGAGCATGTATGGAAATGCAAAGGATGGTGAGCACGCTTCCATTTCTATTAAACTACAATAACCAACAGAAATAATGCACTTACCCATATAACAGCCTAAAGTCCTGTCTTGATGTTTTCCATGGTACACACACCGTGATATCCGTGATGGTGTAAAGAATAGCAGGCAATCGGAGAACGGCGAGTAAATAGCGTTTTCAGCAAGATATTATTCACTGCTCCGAGCGGCTGGCTGATGATGGCGCAGCGGCAGCATAATGAAACTCAATGGCGCTGCGTTTTGATTGACATCTCCTTCAGCCAAAAGAATGCTCTGGATCGCGTTCAACACGAGCTCGAGCATTTCATTGGCTGAGGCGGTTGTCAATAAGCCCCCACCCTAGGGTTGTAAACAGGGTAGGCGAAGGACTGAACACGCCGGGACGAATGGCACATGTGTCGGTTTAATGACTCCTTATTGAGGGGTCTCATGTTAAACGTTAAAATCAAATGAGGTTACCGCCTTCCTGGTAAATCCTTTTGGCACAAAACCTCATAGCATATCTGTGATTAATGCACTGATGACTAAACTTACTTAAATCTCGTTGGTGTGGACACCATTATCAATATAACTATCTGGAGCATCCATAGAGGCCAATTTTACAAGGGAGGGACTTCTAGAACAGCGCTTAGAATAGGCTTGTCTTTCTTATTTTGTAAGTTTTATAAAAACAAAGCAGTCGAGGCTGTGCTATACTGTGATTATAATCACTCCGCTGGTTCTAATGCAGTTTATATTCACAATACGCGCATTTTTTTTTCAGCAATAATAATTATACTTATTCCCGAAAATAGCTGTTGTGTATTGTATAAGATGCTGTATAAGAGTAAGTTAGACAGATTTAGATGTGTTGATGTTTAATGGATGTTGCACACGCATTCTATCATTATAGGGTTCAAGAGCCTTGTAACAGTGATGTTTGGCTCAATGCTTCCATCTGTCGACCAGTCATATATTACTCACATTGAAAAAGGTTTTCCTAAAAAGGCCGTCTTGTGGTTACAGTGTTCACTTGAACCGAATAAGCAGGTCACTTCTGATAATAGTAAACGATCTCAGCATTCAAATTCTGTTAGTTCTATTAAGAATTTCGAACAATAAATACAGTTTCTGCACTTCTTTAGTGGCGTGACAGTTCACATGCTAATGTGCTTTGCCCAGTTCAAGCAAAGCAGGAGTGTATTCTAATTAACATGAAATAAGCATTGAATGAACATCCAATCCATGCTGAAAGATACACTACAACTTACTGAATGCATAGTGTCTCATGTAATCACTCGATGAGTGTTTAAGCTGTGGAAAGACAGCACCTTGAAAACATTGTCACATAACAGCAGAAAATCCATTCTGTGTCCATAAACTAGCGAGAAAAATGTACACTGGAGAGGAGGATTTTGCAAAAAAACATTATATATTTACTCATAATTGCTCTTTTTGTTTAATTAATAAAAATGTATAGATATAATGCTATTATAAAAATGAAGATTATATAAATAAGAGAAATACGTTCAAATAGACTTACATTTGACGTTATGCTTTGATTCAACCTCCCAACTTTTCTCTTTTCTATCACCTTGCCATCACTTATTGTGCAATCAAGATGTTTTTAACATTTTCACACGGCAGCAGATTTTCACACGTGACCAACAATTCATCAACAAATATGAAATATCATAATGAAATATTGTCAAAATATTCATATGACAGAGGTGACATAGACCTGACAGAATTGACGGTGGTGATGAAAACCTGAATTTGTAGTCATTTTAACTATCAAATACACTATTTTATATTTAATGTAAATAAAAATGACCTGAAAACCACAAAAATATGACTTCATAATAAATGTCAACTCCGTCATTGGCCCATCATCACCGTCAGACAGAAAATCGTAAGGTGGTGACATCTGACAGTGTTGACAAATTTGGCATTTCTTTCACAAAACATGTAGTTCATGTAGTAGCCATTTTGTTTTCTCTGTTGATGCTAGATGCCAAGAATACAGAAGTCCATTGTGCATAACCCCTATAGAACCTGCTTCAGGAGAGTAAAATAATCTAAACATTTCAAATAATTTCCTCAGAAACTGGAAGATGGTGTTGACATATCATAGTTTTGACACAGGAAATATTAACATTAGGATTTTAAATATTCTAAAACTATAAAACTTACTAGAGCCATGTCTGACATTGATGTACTCTGCAGAGGTTGAATGTGGCAAGGGGGTCCGTTAGAGTGACAGATGCCTGATATACCCTATATTATTATTATTATTATTATTATTTTTACATTTTAATGAATGTCTGATGGTGTGGACAAAAAGTGGGGACACAACTTTATGAAACACCCATGTGTCCTTGAAAAACAACCTTGATTTGATATGAGATATTATTAAGTGTTGCTTTTATTGCGTTTTTTTTTTTTTGTTTTGTTTTTTTTGTCATCATTAAAAAACTAAAATGATCTATTTTATTGCTTATGAACGATTGAACCCTTCTCTGTGAACACACTGTTTTTGATGTAGTGAGAAGACAATAAGTTGGACACATTTTGTCCCATGTCTCAAGAATTGATGCTTCCTATCATTATGGGGACATTCCATAGGCGTAAGGGTTTTTATACTGTACAAACTGTATTTTCTATCACTTTACCCTCACCATATGTCACGAACAAGACGGGATCCAATAGCAGGTGAAATCAATACAGTCTTTATTTGAAAATTGAGCAACAAAAAGTTCAAGAGAGAAGTCGGCAGGCAAGCAATCGCAAAAGCCAGCTAATAGCCGGCCGGAACAGCGAGAGGATCAGATCTGCACCAGCCGGGCTCACAGAGTAGAGAGGCGGCGAGCGGTGAGAAGCCGCTGCTTAGCTCCAAAGAGAGCATGTCGGGTGAGCAGTGAGATTGGGAGGGGCTGCCGTGAAGGAAATCCAGGCAGGTGAGAGCCAAGACACAGAGAAGAGGTAAGTCCTAGGGGGGGCAAGTGGGGAAAACAAAAAAAAGAAACGTTTGACCGACAAGATAACAAAACAAACTTGGTAACTGGCAAGACAGAGTGATAGTAAGCCTCGAAACAATAGTTACGGACTGACGCAAGACAGAACACACAAGGTCATAATAAAGGGGAGATAATGAGGACAAAACAGGGTGCAGGTGATGGGGAGAATTGGCTAATAGGGATAACAAGAGGGGCGGGTTAAACACCACAATGACAGCGAAGCACAAGGCAAGCTGTCAAAACAAACAGCCATGTGCTCCAGGCCACCAAAAACTCAAACAAGATAGCAAAAACCTAGGCAGCCCCCACCGAGATTTTGACAGTACAGTAAGACAGTAAGGAGGGCGTTTACTTAGTCTCCGGCAGAAGTCCTCGATCAGTGACCGATCCAGAATATCCCGAGCAGGCACCCAACTCCTCTCCTCCGGACCGTAACCCTCCCAGTCCACCAGGTATTGGAAAGCCCAGCCACGATGACATACATCTAGTAATCTCCTAACAGAATAGGCAGGAGAACCATTCACTAGACGAGGGGGTGGGGGGGGCAGGGGATGATAAGTTGGCATTGAAGGGAGATCTGAAGACAGGTTTAACCCTGGATACATGAAAAACAGGGTGTACCCGACCAAGAGAGGAAGGTAACTTGAGCTGTACCGCAAACGGATTGAGGACCTTGGTGATCTGGTATGGGCAAATGAACCTAGGCGCTAACTTGCCAGAGACAGCCTTGAGAGGTAGGTCCTTGGTAGAAAGCCATACCTTCTGACCACAGACATAGCGGGGTGCTGGAATCCGGTGGTGATCGGCCGCCGCTTTGGTCTGTCTGGAGGCCTGGGCCAGGGGCTTCCTAGCCTTTTCCCAAACATATCGACATCTCCGGACAAAGTCTAGGGCAGACGGTACCGCAGCATTGGGTTCCTGAGAGGGAAACAAAGGAGGTAGATAGCCAACAGAGCATTCAAAAGGTGACATACCTGTGGATGCCACTGGAAGAGTATTGTGGGCATACTCAATCCACGAGAGCTGTTGGCTTCATGAGGCAGGATTGCGGGACGCCAGGCAGCGGAGAGCCCGTTCGAGATCCTGATTGGCTCGCTCACATTGTCCGTTGGTCTGGGGGTGAAAACCTGACGTCAGATTTGAAGAGGCCCCGATCTGTCGGCAGAATTCCTGCCAAAAACGGGAGACAAACTGGGGACCCCTATCAGAGACCACGTCAACCGGAAGACCATGGATCCGGAAGACGTGGTCAATTACCAGTTAAGCCGTCTCCTTGGCAGAGGGGAGTTTGGGCAGGGGAATGAAATGAACCGCCTTGGAAAAGCGATCCACCACCGTAAGGATAACGGTGTAACTTCTTGAAGGAGGTAAGCCAGAGACAAAATCTAAGGCTATGTGTGACCAGGGACGGGACTGAATGGGTAAAGGGTGGAGTAGACCCACAGAGGGACGATTGGAGACCTTATTCTGGGCACAAATAGAGCAAGCCAATACAAACTGCCTGACGTCCTGACCAATAGAGGGCCACCAAAATCGCTGGCGGATGGCAGCCAGTGACCTCCTGACTCCTGGATGGCAGGCAACCCTAGATTCATGACCCCACCGAAGGACTTCCGGCACAAACAACTGTCCCGCAGGGCACTCAACTGGCACTTCCACTCTTCGTCCGGCCTCCTCCACCCGCCGCTCAACATCCCAGGAGAGGGCCCCTACCACAACCCCCTCAGGGATTATGGCATCAGCCAGGGACTCCTCTCCTGGGCGCTCGAACTGACGAGATAGAGCATCGGGCTTGGTGTTTTTGGACCCGGGCCGGTACAAAAAAGTGAAGTCAAACCGGTCAAAGAAGAGTGCCCAGCAAGCCTGGCGTGAGCTCAGCCTCTTGGCCGAATGGATATATTCTAAATTTTTATGATCCGTCCAGACCAAGAAGGGCAGCGCTGACCCCTCCGACCAGTGACGCCACTCAACCAAGGCCAACGAACCGCCAGCAGCTCCCGGTTGCCAATGTCGTAGTTCCGTTCAGCTGGGTTGAGACGATGGGAGAAAAATGCACAGGGGTGCACTCTCCCATCCTTAGGGGAACGCTGGGACAAGACTGCACCTACCCCGTCAGAGGCGTCCACCTCAACAATAAATTGCCGTTCAGGATCTGGAATGGAGAGAACAGGAGCAGAGATAAACCAGGACTTTAAGTTATCAAAGGCCTGTTAAGGGTGCAGCTACCTGGTCAGAGTTTCTGATGAATCACCGGTAGAAGTTGGCGAAACCTAAGAAACGCTGCAGAGCCTTCCTAGAGTCTGGGACTGGCCACTTAGTGACAGCCTTGACCTTGGCCGGATCTGGCTTAATCTCCCCGGCAGAAACAATGAAACCCAGGAACGAGACAGACTTGGCATGGAACTCGCACTTCTCCGCCTTGACGTAAAGCTGGTTTTCCAGCAGCCGTTGGAGGACCTGGCGCACGTGCTGGGTGTGTACCTGAAGGGACGGGGAAAAGATGAGAATATCATCGAGGTACACAAAAACAAACTGGTTAATCATGTCTCCCAACAAGCTATTGACCATGCCCTGGAAGACAGCAGGGGCGTTAGTGAGCCCAAAGGGAAGGACCAGGTATTTATAGTGCCCGGGGGGGGTATTGAAGGCTGTCTTCCACTCATCGCTGCGGAGGTCTAACTTGGTAAAGACCTTGGCTCTCTGCAAGAGTTCAAATGCAGATGACATTAAAGGCAAGGGGTACCTGTTTTTAACTGTAATGTCATTCAACCCTCGGTAATCTATGCACGGACGCAGAGAGCCATCCTTCTTCTTAACGAAGAAGAACCCAGCAGGGGAAGACGAGGGGCGAATGAGACCGGCTTTGAGGGATTTATGTGTTTGTCCATAGCCTCTTGTTCAGGACCAGACAGGGAAAAGAGACGACCCCTGGACGGAGAAGGGCCTGGGAGGAGAATGGCACAGTCGAACAGCCGGTGGGGAGGAAGTGAAGTGGCCTGGAACTTGCTGAAAACCAGCCGCAGATCACGGATACTCACAGATACTCCCCCGGTACCCCAGTGAGATCGGCCGCCTCATCCTGCAAAATAAAAGACACAGACACAGAGGGAGAGGCAGCACCTAGGCAACACGCATGACAAGACTGACTCCAAGACAAAATCTGGTTGCGGGACCAATCCATGCTAAACCAACCATGGGTGCCCCAAAACAAGACTAGCATGAGGGGACTCCAGGAGGAACAGCACAATTGACTCACAGTTGTGATTGCCCGACACAACAAGACTTACACGGGGGGTGGTGTGGGTGATGGTGGCTACAGGCTGGCCAGAGAGGCCTCAGACAGTGACAGGAGAGGAGAGGGAAATGGCAGGGATGCCCCAACTTTTGGCTGTGCTGTAGTCCAGAAAACTGGCTTCGGCACCAGAATCTACCAAGGCTTTGCAGGAGTGGACAGAATCTTGGTAGATGATGGTGGCAGGAAATTGGATGCGAGACTGAGGGGAGATAAGAGGAGAAACACCCACCAGGACTCCACGGTTAGCTAGTGGGCTTTGGCTTTTAAAGGACATGATAGGGCAAGGTGACCCGACCCCCCACAGTAGAGGCAAAGTCCCCGAACCAGCCTTTGTTGTTTTTCTTGAGCAGACAAGCGAAGCCGACCCAATTGCATGGGCTCCGGTTCAGCCAGGGATGATTGAGGGGTGGGTTACTCTTAGAAGGTTGGGTGTCTTCCAGCCTCCAGGATGAGCGAGGCACCAGGAGCCGCTGACGCAAGTGAAGGCGGCTTTCGACCCGAGTGGCCAGGTTGATAAAGCCCTCCAGGTCCTGGGGCAAATCGTGGGTGGCGATTTCATCTTGGATTTAAAAGTTAAGCCCCTCCCGAAACATAGCTCGCAGCGCCTCCTCATTCCAATTGCAGGAAGCTGCAAGAGTCTTAAATAGGATGGAATATTCGCTCACAGAACGACTTCCCTGATGGAGCCGCACTAGCTTGGATGCAGCTTCATCTCCTTTAACAGTGCGGTCAAATAGCTTTGTCATCTCTATACGAAACTCTTCAAAATCAGTACAGCAGGGGGCGCCCGCGTCCCATACGGCAGTTCCCCACTCGCGAGCCTTGCAATCGGACAAACTCATCACCCTCTGGATCCATATTGGTCAGTCCGTACTGTCACGAACAAGACGGGATCCAATAGCAGGTGAAATCAATACAGTTTATTTGAAAATTGAGCAACAAAAAGTTCAAGAGAGAAGTCAGCAGGCCAGCAATTGCAAAAGCCAGCTAAAAGCCGGCCAGAACGGCGAGAGGATCAGATCAGCACCAGCCGGGCTCACGGAGTAGAGAGGCGGCGAGACGGCGGTGAGAAGCCACTGCTTAGCTCCAAAGAGAGCACGTCGGGTGAGCAGAGAGATCGGGAGGGGCTGCTGTGAAGCAAGGAAATCCAGGCAGGTGAGAGCTAAGACACAGAGAAGAGGTAAGTCCTAGGGGGGGCAGGCGGGGAAAACAAAAAAAAGAAACGCTTGACCGACAAGATAACAAAACAAACTTGGTAACTGGCAAGACAGAGCGATAGTAAGCCTCGAAACAATAGTTATGGACTGATGCAAGACAGAACACACAAGATCATAATAAAGGGGAGATAATGACGACAAAACAGGGTGCAGGTGATGGGGAGAATTGGCTAATAGGGATAACAAGAGGGGCTGGTTAGACACCACAATGACAGCGAAGCACATGGCAAGCTGTCAAAACAAACAACCATGTGCTCCAGGACAACAAAGATCTCAAACAAGACAGCAAAAACCTAGGCAGGCCCCACCGAGATTGTGACACCATACCCCTTAACATACCCATTTTACAAACTTTTCAAAGGTTTTCAAAAACCAAAAAATGGTCCAGATTTACTAGAATTTCTATTCTTGTGGGGACATATGGTCCCCATATAATGTAGGCAATTCCAGTACACACACACACAGAGAGAGAGAGAGAGAGAGAGAGTGATTTTAATCACACAAAGCTATTATACTAATACGTCTTCACAAGTGTAGGAAAACATCAGTAAATAGCAAATAAACATACTTTTTGTGAAAACAAAGCTATCATTTGGCCTTTGATGACTATAGGTTACTGTACCATAAAAGTGTTATTATTATTCCTTCTGAAGTCTGACAGATGTAATCACTGAGCTGTCATTGTATGGAGTCTATTCCTAGATACAGAGCTTCGTTTGTAGTGACTGTCCTCTACTGACCAATGTTAATACTATGGAGGCCTGTTTTCGCCATATTTCGCCAATACAATACTATTATTATTATCTTACTATACAGACTTTTTTCTTGCTATTCTTTGTTTGTTTTGTGCATTTCTGAGGAAAAATATAAACAGAATTGCAAGATATAAATATACATTTTTCTTACACTAATTTAACAAAAAATTCAGAATTGAGATAAAAGTTTAAAACTTTCTTTCTTTCTTTCTTTCTTTCTTTCTGTGACATTGAAATGTTACTTAATTTTATCAGTAGTATAATTAAAAGGGGGTTTTGTATTGTCAATGTATGTGAAAGGTTTTTGAAAACATTACTTTACCTCTTGTCAATGTCCACCTGTGCTTTTATCCAGTACAATTGTGTTTTGGGTCATAAATGCCCTTATCGTGTGGTTTTCAGACAGCAGGCACTGTATAAAGGCTTTCAGTCTGAGAACACACTGGTTTAGTGTAATACGGATGGGACGGCTGCAGCTGCTGTCACACACTCATTGAAATGCCAGTTGTAGTCTTGAGTCCTTGGATAGTGTTTCATGACCAGCAGAGACATGTAATGTATGTGTGCTTGCAAATGGCAGCTCCTCACAAAACAATCTGCAAAACAACTTGATTCCAAGACCATCACAATTCTGACAGTTTCCATAAAAGCTCATCTATATGGTACTTTACCTTGGTAAAAAAATTCTGTACCAATGTTTGACAGAAATCTAAGTTTTTAAATTTGTTAAACATATTTAATACATGCCAAGTAACAGAGAACAGAGACGGAAACTAAAATAATTCAGATGTACTATTCTGTATATAGTTTAGGCATAAACCCCCTCATGCCAAACCCACTTTCAGTTTTATAAAAATATACAAAACCAAGTAATGCATATGTATAAAATGAAATTATTTGGTAAATACACCTTCAAAAAACATCAGCACAATATTTTAGAAATACAGTAAGACCCCAGTACGGTCATTTAAGCTGGATTTGAATCTGGAAAACAGGTTCTGCAAAAATAATCAAGAATCTGTACCATTTTTCTCCAGAAGGTGGTGATAGTAAGATGAAAATAATTTAAAAAATCCAGTCTGTGGGTCATAGATACAGCATTTCCTGAATCAGTGATTCTGGAGTTGGAGTGGGACTACCTGTTTGGCACTACATCATTATTTTTGCAATTCTGTTTAACACTACATCTTTAATATGAGAAACTGAATGTTGAAAGGGCAGTTGTTTATTTTTTGTTTCTATTCTCTCCTTTTTTTAAAGGCTGACTGTGAGCTTTGGTAATTGTAAAATGCTTTAAGAAGTTTAGAAGCAGTAGTTAGTAAACTATTTATAGCCATATAAACAGGCTCTTATGATGTTGGCTTTCATGTAAAGGAAGTCCATTTTTGGGCCAGTTACTCAAGTTGTAAATACCAGGTGACCAATTTCACTGATGGAGGTTAACTGATGGCATTATAGTTATAGCATCTATCAGCAGTAGATGAAAATAAACAGCTAAATTCTGACTTAACGCTGAAATGCACAGAAATGTCTGGACATTTTGTTATGTTTGACTCTTAAAACATTTGAATTCCAGCATGTATTATTGGTTTCTCCACCCAGTGAAAACTGGTAAACTATTGATGGGTGACAGAAAAAAAAAAGTTTGTATTAATGAGTTTGTGAGGAGTATTTCAATGTATTCCTATAGCCTGAAATGCCATTTTCAGATAGAGGCAAAAAAAAAAAGGTATGAAGAAATCAGTGCACAGTGAATATGTGTGTTTGTGGTATTCACTACGTTATGGGGACCAAATGTCCTCACAAGTGTAGCAATACCAGGCAATGATGTTCTTGTGGGGACATTTTTAGGTCGCCATGAGGAAACAAGCTTATAAATCATACAGAATGAAGTGTAGGTTTAGGTGTAGGGTTAATGCTAAGGGGATAGTAAATACAGTTTGTTCAGTATAAAAAGAACAGTAATGCCTATGGAATATCTCCATAAAAATACCAGTGTGTGTTTGGGTGTGTATTTGCAGCACTACTAACTCTCACATTTACAAAACAAATCAAAATCACATTAAACACATTAAAAAAATGATTCAGCCTGTAACCGCACATATCTAAAAATTCACAAACCTGGCAAGCAGAGTAAAACACAGCTGGAGATTAACTGGTCTCTTAAAATGCAAGACTTCAAATTTATCCATTTATCCGTTCAAAAAAAAAAAAAAACTCAGCCCAACAATAATAAAACCAACATAAAAATGCCCTCATATCAATGTATATTATTGTACAATTGTGATAAAACTGCTTTCAATCCAAGATCAGAAATGTATATGTCTTGCCTTCATGTTAGCACTGCATTTTGCTGCATTCCAAACCACACTCTCAGAAAAAGGACACAAGACAATAGGGCAGTACCCTTTTAAAATATACTATTTTGTTCACTGTGAGTACTAATATGTACTTTTAAAGTAATAATATGTACCTTTAAGGCAATAATATGGTTAATAAGGTACAAAGACGTACCTTTTAGCTTTTGTTACTTTTACTGTTTTAAGCTTTGTACCTTTTTGCTGAGAGTGCACTTTATGTTCAAGTACTCTGGAAAGAAAAGTTGGAAATTACATATGAAAAGTCTTTCCTTTTGAAATGGTTGTTTGGTGACAGTCTATTGTAGGCTCACTGTTCAGAGGATGACGTCTGGGTTCTGTTTGGGACACTCTTCATACAAAGCATGTTGTGAGTTCCCAGCCGTAGTGCTGCAAGGCAAATGAGGGCAAAGATCAACCACATTTCATGTGTATCAGGTTTAACTGTGATCTGCTCTGAATAAAATATGTTGTTAATAAAACAGTGTGGCTTTCTTGAGGCGGTTAAAGAGCTTAGTTGTTTTGCTTTATGGTTTATGTTCACTCCAGCCTTCCTTTAAAAAAAAAGAAGGGGGGGGGGGGGGTGGCATCCAAATCCCGGGAGAGGAAATAATTTTTAACATGTCTCTTGTGTGGGTGCTGCAACATGTTGGCGTCGTACTGTAAGTATCAACAACTAATCACAACCAGTACTCAAAACAACATGAAATTAATCAACAGTCTCTCAATATGTGTTCAAACCTTAATAAAACATTGTAAACTGCAGGAATGCACATTTATGAAATCTCCAAGGGTAAATGAAAACAAGGCCCAAATGGAATTTGCTGATGTTTTCAGCATTTTTGTGTGGATTTGGGTGGAGAATCTGCAGAATGGATTAGGGCTGAACACCATTAGTTATTTTATTATTATTATTATTATTATTATTTTATTTTATTTTATTTTTTTTGGCAAAAAAGGTATAGCACATTAAAATGTTTATCACTATAGCTGAGAGAAATGCTAATTATCAGTAAGTGTTGACTTTTTATGGTTTAACTTCAGCGCTTCTATATTGATACTATAAATGTCACGAAATAGTAGTTTTGAAACACATTTTGTCAGAAAAAATAAGATTTGAAGCATAATAAATGTTATGCCCCATGACAAAATTACGTGTGTCCTCGTTCATAATGTTTCTTTGTTCAAGGGTGCGTTAAACCTGTTCAGACTTCATATAGTGGAATGGTCCAAAAATTCTACATTTTTTAAATTCATTATCAGTATTTTTATGGTCTCATAAACTTTATGTTGCATATTACAGAGGAATGAGCCAAGTCCTTTCAGAGCAGTATTTCTCTGCCAAGTTGTGGTTGGTTTGACAGCATGTCATGGGGTTTAAATTAAAGATTTTTGCTGTAAGAGACAAAAACAACTTTGAGCAACAAAACCACTCCTTTCTTAGCCAAAAAAAAAAAAGGTAATACATGCATGTAGAGTACATGCATTTCCTGGAAAACCCACACGACTGGATGTTAGGACTACGTCATAGTTTTCCAAGAAGGAGAAAATGGCGGCCTGAGCGACTTCAACATGCTGTCCATAATGTACATAATACATAACGCAAAAGAGAATAACTTTGCTCTTCACTTGCTGAATCTGACAGGTGATTTTTATAAAATGTAGATCACTATTTTCCCAGCTGTTTAAAAGATCAAGGCAATTATCAATAGTTGATTAAATGTTCAAATTTCTAAAAAAAAAAAAAAAAAATTTTTACATAATTTATTTAATTTTTCTCATAAGAATAAGCTCATAAATGTATAGATTTTATTTGTGAAAGACCAATTGGATGGAAATTAGCAAATTCCACAAAGTGTTAATGCATTTTCACTTTGTGAAAACTTAGTTGATAACAGAACTTTGCTGGAAACTGATTTGCTTTGACATCACATCGCTGTATCTTCAGAGGGATGCATGGAGCCAAATAGAAGAAGCAGCAACACAGAGAGACGGACACAGCAAAGTGTACTAATATTTTGTGAAAAACAAACTATCCTTTCATGTGTGCTACATAAAAGACGTGAGAATAACCTAATTATTATTATTCATTTTAGTAGCTTATTAAAATAAGTGGCACTGTGCTGAAGCTGTTGTGACTGAAAGCTATTGATTGTGTCTATCTGTACTATAATAATGTTAAGAAGTAACGGAGGCTGTTATTTGGGTTCTAATAAAAAGAGAAGGAACAACATGAAACATAATGAATTTAAATACAATAAATTATCTGAGAATTTTGATTTTGAAGTGAACTGTTAATTAATGATAATAAAGCTCATAACATATCTCATATATTACTTCAAAGGCTTAATCTCTCATAAAACATTAATTTCACTGGAAAATAATCTGCCTAAAATGTCCTTTTGTGTTCCACGGAGGAGGGAAGGTCATACAGAATAAAGTACTTCTCATGTTCTTTCTAATGCAGTAAACAAGAACTACACTATAAGAAACGGACTGTTGAATTCATAGTAATTAACTGGCAGCAAGTGACAAGTAACTAACTGTAAAATTAAAAACAAAAAACAAAAAAAAAAACAGTAATTAAATGGCAGCAACAGTTCCTTTTGCTGTTTAGTTTGACAGCTTTGGGGTCCTACTTGGGAGCCCAATCGCCTTTGAGCTCTAGAAGAAAAGGCCAATAAACATTGGCGAGTGGAATTTGCATGCTAAGCCACTCCCCTGTACATAAGGGTATATAAGATGGCGGCGTGCATTCACTTATTCTCCGTTCCCTCTTTCAGGGAATGAGGGTTACCAAAGTAATCTAGACATTCCCCCTCAGTCGTTCACTGCGACGTTATGTCATAAGTGACGACTTTGGGGTCTCCTCTGGAAAACACCACAATCTCGGTCTGTGTTACGAATTGAAAGCAAATGCTGACAGGCAAGCATGTCAGAACAAATGGCTCAATACGTAACCTGCTCAACACCCTGTAAGCCAAAAGGGGCCCACCAGGGGTGCCAGATGTCTGAAGTATCTGTTGGGGGGTGGAGCACAATGACAACAGTCATTTGGGAAGAACGATAGAATATCTAGGTTATAGTTATAAGAAGGGAACACAGTGAAGTGACCATGGAATACTGAGACATGATGCCACAACCGTCCTAGTCTGAGCTGCGTGGCACGGAGGACCCAGAGTTCACATAGGGGGCACAACTGGGGAATGGCGCTTGGATCCGTGAGGAATGGCGCAGCAAGCTGACACCGAGCCGTCCTCCTGCAATACCTGATGTTACTTTAACACACGGGAGGACACAGGCTCTATGCCAAGAAACTAGCAAGATGTGTCGAGCAGCCCGCAGCACCGCAATATCCGCTATAAAGGCACTGCGTGCCAGGGCATAGAAAGAGACAGCACTCCAGAGGAGTGAGCTCTAACTCCTATGAGGCGCGGTTCACCTTGGAATACATAACCAAGGTGATGGCAAACCACCCAATAGTCCAACCTCAGTATAGGGACAGCATTCCCTTCTGTTGTCTTCAAGTAGATAAAGAGCTGCTCAGAGTATCTGACGCTCTGGGTGCGGTCCATGTAAATGCGCAGTGTGGGACACAGTGTGCGAACGGGACATGGCAGTTCCAAGCTGGGTCTGCCTCCTCTGACAGTAGAGCTTGCAGGTCCACCGCTTGACCCCGAAGGGGAGTGGTGGGAACTTGGCACACAACCGAACTGGTCACAGGATCACGTGAGAGTCAGCCGGACTGAGATGAAACCATAGGCTGCCTCGTAGAAGGGGCTCTAGTCTGAGTGATAGGAATATCACAGCCTGGAAGGCCAGTGAGGTCTACCGTGTTCCATCCAGAAGCCACATATGTAGGTTCTAAGTTTGGACCATGGGTGCCAGAAGGTCCTCCCTCAGGGGAATCTATCAGGGAGGGGCTGTTACAAGAAGTATGAACACACTAGGTTTGGGTGGGCCCGAAGGCGCAACCAGCATAACCTGGATCTCATCCTCCCTGAACTTGTACAGGATCTGTGCAAGGAGGCTCACTGGGGAAGGGGCATACTTAGGAGACCCTGGGGTCAGCTGTGTGCCAGCCTGTTACTGCCGAGGGAACCCTTGGACAGGAAGAAAGGGCTGGCAGTGGGAGGATTCGGGGAGGCCACAGAGACCTGTGCCTGGCCGAATAGACTCCAGAACAGCTGGACCGCCTGGGGATGGAGTCGCGGTTCAGGCATGATTCAGCCTTCCTGGGATATGAACAGCCAGCAGCGTTAGTTGAGCTGCGTCTGACTCCAAGGAGGAGATAGCAGGCGAGTTATGACATGCGACGAGAACGTAAATCACCCTGCTAGATGATGTATGCTACGGTCACTAAATTGTCTGTACGGACCAGTGTTAATTTTGTTGATGAATAATTTTTGTCAAAAACTTCGTCAACGACATTTTTTTTCACAGATGAATACGAAACAATAACAAACTAAAATTCTTCTTGAATGACAAAAACTACTGGCATTTTCGTCAATGAATAAAAATGAGACAAAAATGTTAGGGAGGGACAATTTGGAAAGAGATTCTTTCAGAATAATCTGTTGACTAGTAGGAGGATAGATGCGTACAAACCGACGAGACACATGCTTAAATACACTTGCTGCACGTCTTATAAAACGTTAAAAAATGTCAATATGTGGAAGAAGTGCAGACATATGGATAAATTTGACGATGCAAGAAAGATCTCAATTCGGTCTTGTTTTCTGAGTGCGGACACCAACGCATACACACAGAAAGCCCGTCTCACACTCTTTTGGGTTGCATGAACTGAGAAATACACACAATTATCTCAAATTGTCCGTTTTGACGAGCATTCACGTAAACACAGCCAATTAGGTCTTAATGAATGTAAACAGTAGGGCGAAAGTGTATCAGTACATTGCATCCATTGCATTGACTAAAATCTTATGATATTTAGTCGACTAAAACTAGACTAAAACTAAAAACAATTCAGATGACTAAAATATGACTAAAACTAAATGGCATTTTAGTCAAAAGACTATGACTAAAACTAAATCAGCTCCATACTGAGAAAGAGGTGCTGTGCACAGGGGAGAGCATGCTCTTTTCTCAGTTGACCCGAAGCCCCAGACGGCTGAGGTGCTGCAGCACCAGGTCCCTGTGCCCGCACAACAACCTCACGAGTGAGCTGATGTAAGAGAGATAGAGATAGTTGAATACTTTATGGCCCTCAACCATATCGCAAAGACAGGGACAGCTTTAAGGGAAGGACTCGTACAAATATGCCTGACCTATAAGAACAGACCGGTTAGGTGCGGTCTGTGCCGACATAAAAGCATGCGTCCATCAGGTCGATGGCTGCTAACCAATCCTGGTGATAACTGCAAGAAAAAAATGCACTTTGAGGTTAACACTTGAAAGGTAGCCTATGAAGGGACAGATTCAAGACCCGAAGGTCCAGGAAGGGTCATAACCCACCACTTTCTTCTTGGGTACGATAAAGAAGGAGTGTAAACCCCGGCTTCATCTCGGCTGGAGGGACAGGCTCGTTTGCGCTCTTCACCAGGACAACTCCAACCTCTGCACACAGGACAGCGGCATCTGTATCCGTTGTAAGGACAAGAGACTCACTGGGCCTGGGCGGGTGCCTGACGAATTTGATTGTATAGCCGAGTCATACCGTCCGGATCAGCCAGAAAGGACAGCTGGACAGCGCTGCAGGCTTCCAGACTATGCACAAGCGGGATCAATGGAACGGCAACTGGCCGAGGGCAAAAAAGGTAACTCAACCCAGGAAGCAAGCGTCCTGAAGTAGAGAAGCTCCTTAGAGCAGCACTTACCTTCTCCACCCGATCCCGTGGTGCTGGCGACATCTTCAATGCCGGGTCTGACTGAGAGAGTAAGCAAGCGTCGCTCATCAACTGACCTGGGTGCGTCAGACCCAGAGACAGGAGGTCAGCTGCGGCAGTGAAGTCCCAGCCCCCGGCCCTCCCCCTCGCCAGAAGAGCCAAACTTTTCCATCCCTGGGAAACCCAACTCAGGGCTGCTTACGCAATCCTGCGGTGAAAAGGTGACATGCTCAGAAATGGGATGCGCCACTCCCCTACGGCCAGCTCAACACCCCCATTCTTTTCTTACGTGGTGGAGCAAGTGTAGAGGCTGCAGGGGGGCGCTCTCGGCGAACAAACAAACATAGTACTGTTGAGGACTTCTGGGCAAGCTCTCGACAGTGTCGTCGGGAAGGTCGACCTGGGAGACAGGTGTGTCAAGAAAGCGAACTTTGTCGACGACCACCATCTACACCAGATTCAGCTAGAGATGGCATTCCTGGACTACATCATAGACATCACCTGACCGAGGGACCGTGCCGTGACCTAATCGTCCCGGAGAACAAAGTCATGTAGAAGCTCTACATGCACTTCCGTGAAGAAAGGACCAGGGCTGAACGCAACTAGGAAGTCACGTGCGGGGGCCAGCCAATCATACAGCCTCTAGTGCTCGGGAGAAGGCATTACACCTCCAACCCGGTGCCCACGGCGGCCCAGGGAAGCATGGCCGTCAGTTCGACGTCAGATCCCGACTGGCAGCTGCCACAGCGGGGGGCTGCACAGCAGAATCAACAGTCTCTGCAGATCCTGTCTTCCTCTGGAGCACCAAGAGAGACGCGGGACTCATTTGTGAAACGACACCATCTGTCGGTAGCTCTATGGATTTACCCGGCAGAAAAATCCGACTGTGAACCTCAGGTCTCACTTGCTTCTAACCAGGGCAGCCGAGGAGCTCTTTAGAGCCAACCGAACTGGCGTGGGCATCAAATAAGAGAAGCTGCACAAATGAGAGGCGTGACCGATGCGTAGCCATGGTTATGCATTCACAATGAATGCATTAACCATCCACAAATGCAATCTTAGTTTACCGGCCCAGACATGAGAGACAGCGATCGTGTCCATGTTGGAAGTCAGGAAAACTACCGCACCCAGAAACACACTGTTGGAGAGACATCCCGAAAACACACTCTCAACAACCGTGTAAGAAATTTGCCTTTTTAGACTGGATTGCCCAGGAAAATTCTGCACTTTCATTGGTAGTAAAAAGTAACAAAATAAAATGATGATGGGCATTCCATGTTCTACGGGCAAAGATCTCATGTGGGCTGATTGAAAACCAACATTAGCGCTTAATAAATACCGTCTTTTCTACATCAGTTCTCAAATGAACAAAGATGTTATACAGCTTTTCTTTCTAATCTAATGAACATTGATAATTACTCAGAATAGAATTACAATCTATTCTAAAAAGTATGGCTATTTGCACTTGGTGGGAGTGGCTTAGCATGAACATTCCACTTGCCAATGTTCGTTGGCCTTTTCTTCTGGAGCTCAGAGGTGATTGGGCTTCCAAGTAGGACCCTAAAGTTATCACTTATGACGTAATGTCGTAGTGAACGACTGAGGGGGAACCCTAGTGTATGGCAGTGTGGTGAAATCATGTTCTGGAGGGTGTATTTATGATGATGATACTAAAGATAAAATAATATGATAATGATTCAAAGTATGTATAAAGCAGTATAATGGGCTGTTTAAGTATAGGTAAAATAACTGGAAGTGAATGACACCAGAAGCCAGACACATTAAAGTTACAAACGGTAGCACCCGCTCTCTCGTAAAAACTAAGCTGGATATCCATAATAGGTAACTGTGACTTTTATTTATTTATTTATTTATTACAGCACATTGTTGGTTACTGTAATTTTCTACTGTACATAATTGCTTATTATGTTTTGTACAATACATTGGAAGTTACTGTTATTTTCTACAAGACATTGCTTGTTACTGTAACACAGTACTTTTTATATTTCTGCATCTATGTTATTCTACTGTGAACTAGTATACAGTAATTTCCTGTGCACAAACACAGTAAATTACTGTAGATTATTGTAGAAATTACTGTAGAAATACTGTAGACACGTTTTTTACAGTTTATGTAGTAGTTTTGTAAACTGACATTATAGCTGGCATTATAGCTTTTAGCCTAACATGATGAAACATTGCGCATAGTAAAACATTCAGTTAATAATTATAGCCATTAGATTAGATCATTAGATCAATTATTAAAATGTATTGAAAGAAGATAGAAATCCTGCACTTTCATTGGTAGCAAAAAGGGTTACACTTTATTTTGATAGTCCACTTTAGACATTCTACTAACTGTAAGTAACTTTGTAGCTACATGTCAACTACTTGTCGACTACATATCAACTAAATCTCATTATTTGCAACTACATGTCAACTAACTCTCAGAGTAGACTGTTAGGGTAGGTTTAGGGTTAGTTGAATAAGTTGACAAAGAAAGTGTTAGAAGATATTAAGCAGACAGTCTACTAATACTCTACTAACTGCTAGTTGACATGTAGTTGACATGTAGTTAATTACTGTTAGTAGAATTTCTAAAGTGGACTGTCAAAATAAAGTGTTACCGCAAAAAGTAATAAAATAAAATGATGATGGGCATTCCATGTCTGCAGAATTTTCTGAGGAGTTCTACGGGTAAAGATCTCATGTGGGCTGATTGAAAACCAACATTAGCGCTTAATAAATACCATCTTTTCTACATCAGTTCTCAAATGAACTGCTTTTATTTCTAATCTAATGAATATTGATAATTACTCAGAATAGAATTACAATCTATTCTAAAAAGTATGGATATTCGCACTATTAACTAGTTGCTTATTAGCTTGCATATTATTCACATATTGGCTGTTTATCTGTACTTATAAAGCACATATTAATGCCTTATTCTGCATTAACATATTTTAGAATCATTAATCCCCATACCTAAACTATCTTACTAACTATTAATAAACAGCAAAATATTTTAGAATTCCACTAAGGTGTGATCAAATTAATCTATTTGGCCTAGCACTCATGGGTGTGCAGTGTCTCACCTTACTCCGGTGTGCTCCACATCCTCTATAGTGTCTGGCAGGGGCTTATGGGCCGTCTCAGGCAGAAACATAGTGAGGGCAGCACCTACAAGCGGGCACAGGCCAAATACCACCATGGGGGCATGACGGCTGATGTTTCTCAAGAGGTAGATGATGGGTGCAATCACTCCACCTGCCCGTGCACACATCGATCCCATACCTATGCCGTTTTGTCTGAGAAAAAGAAAGATATGTTTCTTACGTCTCAACTTAACACTAAGAAGTGTTTGAATATGGAGAAGTGTAATGTAACACTGTGTCCTAACAGGCCTAATGCAACACAATTACAGTAGAAGTATTTTGTTTGTTCACACTGTAAATAAAAAATGCTGTGCAACAGAGTAAACTAAGCACCAGTCACATACATATTATACAGTTATTTATAACTTGATAGTGGTGGGGCAAGTTTTGGATGAGCACTACCAACTGAACCACAGTAGAGGCAACCAATGGGGTTTGTGGGTTATAACATGTTTTCAACTTCATAGAAACCTTAAATTATGGTCATAAACTACATAATTCTCTGAATTCTGTGTTGCTAAATGGTTAGTGTGCCAATGTCTTACATTGCACCAAGCCAAACAGAGTAATTCACTCCAGTAACATTAATATAGGTGACAATATAAATAAGTTTCTAATGCAAGCTGTGTGAAACAGTCAAGATAAATGCCATATATATACAGTGCCACTTGGAAATTTATGAACCCTTTACAATTTTTTACATTTTTTTACATTCAGTTTGTGGAAGTGAATCATGTCGCGAACATGGTTACTGAAGACCTCGGAAAAAAGTTGATGTTGCTTATCAGGCTAGAAAAGGTTACAAAACTCTCTCTAAAGAGTTTGGGCTCCACAAATCCATGGTCAGACAAACTGTGTACAAATGAAGGAAATTCAAGACCACTGTTACCTTCCAGAGAAGTGGTCGACCAACAAAGATCACTCCAAAGCAGAATGTGTAATAGTCTGCGAGGTTGCAAAAGTTCCCAGGGTAACTTCTAAGTAACTTGTAAGCAACTAAAGATCTTTCTCATGTTGGCTAATGTTAATGTTCATTAGTCTACTATCAGGAGAACACTGCTTGCTAAAGATCATGTGGACAGGTCAGAGGACTATTGGAGAATGGTTTAATGGATGGATGAAAACAAAATTCAACTTTTTTGTTTAAATGAGAAGCTATTATTTTCAGAGAAAAGAACACACTGCATTTCAGCTTAAGAATCCTATCCCATCTGTGAAACATGGTGGGGGTAGTACTATGGCTTGGCCTTGTTTTGCTGCATCTTGGCCAGGACAGCCTGCCATCATTGATGGAACAATGAATTCTGAATTATAGCAGCAAATTCTAAAGGAAAACGTCAGGACACCTGTTTAAGAACAGAGTTTAAGTGGTTCTGTACTAAGGAATGAGCTAAAACTCCTACATGTTATTGTGCAGGACTAAGCAGCATTTACAAGAAATTTTACCTCCAGTTACTGCAGTAAAAGGGTCTCACCAGATACTGAAAGCAAAGATTCACATACTTTTGCAAAGCAATATGTAACATTAGATCAGTTTTCTCAATAAATAAATGACAAAGCAAATATTTTTCTCTCACTTGTTTAATTGGATTCTCTTTGTCTACTTTTAAGACTTATATATATATATATATATATATATATATATATCTTGTCCTTGCTTACCTGATGACTGTTGGGAAGACCTCTGCTGAGTAAATGTACACAATGGACAGTGATGCAGTGATGCCAAACTTGCCCACCATGGCAAGTACAGTGCGAACAACAGACAGATCTTTGAAGACAGAAATTATGAATGGATTATGTTTTCCCAATTGCCTGAAGGGAGAGTGGCACACACAAATCTTGATGACATCACTTTTAGTTAGTGAGTTATTTAAACTGTTTGTTCATAAAAAAGAGTCATGGTTTTTAAATGCGTCTCATAATTCTCCAGGCTTATGTTATCAACAGTAGTAAACAATGGCAAGAACACAGAGAAGCTATGGCATCATTACATCAAATGGAGCATGTGGTCTGTTTATTGGATAGAATTATTATTATGTATCAAGTACAATCAATAGTGCACTGCAGCACTTTGTTACATTACATGCCAACATCTTTGGGGATTCTTTATATTTCCTTTTGTTTAAAAAGTTGTGAATTTCTAGAATTTCTAGTGCCTAGTGAAACATGTTGATGCTCTTCTTTCATGCTACTTTTCCACCAACAGTGTGCCGAAGGCTCTGCATTGTCCTCTAAAACTTGCTGACCTCAAACAAGTGAATACTAATGTCAACAGCATAATGTCTGGTTACTAATGTTTTCAGAAGAATAACAACTTGATAAGTAAGATTGGTAAGATTGTAAGATAAGTAAGTCTGGTAAGATTGATGCAAAACAAAAACACATGGCACAAAATTAGCTCAATTAAAATCAGCAAAAAGTTCAAGTGATTTTAGAGCTGTAGTTAAGTAAAGGTTTGGTTTTTCACCTACCATCTGGAATGAATATGGTGAGAAGGCAGGCCAGGCCGCCTACTGCCAAGAATGCTAACTGGGATATCCTGCGTGAACGGTTTAGGGTGAAGAGAGTAATGGTACGTGCAGGCATCTCCACCAAGCCAAAGATCATCTGTGTCAGGTAGATATTCATACCAAAGTCTGAAATATTGAGTGACAGCCCATAGTACACTAGGACATTCACAAACCTGTAACAAACAAAACCAACAAAATCAAATATTACAATCTTGTGAAAAAGGAAACTATACGGCATTCATGTTATGTAGCACCCTTAAAACTCTGTAAGTTCTAAAAATGAATATGGGAATGACCCAACTTAAGATTGTTTTTAGTTATTATAAAACATAAAAGGGAAACATGTAGTTACTATGAAACATAAAAGGGAACATGTAAAGCTTAAGGGAAATGAGAGCGACAGCAGGAAATGCTGGAAAATATGACTGAAATGGATTATAACCAAAAGCCCACCCCTTATTTCTTCAACAGCTTTTGTAAACAGAAATGATTATAGTGTTTTGATATCAGGTTTGTAATTGTAATTGTACTACTGTAATTTTTTGTTTATTTAGAGGTGGACCATTTGATCTCTGAGTAAAAAACAGAGAATGTTCTTTGTTTCAGAGTCATCCCTTCATAAACTTCATAAATCGCAAATTCATAAAGTAATTTGCAGGTCCAGTGAAGACAGGATGCTACTGATAGCTCTCTTAAGCTCTAACTTTTTCACTTTTCACATCACATTTTCTTCGCAAATATTTTCTTTCAGTTATAGCATGAGAATTCTAGACCTAATTTTGAATATAGGAACAATGGTCCATAAAGTCTGTTAAATCATTAATTTTAAATTCAAGTTGAGTTATTTGCAGTTAACTGTGCATTTTTACCACAAGTAAAAGAGAATGAGGGACTGTTTCCTCATTTTGGGCGTTCGGACCAAATCGATGACAGTGTACTTCCTCAGGTCTTGCAGTTTCTCTGAGTTTTTAGGGCTCTATAAAACAAGAGAAACACATTTTAAGTATTCTTAGACTAGATACCTCTGCAATACAAGCTGACTGAGACTGAGACTTATTTGAATATGTGACAAAAGAGAGCTGCAACTCAGTTACATGGCAGATAAAATGCAAATACAACTGCATAGCCCTATTGGAAAATTTAGTTTGACGTGGTAACTGTTTTACAACACGTAAAACTTTAAAACTTTCAACAGGTTCTAGTTAGTCCAAGATGACTATAAACTGGTCCAAGATGGTTTGGGTGCTAGCAAGCTGGTGATCAAAAGTGTCAACATTTTAAACTAGCAAGTAAAACACAGCTATCAAATTAACATGTAAGTTTACACAAAAATTTAAATTCTCTGCACTCTCATGTTGTACCATGAATGTGGATTTTGACAAAACACAAAAAGAACACAAATTAACTATTATGGTTTCATAAAAGTAGTCCTTGATTCCACCACCTCATCATTCTTAAGTTGTTAAATTGATGGCA
The DNA here is from genome assembly GCA_033026305.1 of Cirrhinus molitorella. NCBI lineage: Eukaryota > Metazoa > Chordata > Actinopteri > Cypriniformes > Cyprinidae > Cirrhinus > Cirrhinus molitorella. The sequence continues at coordinate 16,864,424 of CM065133.1, read as the reverse complement.
TTCTCAAATTCATGACAAATTCACTGTGACTCTAATAACCATACAGGCAAAAGTTCACTTCAAGAATGAAAGAAAGTGGTGTCAAAGGTTAAAGTTAGTGGTGGGTTAGAATCTAGCATGCAGATCTTCCTCCATACAGTCAACAACTTTTCAATAATCTGTTTCACTCTGATACATGTCACAATGTAATAGAAAATATTTTGTTTTGATATTCTACTTCTGTTACATCATGACTGCACATTTTGGATATTTCCCTTATTGGACACAATCAGCTCAGGTCACGGAGTACCCTACTAATCAGCTCATGAGGTAATTCATACGTGGTAAATAAGGGAGATCCAAAATGTGCAGTGCTGAGGAGGCTCCGAGAATTGTTTGAAAACCATGGCTATATACTGTAGGATGCTTTTGTGCATTTGTTTTCTTTTCTGCTCCATAAAAGACTATTATATGGGTTTAAAAATGACATGAGGATGAAAACAATGGGAAGTGTTTGGAGGAACTATTCCTTTAATGTTTTTTCAAGTGTCTTTGCCCATGGGCAGTGCCTGAAACCCAGGAGGAGTAAAGCAGAACAGACGCTGCAATTCTTCTTTGAAAACAAGTTTTATACGATCTTTGGTTTGTTCACTGTTCACTGTAAGTCAGTAAAACAGTCTCTTTCTATCTGGGAAGTTCTTGGCCAGAATAAGCTGCAATAGGGACCAGATTTTATGCTTATAGTCAAAATTCTGACTATATCAGACTAAGAGTATGCCATACCTGACAGAGCTCAATGTCACCGTCTACCAGAGGTTTGCCATTAATAAGTGCTGCCTTATGAATCAGATCCACTGCCTCTTCATGTTTGTTATTGGCCATTAACCAACGGGCAGACTTAGGAAGTACCCTAAGAATGCAAAAACATACATGAATAACAAAAATACATGCAAGGACATGGGCTACAGTGGCCTCAAATGTAACTGGGCCATTTTGGACACTTACTTCACAAGTCACATTGTGGCCTTTTTGTTTTCAGCTCATGTACAACTCACCAGATGTAGAACAGGAAGAGGAAGCCTGGGGCAGATATTGCCAACTGCAGCTTGCGCCAGTCTCGTATGAGGTAGGCCACACCTGCAAGTAAAATGTAGCCAAAACCGAAGAAGTAATCTGTGATGACACCTGCCAACATGCGCTTCTTTGGGCCTGTCCACTCAGTGCCTGCAGAATGAAAAGACAAAATGCACACATTGGACAATAAGCTACCCTCACAGCAAACCAGAAGGTCCCAGTGCCAGCAGACATTGTGTTAAACCTGGTCTCAAACTAAACATTATCGCAGACTCTGTTGAGTCTGGTCTCTAACCACAGTACAATTTAAAAGAAAATATAATCTAATTATTATTAAGAAAATGCTCTTGCTACTAATGATAATGCTTGATGCAGTTTATTTATTTATAAAAAATTTTTTTGAGAGACCATTTTAAGATGTTGGAGACTTTAGTGGATCTCTTACTTACCCAACACAAATGCATTCATGATCACTGCAGAAATAGTCATGCCCACCACAAAGCGAAGCAGGACATATATGTAGAAATTTGGGGCAAAAGCTACCCCCACTCCAAAGATGGCCTGTATTGCTAAACCAATTAATATGATCATTCTGCGGCCATACCTAAAATAAAGAATAGAGCCATGGGTCATTTTAGAGATACACTACTGTATGATTAAGCTCAATTTGTAATATGTTTCCTAGAAAATGTGTACCCTTGTGAAAAAGAACTACTCATTGTGCACTCCTAACACCCCTAACTAGTTGCATTTAATATCAATTTAAAAATAAGTACTTATTTTTCACAGACTGTAGACTGGAATGGTTTGCTCTAAAATGGTTGCTAATAATGGTGCTAGTAATACAAAAGTCATGAGTTTGGTTTCTAGGTAATGACTGAACTGACCAAATGAATACCTTCTGGATGCAATGATGCTTTATGTAAAAATTCAGCAGCGTGCTGATACAGAGGATTTTTTTTAATGGCAGATTAGTTGGTTTTTAATGTGCACATAAACAAATGTGCATTGTGCTACAGTCTGTAACAAGGAGTTCTTGTAATATTTTGACATAAAACATATGACCCAGACTACATTAAATATGTGTTTACTTGTTTTGAGGATAAACATGCCAACCACAATATTGTTTGTGTGGTGAATTGTTGGCTGCCAAGAAAGTGAAACCATCCTCCCCAAGTTTAATTTTAAGCAATAAACTATTTTAGTACTATATTGGATTCAGTGTACAATCTTAGTCCTGAAGCAAAGCCTTTTGAGAACCACATACTGTAGCTGGTGCTCAGTCTCATGTAAACATCTGTAGTCTTTCCAGTATTTTAAAGCATTCCATCTCGCATTCTGACTTCAGTTCATTTAGCAGTTAATGTTTTCACACCACAGTGCTGCTATTGTCTGTTCAACTTTGAAATGTGAACATGTGCTGCTTATTAGATCCGCTCTCTAAAACCACTACATTTCCAATACTGCAGAAACCTTCTGATTTGGCTATAGCACAAGACATTACAAGTCAAATCACCACTTTTTTCTATAAATATTGTTAAATAAAACCAGAAATAGCAGTCTCTACACAGGACAGAATCCTTCCCAGCCGTCTCAAAAGTGTGACAGAGCATTAACTGTGTTTCTCAGAGACAGAGTCACACTTCTCAGCTTGCTGAACGAGTGTGTTCAGAGTTTTTCCTGAGATGTGTTTATGTAAAATATCCAAAACTTCCTGGTATTTAATCTCTTGTCCAGGCCCGCGCAGTTCACCAATCATCATATGTCAGTCAGAACTGTTTCTGTCTTGATATTAGTCCTTAAATTTTAGATCCCGTTTTTTCCACTGAGGTGGAAAATGTTTTGGATGTGTGAGAGAGACTGCATTTAATGCATTTAAAGTTATCTTCTACTTACTTATCAGCAAGGGCACCAAACAGAACAGCACCAACCAGCAGCCCAAACATATAGATAGAAGATCCTATGTTGTTCAAAGTGGCATTTTCACACACAAGATCCCACTGTAAAACAAGGTCACAAGGTAAAAATAAAATAAATCAGTGTTATACTTCATAATCAGGTCATACGTGGTTTATGGAACATTATGGCTAGTTGTTGTCAGTCCAGGTGGTTTATCAGTCCTAATCAGCTAGGTCAAGATGGCCTTTGCTATCCCCAAAAAAGTCCACCAGTTGGTACAGTAGCCGCTGATCATCCATCTAGACTAACTAATGACAAGCTTGTTACTATGTATAATCAGCTGTTACTGGAAACTGTCTTTAGTTGAATTTTTCAGCATTTCATGAACCCACTTTCAGAAAAAAAAATATTGTACCTTTAGAAGTACAACAGCTTTTCACTGTTGCAGTACCTTAAAAGGGACAATTTTGTATCTTACTGTTGTATATATACCCTTAAAATATTATTATTTATTGGGGTATATAGAAAAAGAGTATAAAGATGTCCACATAGTGACAACCTGTTTTTCTAAATTATTGTCCACAATTATTTCAGTATCACATTTTTCATCTCTCTTCATCACAAAATACCTTTGATGGGATATTAAAAGTAATTTGTTTCAGAAACTCTGTCCTAGATGCCTATACACCTGGACTAGAGAAAGACCCCCCCGAATCCCCCCAAAACACACACCAAACTTTCTTCCACCTCAGCCCAGCAGCCGGACAGCAGAGAGCAGTATCAGATAGTCAGCCCCCGTTGTGAGGTTGGGCAAAGATCCAGTGTTTGTAAATCAAAGCAGATTCTGCCAGGATGTCCTGCTGTGAGCAACCCATCTCTCTGGTCACATGTTGCAAAAGGAACGCAGTTCCATTGGTTTGTCTTTAAGTCCTGTGAGCTACACCTCTTTAATGAAGCACGGGAGGCCAGAAATTCTCAATGCAGTCTGTGCCCAGAACATCTAAACCTCAATACATGACTAGCTCTAATAGTACCAGAAAGAGAGACATGTTAAGAAAGAGCAACGCTTTGCATGTTACATCACAAAACCACCACATCCTGTTATACAACCATGATGTTTTGAGATTAGCACTCACCTCTGTGACAATAGTGCTGAGAAAGACTTCCTTGCTGAATTCCCATCCTCCCATGCAGCCGTTTGAAGTGGACAAGTGCTCAGTAATTGGTGGACTGTGATTAAGCTGGGACAGAGAGCTATCCTGAAAAGATGTGCAGGACTCCCCAGGAGCAATGCTAAAGTTGAAGCCCAGCCTGGAGCCACCCCCATCACCCGTTGGCCAGGCAGATCTGCACAGGTGAGGGGGTACGGCCCCAGTAAAGACAGACACCAACATGTGAAAGGCCAAGAAGATCTGTGGCAGACAGATCCACACATAAAGCGTCTTCTGGAAGCGTCCAAACCCTCCAATCCGGTCCAGGACTTCGTCAAAATTCATCCTGCCGTTCCTTGTCACTTAACTTCATGTAAACTTACACAGCATCTATTCAGGTGATGAAAGGCCCTACGAGACATAGGACACAACAGAAGTCGGTGTGTAAGTGTACATGTGCGCAATGCTCAAAAGGATGTCAGGTCAGTATTATGTGATATTATCAATGCTATGAAATGGAGCTCTGGGTACGGCTAGGAGGGACAGGCGCGTGTGAATGGCCAGTGTAGGTCTCCTCACACCTGTAGCAGAGAGAGGGAGGGAGGAAGAAGGAGAGACGGAGAGCGCCGCAGCGGAGTTCTGACTGTTTGGGTTGTTTGAGGGAAATATAAGGAGGGGAGGGCTGGGAGTGACCCAGATACATGAAATGAGCCAGTGAGAATAAGGGGGAGGGAGTATTGAGTAAAGGGGTGGCGATTATCTATGACAGGAGGGAAGAATTACTTTCACACACACTCTCTCTCTCTCTATCTGCATTGCAAACTTGAATACACTGTTTCGTTCCTCTTCTCATCAGCCTCCCCCTGCACTTGTTTCTTCCTCTATATTTTCATTTCATTCACAGACTTGTCATGTGGGTGAGAAGTGTAAGAGAAAGTAAAGGAGGTCTGATTGTTGCATTGTCATCTCTCTCCAACATAAATGGTTTCTTTTACGCTAGTTTACACACAACAATTTAGGGTCACACTTTAGTTTTGTGACCAGTTCTCACTAATAACTAATTATGAACTATGCCTTAATAAACTCCTAATCTGCTGCTTATTAATAGTTAGTTAGGTAATTGTTAATAGTGACAACTGGTCTCTGAACTAAAGTGTTACAGAATTATGTTTACTGAGTTATGAAAGAACAACATCTGGGCAATAAACTTTTAGTTTAGTGAGGTATTTCAGCGCTAACTGTGCATTTATTCTGATTAAAGGCAAACTATTCTATAATAACTATGAGATCCATGATAGGGGCCAGTTCAGGACCAAGCAAACATGACAAAACTGAGACAGACAACCTGCTCCTCTGTAATGATTCATCGTTCTCTGTCTCTCTGCCTGTGTCTTTGCCTTTATTTCATCACTTCTTTGTGGCCAGAGTCAGGAGTTTGAGGATGAAATAGGTCAATTGGACAGATAATGTTGAGAAAAATGTGAAGGATGAAGGCCTAGCAGGATCATAGAGGGGGAGAAGAAATAAATTAAGGGGGAGTAATGTTGCTGCTGTTTTTCAGCATTCTTCAGAGAGGCGTGCATGTGGGATAAGTCACACACCCATCCACACAGACTCAATGAAAGGTATTTTCAATTATCGGAGGAAAAAAAATGATTTAAACTTTTTTTGAGTGTATAAACACATTTATTATGTAATATGTCTTTTATCTTGTCCCAGACCCAGACTTTCAATCTTAAAAAATGAAAATCCATCAATATTATTACATGTATTACATTATTATTACAACAATTATCAATTAAAATAATATGACCAACTTTTGACATACATTTTTACCAAGGTGATGTGTCAGTTAAAAACGAAGATAAGATGAGATAAATCTAAGATATGTGATATGTTTAACTGCATCACCCTTTAATAACAGCCTCTTGGAAAAACCTAGATAACAATGCACTTACACTGAAATAAGGTTTGACAAACTTATAAAAATAATTTGCCATTGCATCTGGTTGTCAGGAATAATAAACTATCATGCCATGTATTCATCTAGTCTGATATCAAACATTTACAAAAGTTTAGAACAAGTTGTTTTATCAGGTTATTTTCATTAAATATTCTATTTAAATGGAGACGGTTCTCATTTCTAACCATTAGTAAATGTTTTTATAACATATTAAATGTAATTTCTATTATATAACCCTTTTAAAATGGTCGTGAATTACAATCGAATGACATAGGAGAACTGGAATGCCGGTCAACAGGAACCGCACTGTAGCCCCTCTCAGCAGGGTTGAAATACTTCCTTATACTTCTGTGTTCAGAGTACTTAAACAGACCTTTTCTGTCGTAGGTTGGTCGACACAGCAGTTTGTGACAAGAATACAGAATGCACAGACAAACAGCATCTGCATTCATTTTTACAGGCTATAGTAATTATAATTTACAGAATGGCTGTAAATGCAGAAAATTTGTAAACACAGAGTAAATACAAAGTATAAAGCATTCATGGGGAACATTTTAGTCAGTTTACTAGAATTCCTGAGTTTGTTTCTGAATTTATATTTTAGTGGAAAACACTTATCGAGTAGGTTTCCAAAGTCATCCAGTGATTGTGACTATGAAAGAAGCCAAAGACTAAAGTTTGTAGTGATGCCACATAGAATTCCAAAGTGTTGTCACACACACACACACACACACACACACACACACACACACACATCAAATAATAAATTCCTTAATTAAACCAAAAACGTACTAATGTAGTATCTAACCATGTTTTTGTAACCATAAAAAGTTTGTTAAAAAAAAAAAAAAAGAATACAGAATGAGGAACAGATACTGTGAATTTATGTGAATTTATTTATACTGTTAACATACATTTTATGGTGTTCATTCTAAATGGACCGAATGAAGGTGTGCAAATCACAAAAAGGTTTGTCTTTGGGACTGGAGAAAAAATGCTCAGAATTCAGCCTGAAGACAAAAAATACAATGATCATATAGGGATGGGCCCGGGTGGGCCAGTGCAAGTCAAACAACTGACTTGTCTGAGTGAGTTTTAACCACTATGCTTTCAAAGCCCCCCTGAGAACAAGATGTTCTGCACCCACAATAATTAATTTCTAATAGTTATGCACTTTTTAATGCAAGGATTACCCAAGAGACCATTACATTTCAGCTCAGGTCTGCCCTGCTTTTTTGAGACCAACCATAACCAAACACATCTGAACACGTTCTTCAGGATTGCAAATAAACTTTCCAGGATAGAGGGTATCCAGGAGCAGGGCTTCTGCATGAAAATTAATCATCCTGTATCCAGGATATGCATAATTTATTTCATACTTTCAGACTGTATAAAGGTGCAGCTCTTGTGAAACTCCGTTCTGAGCTTATCATATAATCACAAGGGTAAGTGACTCATAGTGAGTCACTAAGAGATAAGTATGACACTGTAAATTAAAGACAGACTGACAAATTTAAGACTTCATGCCACCTAATGTAAAATGCTTGAGGCATTTAAGCAATTGTTGTTGTTCATTGTTGTTAAATATAAAACATGCATTTAAAAAAAATATATATATATCTTTCTGTGGCAGCACCTTAGGTTTAAAAAGTCTTAATTTCTAATTTCAAGCATTTTAGAAAGAAAGATAATGAAGAGTGAATGTTTTTGCTTTTCCTCCTTGCTCAAATGCCTTTTCACTGTCACAAAAACATTAGTACATTTGCAATGACAGAATATTTGTTTTTGATTTTTATTTATCTGATCAATTTCTTTGGTTTTAAAGTTATGGTCCACAACAAAGGCCAGTTCCATGTACTCTATTCAAATGACATTTGACATTTATATTTTTATTATGTATCATTGCCTTTTTTATTTATTTGTAAAATAAACAAATGTATGTTCCCAGTGATATAATCTTAATTTAGCCAGAATTCAACTATGTGTGTCTCTGTGTGTGAATGTGCTGTGTAAAGGGCAGCGTACTGTAATTTTAAGGAATGCGTGTACTGGTGAGGAATGCTGATTGATAAAATGCTGTACTGATAAAATGCATTGTTTGAATGCACACAATGGTTAAGATAAAAGTGTCTGACAAATGTATGTAAGACAGATTTGTATTCTGTCATAAGCCCAAAGTATTTTGATGTGTGCATTGATTAAAAAAAGCTAAATCAATGAAGTTTAAAAATGTTTGTTATTAGATTACAGGTTCCTCAGCTCAGTCTATTGGTTTCTGGCTTCTTTGAAGCATGTGTAGTAGTTGCTATCTTCTACTAAAAATGTTCTCAAATGGCATCAGGCTTTAAGGTCATTTTGGACCATTTATTATTTGGATAATCTGGTTAATTATTAATACCATTTACTATTTATTTAGTATTTGGTTATATTTGTTCTGCTTTGAACCTCTGCAAATTCTAATAGTTACTTAAAGGTAAAAGAAGGTGGGAGTTCCGGAATCCCCCTGAGGCTAAAATGCAAAAGCTTATCTAATTACATTTGTGACGTTTGTAGCCTCCTCTGTTGTTAAACAGAACAAGAAGTTGTTAAGACTTGCAGTTGTGACACAGCTTAGAGCTGTTTCAAAGCAGGTAAGACCTTTCTGATTAAATGCCAAACTGAATGTACTGAAAGAAGAATAAAGAGTTTTATTGTCAAAGTTTCCAACTGACATACTTTTTGACTCATAAAAACATGTAATGCTCTCTAAAAAAATATTTTGAACAATTATTTTGAACAATTCAGTTTGCTTTGTTAGCAGGTTCACTGTAAAAATCCGCTACAAAAGAACAGTTCATTCATGGCCATCACTAGATAGAATGCCAGAGAATTGCACAAAATGCAATATAAATCATATAATTTGGCACCTCTTAGAGGGTTTCACTTTCTCAAAGCAGAAGTGATCTTTTAAGGGACTCACACAGCAATTTGTAGCAAATATCTGCTTAACAGTTGGAGACAGCTATGTATTAGCATTTCCATTTATCTAAATGGTTGTTCTTTGGCTGGTGCATGCAGTGGCCAAAAGTAAGTGATACTGCTGCCTTTGCTCTTGGACACTCATTTAGTTCTGTGTATAAAAATGTTTTTTTTTTTTTTATTATACAAGATTTTTACAAGTGTCCCTTTATTGGTGAATGCAAAAACATGCTGTTTTCATGTGCGTTTCTTTATCTACAAATAAGCGGCTGCTCCCCAACCCCATTTCCCATTTCCAAAAGAGGCATGTGTCTTTACAGCTTGTGCCTAGGATACTGTGTCAACAACAAAACAAAGAAAAGCCTATTTAATGCTTGCGTGTTTTTGCTGTTATTATACTGATATGAAGATTATCCAGCTCACATATAGCCTATTACTTTGGCTTTTACTTTAAGGAGAGTGAGCATTTTTTGGGGCTCGGACTAGGATTTGGTTAGAACTTTGGTTTGGCTTCATTTTAAGATCTGTGTAGACATCTAATGTGGACACAAAGCACCCTGGCCAGTCTTTGCTGTTTTAAAAATGACATGACATGACTCTTCATCAGTGTGGAAAGGTCTGAAAGACATCACCAGCTACAAGACACCATCCCCCAGCACTGTAGACAATCAACATCTGGCAGAGGAACTGAATGAGTTCTATTGCAGGTTTGAAAAAACACCATTTACACCTCCAACAACCCCCCTCCCCCTCACCCCTCCTTTACAAATTAGCGATGAAGACGTCCACAAAGTCTTCAAAAAGAACAAAAGAAAAAAAGCACCAGGCCCTGACAGCGTGACTCCAGCCTGTCTGAAAACCTGTGCTGATCAGCTGGCCCCCATCTTTTCACAAATCTTCAATAAATCGCTACAGTTGTGTGAAGTCCCTGCCTGCTTCAAATGCTCCACCATCATCCCTGTACCAAAGAAACCGAAGATAACAGGACTTAATGACTACAGACCTGTGGCGCTAACATCTGTCGTCATTAAGTCGTTTGAAAAACTGGTTCTGACTTATCTGAAGGACATTACCGGACCCTTACTGGACCCCCTGCAGTTTGCTTACTGAGCAAACAGGTCTGTGGATATTGCTGTAAACATGGGTTTGCATTTCATCTTGCAGCATCTGGATAAATCAGGGACTTATGTAAGGATCCTGTTTGTGGGCTTCAGCTCAGCCTTTAACACTATCATCCCAAACCTCCTCCTGCCCAAACTAACTCAGCTTTCTGTGCCCACCTCTGTCTGTCAGTGGATTACCAGCTTCCTGACAGACAGGCAGCAGCTAGTGAGGCTGGGAAAATTCTCATCCAGCACCCGCACCATCAGCACTGGTGCCCCTCAAGGTTGTGTTCTCTCCCCACTGCTCTTCTCCCTGTACACCAATGACTGCATCTCTAATGACCCCTCTGTTAAGCTCCTGAAGTTTGCAGATGACACCACACTCATCGGTCTCATTCAGAACGGTGACGAGTCTGCTTACAGACAGGAGGTTAAAGAGCTGGCTGTATGGTGCAGTCACAACAACCTGGAGCTCAACATGCTCAAAACAGTGGAGATGATCGTGGACTTCAGGAGAAAGCCCCCTGCTCTCCCCTCACTCACCATCATGGACAGCACTGTAAAAACAGTGGAGTCATTCAGGTTCCTCGGCAACACCATTTCTCAGGACCTGAAGTGGGACATTCACATTGACTCCATTGTGAAAAAGGCCCAGCAGAGGCTGTACTTCCTCCGTCAACTGAGGAAGTTCAACCTGCCACAAGATCTGCTGAAACAGTTCTACTCTGCCATCATTGAATCCGTCCTATGCACTTCAATTACTGTCTGGTTCCACTCAGCTACCAATTCTGACCTCAGAAGATTACGCCGGATAGTCCGGTCTGCTGAGCGAATCATTGGTACAACCCTCCCCACTCTTCAAGATCTGTACTCATCCAGAGTGTGCAAAAGGGCTGGTAAAATCACTCTAGACCCCTCACATCCAGCACACTCACTCTTTGAACTGTTGCCATCTGGTCGACGCTACAGAGCCCTGAGCACTAGAACAACCAGGCACAGGAACAGTTTCTTTCCTCAAGCAGTCCATCTCCTGAACACTTGAAAAATAAACACACAACACTATTATACATTCATTCATTTATTTATTTAATACACATACTTGTTTACATTTCTAATTTGCACCTGTACATAGTAAATTGTTTAAATTTGTCTATTTTAGTTTATTTTAAATTGTATATTGAGTATTTCCTTTTTTTGCACTTTTTCTGTATATTTGTATAATGTTCTTTTTATTATCTGTGTCTTGTCTTGTCACTGTCATTCTGTTGCACTGTGGAGCTTCTGTCACTAAAACAAATTCATAGTATGTGCAAACATACCTGGCAATAAAGCTCATTCTGATTCTGATTCTGATTCTGACTTGTGGCCAAGTATGGTTGGTTTTTGTTGCTTTGGTGTGTATATGCCTGTCACTAAGAACAGGTGATGACATTCTCATACAGACATTAACAGACATTTAGTTACTGCCCAATGAGACAATATATATAATAATATAATAGATACAATGATACAACTAGAAGTGTTGGATGCTGGTGTTTTGCACATTATAATTTAGGTTTTACTTGTTATATGGCACACCGTGTTCCATTTTGAGTATGATTTGTTCAGAATACTTAGTGTATAGTTCACTATAACATCCTGTAATCGTGTTTGATGTTTTTACACAACTGAAGATTTTTATACCTAAAATTATGGTATTTTGGAAAAATGTAGTACAGTATTAATGTATTAGTGTTAGTAGTCATAGGCTGTGTAAAACATAAATGTAGTGTCTGTGAAGAGCATTTCTGAAGAACATTTTTAAAGGCCAACTGACTCCCTTTTCTAAGCCTGTCTCTAGCGGCCTGTTGATGAATTTGCATCATGAATTGGATTCAAGAGAGAGACCTGAAGGGTGCCGCTTGGTATTAAGTCAAGTCAAGTCAAGTCAGCTTTATTTATATAGCGCTTTTTACAATACAAATTGTGTCAAAGCAACTTTACAGTATCAAATGGGAAAGTAATATATCAATAATTTAAAAAGGAACTTTAAACAATTTTAGTTTGAGGAAATTAATCAATAGTTCCAAATTAATAAATTGTTTGTTCCCAATTTAGTTTTCCCCAATTTAGTTGTTGTCCCCAACAACAACTAAGTCATAGTTTTAGTGAAAATGATTCTTGGATCAATATACATAAATCCATAGACGAATATGGATTTATCAGTGATATTTTACTGACCAAAACCTGTTATTTTAAAATCAAAGATTTGAATATCACTATTTTAAGAATTAGAACCATTTTCACAAACCTCTTAGAATTAATCTTTATATATTTCCATAATTACACTGTTGTTGACTCTAGCGTACCCATAAACAACATTACCTGTTTATCAAACCCTAATAGCAGCAACATTGTGTCAAATTAACATTGTCTTAAATACTTGTGACTACATATTAGTTGCACATACATAAATTCTGGACCATTTATTCAATAGCATTTGATAAATAATTAAAAAAAAAATGATAATACACTGATAATAGAACAATCTTCATCATCAGTACTAGAAGAAAGGATTGGTTGTGTCTTTACCCTGTACAGATTTTGCCAAGTTTCTACATTGACTGGCACATATAATAGCTAATATTTAGGCTAATACTTAAAAATGTTTATTGTAAATATCATGAAATAATCATAAATGTATATCAAGACATTTATTTCATTTTATAACATACAAATTAGTACAATGTTTGAAAGATCAGAAGCTGATAAACTCTTTCTGTCAAACACTTTGTTTCAAACCTCATCTCAATATACTTGATGTTGATTGAGTTGATAAACACTACAGTTATTTTATATCATCAAATAAAAGCTCTTGTCATAAAATTAGCTGGATTACACAATGAGGTTCAAGCTGCCCCCATGTGGCAGGATTCAACTTTATGCAAGAGTTACAAAACAGCAGTAATGAGTATGTAAGCAGTATACACGTGATCATATTTCAAGAGGGGATCATGTGGGCTGGCCATATGAAGGAACTTAGACATTACTAGTACTAACATATAGACACAGGCTGATCGAGTTTTCTCTCTTGACACATAAAGGAATGGTTCAACCCAAAATTATAATGCTGTCATTATTTACTATCATATCATAATACCTTCATATTTTCCAAACCCATATGCCATTTATTTAAGAATCTTTTTAATCTCATAAAGCACCACGATGGTGGTCCAGTTGTCTTCTTGTCACATACATAAACACTATAAAACATTTTTTTTTAATCTGGCCATTGGATAATGCAAACTGAATGTGAGATTTTCAGTAAAAAAAAAAAATAAAAAAAAAAAAAAACATTTCTCACAGAAATCTATCATATAGCTTCAGAAGACTTGAATTAACTTTTACAATAAATTTACAGTCTTCTTTGAAGCTTAATGGACATGAAAACAATGAACTGTACGGAAAGAGCTTCTTCTTTAATCTTCTTAAAGATTCTTCTTTTATGTTTCACAGAAAGATTAAAAAATATAGGATTGAAACAACATAAGGGTGAGTAAATCAATAAAATAATTTTTGAGTAAACTACTTCAATCAGTCAATCAACAGTAATTAGTGTAATTACATACGTAATTACATGCAGGCATTTTGAATGTAGAGTGAGTACACCAAATGTTGGGCCCCGGTCACACAACCAAGGAGGTGGGCCCCTCACAACACTCATAAAACACCTAAGACTGATTTATTTTGACTATTATTTTTTATTTTTTTTTTACAGTTGTAAAAATTAGTCTTGCTGCCAATATTATTCCTAGTAGCATAGTTTATAACTATATATATATCTAATGTATTGTAATGTTAATGTTATAGATCAGGGGTCGGCAACATTTTCGGCATGATGTGCCATTTTTAATTTTTCTGTTAACCACTGTGCCAATACACCCCAACCCCCTCTTTTTTAAAATGCTTGCTTTATACAGTACATTAGCATTTTCAAATGATAAGATAAAAATACTATATTTGATTTTCATGCAAAGAACTTCTTAAGTTTTTTTTTTTTTTTTTAACTTTTTTTTTTCAAAGGTTTCTTTAATAACAGATATACAGTGCTATACAGTAATAACAGATATACAGATGCATTAAAACCGTCGAGTATAAAGTCGCATAAAGTCGAGTAGTTTCCATCACTGGATACAGCTGTCGGTCAGTTAACATTTTTATTGTGAAACAGCTGATTATAGCCTAATATTAAATGATTTGCAGCTTTATCTTACCTTGCTCTCTCAACATTAAGCATCGAGCTCTAGTTCTGTGAGCAGTACACCTACTTCGATTTGATTGGCCATCTCAGACATTTTGACATTGACGAGCGCTGTTAGACCGCTGAGGCATTGATCTGAAGCGCCTAGTATGCGCAGCAGTCGCGCACACATCTGTGGACTAGCGCATGTTAATTCTCACACTTAACAGTTTTTATAGCTCCTAACAGGCTGTGTGACTATGAGAAATTATTATTTCAAAATGAATGCAATTTTCCCTGTATCGCTCGCGTGCCATCGATTATCCCTCTGCATGCCACTGATGGCACGTGTGCCGTAGGTTGCCGACCCCCGTTATACATTATCGGTAGGGTATATCATTATGGGCCCCCCCATGCCCAGGGCCCCTGTTACTCTGTTCCACTATTACCCCCTGTCCGACGCCCCTGAGTACACATACCTAATGTAAAGTGAATCCAACTGATTGAATAGTGAGAAGGAACCTTGGCTTTGTATTTGGTTGTGAGTTAGAGTTTGTTTTAAGATTAAGTAGTGATGACAGGGATTTAGTTTTCTCCAGCTGAAGTCTCTTTAGATGAATAGAGGAAGCCAACAGGAAGCCAGCTGGCTGTGGTGTCACTTCATAAATAAGAGTGTGTTTTATACCATTCCTTTAATGTTTTTGCCCTTCTGGATTCTCCACACAAACCTGCTTCTTGTGTAACATTGAGACATGCACGTGAGAGAACATTATAAGTGTTTGTGTAATGTTCATAATTTGCTCTTATGTTATTGAGCGTCACTCAAAAGGCATTTGCTTTGACACATTTCTCATTTAGCCACTGGCTGCTGGCGGAGCCTTTCATCTTGTGTCTCACATGCGAAATATGAGATCTCAGACGAAGGGCCTTCTTTAGAAACCATTACATGTCAGTGCTGCCAATTCAATATCTTAGTGCAGTATGACGTAGTAGGCCTATACATATTACATAAACAGCAAAATGTCTGGGAACAAAGATAGGAGATGAATAAAATAAAATAATGTTTTGATAGCAAAATACAAAAATACTAATTTAAGGAAGTGGCTATAAGGACATTCCTAGTTTGCTACTAGATAGTTGCTTGTTGACCCAAGAAGAAAGAGGCCACCTCAATTTCTCACTAGATTTCTCTCCATCTTTATGTTTTACACCAAGTCTAAAACTGTGAGTCAGATTGTTTAGAAAGGTAAGAGCACTCTCCTTAACAGTAGTTATATCCACTGAAAAATACTGGCATTACTCATGGTTGAGTAACATGCATAAATGAAAGTTGACAGTGTTATCCAACGCTTTGCATCATCTAGAGGGCAGGCTGCATAACATGAGGTTATATAAAACTTAAGTATTTTGTAGATTAAGGTGGCATATCTAGAACTATAACAAACAAATGTTTTTCTGTATGATGTTGAGAAAAATTCTGGTTAGCATTCACATTAATCTCAGTGGCAGTTGCTACCTCAAAAAAATGACATATAAAAATATATGCTAATAAAAAGTAAGTATAAAAGTATAAAAAAGTATTAAAAAAAGTATATAAGTAAGTAAAATTACGAAATCAATCCATCTATCAGTACTTTTTTTACCTAAGTACGCAAAAAATCAAGTACTTTTGTAATTTCACTGGAGTAAAATTGAATAACATAAACTAAATAACAGAGCAATATTTATTTTGGCCACATCCTCCACCAGCCTCTCTAATCTGAAAGTATGCCAGGAAGCAGAATAAAGATATACCTTGACATTACTTAGAGGACAACAAATTGCCAGGATTACAACAAGCAATAAACCCTAACAGATTAATACATATAACAATAAAGATAAAAACAGTTAAACAAAATAAACTGGATTGTGTGTTTATGTTATTGGGAGAATGCACTGACTGATGAAATGTCTATGAGCATATTTCTGAAGCAAAAATGCACAAACAGGGAAATTTGTAAAATGTAAAACAAGATGACTTGTAAGCAGTGTCCTCTTTCACACCTAAACTGTTTATAAAATATTAGGAACTATTATAATAGCATGGTTTGCAGAGTTAATGCAAAGAAATGCCACTAACCTAAAATGGCAAAAAGCCCACATCCTGCATCTGCTCCTGCTGCAGAAATAGGATTCCATAAAATAGCACAACTGCTGACAATTTTAGATAGTGGTTATGCTGGTAGATTATTTTGAAACAGAGGTGTGTGAATTATATTGAGTGTGTGCCCAAGAGGTAAGCATCAGATGGACAACAGAGACCATAAATTCAAAACTTTCACAAGACAACTCCAGGGCTCACTGTTATGATGACAAAATTCACAGAATTATGTGAAATCAGCAAATCCACAGAAATACGCTGTATTGCAGCTTTGACCTTGGAGGAAGTTAAATTGTGACAGCTGGTAATTGGCAACTTGACTGGCAACTGTAAAAACATCAAATACAGCAATGTCAAACCTTCCAACTTTCCCAGCATGTGCGGCCCTCCAAAAACCTTATCAAGTTTCTAGAGCATCGGAAATCTGTTCAAAACGGTTAGAACAAATCTGTCATGCATTGTCCCCTTAGACAATGATCAGGACCACTATTCGATTTTTCTGTAGATTTATTTGCCATAGTTTTTTCTTTTGTTTCTGTGATAGATTCGGGGCGTAACTTCAACAACTACAACACACTTTTGTAAATCTCCTTCTTCCCCTATATCGTTCGAATATTTTGAATCTTCCTTCCCACAGCGCCCCTAGCTCTTTATATATCTTTTATGTATATAAAAATTAGGAATTCCGAGTTTCCATAGTCTTGTTAATGTGTTTGAAAGAGTTATGCTCAGAGTCGTGGAAAGATTAATGTCTAAATGTACAGACCAGATAAACTGAATGCCCAAACTGAGTTCATGACTTCTTTACCCTGTGCAAACATTACAGGAATGTAAAATCAAATACACAGAGGTCCAGCAAAATAACTGACAGGGAAAGAGCGTTAACCAAAAACACAACAACAACAACAACAACAAAATAAAAGACATATCTGTACCAAAAGTGAGTAAAATCTGACAAAACCTCCACCTATATTTGCATTTGTAAAAACAATATATAAATAAAGCAGTATATAAATAAAACATAGAAAGTTTTGTGTCAAGGGTGTGGGTAAAGTGTTTATAATCAACTGCATGTTAAAGTAATAAAAGACTATGGAATGTCCTAAAAAGTCAATTTCATCATTAAAATCCTTGTTCACATTTATTTTGACTAAGGAGGAGGAATAGCTTGGATGATGGGTTGTTGCCCCTCACAGTCCCTCGAAATGCCAGCCCTGTTAACAGCACACCAGTTTGTTCTGGAAGCAAAACAGCACAGAGCAGTTCATTTATGCAAGTCAAATTTGAACAGTTATAGGGCAATTTCTTAATTCCCAGACTGCAAAAACTGGACCTGCATTCTCATTGAGACTGGTCTTGCCAAGCTACTTTGATAGAGCAAAACTCAAAAAGACACGAGCCACATATAATCCATAACAGATGCCCTGTGGAGAGTGTGCTAACTTGCTATATGGTTTGGCAACAGCACAGCACATCTACAAATGGGCTAGCAATATTATCAATGACTCTCAATTTATTCACCCTCATGAAGTCCAGCAAACAGTACCGGATCATGTCTTGTTTAATGTTCATCTGTCAGTCATTAATAGGGCTGGGAATTTATTCCTAACAGAATTGATTCCTCGCATTGAGAATCGAGAGTCTGCACATCTCGGCTGCTAAGTCATTAAACA
The DNA here is from genome assembly GCA_033026305.1 of Cirrhinus molitorella. Taxonomy (NCBI): domain Eukaryota; kingdom Metazoa; phylum Chordata; class Actinopteri; order Cypriniformes; family Cyprinidae; genus Cirrhinus; species Cirrhinus molitorella. Next base: position 16,846,265 of record CM065133.1, on the reverse strand, counting down.
TCGATTCATGAAAATAAACTGAATCGGTAGTCGGTACTGAGCTTGTCTGTGTTTGAGGATGCAGATTAGATTTCCACGTTCGGATAGATCATTTTAATGAACCAGCTCAAAAACGATTCAGAATTTATTTTATGGTGGAACTGGCTCATGTTGTCCACAATTTTGGAGTGCTGCATGACAGAATAAATCATGACGTGATTGAGGGTCTTGATCTTATTTCAATCTTAAATAAATGCTATTTTATCAGTGGCCGAGAGTGCATCTGATTGACAGATAAACCACAATCTCTTTTATTAGCATTGTTGTTAATGTTCTGGTTATTTTGTTTCAGTGTATAGTTTGCTAATTTTGTGCAAAGCATACGGTTAAAGTAAACATCATTCAGCTGAACTGTGCATGTCTTGTTTTATTCATGCAATAAATGCTTGTCATTGCTGAGCTGTGGGCTATGACTACGTTCGTATGCAATGCAGACAAAATTACGATTTAAAATCAGTCAGAGCTAGAGAGATGTATCAACATTTTTACAAATGAAGCTTCATATTATGAAACGGCTACTTTCTATGAACTTTATTCAGTAACACTATAATAATGTTCAGTTGTAAGTCATTTCTAAGTGATTAGTTAATGATGAAATAATCTTTTACAAAACATTATTAAACTATTAATAAGAGATATGCTAACAATTTATGTATGTTTTGTTAATTCATTTACAAGTAATTTGCAAGTAATTAGTTAATGATGAACTAATCATTTACAAAACATAACTATGCATTCATAAATGTTTAATAAGTGATATGTTAGTATTTTTAGCATAGAGCTTTGTCGTTTAAGTTATAAATCATGAATGATAAATCAAGTGATTAGTTGATGAACTAATAATTTACAAAACATCACTATGTTCACAAATGATTATTAAGTAATATGCTAACAATATACAAATCTGTCAAAAGTTTGTCTTAAAAATAGCATATCATAAAATAATCAAACAGATCCTTAGTAAATTGTTAATAAGATACTAGTTAATATATTACTAATCAACTGTAAATAATTGAAATGTCTGTCACTGAAATGTTTACCCTCCACTGAAGATCACATCATGAACAAATCATTTACAAATCTTTCTGCATCCCCTATTCTAAAGTGTAAACAATTCATCAGCTGTAAATGTTTTACTCATCATTTGTAGATCTTTCCCCCCAGTGTGTATACCCACACAACCCGCAACCGGCAGGTTTATAAAACATTTACAACTGATAAGTAGTTTACACTTTAGATTAGGGGACGCAGAAAGGGTTGTAAATGCCTTGTATACACCAGATCATTTGTGACATGTAAGAAAAATCTACAAATGATGTGTAACACATTTACAAGTCATGAATTGTTTACACTTTAGAATAGGGGATGCAGAAAGATTTGTAAATGATTTATTCATGTGTTTACACAACAGGTTTTCAATACTTTGTAGTGTGTACTGCAATGTAAGGGCTGACTGGTGAGGGTAAAAATGTCTTCTGTGACACACCTGGAGTATTTTAACACTGCACACCTGATGTAATCTTTAGTGGTTTACATTACCAGAACACAAGTCTGTGCTGATGAGATAAATAATTTAAATGTTTACTCAAATCATTTATTATTATTTTAAAAAAGAGTTTTAGATTAATTGCATTTTTTGCATTTTAACATGTCACTTATTAATCATTTATAAACACATTGTTATGTTTTGTAAATAATGAGTTCATAATTAACTAATTACTTGTAAATTAATTTGTAATTGACTTGTAAATTAATTAACAAAACATATACAAATTATTAGAGCATCACTTATTAATCATTTCTGAATGTTTTGTAAATGATTATTTCATCATTAACTAATCACTTGTAAATGACTTACAACTGAACGTTATTATAAAGTGTTACCCTATATTCTACAGTCATTGTGAAATTAGGTTCCTCCAACCTAAAAAACAAGAATCAAAAAAGAATAGAAAACAACAGTGAGGAATCGATTCTTGGAATCGAATCCCATGAATTCCAGAACCAGGAATCCAAATCGATTAAAAAAAATTCTGAATCAAACAGCCCTAGTCATTAAGTCCCCTGTTAACTTATCTTGCTTTAGTGGTGTGAAAATATTTTCCAAAGTGTCTCTTTTGAATTACCTGCATTATGCAACTTTTTGTGTATTTGCTTAAAAAATTACCAATGGAGTAAGAAAAATAATCTTATTCAATAATCTTTACACTACACAAAGCTTAATAATAATTATTCTCTGAAAATAACTGATTAATTTATTTTGTTTTAAGCATGTTTTGATATTTAATAGATACTGCTAAAGAAAATGTGTTTGCTGTCTTTAAAAAACTGATACTACAAGGTGTGAGGAGAGAAAGGAACAGCAGAAGGCAAGAGTGAGAGCAGAGGGAGGGTAGAATATTTCAGATACAGTTCTGTGTGAGTTCTGTAGGGGAAAGGTGTGTTTGGAGAACAGACAGAGGGGAGCTTTGTGTACCTTTCTCAGACAGGTCAGCTCTCTCTCTCTCTCTCTCTCTCTCACTCTCTCTCTCTCTCCCAGCCTTCCTTCTTTACCTCATTCTTTCATTCAGGGTGCACAGAGCTCTTCTGCAGGCCGTATATGATGCTATCATTACTGTGCTGTGTTCTGCTGCTCTTTCTGAGTCAGGTAAGAGCCACCAATTCCATTCTCTCTTAACAATCAAAGCTTGACTATAACCGATAGCATCATTGTCTGCCTATTACCCATAATGACTGGTCTAGCTGGCCTTAAATATACACTCATACTTTCATGCTAATGAAAGTTATAACTTGGCTTTTTGGGATGTTAACTGTACATTGTTGTAGATGATTGTTTCTTAACATGTAGAGTAGTAGTATGTAAAGACTTTTTAGTTCATGTCTTTCAGCATTTTAGAAGTTGTAAAAGTGTTATGACAGGCCAGGTTCTGAGAGATGTAATGAAAGTTGGCTGCTATTTAAAACCCTGAAATGATGTGGACTGTGAAATGGCATTTTATATAGCATCTCTTTAAACCAAAACCTCCTCAGAGATGGTTTATGAGGTGTTCATGAGTTTGCTTTGGCATGTAAGTTCCTATTGTTATTTTAGTTTCACAAAATGAGCTCATTCTGTAAACTTTGACAGAAAGACTTCAGATTTTTGTTTTGACCTCTGATGACCCTAAAAGCACTTGTGTAAAAGTGATGGGCCTGCAGTGACTCTACAGTACAGAAATGATATAGCCCATATGATAAACACCCCTAACTAACTACACTAAAACCTAAAGAACTAATCTTACAAAGGCTCTTATGGATTTAAAATATCTTTCTTTAGATCTCTGACAACTAGGTCATACTGTATAATTTTAATTATTATATGAATCACATTATTATAAAAATAAAGGGACTGATATAATTTTTTTTAAACTGAAATTTATACATCATTTGAAAGCTGGATAAATAAGCTTTCCATTGATGTATGGTTTGTTAGGATAAGACAATATATGAAAATCTGGAATCTGAGGGTGCAAAAAATAAATAAATAAATAAAATAAAATAATAAATCTAAATATTGAGAAAATTGCCATTAAAGTTGTCCAAATTAAGTTGTACAATGTATTGTTGGCTATTGCTACAAATATACCCATGCTGCTTATGACTGGTTTTGTGGTCCAGGGTCACATATGGTTATTATATCTATTATATGCATGTTTATATAGTAGTATATATATATATATATATATATATATAGATTGTCTGTTGGGTTACAAAATAGGTCAAGATTCTTAATATTAAAAAAACAGAACTATTACTAGAAATTACTACAAAATAGTGATAACAATATGTTTGTAACATTATGTTCCATACAAATATATTATGTTATCTGGTTTAATTACAGTGCCTACAGTATGTGGACATACTGTCATTTGCGCAGATGTTATCACAATATTGTAATTATAATAACACATGACTATTTGGGTTGGGTAATAGTTTAAAAAACATCATTAAGCTCTGAAATGTTCAGATGAATATTGTTAAACTGCAGCCAAATGTAATGTATACAATTTTCTTATCTGGTTAGTAATATTTAATACAGAATCACCCTTATACTCTGGCAAGGCTTATCGAGGTAATTTACCCAAATGAAAGTAAAAAAAGATAAACTGAAGAAAGTAAACTGATATGCTCATGTGGTACTTAAAAGGAAGAAAATGAAAGACTGGGGTGCATATATAGCCTATTTATATGCTGCCTGCAGAGTGTCAACACTGTAAATGCAGCTGGGTTGGTTGATGTTTTTCTTCCATAGGACGCTATAACAGAAGCGCAGTCAGTAGAGCTGTGTGAAAGGGCCGCTTGTTGACATCAGGGTTGGATTTTTCCTCTGCCAGCCTTTGCATGACGATTTGCTGCTAAACTCTCTGAAAGAGCCAGAGAATTACAGTTACACAGTGCTTAAAGTGTCATGAAAGGTGGAAAGGAGGAGGGTGGGAATAGAGGAGGGGTTCAAACAAAACAAAACAACCAATAAAACTCAGAACTACAACTCACTCATTCTACAGATGAATATTGTTGAATATTGTTGTGAGTAAAAAAGCAAACACATTGCTGTGTTTTACAGTTTTTTTCAATTGCTAACCAACTTTTGTGCAATCTGTAGTCACATTTTCAAAACTCTAAACACAATTAGCACAACATGCGTCTATTGTGACCATACCATTAACGCAATTTGTGTTGTTTTCACACAATATGCAGTTAATTACCATGTTTCTAAAATGCAAACATTTTCTTTTCATACAAGCTTACCCAAAACCAAAATCATGGGTCTTTTTAGTCTTCTTTGCAAATGCTTTAACACAGCATGTCAGAAATAAAGACCTAATGTTCCAAACCTTAAATACAGTATAAAGCCTCTATTTCTGCAACAACAGCAGCTCAAAATGATTGAAAATATTTCTATATAAAATATTGTAACAACTGATAAGCAAATTTAAATAACAGATCAGTGAAATATTTAGAAATAGCTGATTCCAGTCTCACTAAGAGGAATAGTCAGGTGTTGTAGCTATTTCCATCCACCAAAAAGACATCTTTGAATTGGTTTTGTGGATGCAGAACAACACAAAGAATCAGAGAGAGAAAAAAATGCTTGGGAGAGGGAGATAAATAGTTGTAGGAGGTAGAGGAGTAGTTGGATTAGAAAAAGGGGGAGAAGAAGAAGTAGGGGAGGAGAGTAAGAATGTGTGTTGGACTGCATGTTTATGTTTGTTTTTTTCCCCTTATGTGGAATGAAAGCTTATTTCTGCCACAGAATATAAAGGGTAAAGGGTAACTGTGATTTTTTTATCTCACAATTCTGAATTGCAAGATGTAAATTCACAATTCCAAGAATAGAAGTCCAAATTGTGAGATAAAAAGGTCACAGTTACCCATTACCCATATTCTGTGGCAAAATTGTAACCAAAGATGTTGGAAGTCACAATTTGTGTTGTTTTCACACAGTATCCAGTCAATTACCATGTTTCTAAAATGCAAACATTTTCTTTTTGTACAGGCTTACCCACAACCAAAATCATGGGTCTTTTTAGTCTTTTTTGCAAATGCTTAAACACAGCGTGTCAGAAATGAAGACCTAATGTTCCAAACCTTAAATACAGTATAAAGCCTCTATTTCTGCAACAGCAGCAGCTCAAAATGATTGAAAATATCTTTATTAAAAAATTTGTAACAACTGATAAGCATATTTAGGTAACAGATCAATGAAATATTTAAAAAATAGCTGATTCCAGTCTCAGTCTGAGGAATAGACAGGTATTGAAGCTATTTCCATTACATAACAAAATGTGGTTTTGGACAGAAAATTAACTATTTGGCTAATTGTGTGATGTAGGTGTGTTGCTGTGTTAAGAGATTAGAAAAAGTACTTTAAGTATTGGTAAATGCTTGTTAGCAATTAAAAAAAAACTGTAATGCCTTTTTCTGCATGACCATATTTTAGATCCCCTAACCCTACCCCCTACCCCCTACCTAAACTTACCAACTAGCTTGTTTTTAAGCAGCAAATTAGGAGTTTATTGAGGCAAAACTAGTAGTTAGTATTTAGTACCCTGAAAGCAGTGACAAGACCACATAAGGGGCAGGGTGGCACTCAAGCTGCCAGCATGACCTTTGCTATTAGCACCGTGCTATTATGCAGCATGTGGCACCATTCCTGATCCGTTCAGAAAATTTCTCCACATTGTCTCTCTTTTAGAGTTAAAGTTTCTTCTACAATAACAAAAAAATATTCTTGAGAATCAGTAAATAGTTTCTGCAAGATTTAGTGTGTGGCATATAATACAAAGAAAGCTTTGTGTAGTGTAAAGATTGCTGTTTTAATGTTACATTTGTGACTTTGCTCCTGCAGAGCAAGCGGAGATAAAAAAAAGTGTCTTGCCTACAGTCAAGCATGTTGGTGGGAGTGTCATGGTCTGCATGAGTGCTGCCAGCACTGGGGAGCTACAGTTCATTGAGGGAACCATGAATGCCAGCATGTACTGTGACATACTGAAGCAGAGCATGGGCCGCTTTGGAAAGCTAGATGCATTCTGGTGAATTGGTTTGTTTGGGCAGTTTTTGTAAACAAACAGTTTCTTAAAAAGATTTCGATTCCCTACCTACCTTTTTAGAACTCGTATAATTTAGCATTTATAACATTTACACAGTAGAAGTTCATCTTTACGTTTAATGTTGTCATCCTATTTTGGCTTGCTCTTTCAAAAATCCTTATTGATCAAATAGCTATGCTTAAAACACATTAAGCATGACACTAATGATTCTTTCACAAATAACACATTACCTCACACGTATCTTTATAATATTTAAGTGATTTCAGGTTATTAATTTTATTATTATTATTTATTATTATTTTTTTTTTTTGCATGTATTGCAGGGTGCTCACAGCAGACAGAAGCAGCAGAAAGCGGGGGGCCTAGTGGAGAGGAGGCAGTTCTGTAGCTGGCCGTGTAAATGTGGTGTCCGGCCGCTGTGTGCCCCTGGTGTCAGCTCCATCTTAGATGGCTGTGGCTGCTGCAAAACCTGTGCACGGCAGATTGGGGAAATATGTAACGAGAGGGACGTCTGTGACCCTCACAAAAGCATGTACTGTGATTTTTCCAAAGACCAGCCGCGTTTTGAAGTTGGCATCTGTGCTTGTGAGTGAGCCTGTGTGTTTCATAACTGTGTGGTTGTGTGGTTGTTCAACATCACAACATCTTTAAATAAGAATAATTAATTGAGAAGCTAAATTGTTTTTAGAAAATACAGTGAAGGAATACATTAAGAATCCTCGTACATGATACGATTTTTTTAACATAAGTACAATGTATTTACACAATAAATGCATTGTATCAAATTATTAATTTAAATGTGTACATAGTAGTTAAGGCCACCTAATATAAAGTGGGACCGAATTACCGTTTTAGGTAAATTGTGGCCAAAAGTACTTCCCTTGTTTTAATTTATTTAGGAGGTTTTTTATTAACCTCATTACCACAGCTGGATATCTTAAATTAAGTTTTATTTTTTGTACTCCATAATCAATCCAGCATATTTTTGCAGACATGATGGGGGTTGGTTGTGACCTAAATGGGGCTCACTATGATAACGGACAAGCCTTCCAGCCCAGCCCACTTTACAAGTGCACTTGCATTGCTGGAGCCATCGGCTGCACTCCCGCCTTCATCCAAAAGCCGGCTGGAATGTTGAGTTCTGCTGCTCTCCAGGGCAGTTTGCCAGCAGGACTCAAGACCAATCAAAGCCCCAAACACCAGCAGGACACTACCTACAGGACAATGTCAGGTAAGTGTGACTCTGTGTGTTGAGACATTAAAAATGAAACAACAGCATAAAAAAAAAAATGTTGATTTAAATGTTGTTTTACGTTGACTTAAAGGGGTTATGAACTGCCTTTCTCTGTGGTCCACTTATAATGTTATCAAGATTTTAACATAAAAAAAACTATAATTTAGAAGTAATAGGCTATTTTCTGTCCTGTTTTTAGACCTTCACTCTAAAGACTATGCGCAAATCAGTGAGCAGAGCTAAACAGGCAATGATGTCAACCTCTTTTTTTTGTGGAGGCGGTTCCACACTAAGGGTGTACTCACACTAGACGTTTTGAACCGTATCCACGGCCGTAGCTGGGGTTTGTGGGGCCCCGGTGCAGGTTGTACCCATGGGCTCTGTTTGAAATTGTTTACTTTGTATGTTCGTTCTATTTATTTATTTGTGCTATTTACACAATGGTTAAGATTTTTCAAGTTTGCAGGTGTCCAGGTACGGAAACAAATAATTGAATGTAAAATAGCACTGCATAGTCTTCACTGTATAAATTAAATATAAATTAATTCTTGTTAAAACTACATAGTAATTCAGTCAAGAGCAGTGAGAGATTTTCTTTCATTCATTTTCTTGGATTAACATTAGTTAATGACAGCAGTTAGTAAATTAGGTGCAGTCACTTTAAGAAACAATGCATCCAATGCACATCTAGGTTCTTTCTCAACTGTTTACTTTCACTTAAAACATAACTGACAGTTTTTTCTCGAGGATACTCTCCAAGATGGGGATTTTGACATAATTTTGTATGTATTTGTCAGTTCAAGAGCAAGAAGAGGCTAATTTGATGCTCACACGCTTTGAGATGTGTCTCTGTGTGCGTCCTGTGTGCCGTGCCGTGCCGCGCAATGCAACACTACGGTGCTTAATTAGGATCATTCACATGTTTTTGTGTTTGCACGTTTAAACTGGCGCTGTTGCCCGCTGTTCGTGAGACGTGGCTCTTTGTGTGCACCGAACACAGCAAGCGAGTACTCAGTTTTTCAGCGTCTTGTGTTTGAATGCTTTAAACTCTTTTGAATGTTGAAACTGGCAATGCTTAAATGATGCATTTGCACATGCAAACGATAAGCTTGTCCTGAGTGTCTTTTTAGGCTGGCCTCAGCCAGACATTTGTGATCGCCGGGGGCCTCCCCTTAGCCTTTGGCCCCTATAATCGTCCAGCCTGGTCTCATTGTTTATACGTAGGTATTTTTCCGTAACGTTTAGAGACCCAAACCGTACATTTTTGTATGTTGTTATCGATGTAAAAACGTACAATTTAGACGTATTTCAGTGTTTAAAACGTACAAACAGCTACGTATTTTTAGATAAAAAACTTTAAGTACTTACGTATCTTTTATTTCATTAAGATTAATTAAGTAATGACTTTTTATCATTTTATTAATAAGCGATTTAGATTTTAAGCCCCCTTAACCTACCACCAAACCTAAACCTACCCAATTTTATAGAAAATATGTATTTTAATCATTTTATTAATACGTGATTTAGATTTTTTGCTCCCTGAACCTACCCATTTTATAGCAATATAAAAGGATATAAAATGTAACTGACCAAAATATGCAAGGAAATTACCATTTTAGTAACAATATAGCATAAAAAAACATTTTTATAGTCACTGATCCCACTCCTACCTCTAAATCTAACGTTAACCATAACGCTCTCTGTACAGAAATAAAGAAAAACATGAGAGACAGAAAAGTGCAATTACAATAATTTATTTATTGCAAAAATGTCAACAGCCGTACCAAAAGTTATCCAAATGACGATGCGTTTGCAGCCGCAGTCCTCTCTGGTGAACCACAGCTCACCAGAAGCACGGCATGTCGTAATCTGTGAAGGCAGGCGAGAGCCAATGAGTGTTCGATTGTGTATTGTATGGTTCTGTTGTTGGTCACAGCATGTAGGAGAAGACGCCTTTTGTGTCCTGCCACGGAAAAACTTTACATTCATGCATTGTTAAAATGTTGCAGAAATGTTTTTTTATTTTAAGGGTTTAAAGTGTAGTCTTGTTTAACATTGTGTAGACCCATTCTTGGAAACGAGCTGGCGGTGGAAATCATAGAACAGTATGAAATGTAATAATCTCATATTAAGTAAACGATTAAACTATTTATAATGCAATTGAAAACATAAGGCCATTGGTATGACAACTAAAACAAGAATAATAATTAAATTAATGGCGCAATTTAAATATTCATAAGGATTCTAGCTGTCGTCAAAACGTCAGTTTTGTAGGTTAAAATGATAAAAATACGTAAGTATTTGTACGTTTAGATGCTGTAAATACGTCAGTATTGTACGTTTTAGTGTCTTGAAAAACGTAAGTAAATGTACGTTTTGTAGAACCACATTTTACGTAAAATACATACGAATTATCATGAGATCACGTTGAATCGTCACCACTTTTCACCCCAGTAGTGACGGCCCTGACCATGCCCGAGCGATTTGACCCCCAAAGCGGGTCGTTTGACTAGTGTGAGCGCTCTGTGCCCTGTGGCCCGTTTATAAGAGGTGGGCCAAGGCACGATCTGGTTGGACTCGTGGTACGTGTGCAGCGTGAGCGTTAATCGTGCCAGAGCACGGAACAGATTCTATTTTGTGTGCCCTACTGTCATCATTACGACCACAAACGTCTTGGTTACGTATGGTAACCCTCGTTCCCTGATGGAGGGAACGGAGACGTTGTGTCGAAGTGACGACTAGGGGTCGCTCTTGAGAGCCCGAACACCTCTGACAGCTTTGAGAAAAGGCCAATGAAATTGGTACGCAGTATTTGCATAGCCCGCTCCGCCCCGGAGATCCGGGCATAAGAGGGGGGGGCTAGGCAACACTCATTGTTCTGATCTGAGGAGCCGAAGCACCCGGCTACACTCAGAGGCGGTCCGAGGTTGTGGCAAGGGGGACACAACGTCTCCGTTCCCTCCATCAGGGAACGAGGGTTACCATACGTAACCAAGACGTTCCCCGTCTGTCGTTCACGTTCGACGTTGTGTCGAAGTGACGACTAGGGGTCCCAGTTGAAAACGCCACAACCAGCGGACCGCGTCACGAGTGCATGGAGTGCAAATATTAACAGGTCTTGCGTGTTAGATAAATGTCACTCACCTCTACGTGACCTTCCAATGCCCAAGAGCTTCAGCCAGCCTTTCCTCACCTTTGGTTGAACATCTTGGAGAACATTGGGCCAGTGTCCGTCCTCCCCGGGGGGGGATGGGCACTACGGAGACCACACCCTGCCCGGAGGGAGGTATTTGTGTGGAGAATACACTTGAGGGCTCGCACTAGGGGAGCACAACAAGGGGACGATCCTGAGGCAGGCTCCGCATGAGGAGAGACTGCTGAGCTCAGGGTCGGAGACAAGTTTTGTCTTAAGGGAAACACCGCATCTCTGGGAGTATAGGTGGAGATACACACATGGGGCCGCATTAGGAGCCACTACATGTGGGGCACCAACCTAATATGAGAGTTCACAAGAGGCAACCTAACCTCATATTAGATTCTGATAGCTAGTTCCTCCGCTGAACATAGCTACGTTGCGGGTGCAACATGATGGAAATTGTCGTTCAGGGTTCACGCCAGGAAACTTACTGAACTGGGGAAGCGTCATCACCCGTGGGGAACGACGCTTCAGCAAGCTTCTACACCGTGTCAGCTTCAGGAGTTACTGGGCTTGCGTTCAGGACTCCCGAAGAGACTGGTTCTACACGCAGATTGTAGAACCTGGCAAACGTGTTAGGTGTAGCCCAACATGCAGCTCTGCAAATGTCTGTTAAAGAGATCCCGTTCGCCAGCGCAACCGACGCTGCGACGCCCCTGGTGGAGTGGGCGTGCACCCCCAGCGGGCAGGGCACCCCTGTGGCCTGGTAGGCCAAACGAATCGCATCCACAATCCAGTGGGAAATTCTTTGTTTGGAGACAGCTTTCCCCTTCTGCTGTCCTCCAAAACAGACAAAGAGCTGACTCGACCGTCTGAAGCTTTCAGTACGTTCCAAGTAAATGCTCAGGGCACGGACTGGGCATAACAAGGAGAGGTTGGGGTCGCCTTCCTGAGAAGGGATAGCTTGCAGAGTGACCACCTGGTCCCTGAAGGGAGTGGTGGGCACTTTGGGCACATAACCGGGCCGGGGTCTCAGGATAACGTGAGAGTTAGCCGGCCCGAATTCGAGGCACGAGTCACTGACGGAGAGGGCTTGGAGGTCTCCCACTCTTTTGATCTATGTGAGCGCAGTCAGGAGAGCCGTCTTTTGGGAGAGAGCACTGAGTTCGACTGACTGGAGCGGCTCAAAGGGACCTGACTGTAGGCCCCGGAGGACCACAGACAGATCCCAAGAGGGGACAAGGCGCGGTCTGACGGGGTTCAGCCTGCGTGCACCTTTAAGGAATCGTATAACCAAATTGTGCTTCCCAACCGATCTACCTTCCACCAGGTCGTGGTTAGCGGCAATAGCGGCTACCTGGACCTTAAGTGTTGAAGCAGAAAGGTGTCTATCCAGTCCTCCTTGGAGGAAGGAAAGCACCGTTCGGATGCCACATCTCCGTGGGTTCTCCCCCCGGGAGGAACACCAGTTTGTGAATTTGCGTCAACTGAGGTCGTACAGCCGCCTCGTGGAGGGAGCTCTCGACTGCAACAGAGTGTTTACCACTACCAGTGGGAGATCTCTGAAATCCTCCTGGTCGCGTCCAGGGACCATACGTGGAGGTTCCAGAGATCTGGGCGCGGGTGCCATATCGTGTCCTTCCCCTGTGAAAGGAGGTCCTTCCTCAGGGGAATGCGCCAGGGAGGAACGGGGGAGAGGAGCACCAGCTCTGAGAACCAAACCCTGTTGGGCCAGTAGGGGGCCACCAGCAGGATCTGTTCTCTGTCCTCCCTGACTTTGCACAGGGTCTGTGCAATTAGGCTCACTGGTGGAAACGCATACTTGAGGAGGCCCTGAGGCCAGCTGTGTGCCAGTGCATCTGTGCCGAGGGGCGCCTCGGACAGACCGTACCACAACTGGCAGTGAGTGTTCTCTATCGAGGCAAACAGGTCGACCTGGGCCTGACCGAAAAGACTCCAGATCAGCTGAACCGTCTGAGGGTGAAGTCTCCACTCGCCCCGAAGCGAAGTCTGTCGGGAGAGCGCGTCCGCTACCCAATTGAGTTCGCCCGGTATGTGGGTGGGTCGTAGAGACTTGACATTGTTTCGACACCAAAGGAGGAGATGGCGGGCTAGCTGTGACATGCGAAAGGAGCGTACACCGCCCTGGTGATTGATGTAGGCTACAGTCGCAGTGCTGTCTGTGCGGACCAGCACGTGTTTGCCCTGAACCAAAGGTCGGAACCTCTTCAGGGCCAAAAACACTGTCAGCAGCTCGAGGCAATTGATATGCCAATGCAGCCGAGGGCCCGACCAGAGCCCTGCAGCTGCTTGCCCATTGCATACGGCGCCCCAGCCTGTGTTGGATGCATCTGTCGTAACCAAAATGCGCCTGGACACTTGTCCTAAGGGCACCCCGGCCCGTAGGAACGAAATGTCTTTCCAAGGACCGAGGGTTTTTAGACATACGGGTGTGACGTGCACCCGGTATGAACCCTGGCACCATGGCCATCTCGGGACTCGGGAACGCAGCCAGTGTTGTAACGGTCTCATGTGCATCAGGCCCAGCGGCGTGACGGCGGCTGCGGATGCCATGTGACCCAGGAGCCTCTGAAATTGTTTGAGGGGGACCGTCGGGCTGCGTGAGAGCTTCTGGACGCAGCTCAGCACTGACTGTGCACGCACCGGGGAGAGCCGTGCACTCATGGCAACCGAGTCTAGTTGTATACCGAGAAAAGCGATGCTCCGTACCGGGGCGAGCTTGCTCTTTTCCCAGTTGACCCGAAACCCCAGATGGGCCAGATGGTTGAGAACCACATCCCTGTGTTTGCATACCAACTCCTGAGAGTGTGCTATGACCAGCCAGTCGTCGAGGTAATTGAGAATGCGGATGCCCCTCTCCCGGAGAGGGGCAAGGGCTGCCTCTGCGACTTTCGTAAAGACGCGGGGAGACAGGGAGAGCCCAAATGGAAGGACTTTGTACTGAAATGCTCGACCTTCGAAGGCAAACCGCAGGAAGGGCCTGTGTCTTGGAAGAATCGAGACATGAAAGTACGCGTCTTTCAGGTCTATCGCCACCAACCAATCCTGGAATCTGATGCACGTGAGAATGCGTTTGAGCGTTAGCATTCTGAAGGGGAGCTTGTGAAGGGCCCGATTCAGAATCCTCAGATCCAGGATTGGTCTTAAACCGCCACCTTTCTTGGGTACAATGAAGTAGGGGCTGTAGAACCCTTTCTTCATGTCGGCCGAGGGGACCGGCTCTATCGCGTCCTTCGCCAGAAGGGTCGCGATCTCCGCCCGAAGAACCGCAGCATTCTCGTCCCGAACCGCGGTAGAGAAGATGCCGCTGAACTTGGGCGGGTTGCGTGCGAATTGGATAGCATAGCCGAGTCGGATGGTTCTGAGAAGCCAGCGAGAGAGGTTGGGTATCTCGAGCCAAGCTGTAAAACTCTCTGCCAACGGTCTCAGGGGGACCACCGACGTACCTCGGGTGGGTACGGTGTGACTGAGTTGTGGTGAAAGCCCTTTGTTCGGGGGCGTGCTGTCCCGGAGGACACAAGGTGCTTTGATCGCCATAACCGACATACAAGGATCCGTGAGAAGATCGCCTGAGCTCAGGGGATCGACTGACGGATGCGCTTGTTTCTCTGTCAAAGTATGCAGAAGCGCAAGTTTTGCGGTTGAGCATGCTTTGATGTGTTTTGGTGGCTGGGTACCCCGGAGGGACCCAGCCATGGAAGGATCGACCATCGGAACCGACAGACAAGGATCCATCAGAAGATCGCCTGAGCTCAGGGGATCGACTGATGGATGCACTTGATTCGTCAAAGCATGCCGAAGCGCAGGCCCTGCGGTTGAGCATGCTTTGATGTGTTCTGGTGGCTGGGTACCCCGGAGGGACCCAACCATGGTGGGTGTACCGATTATCGTAACCGACAAGGATCCAACGGAGGACCGCCTGAGTTCAGGGGGTCGACTGAAGGATGCACTTGGTTTGTCAAAGCATGCAGAAGCGCCTGAGATGCGGTCGAGCATGTTTTGACGTGCTTCAGTGGCTGGGTACCCCGGAGGGACGCAGTCGCACTGGTTTTTACGCCCAGAGAAGAAAGAAATTGCTCTTAAATTGACCATGTGGTGGCTGTCCGCCGTGAGGCAGACAGCCAGGAAGGAGCCGAAGCCCACACTCGTCCCCTCGCCGAGTGTGGATCTAGACAGGTCAGCAGATCTCTCTCCCCTGGGCGGCTCACTTCAGGAGCGCTTCGAAGCCTGATGAGGGTTCCTAGCGGCCTGAAAATGAGCTAACGGCGCCACCTTCTTGCGAGAACTCGACGGCAAGGCTGGTTTGGGTGCAGGACCAGCCTGAGGCGGGCCCTGAACCAGTCTGGAGAAATGGGGGCGTCAAGAAAGCGAACTTTCTCAGTGTCCTTCATTTCCGCCAGATTTAGCCAAAGGTGGCGCTCCTGGACCACCGTAGTGGACATCGCTCTACCCAGAGCCTGCGTTGCGACATTTGATGCTCGGAAGCATACACAGAACTGAACGCAGTTCCTGCGACACTCTGAGGCGAGATCTCCCTCGTGCAGATCTTATAACACTTTGCCTGGCAGCCCGCAGGATGGCAAAAGTGTGCATGGTGGACACAGCCTGTCCAGAAGACGTGAACCCCTTCACGCTCTGGACGAGAGCCTACGTGGTCCCACCAGGGGGCAGGGCATCAGATATGTAGGCGCTGTACTGAAGCGCCCACCCGCCTGGAGAATCCACGAAGCCTCTCGCGCTGGACCGCCATCGAGGGAAATGAGGGAGGAGGACCTGATATATCGTGTTTCAGCCGAAAAAAAAAGGCCTATCACGATATAGTCAATCTCGTACGTTACCGAAGCCATGAACACACAGGATGAGGCAGAGGGTTTTTTCTCACTCAAACCTGATGTGTTTCGGTTATCTTGTTCAAGCACGCCCACCACTTCAGCGTCTGCTCAAACTGAGACTCGCTCCCCAGCTTGCTCAGTCGAAGCATCAGCTTCCCATGGTTTAAGTCCTCCCTCCGATGCTGCAGCCAACCTCTCAACCAGCTTTTAAGGTTTTGAACAGAGTAAAGTTGTAAAAAGAACTAATAATCTGTCCAAAAACCTAAACGGGGGTTGCGAGGAACGAGCGATCCGCGGGGGGAAACCCGGCGGAACTAACTCATTTCCTATTGCTCGCCATCGACGCACATCGCAGCGGCCCTCGTACCCGGAAGTAGAAGGGCCGAACGGAAGCGGTCGCGGTGAGCCGCGGCTTCGCGGCTCGTGAGCAGCAACCCATAGTTATGTTCCCTTCCGCAAGCAGAACACAAACTATCAACGAAGCGATGTATCAGCGTGAGACTAGCTCAACCCTGAGCACAACGATCGTGCCGATTGTTATTGTTTACGAGGAAACCGCAACCAGGAAGACACGGACGGAAAGGCAAATGTAAACACAATCCATCCGTGTCGGCTCTTTCAGAGAAATTACTCCTTTTCAGGAGGAAAAGCTCTTTAGAGATCGTCGTCGAAGCACCCAGGGGTATTCTCGCTTACCAAGAGAAGGGTTAAAGGGAGAGACCGCTGCTCGTGCCATAGATCCAACGACGAAGAGGTGAGTAATGCTGTTTTCCCCTAAGAGAATACTGCATTCGGCTCCGAAGAAACAGAACAATGAGTGTTGCCTAGCCCCCCCCTCTTATGCCCGGATCTCCGGGGCGGAGCGGGCTATGCAAATACTGCGTACCAATTTCATTGGCCTTTTCTCAAAGCTGTCAGAGGTGTTCGGGCTCTCAAGAGCGACCCCTAGTCGTCACTTCGACACAACGTCGAACGTGAACGACAGACGGGGAACATGTTTTATTCTCTACTACACTACACTTTTTAATTAATTTAATTCAATTAAGTATATTTAGGTTTATAATGGGTCTGGTCATCACCTTTTTGATGAACAGGAATTGTACACTCAAAAAAATTATTTGTGGTTCCACACAACCATATTGTGTAATTTGTATGAGTAACAACTTAGTTGTATGAACAAAAGAAATTCAAGTAAAGCTGACAAAATTTCTTTAAATAAATACATATCATTTGAATTTGTCACTGTTACACCTTAATTATATGCGCTGTTTACTTAATAATGTTATGTTAAATTTAAAAAGTTGAGTACGTAAAGTGAACTCATTTATTCATTTTATTTACCTTATAAATTTAACTATTTGCTCTAGAGCAAATCAACTTTTTTAATTTTAACATAACATTATTAAGTAAACAACACATATAATTAATGTGTAACAGTGACAAATTGAAATTATTTGTATTTACAAATTGTCAGCTTTACTTGAATTTCTCTTGTACCTACAACTAAATTGTTACTCAATATGGTTTGCCTGGAACCACTTGGCAGTCTTTTTTTAAGTAAGTCCAACAAATAATTTTTTTGAGTGTAGTTTGCGAGTAATGCAGCAAATTCTTTCGTTAATGTCAGCTGTCTCCATAATAATTATCTGATACATACAAGTAAAAAGCACGGCAACATTATAAATTAATTATTATTGATTATTAGGCAGAATATTAGTGAAAGTGGTTGTCTCCGTTATCTTGTGCATGGCGTAAGCGTGCTACGGCCCGGAAAGTTTAATGCAAGTGTGAGTGCAGGCCATTGGGAGAGTGGGGAGGGGGGATAATCGCGCTCAGTTCAGGGCAACTGTGCCTAGTGTGAGTACACCCTAATTCATCATAGAGTAGAACATTCCAAAAGCTGTTGTTTTGGCAGACTTCCTTCAATATAAGCTGTTTTTAGACTAACGACAAAGTTTTGGTTTCTGAGTGATGCCTTTAAAAAGGATGTTCCAGATTTTATACACTTAAAGTTAGCATTTGAATAGCATTTGTGGCATAATGTCTATTATCATAGAATAAATATGGAGTGACACTTTTTACACAAGTGCAAACTTTAACACTTAACACTGTTGTCTGGTTGAGCCAGACAGAATTACAAAAGAAACATCTCAGTTACATATGTAACCTTGGTTCCCTTAATACGGGAACAATGCATCAGCAGCTGACGACTGACTGGTGTGACAACTGTCTGAAACCCATATAGAAACACACCCATTTATTATCTGCTGACGCTGATGCCACCCTCCCTGAGGTGCCAGAGCTGTGCAATTCAAAGCCAAGAAAGTGCTCAAAATTGGTATGCTTTGCCCCCAAAAGTGAACCTGAGAAACTTCCTTTGTCTCAAAATGATATGCAGATCTATCATGACAAACCACTCCCCTGGCCAAATCTATGCCAACATATGCTTCAAATTTCAGTATATGTGTATTTAACACTTCTACAGAGTAATGTTCAGCTGATGCAAAAAATGGGCTGCAGACTTCCATCATTTTTTTTTAGCTCTAGAAAGTTCCAATGTGGTTAAAGCAAGACTCCCTCCTAGAATGAGGCACTTCCTTTATGGCCCTTTCTCCAAAAGAGAGATGATTTTCTCTCTCAAAACCAGGTTTTCCCTCAGCTCAGGACTTACCATGTCCTTATAGACATCTGCTTGGTAGGCCTTCAGAACCGCCATGGTATGCAGTGCCGCACTAGCCTGACTGGCAGCCAAAAAAATTTTACCCATTAGCACCAAAGCTGTTCTGCATGACTTGTATGTGAAGCCTCTCCACAGCACGCGAGACAGCTTAAAGCAGCTCCGGATAGGGTGACAAATGCAGTGCCTCCTGACCGCTAGAGAGCAGCTAAACCACTGCTGAACTCCTCAGAGTCCCAAAGGCAGTGGTCACAAGAATGTCATCCAGAGACCACATCCCATGCATCTGGGCAGGGACATAATAACAACATCTTTATGAGCAAATTCAACTGGTGAAATAGGGTTAACATGCTCCAGTGTGAGCAGAGCCGATCCTGGCCTCCCTGGGGCCCTAAGCAAAATTCCGCTAAGGGGCCCTTTTAAGCCATGAGCCATGTAAACCATTCTCTTCTTTAAACAAAACAATTCGCTATATATGTTGGTCAAAGAATAAGTGGAACAATGCAGAATGAAATGTAGAAGTATTGAAAAGAATATTTTTAATCAAGTTGAATTTTAATATTATATTAAGTTGTATATTAAAGTGAATATTAACATTATTTTACAGAAAATAAGCAGAAAACTAACTGCACTGTTACTTGCAAAAATCACTCTTATTATCAAGACATTATAAATAGTGACAACTAAATTCCTGATATCATATAAATGCATATCCTGTTAAAGAATAACCTGGTTTATGCATGTAGAGCAATACTTCATAGTGTACTTGATGGTGATGAATGTACATCCATGACCAGTCAGTATAACCAGCTAATCTGATTGAGCTGATTGAGAGTGAGAGACTAAAAAAAAATATATTGTCTTGTTAGTTTTAAACTTCAGGCTATTCGAGCGCTATTAATACTGGTCCCCAGTCAGATAGCCTACTGCTGCTGGAAAGAGAGCATTATGTTTTGTGCATGGCTGCACGCACATAAACGCAAGACGTTACGTTTACCTGATTGATGTTCTCGCATTTCACTCTCATGGTGTTTTTTTTTTTTTTTCGTTTTTCATGTCCGGATGGATAATTCCGCTTCATATTGTGATCAAACTTATGTACGATGTAAGGTGTAAACATTGACCAGTGCGCTGACAGGAAGGAGGAAGCGGGGGCGGGGCCTTGCATAATTTGCGGGCCCTACGCACCTTGCGTAGTAAGCGTATAGGGCAGATTGGTACTGAGTGTGAGAGAGAAAAGGACACACAGAGCTTTAGTCCTGAGCTTGAAAATTCAATTAAAATATCAAAATCAATAATTTACTATATACTGCGCCATTAGATATTCCTTTAAACCTCTTTTTACTTATTAAATAATATGTAATGTCTGATGGCAAGTCATTCCACATTTTAATTTCTCTAAACTTTACAGTCCGTTGCTCTGCATTAGTTTTTGAAACAGGAAGTAAAACATATACTTTTGATGAATGCCTGGTATAAAAATTATGACTAGCACTACTATGCAAAAGTTGACAGTACAAGACATTGGGAATTCTAGACACTGAAATATTTCTTATAAAACAAAGCAAAGAAACAATTGTCCTACCCTTCACAAGTGTGTGCATTCTTATAATATTAAACCATCTATTACAGCTCAGAGTAATTGCTGCAGCTCTATTCTGGGCTAACTAATAAGTCTTTACTTGATGTACTCGACCACACCACTGGACAGTAGTCTAAATAAGTAAGAACCATTGTTTGCACAATTTGAGAATGCAATACTGTGGTAAAAATGTTGCACACCTCTTAATAACTGATATACCTCTTTCCATAATGATTACTACATTTTCTATCTGTTTTTTACCACTTCATGTTTGCTTTCCTCTACGAGTTTAACAGGCACACTCACAGACTTTTTGTTTTTGTAAAATTTAGTAACCATCTTATTATTATATACCCTCTTTACCAGTAATTATCCAAATGAACAGACAATTTTTCAATTGATGTTGCTGGTAGATATAATATTGTATCATCTGCGTACATAACTGTCCTTGCACACTCTAAAACTAGAGGAAGATCATAATTTAAACAACTTCCTTGAGGCACACCACATTGCAACTCTTTCACTTCTGAATAACTTCCATTATAAAATACACATTGTCTCCTATTAGTCAGATCACTTTTAAACCAATGTACAGTCTGAGAAGTAAATTTACAAACTGATTATGTTTGTAAAGTTATCCATTCCCAATGGTTTATCTATATTTATATTTGATCATTTTTGTTCCACTTGTTGTACCATTACCTTGTTCAGTTTAAAGCATAGGACTGGCTTATGAATTATTGTTTTTTCAATTAGACTTTCACTTAATAGAATATTATCCGTTAACATTTCTTCTCTTAGTTTACGTAATTTATTTATGAAAAAGTAATTAAAATAATTGGAAATTTCATCTGGTTTAGTTTAAAAAAAAAAACACTAAATATTTTTAAATACTTTTAAAGTGCACACAAGTAGCAAAGCCATTAAGTGCAGCATGAACTTGATGAATGCCCAAACACTTGACACACTTGCCGTGCATGTCCTCACTCATAAAATGAAGACAGCACAGAACATACTCCTGAAAAAAAACATTGTGTTCCCCTCAAGAAGCATTATCCACTCAGAGAGGTTGCTGAACATGAAATCTAATCCTGATGCACAAAGAAAACTCACAGCCACTAGCTAAACAAAATTGCTTCCTGAAGAGAAGAAATCTGAGGAATGATGCCACTCCCTTTTGAGGTGGTGGTACAGCTCATATTGCTACCCATGCTCAAAACCATGGTCCTATCCTGGACCTTGGAACACACCTTTACTGATCAGCAGGTTCAAATTGGTTATTGTTAGGGCTAGGTGTAGGAGTGCAATTGCAGTTGGTACAAAGAGCCCAGGAGTAAAGTGATATGCCAATAGATCTGTCATACATGGGAGTAAATTCTCTGCAAAATACAACAATATTTTTGCAGCATTTCAGCAGTAATGTTTAAACCTACCTGCTCCAAATTTTATTCATTGTAAGTACTTCACTGTGACCATTTTAAAATTTAAATTTAAGCTGTTTGTGGAAATTAAATGGACAGAATGTCACAAATACTGTTAATAGAGCTTTACTTGTATTGAATTTGGAACAATCTCTCCTTTATAAGTATGTTAGACATGATGAGAATTAGATATGTTACAGCAGAGTTGTACTTTTAACCATCTGAGCAATTCATGTTGCTGTCATTGAAGCCATAAGAAAATCTGGGAACACTTTAGTTTAGGGAACAGTTCACATTATTAACCAATTGCTTATCAGCATCCATATTAGTGTATTTGCTGTTTATTAGTACTTTTAAAGCACATATTAATTATTCTGCATGACCTTATTCTGCATGATCATATTTTAGATCCCCATACCTAAACTTTAAACAATTTAACTATTAGTTGTAAGAATTGGTCCTAAACTAAAGTGTGAGCAAAAAAGTTCACTTCCAGAACAAAAATTTACAGATAATTTACTCACCCCCTTGTCCAAGTTCATGACTTTCTTTCTTCAGTCGTAAAGAAATTGTTTTCTGAGGAAAACATTTCAGAATTTCTCTTCATATAGTGGACTTCTAAGATGCATGTGAGTTTGAACTTCCAAAATGCAGATTAAATGCAGCTTCAAAGGGCTCTAAACGATCCCAGCTGAGGAAGAAGGGTCTTATCTAATGAAACAATCAGCAAAAAAATGACAATGTATATACTTTTTAATCTCAAATGCTTGTCTTGTCTAGCTCTGCACCAACTATGTGTATTCCAGTTCATGACCAGTTAGGGTAGGTCAAAAAACTACCTTTAATATTCCTTTAATATTTTGTAGTCATGTGTTCACTCTGGAATTTCTTAGAGGCTTTTAGAATCTTTAAAAGTCTAAAGTCTGAAGAGAGTTTCATTAAATAAATTACATGCACTTATGGCTCAAACAAAAGTTGCCTTATTACTAATTTTTGTTCACCTATACTGTAAGTAAATGTAATTCGTCAAGCACATAAACTTAATAAACCATAGTAAGTATAGTAGTGTAGACATTGTTTACAAACATCCATATTAAAAATAAACCACTTCCAATTGGCTTTGAAAAGCAACATGTGGAGTGACACTGAACTTGTGACATTATGCATAACTACAAAACAGCCATTTTAAAATCTTCTTAGAAACTTGAGAGAGAATAAATGTGCATTCTAGGTTCTTCTAATTGACGTCATGACTAAATAGCTCCCAGGTAGCTGTGACAGATCAATAACTAAACAGTATTCATTGTTCCTGTCAGAAAGTGAAGCCTGGGGTGAGGGCAGATGTTTAAATGTATGCTTTGGGATGACATAGTGCTTTGTGACTGTAACACTGAAAGCTTACAGGGATCCTCCCTTAGCCTGGAAGAAGAACTGTTTGGTGCAGACCACACCCTGGTCACCCTGTTCGCGCACCTGCGGCATCGGCATCTCTGTACGAGTCAACAACGACAACAGCAAATGTGAGATGAGAAAAGAACGCCGACTCTGTCTGCTTCGACCATGTGATAAAAATGCTCTGAAGGGACTGAAGGTAAGAGATCCATCCTGCTTAAACTTCACAAGCTGGGCAAGGTTGAACTAGAAATTCTGTCTTCAATGACACACCCTTCATGTCATTCTAAACTTGTTTTCAATTGCCAAAAATGACATGATAGAAATGTAGCCTATATGTAATCCATACAGCTTCAGTGGTTTAATCAGAATCTTCAGAGGACAAAATTATCGTATTGTATGCATGATGAACAGATAAAAAATTCAAGTAAATCTAATAATTGTTCAACTTTTGATCAACAATCATTGACCGAATCACTTATTGTGACATCAATAACATCAAACTTTATTCGCTGTAAAAAAAAAAAAATAAATAAATAAATAAATAAATAAATAAATAAAATCTCAACAGTTAACAATTGACTGAACTGTGTTATATGTTAAGATACATACATATTACATATTATATATATATATATTTGCCATTTATTTTTAGCAATTTAAAATATTAAACAGCAAAACCTTACGTCAAGTTTGGTGGTGAGGGTCCAAATAACAGGCAGCTAAGCAGGTTTAGTTTAATCACTGATAACGCACTATATGATTTTTGTTTTGGGGCAAAACATAGGGAATTACAAATGGCAAATAATTGTTCATCAGAAATAACATTTAAAATATACAGTGCATGTTGTGTTGTAAATGTAGACATTGAATTAGTGGTGAACATCTACTAAAAATAGCTTTGACACCAGCTTGTTAAAAGTCACTGAAAATCTGGCTCAGAAAAGTGGTCTTTTTCTAAGAGGTGGAGATGAAGATCAGTTTTAACTGAAAATTACTGATATTTCAATTAATAAATCAATTAAATGTTTTGATTAATAAGATTAATTGTGCAGATGTACACCATTTGAGTTCTGAGAGGTCTAGTATCATTTGTTTAAAGGTGCTATTCACTGTGATATATTATTATTATCTAGAATTACATTTTAAGAGTCAACAGTTTTGATGCAGCGGTATCTGTCATTGTATTATAAAGTTGAATCTGCATACTTAAACTGGCTGTGTTGGTAAATCAAGAGGACAAGTTCTCACGGCAATATAATCTTATCAGGTGTATCTGCAGATGGATTTGCCAGAAAGTAAAATCTGGCTGTGGTACAATGACTAAGGAAAAAAGAAAGTCAGACTTCCCTGAAAAGAGAGGTAGAGAGAGACAACAGCAAATGGTGTCAATACTGATGTAAGATGACTCACAATAACTTTATTACAGCATTCCTAAAGAGCTTACAGGAAAATTACTTACATCAGTGACATCTAATAGAAATAATCAGCCAAGAACAGGCATGTGTGGGCCTGACACAAACACAAAAGTCTCAACTGAAAATAAAACAAGCAAACACCTCTCCATTTCGGACTGAACAAACTTAGCACTGCAATGCTGTGCTAACCCTGCTCCGGAGCAGGGTTTCATAACCCCGAGTAAAAAGTGGTGCTAACGCTGCATTCAAATTCCAGGTGTGAAACGTTTCTTTACCCGGGGTTAAAAGCGGTGTTTAGAATGTCGATAACCCTGGGTTAAGCACATTGTGAAAATCCCTAATGGGGTTCAGGTCAGGCATGTTGGCTGGTCAATAAATCACAGTAATATCATGGTCAGCAAACCACTTGCAAGTGGTTGTTGCACTGTGATGTTGTTTCTGTTTCAGAAGTGGCTTGGTAGTCCTTTTCCTGAAGACGTCCGAGTGTGGCGACTCTTGTGAAGCTCTCCCAAGTGAATCGGCTTTACTTAACAATATTCTCAAGCTTGTGGTCATCTCTGTTGCTTATGCACCTTTGCCTACCCAATTTCTTCCTTCCAGTCAACTTTGCATTTAATATGCTTTGATACTTCACTCTGTAAACAGCCACCCCATTCAGTAATGACCTTCTGTGACTTACTCTCCTTGTGGAGGGTGTCAATGATTGTTTGCAACCATTGCCAAGTCAGCAGTCTTCCCCATTAGTGTAGTTTCAAAGAACAAGAGATACTCGGAATTTATACTGTAGGGATGGTCATTTAATGAAACTCAAATGTAAATATTCTAATATTTTGAGATACTGGATTTTTGACTTTCATGAGCTGTACGCTCTAATCATCAGAATTAAAACAACAACAACAACAAAAAAAAAAACTTTTGAAATGTTTTACTTTTTATGAATCTAGGATATATGAAAGTTGAATATGAAATATGAAAAATTAACTTTTCCATGATATTCTAATTTTTTGAGCTGCACCTGTATATACACATTAATAAATATCCTCTCACGTTCAACTACTCAGCTTAATGCTTAATTTACTTTTAAATTCAACTTTCTTTTATTAATACTTTCCCCAAGGAATATGCACACAACAGAAAAACTCACTGATAAATATTTACTGAGTAATATATTATTACTGTTAAAACAAGCAATCATTTCTTACATAATTCAAGACTATCTATCTATCTATCTATCTATCTATCTATCTATCTATCTGAAAACAATAAATATTTATATTTTCAAAAAAATAAAAAATAAAAATGCTTGTACAAAAATCAATGAATATTTCAGTATTTACAGTTGAACAACAACACAGAATCTGAAGAGGCAATGGACCATTCCATCAAATGGATGGAAACACTCTCACACTGGCAGATCATCATTTTTGTTATGCCATCAACCCACTGGCAAACAGTGCATAATAGGATGCTAAAATCAATTCCTGTACACGAAAGGGCTTTTCACACTATGCTTCCACCCAAAGCTGCAAATTTAGCGCAATTCACAATTTGGAATATCGTATTAAAACATTTGCGAATAAAGCACTGTTTCCATCCAGCGAGACGAAGAGATCTAAATCATAATTTTCTGATAAACTGGCACCATCAAAAAGTAAAAATAAGAAAAAAGGTAATTTGCTTCAGTTAGAAGACGACATTATTGCCAGTGGTATATTATAATTATATACCATATAATTACCAAAACAACATTTCAGATGCTGTGCAGCAAGACTGATTTACTCGTCCAGTTATGCCATCCCATCACGCACAACTGACCAGTTGAGCGCATACATTTTTATGCACATTCCTAAAATTTATGTGCATCTTGGTATTTCCATTCAGTGTTCATGCGATATCCCAGAATGTGCATAAAGGTGGATGGAAACGTGCTTCACCCTGGGTTATCATTATTCTAAATGCTTTTTAGCCTGCGGTTAAAGAAACATTTCCAACTTGTAAATTAGGTTATGAAACCATGGACCAGAGCAGGGTGTTGGTTAAATGTTATGATTACGTGGTTAGCAACAACGATAACCTATCACATGAGCTATATTTATGTGCTTTGCACAGTCACTTCATGTTGTATTAAATTTACCCCGCAAATAAGAACTTTTAAACTTATGAATAGCCAAAAATAATTGTGGGTCAATCCTGGATATATAATGAGTAGTGTAATAAATTATATATATAAATAAAAAAAAAAAACTTTACACAGGCTTAAAAATTTCATATGTTTAAAAAAAAACAAAAGATATTTTAGAATGAAATCATTGAAGCTGGAACTTTTCCAAAGGTTTATTTTTGAACCCTAAATCATAACCAAGAAAGGAACTGATTTTTTTTCTTCTCTCATTCATACATAGATGCCAAGAGGAAAAACCTGCAAACCTAAATTCCAGGCCAGTAAAGCAGAGAAGTTCTCATTATCTGGCTGTACCAGCGTAAAGAAACACCGCCCGACATACTGCGGCATCTGCACAGACAAGCGCTGCTGCGTACCCAATAAGTCCAAAATGGTAAACATAGAGTTCCACTGCAAAGGAGGATCTAACATACGCTGGAAGATGCAGTGGATCACTTCCTGTGTGTGTCAAAGGAAGTGTAACGATGCCAATGACATGTTCTCAGAGCTGCACTTAATATAAAACACATACAAACAGGAAGTACACAATGCTTAATGTAAGCTATAGCATATGTACAGTTATGGCCAGAAATACTCTATGCAAGTATATGAACAAAGACAAGTGATTTGTCAAAACACTTAAATTTTACGGCCCTGTAGTAAATTCTTAATGTCTGTTCATGCGCTATTGAGACAATAAACCTCAGTACTTGAGTGAGACCGAGCTAAATTCAACTGTCTGTGCCATTAAACCGAAGGTGTTGTTATTCAGGTAACTGCATGCTTTTAGAAAATCTAATGGCAAGGTTTAAACTGTTGCAAGTGTGCACTATGTATAATCACACTGTTTATACTACAAAATGGCATGTATACGTATCTGAATTGGGATGCACC
The DNA here is from genome assembly GCA_033026305.1 of Cirrhinus molitorella. Classification (NCBI taxonomy): domain Eukaryota; kingdom Metazoa; phylum Chordata; class Actinopteri; order Cypriniformes; family Cyprinidae; genus Cirrhinus; species Cirrhinus molitorella. The sequence continues at coordinate 16,818,868 of CM065133.1, read as the reverse complement.
TAAAGCATCCCTTGGGTCAAAGCAGAGAATGCAGTGTGTACTTGTTTTGCTTTATGAATTCGTCTATGCGTTGATGTGTCTGCGTTCACATATTTGAGTAGAGTATGATTTGGGCCTAAACGCACAACTGTATAAACAAATTAAAACTAGTGTTTTATTCTGTTTGGAAAACAGCAAGTAAAGAAGATGGGAGATATTATGTAAACACTTAAATGAAGAAATATCATGTTAATACATGTTTCACATTCCTCTGACTCATGTATAGCAAATTCTCAGGTCACAGGTAGTCACATGGGTGTGAAGAACCTGTAGAGACTTTGAACTTGTTTAAGACAGATCTACCATCAGTTTAGAGGTTAAGCAACAGCATATACTTCTGAAAAGTACCTTTTTTTTGTCTATAAAAATTGTCTATAAAAAAAAGTACACTAGCCATTATTCTGAGCAAAATTCAACCAACTAGGGGTCACTACAGAAACAGGAATATTCGTGAAGGTTAAAACATTTTCTGAACTGTAGAAAGACAGCATTAATGTGGTGCAGTACAGGAAAGTTAATATCAATATAAATAATATATCTAGGAACAAATTGTATGAGGAGTCATATGATCTTGGAGTGTTTGTACTCCCACTAGTAGCTGGCACATTGCTGTGCTTTTTTTTAAAGCTGAACCCTCCTGAGCTTGCAACAAATTGTCAGCTCTCAATGTGAAAATGCATGACTTCCAACTTGTAATAAAGCTCAAAAAGAAAGATGTTTAATAAATTTATTGGACTGTTTGATTCATTTTATTAATTAAATTTTTGTACGCATTACAACAAAACACTAGCTACAGTACATATAATATATATTATTTCTACTACTACTTGGGATGTGCACTCTGAAGAGAGTAAATTTTGATTCAGCAAAATTACATGACTTGATGAGGTCAAATTTAGTAAAAACTATACAAAAATTCTTTATAATGGAGACTTAACTTTCGCCTACATTCAGCACATACAGTCATGGCCAAAAATATCGGCACCCTTGCAATTCTGTCAGAAAATGCAACCCTTCTCCTAGAAAATTATTGCAGTTGCAAATGTTTTGGTACTCACATGTTAATTTTTTGTTTGCATTGGAACAACACAAAAAAAAAAAAAAAAAAAAAAAACTGAAAAGAAAAGAAAAAAGTCAAATTTGATAAAACCCCAAAAATGCAGTGGACAAAATTATTGGCACCCTTAACTTAATATTTGGTAGCACCTCAGGGCATCCCAATGGGGGAAGACCTGTCGAGGCAGGGGCTGAGGTCCAGGGACTGGAGACTCCACCACCGAGGAGGTCCATTTGAGTCCATTAAAAAGAAATATTTCTTAATTTAAAACAGCAAACACTTTTACTGAAATCTTTGTTGATCATCATTAGCACACATGTACTAAAGCGCTTAGTAAAGAGACTATCACTGCATCAGCAAACACACAGTTACTGTCTTTAAATAAAGCAGCAAAACATCAGTGTTTGTGGCTCATCATTGACTGAAGCACAGGCTCTACTCTCCAGCACAATGGTGACACACAAAACTAAATTAAACTAACAGATCTCTCTTGTGCAAAAACATATCAATACAGTACAGTTAAATATGTACTCTCCTTACCAGGTAAAGACTTTGCATAACTGTTTTTCTAACATTCAGTAATATTTTAGTGAAATTAACTTGTTTTGTAGGCTAAATCTGACTGTTACAGTTTACAGTATATCACTGTTTTTTCCTTGAATTAACGGTAATCTACTGGCAGCTCGGTTGCCAGCAAGATACTGTTTTTTCTACAGCGCTTTGTCATAAATTAATTACAGTTTATTACTGTTAAATTACATTTAATGCTGTTTTTTTCCCATCTTACATCTTTAACCCTTTAAATTCCACAGCAAAATCCTCAGTTTTAAGTGAACAAATAATGTGTCCACACTACAGAGTGTTTGAGTAACACTGAAGGTAATGAGATAATTCTGTGATTAATTAAGTGATGGTTGAGCATTAATGATGAACACCTGCTGTTAACAAGCAGAATCACTGAATGAAAGAGAAACACAAGAACTACAACTGACTTTAGCCACAGACTTAGATGAAATCAACTGAAATAAAAGTAGTAATGAAATGTCTCAAGATCTCAATAAACAACTCCTAAAACAGCATTACCAGCTTCACTTATTACTACACTGACTTTATTTCTGTCAGAAGTCTACAGAAGATCTTATTGACTCTATTGTCTTATTATCTTATTGCCACTACCATGATGGAGATCAGTGTTTACTTTAGTCGGGCTCTTGGACCTTAACATTTTAGCATTAACTTTTTGTTGGCTGCTGTATCAACGTGATTTAATAACACATGGTTTAAAGAGCCAAAGAAAAGGAAAGTCTGATTTTGCTGTTTATGAGTTTGTTTTAACAACCTTACTCTTGATTCACTAGTTCTTATCAGCAGAGAGAAGACTCTTTTATTGAATAGCGATAATAAAAGCAAAATAACGTGAGGAGAACTGTTGTGAAAGACCATAAAAACAAAACTTAAGAAAAAAAAAAAAATCTCTATTGTGATTTGAACACACACACCAAGAATCAACGTATGAATCTCAACGATGGTGATAATCGCAAAAGAACGCAAAAGAAAAAACACATAGTAGGAATACAAGAAAAAAACTGAAAAGAAAAGAAAAAAGTCAAATTTGATAAAACCCAAAAAATGCAGTGGACAAAATTATTGGCACCCTTAACTTAATATTTGGTAGCACCTCAGGGCATCCCAATGGGGGCAGACCTGTCGAGGCAGGGGCTGAGGTCCAGGGACTGGAGACTCCACCACCGAGGAGGTCCATTTGAGTCCATTAAAAAGAAATATTTCTTAATTTAAAACAGCAAACACTTTTACTGAAATCTTTGTTGATCATCATTAGCACACATGTACTAAAGCGCTTAGTAAAGAGACTATCACTGCATCAGCAAACACACAGTTACTGTCTTTAAATAAAGCAGCAAAACATCAGTGTTTGTGGCTCATCATTGACTGAAGCACAGGCTCTACTCTCCAGCACAATGGTGACACACAAAACTAAATTAAACTAACAGATCTCTCTTGTGCAAAAACATATCAATACAGTACAGTTAAATATGTACTCTCCTTACCAGGTAAAGACTTTGCATAACTGTTTTTCTAACATTCAATAATATTTTAGTGAAATTAACTTGTTTTGTAGGCTAAATCTGACTGTTACAGTTTACAGTATATCACTGTTTTTTCCTTGAATTAACGGTAATCTACTGGCAGCTCGGTTGCCAGCAAGATACTGTTTTTTCTACAGCGCTTTGTCATAAATTAATTACAGTTTATTACTGTTAAATTACATTTAATGCTGTTTTTTTCCCATCTTACATCTTTAACCCTTTAAATTCCACAGCAAAATCCTCAGTTTTAAGTGAACAAATAATGTGTCCACACTACAGAGTGTTTGAGTAACACTGAAGGTAATGAGATAATTCTGTGATTAATTAAGTGATGGTTGAGCATTAATGATGAACACCTGCTGTTAACAAGCAGAATCACTGAATGAAAGAGAAACACAAGAACTACAACTGACTTTAGCCACAGACTTAGATGAAATCAACTGAAATAAAAGTAGTAATGAAATGTCTCAAGATCTCAATAAACAACTCCTAAAACAGCATTACCAGCTTCACTTATTACTACACTGACTTTATTTCTGTCAGAAGTCTACAGAAGATCTTATTGACTCTATTGTCTTATTATCTTATTGCCACTACCATGATGGAGATCAGTGTTTACTTTAGTCGGGCTCTTGGACCTTAACATTTTAGCATTAACTTTTTGTTGGCTGCTGTATCAACGTGATTTAATAACACATGGTTTAAAGAGCCAAAGAAAAGGAAAGTCTGATTTTGCTGTTTATGAGTTTGTTTTAACAACCTTACTCTTGATTCACTAGTTCTTATCAGCAGAGAGAAGACTCTTTTATTGAACAGCGATAATAAAAGCAAAATAACGTGAGGAGAACTGTTGTGAAAGACCATAAAAACAAAACTTAAGAAAAAAAAAATCTCTATTGTGATTTGAACACACACACCAAGAATCAACGTATGAATCTCAACGATGGTGATAATCGCAAAAGAACGCAAAAGAAAAAACACATAGTAGGAATACAAGAAAATAAATAGACAATTCAGCAGCATAATTTATTCATGCCGCAATGCATGCTGGGAGTCATGAATGAGCGTTGTAATGTGCTGGTACCCAGCATGCATTGCAGCATGAAGCTTTTGATTGTCACCATTGTTGAGATTCATATGCTGATTCTTGATGTCTATTTTTGAGTGTTTTTGAAACAGTATTTCAAATTGTTTTAAACCTGCACTGTTATTAATCCTGCATTTCTGATTGTCACCACACTGGTAAAGCTCATAATATAAAGCTCTGGGGAAAAATAAAACATCACTAATGAGTCAAGACTGTTAACAGTATTTCAAATGACCAGCAAAGGTCAAAGTCAGACTACAATATGATGCTTGCAGCAAAATGCTTGCAGCCAACATCACACACCCAACCATAACCATTCTACCATAACTAAATCATTGGAAAATACAGTTACAGCAAAGTAATGTTCAAAAGCCAAAGGTCAGGAGCCCAACTAAAGCAAACACTGATCTCCACAATGGTAATGTCGAGCAAAACTAAAACATCATCATCTAAACCTTCATTCTTAATAAGATCATCTGTAGATGTCTGACAGAAATAAAGTCAGTCTGATTAGAAATGCGTAAAGCTGGTAAGACTGTGTGTTGTTTAAATATTCAGTTGATTTCATTTAAATCTGTGACTGAAGTCAGTTGTAGTCCTTGTGTTTGTCTTGTTTTTCTTTCAATCAGTAAATCTGCTCATTAACAGCAGCTGTTCATCAGTGTCTGAATTCACTCATTAGTTTTCACTGTCTCTGTCAGGTGGACTGTATTAGTAAACTCATGAAGGGAATAGTGAATGAGGGTGTAGGGTGTGATTTGAAACACAGACTCTGAGTGTCGATTTTGAACGCCGTTAATTCACGATATAGCAGCAGGCTACTTTCTCGAAAATGACAAATATTACCCAGAATGCACTGTTTTAATGGAAAACAGCATGTTACTGTCAAAATCTGGCCGTTTTTAACAGCAATTTTTAACAGTGTACGTAACCAAGACGTTCCCCGTCTGTCGTTCACGTTCGACGTTGTGTCGAAGTGACGACACTAGGGGTCCCAGTTGAAAACGCTACAACAAGCGGACCACATCACGAGTGTATGGAGTGCAAATAATAACAGGTCTACGTGTTAAATAAATGCAACTCACCTCTGCGTGACCTTCCAATGCCCAAGAGCTTCAGCCAGCCTTTCCTCACCTTTGGTTGAACATCCTGGAGAACATTGGGCCAGTGTTCGTTCCCCCCGAGGGGGGGGCGGGCACTACGGAGACCACACCCTACCCGGAGGGAGGTTGTTGTGTGGAAAATACACCTGAGGGCTCGCACTAGGGGAGTGCTACAAAGGGAAGATCCTGAGACAGGCTCCGCATAAGGAGAGACTGCTGAACTCAGGATCGGAGACAAACACCGCATCTCTGGGAATATAAGTGGAAATACACACATGGGGCCGCATTTAGGAGCCACTACATGTGGAGCACCAACCTAATATGAGAGTTCACAAGAGGCAACCTAACCTCATATTAGATTCTGATAGCTAGTTCCTCCGCCGAACATAGCTACGTATAGTGTGCTTCAGTGATGGATTGGGTGGTTCAGGGTTCACTTCAAGGAAACTTACTGAACAGAGCAGCGTGATCGCCCAATTGGGGGGATGACGCTGTAGCAAGCTTCTACACCATCCCGGAGTCACACCGGACTCCGGGGGCCCTGTTTCCGTCCAGGGACTGCAAAATGTAATAGGTGTAGCCCAACCTGCAGCTCTTATGGATGTTTGTTAAGAGGTCCCGATCGCTAGGGCCATCCACGACCACGATGCCCCCGGTCAGGTGGAGCTCACCTCCGACGGGGCAGGGTATACCTCCGGTTCGGTTCTTGTAAGAAGGCTGCAGCATTCTACCCCGGGCCGCGTGAGTAGAATGCAGCTGAGCCTAAGCAGGCACCCAGCGCGTGGATTGTGGAGCCGAGTCAGGTAGCTGAAAGGCCGCAGCACTCTACCCCGAGCCGCGTGAGTAGAATGCTGCTGAACCTAAGCAGGCGCCCAGCGCGTGGAACGTAGCCGAGTTAGATAGTTCAAAGAAAGCCAGTGAGAGGGATACCCATCCTTTAGACTCTCCAAAAGACTTCGCGAAGCCATCTTTTTCTGAGAATGGGGACATATGTGTCTGACTGGGTAAAAACACTGTGGTTGGAGGTGAGAAGCCCCAAGGCCATCGAGTGTTTTTGCCCGCTGGATTCGTCAGATAATATATGACCGGAGGATCGCCTGAGCTCAGGAGATCGTCCGGATGACGAATGCCGTGCTGCCAACCCTGTGGGAACACAGGGAAATATGGTGAGTTTCGTAAACCGACAGTGACCGGCCATCCCGTGGGGGGCCAGAAACAATCCAGGTAGAAGGGATGGTTCTAAGACCAAACATAGCAATGCGCCGGAGCGCTAGATAGGCTGGATCCCCTTCCCATCCCCCAACGGGTGAGGATCCAGATAACAGAGAACCTTCTATGCCTGGGAGGTATGTCAGTGAGACGTGGCACCCCCGCCTTAGGCCCCTGTCGCCCAGAGGACGGGATGGTGCTGCCGGTTTTGATAACAGAGTGTTGTCCCGGGGAGCAGGGCTAACCTGACCGCAGGAGGAACACTGGAGGTCTGTATCTTCGCCATGAGGAAAACTGTCACTTTTTGTGGTGCCCAAAAGACTCGCCTGGAGAAATGGGGCGCTACCAACGTGGCGTATTTCCCAGTTTAAGCCACCGATGGCGCTCCTGGACCACCGTAGTGGACATCGCTCTACCCAGAGCCTGCGTTGCGACATTTGATGCTCGGAAGCATAGACAGAACTGAACGCAGTTCCTGCGACACTCTGAGGCGAGATCCCCCTCGTGCAGTTCTTATAACACTTTGTCTGGCAGCCAGTAGGATGGCAAAAGTGTGCATGGTGGACACAGCCTGTCCAGAAGACGTGAAACCCCCTCACGCTCTGGACGAGAGCCTACGTGGTCCCACCAGGGGGCAGAGCATCAGATATGCAACCGCTGTACTGAAGCGCCCACCCGCCTGGAGAATCCATGAAGCCCCTCGCGCTGGACCGCCGTCGAGGGAGATGAGGGAGGAAGACCTGATATATCGTGTTTCAGCCGAAAAAAGGCCTATCACAATATAGTCAATCTCGTACGTTACCATGAGCCATGAACACACAGGATGAGGCAGAAGGTTTTTCCCTGCTCAAACCTGATGTGTTTCGGTTATCTTGTTTAACCCTTTGACGCGTACGATCACACCGGTGTGATCAGTCTTGGCTGGTCCCTGAAGCGTACGATCACACTGGTGTGATTCGAACGTTGAGCGCACCACGTGATCAGCTGCTGAATTCAAATCCGATTTGGCGCTTTGACTGGCGCTGAGCTCTTGTCATATTATCACAACTATTAAGTGTTTTCAACCATATAATGCTTATTTTAGGTTCCACACATTTAAATGCACATAAGTACTAGCAAAACCATACATTTATAGTTTGTTAAAACACACGCTTATGTCTATAGAAGCGGCAATAATGATCTTACAAATATAATCTGACGACATGTTTTATTAATATCATATCAACATTGTGTAGGTAACTGTAAAGTTTACTCCGCTCTTCCCCCTGCTCACCGGTGACTTCCTTACTCGGGAGGAGAGGATGAATTTGCGTGTTGCCGCTCGGATTCAGCGTGAACTAACATGGCGGCGCCCATCACCCAGCATAGATTCATTATAGAACTATTTAAACTTCCAAATACATTTACCGGCACATATTTCAGAATCGGAATATCAGATGTTTCATAATATAGTGAGCATGTTTGTGAATATGAATAATACAAAAAGAAAAACGAAATAAACGCGATCATGGCGGCGCGCATCACCCGGCATAGATTCATTATAGAACTATTTAAACTTCCAAATACATTTACAGGCACATATTTCAGAATCGGAATATCAGATGTTTCATAATATAGTGAGCATGTTTGTGAATATGAATAATGCAAAAAGAAAAACGAAATAAACGCGATCAATGTGTCTTACAGCTCTATTGTGGCTGCGGTGTGCCACGTGACAAGCACGACGCGTCGCCATGGAAACAATAAAGCAATACGTTCTAAAATAACGGTCGCCTAAAAAAACTCACCTTGGGGGGCTCAGCTAGAATATTTTAAACTCACGTGTGAAAGGGTTAAGCACGGCCACCACTTCAGCGTCTGCTCAAACTGAGACTCGCCCCCCAGCTTTGCTCAGTCGAAGCATCAGCTTCCCATGGTTTAAGCCCTCCCTCCGATGCTGCAGCCAACCTCTCAACCAGTTTTAAGGTTTTGAACAGAGTAAAGTTGTAAAAAGAACTAATAATCTGTTCAAAAACCTAATCGGGGGTCACATCGCAGCGGCCCTCGTACCCGGAAGTAGAAGGGTCGAACGGAAAGCGGTCGCGGTGAGCAAACCCGTAGTTATGTTCCCTTCTGCAGGCAGAACACAAACTATCAACGAAGCAATGTATCAGCGTGAGACTAGCTCAGCCCTGAGCACAACGATCGCGCCGACTGTTATTGTTTACGAGGAAACTGCAACCAGGAAGACTCGGATGGAAAGGCATTATGTAAACACACAATCCATCCGAGTCGGCTCTTTCAGAGAAATTACTCCTTTTCAGGAGGTAATGCGCACCAATTTCATTGGCCTTTTCTCAAAGCTGTCAGAGGTGTTCGGGCTCCCTAGAGCGACCCCTAGTGTCGTCATTTCGACACAACATCGAAAGTGAATGACAGATGGGGAACAATTGACTCCAAGCAAATATGCAATATGCTTACAAAATAAGTTACACTTTTTTTTTCTCTCTCTCTCTCTCTTGGCCACAACTATATGGAAGTTCATTGACATTTCAACTGACCTGCTGGCCATTTCAGAACTCTCCAGCGCTTTGTTTGTAACCATTTCTGCACAGGTGTGTCTAAATACAAGTTACAGGGGCATCATCTGCTTGAAAACCAATAGCCCTTTTTCACAAGAATCTGAAATCACATGACGCAGGGTAAAGATAGTTCCGCTAGAAGTCTGCGGCCATTATGTTGTATGCTCCTGTTTCAAATTCCACCTCTTACCTTTTCTGTTTTGTCTTTTTTCCAAGTTGCTGTTATATAATCTACAAAGAAACTTCTTTGTAGCTTATATGGCCGCTCAGATCTTGCTCGAATTTCCCGGCAGGTATTTTTATTGCACCAACTGTCCTATAGGCTCATTCAACAATTCCCCTGCTCCTTTTAATATATGACAAGCATTCATTTATATACGTAATTTATGTAAAAACTAAACTCCAAGTACATATGCACCGTTACACACAGGAACAAATATATACATTTAACGTGTCAGAATTAGTTATAATATGCTTGAATATGGGATCTAATGTTGCGCAAATACATGCTATTGCCTACATTTTAAAAAAGTAGGACTGACTTTAAAAAATGTCAACAATATGTTGATTATCTCAACCTAACGAAACGCTGAAACCGCTGAGCATGTATGAATCGCACAAGATTCAAGCATTAAAACTAATTCTGACAGAATAAAATAATGAAACTAAGACATTTATTTTCAAGACCTCATTATATAGCTACATCAGTTGAATTAGAGCAACTTAATATACAACAAAGTTCTAATGGGTATGTGAATACTGTGTATATTACAGACTTTAGCCCTTACCAAAATTAACTATGGGTCTACTACTAATCAAACCAAAACTGCAGTTATTCCATGATTTTGTTACAAAATCTATAGTTATACTGATTTGTGTGGTTTCACAAATAGTAATAAAACTAACCTGCTTTTACTGTTTCGCAAATTGGAGGATCAGAGCTGTCAGTCGATTCTCCAGCACACCGGCAAAAAGAGTTTTTACATGGAGTGTGACAATGCACAGCTGCACCAGACACGAACAATATATAACCGAATATAAGCGCCGTCACTAACTAGACTAACTAGTTCTTAAAATTAGCTCTTTAGCTCTTAGCTCAAGATTTAATTCTTGCAAAGACATTGATGCCCACGCGGGTGCTCGTTCGACTGTTACCGGAAAAACCTTTACCCTGCGTGCAGCTACACCGGAAGCCAAAAAACTGGAAGTGTGAAAAAGGCTAATTATTTCTTACAGTTTTGGACAAGGTACCAATAATTTTGTCCAGTCCATTTTTGAGCTCTGGGTGAAATTTTATTAAGTTTGACTTATCTTCTCTGTTTTTTTGTGTTGTTCCAGTACAAACAAAAACAATAAACATGTGAATACCAAAACATTTGCAATTGAAACATTTTCTGAGAGAAGTGTTGCATTTTCTGACAGAATTGCAAGGCCATGACTGTATAAAAATGCCCATACACAGGACGCGTTCACTCTATCAGCATGCACACACTACAGAACACATTCACTATAGAAAAAGTACAAAAAATGGAATGCAAATGAATGCAACAAACTGCCTCATCTACAGATGGGCTCTTTAAATTAATTATTCAAAATACAAGGTAAATTAGGGAGCGACTCTTGAGTACTGAACTCCTGTCAAGTCAGTTGCAACAAAAATAGTGCACTTACTATGATTATTACAGTTGTATATAGCCTTTCTGAGGTGAGTTTTTTCACTGATTTGATTAATGAGTCCTAGGCAAGAGGTGGACAATAATATATATATTTTTAAAAAAATATGGATGCCCTGCATCAACTGATTATAAAGTATCAATTAAACCAAAAAATACATGTACTGTAAATTCACAAACAAATCATCTGTCAAAAGGTCAATGCAGAGCCATATTAAATAAAGACGAGAGTTTAAGCTTTGTGCTGACTGTGCCAGTGCCAAGGCTATAGAACTGAGTGTGTATATTAATCTGCAGTAGTTTCAGATGATGTGTCATTTTTTGTTTTACTGATGTGTAATGACAAATGAATCTGTGCTTTTTCTTCTATTAAAACTACATTAATCAGGTTTGATATAATGACTATTTTATTAACTTGTTTATATATAAAAAAAAAAAAAAGTAATAATTTTTTTTACAAGTTAAGGGATAGAGCTCAATCCTGTCAATCTAGTGTCACCAAACAGAATAGTCTATTACACTGTAGGTAGTACTTCCAGATCCACTCAAAATTCACACCACTGGCTGAGATAATGTTTCTATGTCTATAAAAAAAAGAGATATTTTACATCAAGAAATCATTGGTTCAAACATATTAAAGACTCATTTTATGTACATGTAGAAATGTTTGATCACTTTGTCTATTATACACACAAGTCAGGTGGCAATGGTAAGCCTAGGTGCGTTGGGCATTAGAGGGCTTTCCAGGTGTGTGTATTCTTCAATTAGAGCTGAGATTGATGATAGTGCTTCATTGAATCCAGCTAACTCCATGCCGTCAACTGCTAGATAGTGATGCAAGTGAGCCTGTGAGAAGCACAACAAACACATGTAGCTTTTATTGAAACGCATCAAAAGGTAAAGTAAACTGTATCTGGTATTTAATTCAAAGAAAACTTTTGTATCTTCTGTTTGGGTTGCCCTGTCACAACACAACATAGCACTAATACAACATGTCAATAACAACTGCGGGAATAACTTTTGACTGATGTTCATTCATTCAAAACAAACAAACAAACTTACTCTTACATCCAACAACATTTGTAAGGAATAACTGATGACAGGCTGCTTAATAATTTGAAAACTAATGCACACCTGAGGTGTAATGGCCATAATTCATCAACAGTGTATCATAAGCAATCTAAATTCATGGTATTCATTAATTGCAAATTGCGAGCCAGTAGTAGAACTTGCAAGAGTGCCTCATTTTTACTGTATTGATGTGAAGTGCAAATATATTTTATGAAATCATAGCCTTTTATAGTTTATATCACGTTGTCTGTTTTTCCTTTGCCAAATTTAAGACATCTTAATATAAATAATAAAGTCATTTGGTTATTTTATTTAAGAGTTTTTATTACCTTAAACCTAAAAAATATTTTAGCAATGTTTGGTAAGATTAATGCTGCTCAGTTTACACACTTCACTTTTAACTTAAAAGCCCAACACACAACATAAAACCTTTACTCTTCCCTAAACTCCCTCTGTCGCTGTTGAGAGAACCAGTGCATGTATTTGCATTAAATATAATCTAAATGTAATGTGATTTGCTAGTGATATGCTATGCAGTGGTGCTTTCAGACACACCTTTCTACGGTACAGCTTCACAAAACGCTCTTTTAGTTCAAAGAAGGTGGATTTCACGCAAGTGTTGTTGGCTAAGGCCAACAGAGAATGTGAGTGACACACAGGAGGAACTGAACACAGACTAGTTTTCCATCCTTCCTGATTCCATGGGACAAATGGAAGTGTGGGCCTTAGCCTAAGAAAAAAAAAATAAACAGAAAAGATTATTCTGAACTTGAAAGTGAATAGAGACTTAAGTACATTATCATGGATTATTTACAGATTGTATATTTATATTACATACAGAGATAAGCTGTTACAAAACCTACTTAGCATTTTATAACATCACTGGAGTGCTCCTAATGCAAAGCCTGAAAAATGCTACAGAAACAGTACAAAAATTTTCTATATAGATTAAATAATGACCATTTTACCCACATTTGTGCCTATAAGGAGAATTGTGATTAATTGTGAATTGTGATATTTCCACCTGGCACTAAGTCTTCAGTGATCCGATCACAAGTGGTCAGACGAGACACACTATCATTTACACCTGGTACTAAAAGGGACAATTCATTCAAAAATGAAATGGCCTAATCTGTAAGGGCAACCAATAACAGAATTTAGTTTTTGAGTAAAATCTAAATAGAATAAAAACAATATGGATATTGAAACTGGAAATATACAAAAAGTACAAAACATTTTCCCATAATTGAAGTGGCCAATGACTCTGTAAATATTACATTTATATTGATACTTTTTATTCATTTTCAAGTTAGTTTAATTATGCTAGGATTTTCTGTTCCCCCATTTCTTGAATTTGCAAGCCTCCATTAATGGTCTGATAAATGTATGTCTATAATGCATCCAGTTGATGCAAATCCATCATAGCAACAAAGAGCTTTAATCCCTGCACTATACATCCCTTTCATTAGATCACGCAGTGCATCAAAACAGCTGTATGTAGATTGAATACGAGGCAGTTTACTAGGGTTTAGAGAGAGCCACAGAGTGAGAAAAATGTATATCAGAATGAAAAACAATATATAAGACAAAACAAGAGAGTAAATCAAAATAAGGGAGAGACAAACCGTTCAATATTCCGGCGCAGATCTGACAACTGAACATTTCCACGCAGCATAAGAGCACAGGCCAGATACAGGTTGTGTTTGGGGTCGGCTCTGATTAGCTGATGCTCCTTACTAAACGCGTCTGAGAACATCTGATCAAGCCTACAGAATACAGCACAGAATCCATTTGGTGATGACAAACATGAAAAGGGTTTTCCATACAACATATCCTTTCCATGCAGGGCTGTTTGCATGGGGGACACCTGGGAACATTATTCAATGACCTGTACTGAGCAGGCACCCTCTAAGGTTCTCTGTGGCAGAGCCATTTCAATCCTGGAAGGTCACACTGCACTTTTTGTTTCACTGACTTGCTTTCATATGCACGCAAATGTGGGAAACCAGAAACGTGCTGAATGAAACAAAATAGTAGTATATTTTGTATAACATTATTACATATTGTACCATTTGTTTTTAAAAAAAAAGATGATGCAGGTCTGGAGTCTCTTAACTGTGCATTCCCCAAACCAATGGATTTCAACCTGTTCCCGGAGCACCTCCAACTGCACATTTTGCATGTCTCAAGCACACCTGAAGTCAAGTTGCCTTCATGGAATGCAATTATGGAAGCTCAACTATGGCAACAGTTTAGATTCTGCTGTAAAGCGGCTCTAAAAGACATTTGTGTCATTATTTAGCTCAAGTCAGTTCAGATCAGAAACAGTGTAAAGTTAATTAGTCAACTATAAACAGTTCTACAAAAGGAAGCATTTACATTATTCAGATTGCGTCGCGTCGATGTTGAATCAATTCCGCTTAGAGCAGCCAGCATAAATTTCAAATTGTAAACTTTAAATATGATATGTATCAGCTGTATGCAAAGTGCCAACATGTGGTTTTCAACCATTGATTCAAAATGGTTAAAATGCAACAAATTTTACTATTTTGCCTATTTTTTTCATGTACAAAAAAAAAACACTTTTTAAATACAATTGTAAAGACTATTCAAATACAATTGTAAATACAATAAACAAACTAATACAATCAGAATGAATACAATCAACGATTCCATAATTAATGATCTCCTTAAGTCTTATTTAGCCTTTGTCACGCAGATCTTTTTTCTTGCTTCCAACACATGGAATGTGAACTGACTGTTCACTTGCTGCCTAATATCCTACCCTTTTACAGGTGCCACTTTAACTATATAATCAATGCTATTCACTTCACCAGTCAGTGGTTTTAATGTTGTGGCTTATCAGTGTTTATTCAGTATTTATTCACTATATAAAATTGAAATAAGCATAGCTACAAAATTACAACATTCAGAAACATACATGAAATATAACTCAATTTCTTGTTGATAGGCAGGTATAAAAGTAGACAATGAGAAAGTGGGTAAAATTTTCTGAAAATGTATAATGACAAACCTGCGTGGTGGTACGCTGACATCTGCAAGTGTGTATAAAGGAGTTAGACTGGACAAAAGGTAGTGTAACCGCGGGAACGGAACAAGGTTCATGGCTATCTCATTCAGATCCATGTTGAGAGACCCCTCAAACCGTGCTGAACTGCAAGATAAGAAATTAATTAAATATATTTAATTAAATTTGTAAGAAAATCTAATTAAATTAGTGATCAAATGTCAACGACAACAGAGGACCAGTTATACTGTTTTCTAAAGCTTTTTACTTTTAAGACTTGTTCACTTTCCAATTAATTAACATCATAGCGTTATTAGAAATTATCCACCAATCGGAGACTATAAAACAGAACAAAATAGCTCAGCAGATATTGTCCATTCTCACAAAGCATTTAGTACCTGGTAATATTAAGAAGTAGATTGGCCACAATGTTGTTCATGGCATCAAAAGGTTTCTCTACCTTCACCACCCCTCCTTGTCCCGAGATGATGGTACAGTCTTTCTTAATGGTACAGCCTGGTTTGCCAGTGTTGGACATATGCTGTATCTTACCAACAATATCCACTAGAGACTAAAGGATAAAGAATAATGGTAGAGAATAATAATTTAAATTTTCATGATATATGGACCATCATGCCATTCAAAAACTGTAAGACGGCTCTCCTTATGTGAAACCACATGTTTCACATACATCTATTTATTTGTGGCGGTCCACCACAATCATCAAAACTGACCGCCACAAATAGATTTTCCAAAAGGCTTTTACTTTGTTGAATAAAAATAAGCACCGCATGCTTTAAAATCAAAAAGTGGCATGCAGACTTATATAAATGTGTCTTTGAAGGGAACCAACTGTCTTTAGAAAAGCTTTGATGTCATTTTCATTTTATTTTGCCTGTAACGCCTGATAAACTTTCATTTGTGAGCACTGCCCTGCTTTGTGTACAGCTGTTAATGAGAAAAACAACTGGTTCTGCCAATCCAAGCACCGCTTTCTGACAGAGAATGAATTTGCATTTGTAATCATCCCATCTGCTGTTTTGATTCAGACCAAAACAAAAATCTGCCATTGTTTTTCTGCATATATATACACATACACTGACCAAAATATAAATGCAATACTTTTGTTTTTGCCCCCATGTTTCATGAGCTGAATTTAAAGATCTAACACTTTTTCTATGTACATAAAAGGCCTATTTCTCTCAAATATTGTTCACAAATCTGTCTAAATCTGTTAGTGAGCACTTCTCCTTTGCCGAGATATTCCATCCACCTCACAAGCATGGCATATCAAGATGCTGATTAGACAGCATGATTATTAGGCTGGCCACAACAAAAGGCCACTCTAAAATGTGCAGTTTCGGCCACTCTAAAATGTGCACACAGCTTCGATTGTGTGGTTTCAGACTTTGATAAAGAATGTGCTGTTTTTCGTCTTGAAGGTGGACAAAAGAAGCATTTTCAAACATTTTAAAGTTCTCTCAACCTTTTTTTGATATATTTAATTTGTATAATATTTGTAAAGTAATTGGCTGACAGTTAAGCTACTGCAATGTATGTGTATAATTTCTATTTTTTCTTGTGTTTTTAAGTACTCTTTTTCCTGCAAAAGAAAAAAAAAAAAAAAAAGAAAGAAAACTCAAAACCAGCCTAAGATTGTTGGCTGTTCTTAGCTGGTTTAAGCTGTTCTCCCAGCCTGGCCAAGCTTGTTTTAGCTGGCTGGTCAGCTGGTTTCCCAGCCTGTCCAGTTAACGAAGTGGTCATGGTTGTAGTTTATTTACAAAAAGTACATATGTCAGAGTATTGTAATAATAAAATATAATACATTTTAAATGTCCTTTTAAATTAAATTAAATTAAATTAATGAAACAAGAGGTAGAAAAGACATTTTACCACCAATTCTCTTTATTTTAGTTGTAATAACAAGGCAACACAATAAACTATAAAAACAATCGTATAAGTATCAGAACAGAAGCATGAGACTTTAAAATGTCTTTAAATATCAAACAATTAAAATGTATTACATTACAGTCACAAACATTAGGTTTACAACAAAGTAGTTAAACAGAAAAAATGCTCTGATACAGACTGAAATGTTAGAATGCAAAGTATATGTATTAAAAATAGTGATATACTGGTGAAGAAGGGTCTTCCTAGATGAACCAAAGGTGCTGACTAGGCTAGGTGATGTGTCTGCACTTGCTGAGTGTGGCTTTGATGGTAAGTGAGGGTTGGATGGTATTGATAAAATCCTGAACTGTGTGGTTGCTGACTGCTTGTGAATGGTTGGGTTGTAGTGTGACTTTGCTGCATGTTTTGTTGTTGTTCTTCTAGATCTGACAGGTAAGTCAGTATATAAACCTGTGCCCTTGTCTGGATCCGGGGACATAGTCTTGCAAGTTAAGGTACAAAGCTGAGAGCAAAACAGTACATTTTGTCTCCTTTTTTTTGGAATATATTGTGCAGGTGTTGTGGATAGATCATTTTCATCTTTCATCTTTCTTTTCTTCTGTCTTGTTCTGCTCCTTCTCCCAGTGTGAATGCACTCATTTGTTACCACTAACGCCAAAAAAACAAAAAAACAAATGCGGTGCTCACGCTTTCGGTGTGAAACGGGTGTAAAACTGCACATTTTAGAGTGGCCTTTTATTGTGGCCAGCCTAAGGCACACCTGTGCAATAATCATGCTGTCTGATCAGCATCTCGATATGCCACACCTGAGAGGTGGATGGATACATTATGCTCACAAACACAGATTTAGACAGATTTGTGAACAATATTTGAGAGAAATAGGCCTTTTGTGTACATGGAAAAAGTCTTAGATCTTTGAGTTCAGCTCATGAAAAACGGGGGCAAAAACAAAAGTGTTGCATTTATAATTTTGTTTATTGTATATATGTGTGTATTTATTCCTTCTGGTCCTCAAATGTGATTGGCTAATAATAAGAGTGCGATATTAGAGTCCAACAGAACTCCAATAGACTAAAGTCTATTTGAAAATTGTGAGCTCCAGGGCGTCAGCGGCTGTTCAGTACTCATGAACCCACCAAGAGAAGTCTCACCTCGGCCATCTTCTGGAATTTACCTAATTTAATTCCGACAAAGACGCTTTCCTCAACGGACATTCAAACCAATGTTTTTTGTTAATATGAGACTGAGCTAAAGAATGAATGCTGTATCAGATGCAGACAATCACACTCAGTCTATATTAGAGGTTGCACGGTTTTTCTCTGTCCGATGCCAATATTTAGAAATCAGGGCAGCTGATGGTCAATATATGATGCCGAATTTTTTGTCTGATATGTTTGGCGGATTTTCCTATTCCTATTCTTATTCTTATCTTATAAAATCAAACAGAGTCTGAACTCTACTTACCATTTTAAGTAAAACTCAAAGTGCTCAAGTAATAACTAGTAAAAACTTACTCACTTAGAAGCATTTATCAAGTTTCTGAGAACAAAAAAACTGTAAACTCAAACAATAGTAATGCTAGACACAGTAAAACAGTGGTTTAGTAGACAGTAGTAGTTTTTTTTCACAGTTGTACAGTAAAATTAACTTTAAATATTTTATTTTAATTTATGAAGAAACATGAAAAAAATGGTCAAAATTCCTGATAGAAAATAAAGACTTAAGATGAAAATGATCATCATATAATGGCCATTATATCCTGTAGATGGCAACAGAGGATCGCTGATTAGCTTAGCATTTCCACTTCCTAGTTTTCACATCTTGGTTTTATAATTATAAAATGACAAAATAACACATTTTTGTACTTTTACAGTACTTAATTAATGTTTCGCAAGTAAAATAGTATGAGTTTTATTCGAAAAACTACTTTATTAAATATTGCCTTAAGTTGTATCTTTAACTGTAGAAGCTGCTATATTCAGCCAACACAGACTTGTTGCTGCTGTAGTTTTGTTACTCTGAAATTACTATGCATTAATGCACAGCTCTATTTTGACATCAGCTTGTCAGCTTGTTCCATCATTGCTATCACTGTCAACCATAGCAATGATGAACAATTTAGCGGATTCACTCACGTTTGTCATTTCTGAAATAGTATACGTGGACGTTGGGTCCTCTAAGGAAAACAAAACTTTACATTACATTGTAAATGGATTATGTAGAAAAACCGAGCAAAGACCGCTCCCCCTATATGGCGCAACTAAACAAGCTTACTCACTTTTTCTTGTTATAATTAGTAGGTGTGTGAGCGTGTTTCACCGTAAGGATTTGCATCCCTGCTGCTTATAACTGCTTAAGAGCACACCAACTGCGAGCGATTACCTCGTGGAGGATATGTCAGACCCACAGACACATTTAATGAGAAAAGTAGGGATGCACCGAAATAAAAATTCTGGACAGAAAATGGAATTCTGGATGCACTTGGCCGAAAACCAAAACCAAAAATGCTTTGTAATATATTTTATTCTAAAGTAATTTTTTTAAATTTAACTCAATAATTTGAATGACACAAGACAATAAAATAACCATACTTTTACTAAAAATATCAATAAAACTGTACAGAAAATATAATAATATTAAATATCAATATTTTATTTTTATGCAGCAAAATCAGATATAACTTTATCTAGTTATCCAAATATTGCATAGCTCTACAAAGCTATTCTTAACAGAGCATGTGAGCAGAGCACAGTGGGAACAGATGAGTGGATGGGAGGGTAACGTCATTTTACCAGTGTTGCCCAGTACAGCTGTACTACAGCATTTTACAGTACAGCACAGTAGCGTTGCTGCAAACAGGAACAGGTGAGCATGAGTGCTCATAGAGCAATCAGACTATCAACCTCTAGTCCATCTCTCACTCATAATACTCTTCTCCATATAATACAGCGAGCTTTTAATACAGTAAAACAATAAGCTTTTAATAAAACAACTCAACGTTCCTTCGTTACTAATTCTAAAGTGAAGTTTTGGAATTAGTAATAGAAAGCTTGGGCTTAGCTGTTAAACCAGGGCTATTCAATTAGCTTTATTTGAGGGCTGGATTATTAAATTGAAAATTTGAAATGGACCAGGAGGATTTCTTTCTGGGGGACCTTTAAAATTAGAAATTAAACTGAAATGCATATTCAGCAGTAAAATTAACTAATATTACCAACATCTATAAAAGGTTAACAGTAGTGTTGTCTGTCAATCGATTAAAAAAAAAAAAATTATGTAATTAATCATGATTAATCACATATTAATATATTCATATTCTCATATTTTTCACACTGAATCTCCAGATTAATGTGGAAACAACAAAGACTGAATATTTTTTGTGTGTTTAATGGCATCTTTTTACTAAGTAGCCTATTATTAATGAAGACAAGTATCATCGATACCACAACTGCAACTAATTTCTCTATTGAATGCATTTTTCCCCTCAATTTTAAAAACTAAAAATTGTTTATGCATGAGCTATATAGATTAATCTTTATTCAATATGATAAAAAGATCATTTTTTTGGTTAATTGAGTCTGGACCAAAAAGGAAAACATACACAGTTTCACCTAATCTCATGCTAATCTTGAGTACCTATAGAGTAGTACTTCATCCTTAATATGTCCAAAAATTCTTTAGTTTTATCATACTTATAAAAGAAAAATACAGCTTTCTGATTCTCTCCGGAAAAAGCCGAGCTCCTGGAGGCTATGGAGTCAAGCTGTTTTCCAACAAAAGTCAGAAATCTGATGCAGTTGTACTTATATGACTGGGATCTTTTATCACTGGGACTGCTCCATGTTTTAATAGCAAACGATGTGCAAATCCAGCATCAACCTGGGCCTTGTTTATAAAACATTCGTCACTGAAATGAACACACAAACGCATTTGCTACACTCCGTTGCTGCCCCGGAAAAACAAACTGCACCCACTGTTCGCACAACACTGTGTTCTTTGGGAAGCTGAACATGGTAAACTTTATTCCTGTGGTGCAAAGCAGAATTTTCTTCATCATTACTCCAGTTTTCAGTGTCACATGATCTTTTAGTAATCATTACAATTTATTTGACTCAAGAAACCTTTATTATCAATGTTGAAAACTATTTTGCTGCATCATATTTTATGTGGAAATGGTGATATGCTTTATTTTTCAAGATTTATTTGATAAATATAAAGTTAATGAACAACATTTATTTACATTTATCAAATATATTCATGAAATGTGTTAATGCATTTATCAAATAGAAATTATTTTAAATGTCTTCACTCACTTTTTAACACTTTCATGAATGATGAAATTATTACATTTTCTGTTTTTTAAATCTTATACAAAAGTTTGAGTGGTAGCTATCATTGTTTCCACAAAACTTATTAAGCAGCAAAACTTTTTTTAACATTGATAATAATGAGAAATGTTTCTTAAGCAGCAAATCAGTATATTACAATGATTTCTGAAGAATTATGTGACACTGAAACTTTGTAAACAACAGATTTGTAAACGTTTCTAATGACAAATGTTGCGTTCCCAAATGCAAATGAAAGAATCTCAAACCAAGCACAACGCAGCTCCACTAACAGTGAATCGAAACTAAAAACAGTATTGTAACAGCAGACATGAAGCAGGTCAGACTACAGTCTATTATATAATTACATCACAACCGTTGCGATTTTTATGACAGCACTAAGCAATCTCAAATTCTCAACACCATTCATAAAAAGTTACAGGTTCTAGTAACGCATTTCAGCGCTGATTTGACTCGAATTTGGCACTTTGAATCATTTGAACACTTTCAACGTTAACTGTCCAGCAGATGGCGCCGCAAGCTTGTACAGCGCTCTCAGGACCACTCCGTTCATGATGTTTTAGAAAACAATCTTTTCACAGTTTATTTAATTAATTGCTTGAGCCCATTTCGATTTCAATCCCCCCCTCCCTCCCTCACTCAAAAAAAACAAAAACAACAACTTGGATCTATGTGAATCACATGGGTCATCCCTCAGAGGTCAGAAAATACGGAAATCCGTATCTATACGGAAAAATCACATCCCTGCTAATAGATTGCTGTTGTTGCGTCTCTTTCTCTTTTTTTCGTCTGGTCTGGGCCAGTTGTGGACACAATAATTAGTGCAAAAACAATTCAAGGTTTATGTGTGCCCTGCACATACTCTTCCCTCGGGCCGGATTAAGATGATTGGCAGGCTGGATTGGGCCACCAATTGAATATCCCTGTGTTAAACAGTCAAACTGATATTTGAATCAGTTCTGCACAAAAGAGGGTTCTCCATTGTTGTTTCTTATGTAATTACACATTTGTGCCATCAAAACTGTTGTTTCAATGCATTATTACACTCGTAGACATGAGATATGGCTGTATATCAGCATGCTACAGTTGAATCACAGCAGTCTACTTGAGTAATATTGCTTGTCAGCCAAAAATTTTCTGTTATTTACAAAAATTTTTTAGCAATGATGGAAAAATCTAAAGGCCACCCGTCACTTTGACAGATTACACATAAACACTGAGGGTGATCTATTGTTACTTGTAACTGTAATTACCACCATACAGTATAGGTCTGTGGGAAACACTGGTAACACAAAAGGAATAATTTTTGGAGAATGTTGATACAGCTTTTCGCCACACAGGAAAAGTAGCGGTGAAAAGGTCTGTCAAGTTTTAAACAAGTCTAAAAAGCATAATAAAAGCAGTCCATGTGACTTGTATGTAGGGTGACCACCTGGCAATAGTTCTGTTGCGGGACATATTTGTGATTTTGCAGGACAGTGTGGGACACATGCAAGGGGGGGACACGCTCTTGACATTTGTCATTACAATAACTCCACAGAACCGCCTCAAATGAGCTATTAAAATAAGAAGGAAGTAACATTTGACAGTTGCATCGATTTTTTTTTTATTTGTTAAAATTGACAAAGAATATCGTGTTTTTCCGTCTGCAATCGACCATTTCTGTCGGTGGTGCTAGATCACATGAGGTATGTACAGACCTCATGTGATCTAGCACCACCAACAGAAATGGTCGTGGAAACTACGCTGCAAAAAATAAATAAAATAAATAAAAAGCTTTCTTAAAAAAGCATGCATACATGTTTTCTTAATATTATCATTTAAAAAAAAAAATCAACAGACTCATGAAAATGCGGGACATTTCTTCAGATTGTGACGTGCGGGACAAGGGGTGAAAATGCTGTGCGGACAAAGCAAAGCGGGACAGGTGGTCACCCTACTTGTCTTTCCATCCAGTCCGTCTAGTTTGGTAATGAGACATGTGACATGTGAGCAATGTTGCTTAGCATCATTGACGTCAAATGTGGTGTAACGTGTCTTCACATGCTTTATTAGAATATACATGACCCCAATTAGGATTTGAGAGCTATGATACCAAGAGTAGAGATACCTGGTTATCAACCGGCAAGACACAGTCTGCGTGTTCCGTGAGTTCTTTCATGGCTAGGACACTGTTGTAAGGAGAGGTGATGACATCATCTTCTGCTGTTGGGTAAACAGAGGTCACTATCCGATACACCTCTGGGAACTCGTCTTCTAGAAGCTTCAACACAAATGTGCCTAACCCCGAACCAGTACCTAAACACACAAATGTATCCTTAGGTCAGTCCATATTTCTCAACCACCAACATGGTAACATGACAGACATCAAAAGCTTACCTCCTCCCATAGAATGAATGAGGAAGAAGCACTGAAGGCAATCACAGTGTTCTGCAGCTTTGCGGACCTGATCCACAATCTGCTCTCTGTAGGCCAAGCCATATGTGTGATGCCCGACTGCCCTAAGAGACATAGACCATATATCAACAGTCAAAAAAACAATGCATAACTAAAAATATTCTGTCATTACCTATAGAATAGGATACATATTCTTAGGATACAAAACAGAACTCATCTAACCTGAACTAATCCTTGTATGCTTTAGTTATGATAAAATTTTACATCAGTCTACATTCCTTAAAATGCTGCTCGAGTAGACAGCTCACCAGTTTTTGGAACATGGCTATTAAAAACAGCACCATTAGGGATGCACCGATATGGAAATTTTGGCCGATAACTGATAACTCTTTTATATTTGGAGGCCGATAGCCGATATATAGGCCGATAAATATTTTTTTCTGAGCATGATTGCAAAAACAAAAGGCAAACACATACAGTGAACAACTGATTTTATTTTAAAACCTTAACTTCAGAAAAGTTTGAATTGATCTCTGAACTAGGGATGCTCATATTTACCGTTTAACTGGCAGTAAGTTTAACCGATTTATAATATCAAACGGTTTAAAAGGCTTTTTTTTTCCTCCAAGTATTTTTTTTTTTTACGTTTGCACGGTGAAAGAACAATGCTATACTTAAGAATTTGTTTACTCACAGGCCAGTTGAGACATGTGCAGCATGCCTACTATACAGATATATTTTGCAGAGCAAGCACCTGCTTAACATTCACTTAACTGATGCAGCCTATAAGCAACACAATGGCAAGCGGCAATATTGGATAAGTGGCTATCAGAGAGTGAATCCGTGAGTGAATGGATTCTGAATAGATTATAGCCTAGAAAGTGCGCAATGGGTGTGCGCTCCCTTACAATCACTTGAAAAAGCTGTCACACATCTTAATGTAGTTCAGTGCTATCTCAGAACGTCTTAGGTTACGTATGTAACCCTGGTTCCTCGAAGGGAACGAGACGCTGCGTCGTACACGCCACGTACACCTTCAGGGTGGAGGGAGCCAACCCCGCGGAGAAACGGTCCTGCAGGACCTCAAGAACTGTACCAATCGGGCAATCTACAGGGTTCTGCAGCCGCTGTCCGCACCATGAAGTGAAGAGCTTCCACTTCAGGGCATACAACTTCCTAGTGGCGGGAGCTCTGGACTGGAGTATGGTCTCAACAACCTCGGTTGAAAGACCCGAAGCTATGAGGTGTGCCCCCTCAGAGGCCACGCCCACAGTTTCCACAACTCCTGGCGAGGGTGCAAGATGGTACCTCCTGCTTGCGAGAGGAGTTCCCTCCTGAGCGGAATCTCGAACGGAGAGCCGTCCAGAAGGGCCACCAGGCCCGAGAACCATACTCGGGCCGGCCAAAACGGGGCTACTAAGAGAAGACTGACCCCGTCCTGACGCACTCTCTCCAGAACTCCCGGAAGCAGAGCAATCGGGGGAAAGGCATACAGACGCAGCCTCGGCCATGTCTGTACCATGGCATCCAACCCCAACGGAGCTGGATGCGTGAGGGAGAACCAGAGCGGGCAATGCGTCGTCTGTTGTGACGCGAATAGATCTACTTCCGCCTGGCCGAACTCCTTCCATAGGAGCTCCACCGATTGTGGGTGGAGTCTCCACTCCCCGGGCCTCAGCCCCTGCCTCGACAGGATGTCTGCTCCCTGATTGAGGTGCCCAGGGATAAACATCGCTCTCAGGGAGAGGAGTTTGCCCTGGGCCCAGAGGAGGATTCGTGACCGAAGACCCCCCTGCCGGTTGATATAGGCGACTACCGCTGTGTTGTCTGTACGAACAAGCACGTGGTGCCCCCTGAGGTCTGAGAGGAAATGTTTCAGGCCACGAAACACCGCCAGCATCTCCAGGCAATTAATGTGCCACATGAGATGATGGCCTTCCCACAGACCCTGGGCAGAGCGGCCACTCATGACCGCCCCCCAACCCGTGAGGGAGGCATCCGTCGTTAGCGTTACACGACGACAAGGAGCCCCCAACACCGGGCCTTGAGACAGAAACCGAAGGTCTTTCCACATGTCCAAGGCACGAAAGCATCGCCGCGTGACCTTGATCATACGAAGTGGATTTCCCCTCGGGGAAAACCCTTTGGTTCTGAGCCACCACTGTAGAGGTCTCATGTACAGCAGGCCAAAAGTCACCACGTTGGACGCAGCTGCCATCAGACCTAACAGTCTCTGAAACTGTTTTACAGTGAGTGACTGGCCTTCTCTCACTGCCCTGACTGTAGTGAGGATCGACCCGATACGAGCAGGAGACAGACGTGCCTGCATCGTCGTCGAATCCCACACCACGCCCAGATAAGTGGTCCTCTGTAATGGAGAAAGTACACTTTTTTTGGCGTTCAGTCTTAAACCCAGCTGTTTCATGTGGGCGAGAACGACATCTCGATGCCGAATTGCCTCCTGCTGTGACTGGGCTAGGATGAGCCAGTCGTCTATATAATTGAGTATGCGGATGCCCTGAAGCCGCAGAGGGGCCAAAGCCGCATCCACACACTTGGTGAAAGTGCGGGGTGAGAGTGAGAGACCGAACGGAAGAACCCGATACTGGTAAGCTTCGCCCCCGAAAGCAAACCTCAGGAACTTCCTGTGTTCGGGAAGGATGGAGATATGGAAGTATGCATCTTTCAGATCTATGGTAACAAACCAGTCCTCGGACCTGATTTGAGTCACGATCTGAGCTATAGTGAGCATCTTGAACCGAAACCGTTTGATGGCGCGGTTCAAAAGACGCAGATCTATAATGGGACGCAACCCCCCATCCTTCTTTGGAACAATGAAGTAACGGCTGTAGAACCCGGACTCTCTCGAGAGAGGAGGAACCACCTCGATGGCTCCTTTCCTCAGGAGAGCGTCTACTTCTTGCTCCATCACCAGAGTCTGCTGAGGGCCCACCAAAGTGGGACGGACCCCCGCAAAGCGAGGTGCACGAGACCCGAACTGGATTTTGTAACCTCTTTCTACAGTCTGCAGAACCCACTGTGAGACATTCGGCAGAAGCCTCCACGCTGCCAGATAATCTACTAAGGGAACCAGCCTCTCGAGGCTGGCCTCTGGTGAGCTGCTTGGGGGTGCCAGCCCCTCGGGGCTGGCAACCTCTAGGGGGAGCGACCTGACCCGTGCCGTACCGAATCCGGGCGGCAACTGGAGAAATCGCTCGCCGGAGCTCACTGAACCCTGAAGCACCGCTTTCCTGGGTGGCAGAGTTATCAGCGAGCCCCCTTGAGGGTGCTGAGGAAGATGAGACACCTCTTGATGGAACATGTGTCTCACTTCCCCAGCGGGGGCTACCCTCATGCTCCTGACACTCATGGTGTCGTCCGCAGATCCGCCCTTGGGCGAGAGGCCCCAGACCGCCTAGAGCGCCGCCCCGACCCCTGATCTTTTTTAGGCGGGGTACGAGAGGCGACGCTCTGTCTCTGGCTTTGCCGGTATGAGGAGCCGGACGGCTGGGGCTGCTCCCGCTCAGCAGCCCCAAGGACCTGGCGGCGAGGGAGGAAGCGCTGGAACGCCGCCGCTTGCTTCTTCGCCTCCTGAAACCTGTCGACGACAGAATTCACTGCGTCGCCGAAAAGGCCAGAAGGCGAGAGCGGGGCATCCAGGAGGAAGAATCTGTCCTTGTCATCCAACTCGGACAGATTCAACCACAGATGCCGCTCCGTGGCCACCAGAGCTGCCATTGAACGGCCAATGGCTCTGGCCGTTTCTTTAGTGGCCCGGAGCGACAAATCTGTGGCCCGACGCAGTTCTGCCACTGCGTCGGATTCCTCCCCCCCCCCTCTCATCCAGGTCCTTCAGCAGATCAGCCTGGTACGCCTGCAACACCGCCATAGTGTGCAGACAGCCACCAGCCTGACCCGCTGCCATGTAAGCCTTCCCTACCAAGGCCGAAGTTCTTTTAAGAGCCTTGAAGGGAAGCTGGGGGGCCTTCAGGGACGATGCCGAAGACGGGGAGAGATAGTTAGCCAGCGTCCGCTCCACCGTGGGCACCGCCCCATAACCCTTCTCACTCAGCCCCACCACATTAGAGTATGTGGATACCGTGGGGCTAAATATGCGGGAGGAGAAGGGTTTCCCCCACGATCTCGACACCTCAGTGTGGAGATCGGGGAAAAAAGGAAGGCCCCTCCGCGAAGGTTGCGACTGGGTACGCAGAAAACGTTCGTCCAGCTTACTTTTGGGGCAAACGTCTTGCTGCTCGGCGGGCCAGTCTATGTTTAACTTAGCCACCGCCCGAGTCACAACCTCCACCAGCTCCTCATACGTGAGGGACTGTGGGGGCGAGTCCGCAGTCTCCTCGGTGTCGACGCTCATCACCTCAACCTCCTCAGAGGAAGAGAGATGAAGCGTCGAGCTCTCTCCCTTGGGGGAAGAAACCGCAACGCGGGCTTCCGCACCTCGAGCGGGAGCATTAGATCTAGCAGATGAGGCATGAGAAAGGGAAGAACCCGTCTCATAGCCCTCTGCTAGATCTACCTGCGATCCCCATGACAGTAGCCGCCGCCGGGCCTCAGCCACAGCGGGACCGCTGCCAGCGGGATCGCGGGGCTGTCCAGACTCATCAAAGACAGCCACACGAGAGCGAAGCACGCGCAGTGGCAACAGCTCACAGTCATAGCAGTCAGCCTTTTTGAGGGCTGACTGTGCGTGCTCCGCTCTCAAACAAACAACACAAAGATCGTGCGTATCCCCCGGCGAGATAAACCGAGTACACGGGGGAATGCACGATCTAAAATGCTGCTCGCTCGCCCCTTTCCCCTTTGATTTAGGCATTCTAGGTGATTTCAAACACACACACACACACCACAAACGCGCCAGCTGAAGAGCAAAAGCTGAATGAGCGTGTTGCCGGCGCTTTTTATGCATCCTGGTCATCTACGTCATCCCGCTCATGACGTAGCACTGCGTTGGGCTGATTCTACACACACTTCAGTACGGTGTCCCGCCGAGGGCGTTCCCATAGCGTTTCGACGCAGCTCGAAGTGAACTGAAGGGGAAACTTAATAAAGAGTAATAAAAAAGAACGTTTACACTGCGCAATTAATCTCTTATTTAGCTACATCATGTCTACATTTTCTGTTTTAATAATAGTTCACGAACGTGTAGAGCAGAACTGAACAGAACACTACCGGCATTTTGTGTGCTGAGAGGATTGTAAATTAACTGCCTCCGATTGACCACTGCATTCATAAAATCAACAGATTGGCTATATTGCTCTACGCTGCAAAAACACGCCGTGAAAAGAAACATGTACAATGGATGAGAAGCCCCGAACCGCAAACTGACCGCAGATTTTTGTGATGGTACTTTTGCCGCGAGTCTAACAGACAGCATGTCACCATACACGTCTCCTTCAGCTATTAAAATAGTTACATTTTGTATGTAATGACAAAGTGTTTATATTTTGTTCTGTTTTTTTTATTAAGTTAATTTAGAAAAATGTTTAGAGCTTTTTTTTTTGTTTGTTAAATATAAGTTTTTGTTTTTTAAAATAACGAACAGCGGCTAGCGGAAGACTGTTCATAGTCTGATCAGTTTGCCTTCTCAAATCATCACGACTTGTATGATAATAATATCTATAGATCTAAAACAGTTACAGTAGATATGAAACAATATTAGTTTAAACGTTAAACCTAGATAAATGTGCGCTATTAGATGCATATCGTTTTTGAAGAGGGGAAGCAGAAACCGCTTTGCAGGACACTGAGGCGCCAGCGTGATCAGTTTCATTTTTTCAGCGAATACATGCTAGATATGACAAACATGATAGATATATAAACAGAATGCTTTAAATTATTACTTAACAAAATAAAACACATCAGAAAAAACTCTTTCATTATGTAGCCTTATCCGTTAAGATGCATCCGTTTGAAGGTGCATCCAAAAAGGAGATTGATCAGTTAACGGTTAATCTTTGGTTGACTAGCAGCGGTTGTCAGTCAGGAAAATTAATCGAAATGAGCATCCCTACTCTGAACTATATTTACTATTAATTTCTATGGCCAACTTTCTTTCAACTGTCCTCTTTTTTTCATGATGAAAAACTCCCACACCGCTGACATCTTCTCTCTAGAAGCAGCATAACGTGCGATTCTCTTTGATAGACATCAAAAAAGCGATGATTAAACCCCTAGTGGCCAGTAGCAAGCACATGAAGTGGTTCAGCCAGCAGAAATAATACCTAATTTGTCGGCTTAAAGATATTGACCTAATTTTGTTATCGGACCAATAACAATAATACTAAAAAATAGCATTTATCGGCCGATACTGATATGGCTGCCGATATATCGCGCATCCCTAAGCACCATATTATGAAAGACTACAAATATATTAAAGTATAAACAATTTATGCATAAAAGGTGAGAGTTTAATAACTAGGTCTAGCATGTATTTGTTTTAAAAGTCAATAACCAAGTTTAACATTAAAACCTTAAATGATTTTGGGTGAACAGAAGTTTGTTTTTTAACATTACAACTGCAAGCCAACATGACAATGTCTCAATCTGTTTGACTCAACTTTGACCTTAGGTTATGACTGGCTGGTGTCATTTTAATCCAAATATGAGTATCTGTCTAAAATGACATGCAATTGACCTTGTGCAGTGATACATGGAGAACCACTTAAACAGTCAAGAACTATAAAGTGTGACTGTTCGGTAACATGCCTGGAGGCTGTGTCAGCTTCTGAAGTATAAAAACAGATGGGTGTGTCAGCCACATGAGGAATAGTAACATAGGCCCAGTTTACATATGGTATTAAGAAGAATCTCAGGTGATCTGTGACAAGTGGTCAGAGACATGTTGTTTACAAGTTGCATACATGTGATAAGATTTCTAAGGGGGCAACTGTGAAACAAATCCTCATGACATGCATACATCATGTCAAAACACAAGCAACCAAATAAAACAAGGCTTAAAACTTTTATGCCTGCACTTTATCCCAGTAGCTGATTCAAGAAGTTGTATTGATTACTTAAGCTTATAAGATACTCTATAAGCTATTCTTACTCTATAAAGTATACTTTAAAGTATACTATAAAGTATTCTTGTGTTCTTAAACAAATGGTTTTCATCTGGCTGAAGCATAAACATCTGTTCCGAATATATCTGTGTGTGTTATAGATTGGGTTATAAGTCATAATATTTTTTTTTCTGGTCTGCATTCAATCACTTTGATTATTAGGAGCAAAGTCTAACTCAAAGACATGCCTAAATAGTGGGGGATTTAAGATTTCATTGTGGCAAATTAAACTAATGATATACTTCTCAAATGAGCCTGGAGGTTATAAGGGATAATAATGAGGGTGTTAACATGACCAACAATATGCCAATAATGATCACAAATCAGTTTATTAATGCATTTTAAATTAATTTGATTGTGTTCACATAATGTTTTTCAAACTATCAAGAAAAGATCTATCTGGGCGTCTCCGAATCGACTCCAGATCAGCTGGACCATCTGAGAATGGAGTCCCCATTCGCCAGGGAGGGTGAGCTGTCGAGAGAGCGTTTCGGCCCACCAGGAGGCGGCGCCTTGCGGGCACAGGTGGGGACCCAGAGACAGAAGAAACTGCTCTTTTGTTGAGATTTTGGGTACCACTGGGAGTGTAGCCAGCGGCAGGGAAAAATGTAACGAAAGATTTTCCACCTGGCCCTCCTCTGAGGGAGGGATTGGCACGTTCACCATCTCCCGAAGAGCTGTCTCCTCCATCTCTGGGTCGCCGTCTCAGGGTCTTGCCCTTTCGCTTCCCACTGGTCCTGGTGGGGGGCCTGGACAGGCTGGGGGGCTACCCTGCGACTGGCTCCACTGTGCCGTTGTGAAGACTGCTGCGGTGGAGCGGGGGCGGAGGCAGGGGGCCTCCCTCGGCGATGTGCAGGCTGAGGTGTTGCGGCTGGCGGCCGGGTGGAGGCAGCAGCTGCACGCCGGGGCAGGATGTGTTTAATCACCTCGGTCTGCTTCTGGGCGGCGGAGAACTGCTGGGCATTGCCGAATAGGCCGGTCTGGGATACAGGGGCATTCAGGAACCTGATCTTATCAGTTTCCCTCATGTAAGCTAGACACAGCCAGAGATGGCATTCCTGGACCACCACTGTGGACATGGCGCGACCCAGAGGTCACGTGGTTACCTTCGTCGCACGTAGCACGAGGTCCGTGGCAATGCGAAGTTCTTTGAGAACTTCTGGGTCGCGACCACCCTCGCACAGGTTCTTCAGTGCCTGGGCCTGATGAACCTGTAACAACATCATAGTGTGTACGGCGGCTCCAGCTTTGCCACAAGCTTTGCCAGAGCCGACGAGTGCCTACAGGCTCAGGAAGGGGAGCAAGAGATTGCCCCTTCAGGTGGAAGCGGCGCCGGGACACAATTGCATTGCCACTGCACGCTCCACCGGAGGGACAGCCGAATACCTCCGTGCTGGGCCGTCATCAAGGGAGTTGAGGGAGGATGTCCCACTGGTATGATTTCTGGCAGTGAAAGGTGCCGTCCATGTCCCAGTGAGCTCATCATGCACCTCCGGGAAGAAAGGTACTGGGGTGAGGCCCTGAGAACCAGCGCAAGCCACCCCAAGCTAACACTCATCAAGCCGAGAAGGTCCAGGATGTGACGGAGGCTTCCACTCAAGCCCGAGCAAGCATAGTCACCATCTCCAGGTCCGTATCCAGCACAGTTGACCGCCCAGAAAATGACGCCGCCAGGATCATCTTCCCCAGAGAGGTCTGGCTCACCCTCCGATGCCGCCATCGACATCTGGTCGTCGGGGGAAGCTCCAAAAAACAAGTGGTACCCCTCTGGGAGGTCCAGCTTGTTCCCCTGGCTGCGGAGTGCCGGTGGAAGGAGGAACCCCCGGGGGATTTCCCCCAGGAGTATTTCTCACCGTCACCGTAAGACCAGTCAGCCCCCTGCCAGAGGTAGAGTCCCCCTGGCATTTGCCAGGGCGAACGGTAGATCTGAGCAGGGGAACTGGTACTCTCCACCCCTTTGCAGGAAACAAAGTCTGGTCCACAACTCATCTTCCCGCAATGAGAACATGACTCATCCACGAAGGCTGCCTCAGCGTGCGCAGTGCTATTTGTACTCATGCTGTGATCAGCTGCAGCTGAGCGCAATCAGAGCATGCCAATGTGCATTGGCTCGTTTAGTTTACACACAAATGTAGCATCTGGACCAATCAGACACACAGTTATTTGTTACATTTAGCAAATCACCTTTAAAACCAGCAAGCCAGCTAAATGGTGGAGTTCTGGTTGGCATCCCCAGAGCAACTAACACCCAGTTGTCAGGACAACTATCTGATAGCGTCAGTTTACGAGGCAACGGTATGCAGTCAGACTCTGCAACCCTTAATTCTTCTCTCCATAGAAAAGACATTATGCCTATAAAAATGGACTTCTCCCTATTTATCCACAGACAAAGCTTTCTGTGAACGAGCACACATATCCATATATATCACTGTGTATATTATGACTGTTCAGGTATTTTGTTTTTTGATTTTATAATTGTATTTATGCCTGTTCAATGGCAGATTAATATGTAGCATAACTATATATATATATATATATATATATATTTATATATATAGTGTTTGGTCTCTTTGGATTCGTATTTTGATTATGTAAAAGATGGTGTGTATTAGATGTTGATACCTGTGCAACATATTAGTTTTCTAATAATCCTTAGTAGTTTTGCCTGAACAGCCTATTGATTTACATATGCAAACTGCCATGCTCTCAGACAAAGGGTCATAAAAAAAAAAAACCAGTTTCCAACCTCCCGCTCGGAAAAGTTATCCTTTCTCATTGGTCGAACCCATTTTGAGAGGTGTGACTTATTCCAGACTTTAAAGGGCTCACGCACAGTTCCGCCCTCTCTTCTGCAAAAATCTTCCGATTGCTTCTGTGTGGAGGGTCCCCACGAGCCTGAGCTGGCACGGGGGTGGCCCTAGGCCCGGTGTGCGCTAACATAGAGCTGCATGCGGCCTCCCCAGCCATAGAAATGACTCTTGAACACAAAGAGTCAAACTTATAACACTGGAGTTTTGTTTTCACTCAACCCTGGAGCTCATCCTCATGGAACTGTCCACGACCAGACATTCCTTTCTCTGCATCCTCATCTCTGGATTGCGATCTGCAGATCCAATGTGCCCCATTTCCCACAAAGCCATTCGTACACTCAAGAGAGAGGACTCTCGTGCACAACGAAGTCAAGAACAATCTCGGAGTTTCAAGAAATTGCAACTTCAGCCATCAAATGGAACCATCCAGACTTTCTTCAGCGGCTTCACGAGACACGCATCCCACCGCCAGGTCAAATGCAAGTATAGTCCAGTTTTCCAGACAGAGGTCTGATGTAAGCTATCATATACCTTGCTTTGAACTAGAAACTGATGGGTTTTTTTTTTAGAGATGGTTAACTCTGACTCACCCCTCTTCCGCTTTCCGTTTCTATCCATCCACTTAGCCTTACCATGTATGCCTGATGCACGTGTGTGTGTATGTATGTGTTTGTTTAGACTAGTTATGTGTTAGTCCAGTTAATAAAGCTCTTGTGCACAAATTACATGAGTTTTTGATTCTGCCTTGCAAAATTTAATGTCCCTTTACGATTTCCGATTCAAGCTACATGCTCTAACGCATTAGTATATATTTTCTGTGACCAAGAAAATAGTTTTTCTTTGAATACATATGAAATTACCCTGAAATGTTCACGGGACGGGACAATTGATTGTAATGTGAATTCTGTTTTATCAAGATAATTCTGTCGAATTCTCCAAATATTATAATTAATTATAACAAGTTATGATTAATTAATAATATTTCCCCCTTGAGCTAATTCACTACACAAAGTAGATTGGTCTCTAAGCGAGATGCCAATCCGTCGGTCTCCGACGTGACTCGGAGAGACTGACTGATGGGGAACCCGATTTTGAGCTTGAGGCTATGAGAGTAAGAAGTGACATTGCCAGGTACTTTGGGCACTCAGTTGTGCATTTCATTGGGCCTCCCCCGTGCAAAATTGTAAACCAGCTGTGAGTCCCACAATAGTTCTTGGGCCCCCTGTACTCAGTTCCAATTCCCCCCACCCCCCTCTAGTGACACCCCTTTTCAGGTAGAGTTTGCACATGAGGAGTTGTATTAGCAAATTGTTTTCAGTCTTGCATAGATTTTTTTCCTAGTCTGGTAAAGGTTTTATTACAGCCATAGCTTTCTTTTCATTTTGATGTAAAGTTCTGCTACAGATGTTTTTTTTTTTTTTTTTAGGGATAGGCATTTCAGGCAAAAATGATATTCGAAAAATCGCCTCATATTATTCGATTATTATTCGAAAATCGCAACCCTCCCCCGCATGTATAGACTACAGTACACTACACATCCATAAACAGCTGGAGAGGGTGAGAGACCATTCACACTTTCAGTCTGTATGTTAACAAACTGTTTAATTAATTAGGGAACAGACTATCTTAACTCAAACTATATAACGATTGTAACGTGCTGAAATATATTAATATAATATAACCGAATGTACGGCACTTATTAACATAATAGTCCACTGATTAGCATAAATCAACTGCAAGGACATCAAAAATGAGCAAGAACATCCCAGATAGCAAGCACATTTGGGCTGATTCTGGCTGAAATGCAGCACTGTCGGTGCAGTCTCAGCATCGGTGGGAAGATAATGGGCCAGAGCTGTGCCGACTCTACAAAACACTTCTGGCTGACAGACAGCATTTTCTCTATGGGTCGATCTCGGTTAAAAGCTCTGGACTTGGTGTAGTTGTGTGTATCTACCTTCAGCCCGTTTTGTCACAGGCGGGCTACTGCTAGCGCTAGATTAAGGAAATCAGCCGCCTGAGAAAAAGTTTTGATTGTTAAATCCTGACGCAAATCTAGTGTGCACCTGAGACAATGTGGTGTTCTTCTGTTGTCTATAACAGCATTTAGGTGCGTTATTTGCCACGCCACCCTCTGGTTACATGAACGCGTCACCACCAGATCAGTACCGAAAACATGGAGAATTATTGTCAAAAAATAAATAAATAAATCGCACAACTTATTCGATATTCTATTATTAAATCAACTAATCGAATATTCAAAAATCGTGACCCATCCCTATTTTTTTTTTACAGTCACAAGAGGCAGCACAGACTTTTTATTGTCCGGGTGTTACAGAGGGTGTTACCACACGTGCCAGTCCATAGACTGTAAAAAATATGGACGACGCGTCTCCCATTCATTCTAATATAGAAAAGTGAAGCCAAAACATCCTAGTATGGCCGCTGTCATCTTGGGGGAAATTATGTCATTTGGAGCCAGGGTCTGCACAGTAGAGTTTTGTTTAGAGCCCGAGTCTTCGCAGTAGTGTCGTGATGTGAAGCTGCAGTATCACAGTCCCACCCAAATTCCCGCAGACCTAATCGCAAGATCACAATAATGACACCACACCCCGTTTTTATAGCATCAAATAACTACCTAAAAGCAAACTTATTAGAAAAACGAACACTTAAACATAAATCAGCATTAAAAGAACTACCTCAAATGATGGAAACCATCTTTGGAAATTCAAAGATGTCATTCAAAGTGTCAATTTGATTATTTAGTTTGCCTTACGTCCCATTAGATTACATGGAGGTTTACTACCTATACTGCAGCCGGCCACCTGGGGGGTGATCAAAACACTTTGGCTTCACTTTTCAGGTCTTGTCCGGTACACTTGTGCCATTCAATTAAATCTGGGGCTGTATGTATAAAGCCGTTCAGAGTTTTTGACAAGACAAGTTTTTGTCTGAAGTATATCAAAAAAGAATAAGAGTGATTCATAAAGGTTCCTAAGTGTTAAGACTAGGTCTCAGCTCCCAAATTATTTGAAGAGGTAACAAGATGGCAGCAAAGAGGAGGAGACACATACTTTCCTATGCATATACGAGGCATTGCAGTTATATGATGATACGGAATTGATATAACGATATAAACTTGATCATCAAGCTATTTTTTTTGTAACTGGCCAACTAAGAAACTTAATTTGTTCCACTCTACAAATCAATGCTGTAACTGCAGAAATAAAAGCAGTAGTTAAATTGTTTCACTGGAAATTCGAAAAAGCAATGCACCAGCGATGACAGTAGTCAAGTCAAATTCAAGTCAATTATTGTCATTCCGCTATGCGTAGACAGTGGAACGAAATGTTGTGTCTCGCAGGACTACAGTGCTACATAAATAAACAAATATAAACATACAACACTAGACGTAGGAACAAACGTTTAAACTTATACAAAGCTAACCTACTGAAAGCAGTAATCCAACTATACATATACTATAAATAATTGACTATACATACACATAACATAACACAGACTACATAAGTACTTTACATAACAATTGTGCATGGTATTGTGCAGAAGAGGTACTTAAGGTTAAGAACCAAATAGTGCAATTTGATTTGTGGTGCACTGACAAGTAAACATGTAAGTCCTTATTAAGTCCTTATAACATGAAGTGTTAATGTGAAAGTGTCTGGTGCATATAAAAAGAAAAGAGTTTCTACAGGTGGTTTGTTCAGCCCACTCACCTGTGTGTAGCACACTCAGAATTGCACAGTGTTTTGAGTTTTTCAACAGTTTACATTGTGGATAAGAGGGGGGTGAGGTGGTTGAAATTGCGGACTCTCACAGCCTGGGGGAAAAAGCTGTTGAGTAATCTAGCAAAGTGGGCTCTGATGCTCCTGTACCGTCTTCCTGATTGCAAGAGTTGGAAGAGACTGTTGGAGGGATGGGTGGGGTCCTTCATGATACTGGTGGCTTTGCCGGAGCATCCTGCAAGGAAAATGTCCAGAATGGAGGGGAGAGGGGCACCGATGATCTTTGCAGCTGTGTTCACTGTCCGCTGGAGGGTCTTGCGGTCAGCAGCACTGCAGTTTCCGTACCAGACAGTGATGCAGCTGGTCAGCATGCTCTCAATGGTGCACATGTTTTTTTTTTTGTTTGTTTGTTTTTTGCTCCTTCGAAAACTAATGATAATGATATTTAAAGTCCAGTCAAATCAAATATGTGATGAATGTCATGTGGCATTCAATGATATTTTTAAAAATAAAATTACATATGGACTGATGTGTGCTGTTATATTTAGGTTAAAATACATGATTTTAAAATAGGCCTATGTATTATTAATAAAATAGCCTATAATATAGGCCTACACTACCATTAAAAGAGCTCAGTGAGATTTGTTAATGGATTAATAAAAAGGTTGCATTTGTTTGTTTAAAAAAATAGAGTAAAAACATTAAATCTACCATTTGAAAAAAAAAAAAAAAGCTTTATATTTTAATATATTTGAAAATGTGTAATGTGTACAAAATCTTTCAGGGTCACATGATCATTCAGAAATCATGCTGATTGTTGCTTAAGAAACATTTCTCATTATTATAGCTGGTGCACCACACTGACAAAAAAAGCAAGATTTGAAATTTAATTGACTATAACAAATAAATAAATCAGAACAGCACAAAAATTGTAAATATTTTGAAAATGAGGAACATATGCTTCCCATCTTTAAACAGCCCCATTTCCAGAAAAGTTGTGATGTTTTGAGCCATGATGCAGTTTTGCTTGCAAGGACTGAGAAGCTCCTTTGCTACCCAAACATGATACCCTTATCTATTACCAATCCACCTGCTTGCTGTGAACTGTTTCAAAACAGTTTATGTGGTTATTCTAACTTTTTTAACTTTTATTTTGCCTCTGTCCCAGCTTTTTTGGAGTCAGTGTGTTGCAGACTTCAAAATAAACATTTGTTTATATTTACAAAATACATTTAAGTTGGTCAGAGAAAACTTTTGAAATATTGTTTGCAAATTAAATAACAATTAAATAGAATTTAAAAATCACAGATTTTATCATTTTACAGAATGTTACTTTGAAATATTCTCACAAAAGTTATAAAATATAGTAAATTATGGTTTATATTTCTTCCATTTGAACGTGTAAATGTGGTTATTTACCCATCAAAATAACCATGTCCACTATGTGAACAAAGGGTAATTCAATATATTCTAAAAAAAAAAAAAAAAACACGAGTATTTTCTAAAACTAAGGAATACATATTATTATTTTTTACTGAAAGCTAATTGAAAACATCCAAACATATGACAGCAGTAAAAGGGTGTTCAAGAGTTCCAGGAATGGAAGAACAAACTAAAATCTCAACTGTAAAAATGTCACTGTGGATATGTTCTAAACATGAATTTTTATGACCCCATTCATTTGAATTACTGTAAATATAATAACAATAAACACAAAATAATAATAATCAACTTTAATATTCAGTGAGGATAATTAGACTATGTTTTATTTGATGGGGGGCAGTGAGGGACCTGAATAATGGGTAGGGGGCACTGGCCCAAAAAAGGTTGAGAACCACTGATTTAAACCATCAAAATATGAAACGGAAGAAAAAAAACACTGATCAGTGTTGCTAACTGCTTTCAGTTGAAAGTAGTTAAAACTGTCGCTAAATGTAGCTAATGAGGTCATAATGGTGAGTTTACTGATCGATATAAATATAAATATATCTGTGGGAGAGTGTTGTATTCTAAATAAGGTTTTGCTCAAGAAATTGATTTTGTTTTTAGGCTTAAATTAATTAAATAAATTCTTAAAAGGGGTGAGGAAGACACTAAACACTTAACAATAAATTGACAACATTTACATTGACTATACCTTAATCAGTTATTAATACAATTTGGCACGTTTCATTGCATTATTATCAGAAATAAAACAGTTTACTCCAAGCAAATATGCAATATGCTTACAAAATCAGTAACATTTTTTTTTTCTCTCTTGGCCACAACTATATGGCAGCTCATTGACTTTCCAACTGACCATCAAACCATGCAGCAAAAACAAGCCACTTTTATGAGGATTGTGGGCTTTCTTGGAGTTATAGGAGCTGCTGATGAAACTCACATTCACATCATTGTAAACGAGGATACATACCGATAGAAAAGGATTAAATATCAATAATAATAATAATAATATCAATAATAAAATATCAATAATAATTTGTGATAATTTTGCATAATGCAAAGCATTTAAAAAACACTGAAATATTAAATAGTGTCTTAATTAAATGATTTTATTGTAGTAACATTAAATGATTGGTGTCGTGCTGCTGTGACTTCACATGAGCAGGCTCACTATTGCAAGTTTCAGAGCTTGACTGTATCAACCCTCCTATTTTGGGTTGACATCATTGTAGTCCTTAGTTCACAACACTTAAGTATCATCTCAGTCAACACTTAAGAATCAGTATTTGACTTTACTAAAAGTTGCTTTTAGCTTCTTTATAAAAGTCTCCTACTCTTAGAAAAGTCCTACTTTTTTACTAAGAATTTTACAGAACTCACAGTTTAAGCCTATTCTTAAGAGCATTTCTGAGAAGTTTTATACATACTCTGATCTGCCTGTTTTGGAGGTTTCAACAAAGTTTGTTGCTGCTAAGAAATAATGAATCTGCATTGGATGAAATGTGTGATTATTGTTGTTAAGAAGGTGCATGGGTTAAGTTTGCCTCTTGGCATTTGAGCTTACTCTACTAGAAGTGTTGTTTTTTTACCTACTGGTACATCTTTGGAGGACACTGGTGTGGTGGTTGAATGGGTCTCTTAGATTTTAGAAACTGGATGCCGACATTCATCTGTTTAATGGTATATTTTGTTTCAGTACATAATCCTCACAGGCTAAAAAAAACTGGCAGATACTTTGTAGTATGCCATTGTGGAAAGTGAACCTATATAAATGGAAAGTTTCTGTTATGCACGCAACTCTGGTTCTATAAAGAACAAGATGCTGTTCAGCTTTGCCATACTCCTTTGTTACTGCTATGAATCCTAAATTGAAAATTCAGAAGTGCGGAAGTTCAATTGATGGGTGATTTAGCATCTCTTAAGGCAGCACTTGAGCATCACAAAATTAATTTGCATGATTATATACAGGTTTGAGACAATTGTCACACCTGGAGGTAGGGATGCAACGAAAGGAAAATTCTGGGCTGAAACCAAAAAGTCTGGATGCACTTGCCCGAAAACTGAAACTGTAATATTGTAATAGTAATTTTGTAAGTTTTTTTTATTTAACTCAATAATCTGAATGATACCAAAAATTTAAAAAGCACAAGCCAACAAAATAACCACACATTTACTGAAAATAACACAATAAAATTGGACAAAAAAATAATATTAAATATCAATATTATCTAAATATTATTTTATAAACAATTCTGGGTTAAAAGTAGATTTCTTATGTAGTGGGGTTATCCAAACCTGTTTAATCGCTGAGGGATTAGACACCACTCTGAAGAGATGTGTTAATTATGTGTAAGTTTTTTTGTTACTTTTCCATCGCTTCAATTTTTTTTTGACTGTGAAACAATGGCCTGGGAGAATGTTGCCACCTTGTGGGCCAAACTAATTAGTGCAAGAAAAAAATAACGTGAGCTGGTTAGAAAAATCAGCCTGTGCATATATAATATGCTCATGATGAAATTTACGTCACACGCAATGTATGCATACCCTAGCATATGTGCAGAAAAAATGCAGCATATTTTATCCATGTATACATGGATAGGATGTTGTGCAGGGTCTGCACTACAAATGACTTGGCACAAGATCACATTTTCAAGAGCATTTGTACTCAACCTGGGCTCTATGGACTTTGACTTGAGATGAACTTAAGTAAACACTGCAGTAATGCCCAATAGGTTTTGACAGCAACCTGCACACATCATTAACATTATTTTATTCCACATTAGGACCCAAAGTCTATTTTATTTGCTGCAATTTTTTTTTATATGCCTGAGGCTTGGTATTGGACTAAAATTCATGCATCTGATGTGATATTAAAGGAACTAAATCTCTACACGTTGACATTTCTGTCTTTGCTAAGTATATAACATAATATCATCGTCCCTAGGTAGACTGTTTCTGTTTTAAAAGCAACCAATGCACATCCACACACTGAACAGAGTATGCATGTAGAAGCTTTGTGAGTGCCACAACAGACTCTTACCAGTTGTTCCCTGAACCAGAGACATCACTTATGAGTTGTGTGCTGCTGAAGAGAGAACGCAACGGCCCCTGCAGAATCTCTCCTAGGACTCCCTCCTCCATGTCCACTAACACGGCCTGCAGACATGCACACAGATACACTTGATTTTCTGTTATGTTGGGGACTTGCTATTGACATCTGTTTTTATTAGGAACAGTCATTTTATCTACTCAGGTACTCTGTATTAATCAACAAGTATTTGGGAGTTAAGGCTGTACTATTTTTTTATTGTTGGTCCACATATACATGTAAGACTAACATCTTTGGCCACAGTATGGTCTTGCTGCTCTTTTAATGTATTTTTGCATGAGAGTGACCTATAGAAAATCTAATGTTCTCTCTGTGCATCAACTTCAATACATCACCTAACATGGTGCTCACCCTGGCCTTTAGAGCAGTGATCTTGTCCCCTGAAGAGTCTGCTCCCCTACAAATACACAACACACATAAGTACACACATAAGATCCCACAATAAATCAAGTGGATCAGCAAGGAGAGGGGGACATGTGGGCAAACAAAGTGACATGAAGTAGAAGGGAGTGTAAGTAGATGAAGGAGAGGCTACCTTTGGTCAACATTTCTAAAGAAGCTGCTCAGTGCCTCATCATAAACTCCCACCTGCAGAGACAAAAGAAGAATAATTTTTTAGATCAGTCTGACAGCAACTTTTCATCATATAGTGATTGTATCTCTTCATAACACTTGGATTCAGGAGTTTGCTTGATCATATAATCATAGAGCAATAGTATAGGAAACAGGTTTGTTGTGCTATCCAGTTTGTTAAAAATTGAGAACAAGCTTGAGAACTGTTTGAGAATACATAGAGCGATCAATGTAGGCCTACGTATTTACAAACATGCATCCTGAACTAACTAACTAACTGATTTAAACCCTCTCTCTCTCTCCGTTTGCTTCCATCAGTGGTCACCATAGCAGAACAATAAGCACAACCGATTTGGCATGTTTTATGCTGAATGCACAACACTTGGATCAAACTGCTAGATTCCTATGGATTTGTTTTACAGCACCTTTATGACCTTTTGAGATTTTGGTTTGCTGGACTTTGAACTTATGAAGTCTTATGAATAACATGAGGATGAGTAAACAATAACAGTTTCCATTTTTGGGTGAACTATAGCTTTAAATAACCTCCTGCTCATAGATAAAAACAAAAACAATCCTAGGCATTTATTTAGGTCACTGGACAAATTGAAGTGTCAACAGATCTAGAAATTCTCTCATGTGCACATACGTAATGCACTTTAGAAAATAATGTTTATGGTACATCTCATGAAAACAATGCTATCCCCCAATTCATATGACTATAAAGCAAAATTTAGACATCATGGAGGCACTTATTGTATTGTCTTGATAATGGTTTAATGATGAAACTGAATTTGTAAGTATATTCAATGCAAAATATAATTTCTTAATTGTCTATTGATTTTAGGGTGAAACGTGACCAAAAATCCTTCTGTGAATAGAATATGACTGCAATTATAAATAAACTTCTAACTGTCATTAAATTAACACATATTACATACTCAGTCTATCTGTAAAACAGATATTTTAATGTAAGTCATAAACAATTATTAGAAAAACTAATTTAAAATGTATTTTTAAAAACATAGTGTCATATAATTTCTCACTTGATTTACGTGTGCGTGTTCTCTGAGTGCGAGGTCCCAGAAGCGGCAGCCCACCTGATTCCCACACTGACCAACTAAAAAAGGGCAACAAGAGAGGCATGAGGCATCAGGAAATTCTTGGTCAAGGGTGTTATGCACCTTTTTAGTTGTTGTATATTTGGGAACCAATGACAGCTTGTACTTAATTTTTTTCCATGTGAGACATGATTGTCTGGTGGAGTACTTTAGAATTAGTATGCAAGAGGAGTTTGCACACTTTTATATGAGTATTTATTTTTCAGTTTTAAAACCGATGTATCTATTTACACTTCTGATGAACTAATACCTGAATTCATAATTTTTTAAATAAGATTATTTAGTTCTATTTCCTAAGTGAAATTACCATGGTCACTATACAGATATGACAGGACTCTGAAATAGGTTGTTTCAGCATTCGTAGTAACATGTTGTAACGCTGTAAACTTTAGTTATGACCAACTCTCTTACCTTGGACTACTATGGACTGTGTCATCTTTTTAGTTCATACCATTTTATCAACTTTTATCCATCTAACATCCATGTGTGGACTTCTCGCTTGTCAGTTGGCGGTTGTTGTTTGCTATAGAAACAGTGGGCGTTTCGCGCGACAATTTGAAGTCAAAGCGTCGTTTGTTGATGACGTATCACAGAGTGCAAGGATGTCAGTGTTGCCAGATTGGGCGGGTTGCCGCCCAATTGGGCTTCTTTTAATAGTCTTGGACCGGAGAATAACGCATTGGGCGGGTAGACAAAATTTGGGCTGCTTTTAAAACATGAAAACCGCCCAATCAGCTGCTTTTTCTTAGCTTTTGTTATTCAGGTCATGCTATTTTAATATGTCCGAGCTCAAAGTACCACAGTAAAATAATGTGTAATGTAGTCATCAACTCTTTTTTTTTTCTCAACGCAACCCATGGTTTAGTTTAACAGAGACCTGTAAATCAATTTACCGTCTTTTATGTTGGCGAGATGTGATGATTCGTGAGTGATGGGGTTTTGGCGCTAGAAAGGGCAAGATTTTGAATGTGCAGCTATATATTCTTTCATTCATTTTATTTAAGTGATTGCAATGGCAAAGTGGCCTAAATATAAGTTACACGATAAAAAGTCTAAGTGACTCATGATTACACGTGGTGAGAGATGATTAGAAGGCTTCAAAGTATAATTGTAACTGAAGAACAGTTGAATGAACAGTTAATTAATAATCAAAACTGAATATGGGACTAGTAGTATA
Organism: Cirrhinus molitorella; assembly: GCA_033026305.1. Lineage (NCBI taxonomy): Eukaryota > Metazoa > Chordata > Actinopteri > Cypriniformes > Cyprinidae > Cirrhinus > Cirrhinus molitorella. Next base: position 16,774,223 of record CM065133.1, on the reverse strand, counting down.
CGATGCTGTGCTGCATCTGAACATATTTTAAACCGTCCAGACTGTGGTATAATTGGCATTGACGGCTGCTGGACTTAAACAGTTCTACATGTTCTAAAATGTGCACTTCATGAAATACGTGTTGTTATCTGTTCGATAACGCACAAGACAAAGGTAAGTGCATTATTGTTATTATAATTATTTTATTTTTGCTGTTTGATTATCACGTATCAATGAATAACACATTTCTGACTGTCGTGATGTATACATGAACGGGAGTAAATGGCAGCTAAATTAGATTGCTTTCTGATCACAGTGGCCTCCATAATCCTTAAATGGAAGACGTTTGGGACGACCAGAACCATTCCTAGAGCTGGCCGTCCGGCCAAACTGAGCTATCAGGGGAGAAGAGCCTTGGTGAGAAAGGTAAAGAAGAACCCAAAGATCACTGTGGTTGAGCTCCAGAGATGCAGTTGGGAGATGGGAGAAAGTTGTAGAAAGTCAACCATCACTGCAGCCCTCCACCAGTCAGGGCTTTATGGTAGAGTGGCCCGACGGAAGCCTCTCCTCAGTGCAAGACACATGAAAGCCCGCATGGACTCCAAGATGGTGAGAAGTAAGATTCTCTGATCTGATGAGACCAAGATAGAACTTTTTGGCCTTAATTCTAAGCGGTATGTGTGGATGGTGGTGGCAGCATCATGCTGTGGAGGTGTTTTTCAGCTGCAGGGACAGGATGACTGGTTGCAATCGAGGGAAAGATGACTGCGGCCAAGTACAGGGATATCCTGGACGAAAACCTTCTCCAGAGTGCTCAGGACCTCAGACTGGGCCGAAAGTGGCTTCACAACAACTCCATGACTGTTCTTGAATGGCCCAGCCAGAACCCAATTGAGCATCTCTGGAGAGACCTGAAAATGGCTGTCCACCAACGTTAACCATCCAACCTGACAGAACTGGAGAGGATCTGCAAGGAGGAATGGCAGAGGATCCCCAAATCCAGGTGTGAAAAACTTGTTGCATTTTTCCCAAAAAGACTCATGGCTGTATTAGATCAAAAGGGTGCTTCTACTAAATACTGAGCAAAGGGTCTGAATACTTAGGACCATGTGATATTTCAGTTTTTATTTTTTAATAAATCTGCAAACTGTATATAATATAAATAAATATATATATATACACACACACCTCTTGCTAAAAATGCATGCTCATCCCATACTCAAAGAGAATCACTTTTAAATGTTAAAATATCATTTATATTGAAAGTCCTCTGTTGACTTCGTAACTCCTTGCTTGCACATTTTGTGTGCCTTTAGGAATAGAGTGCAGAACTGGTTAAATGAGAATAGGTAGTGCATTGAACTTGTCTTTTGCTGGCATTAGATATTAAATTTGGAACTATTCATTTGCACTAGGAATTACAAATTCCAACATATTTTATAAAAGTTTGAAAGTTAAAAGTATAGTGTTGTTAGTATATTCATTTAATATTTGCAATAATGTAAATATATATATATATATATATATATATATATATATATATATAATGTATATGTTTATCTTCATGTTTAGTTAAAATTTTCTTCATTTACATTACTGCATGTGTAGTTGACATTTCACAGAAAATCATACACAAATGCGAAACTAATTTCAGAAAACATCAGCTTTATTAAAGTGCACTGTAAGGCTTTGTTAATATTTTGTGCATATTTGTTTAAAGTATCAGGTTTTTAGACATTACATATCTAAAATTAAGATCTTTTTGTATCAGTTTAAAAGAATGCTTGCAGTGCTCTGGTTTGCATTACATTAGTGATTAATGAAATATTTCATAGTGATAGAGCACTGTAGCTATAAATGATGCTGAAGAGACAGTGACAGTGGTGCTTCATTCTTTACTGAAACACAAGCAATGACACAGGTTCATTTCTGTTTCTGTCACTCAAGCAGCAGGACAGGTGCCCACACCAACTGCACCGCTGATCAAAGCCGCTTTACTGAAGCTCACAGGAGACTCGTTCACAGACAGGTTCCTCATGCAACCCGTGTAGCCTCTCCTGCTGAAGAGAGTGTGAGGCAGCATGGAGTCTGGAGCAGAGAAAAGGGTTAAAAATGATCAGCTGTTAAAGAACCACAATTTTTATTTGACAGTTATGGCTCTAAAGTGTCTGAATGACCCAACTTTGACCCACTTTATATTAATGTACTTGTATCATTTGATACAATGCACTTTTTGTGCACATACATGTTTTCAAATTGAACTTTTATTTTTAAAATGCATACATGTAATTACCTACTTATCAAGTAGTCTTATCAAATATTATGTGTGGCCAATGTCTCTGAATAGTAGTGTTGTGAAAAATGACTGGTGGTGACTGACCTGGGGCTCCTCCAATAAACACTGGAGAGCTGCTGTTCTGTGCCGTTTCATGAACCGACCCTACAACATGATTCACCTCTGAATCCACATCCAGCTGCACCACGTTACCATCTCTGATGACTGGAAAACACAGAAAAGCTTAATGAATTGCGCTGCACTGATGCAGAGGCCTCAGTTAGTCAATAACCTAACAGGATTCCATACATCATGTGTATCTATAACAAATTCAAGTAAGCAATAAATAACTAAGCTGATCTTTAATGAGCTTTAAGTAGCTAAAAAGAAAGATAAAGTATAGTTTAAAATTTAATATTTATAAAATTAGTTATTTTAGGAATTTGATGATTTTCATGTACAGGAGTGATGAAATGTAATGTGCTGTTTTGAGTTGTAATAGTTATAACAGTATGAAGTGGGTTTTAGGTCTCTACCTGTGATCTTGTGCCAGTTTCCATCACAGATTTCTTGTCTAGGAGACACATAGGTGGAGAACTCACGAATACCATTATTCACCACAACAACCACCTACAAAATACCCATCAAATCAATCGAATGACTTTAATGTTCCTAATAAATATCTGTCATAAAAACATGCAAGAAGGCAAATACATGCACAACAACATGCAACAATATGAACTTTTTGCATTGCAGTTGAATTGCGTAAAGTATTCTCACATTGCATGTTGCAATATTCAGTAAAATATTCAGTAAAATGTGCCCATGAATTATATTGACACTTACATAAGCATAAATTATTCTACCAAAAAACATTTTTTTTAAGAAACAGATTAATTGTGCAGTAACAGATTGTGGCAAATTAATTTGAATTTAGGTAAATGCTCACAGTCACAGTCAAATGAAAAGAAAAAAAATAATTTGAAAACAACAATCAATCAGTTGTAACTGATAAGTGAACACAACCATGCAAATTAACATCACTATGGTACTGTAAATAGTGATAGTAGGTAATAGTCACAATATCAATATAAAATGTACTGTTAACATTAAATTAGTAACATTAACTTACAGTTAAAAAACACTGATTATTACTGACATTAAGGAATGAGGGTTGGAAAAGGTTTTGAAAAGACAATTAAGAAGTTGGCTTAATTGAATTGACTGTGCACTTATAGTTACTTTGCAATCTTAAAAGTATATTTATATAAATCTCTACTTGCAGATAATACACTTTGAAAACACATCAGATCTCAATAGGGAAATATATCATGATGGATATCTATACTAATATGGATTGGGTCATGTGTTAGGAATGAAAGGATGCCACAAGGTTTGATGGAAATGAAAATGATTAACCTACAGAGGGCTGAATTCAAAGTGAAGAAAGTATGCAGCAGGTTAATTCATTATGCTGAAATTTCATTGCAGCAACTCAAAATGGTACTCAGTAGTTTGTATGGCCCCCAAGTGTGTGTATGCATGCCTGACAACATCGAGGCATGCTCCTATTGAGACAACAGATGGTGTCCTAGGGGCATTTCCTCCCAGATGTAGACCAGGGAATCACTGAGCTCCTGGACAGTCAGGGGTGTAACCTGGTGGCGTTGGATGGACCAAAACAGAATGTCCCAGAGGTGTTCTATTGGATTTAGATCAGGCGAGCATAGGGGCCATTCAATAGTATCAATTCCTTCACCCTCCAAGAACTGCATGCATACTCTCCAGGCCTTGTCTTGCACCAGGAGGAACCCAGGACTCAGTGAACAAGCGTAGGAACTGACAACGGGTCCAAAGATTTCATCCTGATACGTAATGGCAGTCAGAGTGCCATTGTCTAGCCTGTAGGGGTCTGTGCATCCCTTCATGGATATGCCTCCCCAGATCCTCACTGACCCACCACCAAACCAGTCATGCTGAACGATGGTACAGGCAGCATAACGTTCTCCATGGCTTCTCCAGACCCTTTCACGTCTGTCACTTGTGCTCAGAGTGAACCTGCATTTATCTGCGAAAAGAGGGTGCCAATGATGGACCTGTCAATTCTGATGTTCAATGGCAAATGGCAATCGGGCTCCATGGTGCTGGGCAGTGAGCACAGGCCCCACTAGAGGACGTCGGGCTCTCAGGTCACCCTCATGAAGACTGTTTCTGATTGTTTGGTCAGAGACATTCACAACAGTGGCCTGCTAGAGGTCATTTTGTAGAGCTCTGGCAGAGCTCATCTTATTCCTCCTTGCACAAATGAGCAGATACCGGTCCTGCTGATGGGTTAAGGACCTTCTACGGCCCTGTCAAGCTCTCCCAGAATACCTGCCTGTCTCCTGGAATCTCCTCCATGCTCCTGTGAGTGTGCTGGGAGACACAGCAAACCTTCTGGCAATGGCACATATTGATGTGCCATCCTGGAGGAGTTGGACTACCTGTGCAACCTCTGTAGGGTCCAGGTATCACCTCATGCTACCAGTAGTGACAGTGGCCTTAGCCAAATGCAAAACTAGTGAAAAACAGTCAGAAAACATGAGCGGGGAAAAAATGTCAGTTGCATCCACCTGTACAACCATTCCTGTTTTGGGGGTCATCTCATTGTTGACTATCTAGTGCACCTGTTGTTAATTTCATTAACACCAAAGCAGCTGAAATTGATTAACAACCCCCTCTGCTACGCAACTGACCAGATCAATATCACATGAGTTTAATTAAATTGATATAAATTAATATTTGTTGACTACTATACTAAAACAATGATATTTTTATGAACAGAAATGTAATCACACAACATGGGATTTATAATAAATCTTCGATAAGATTTTCAGACCTGGTTTTGATAGATGTACAGGGTGAGATATTCTTTCTCTCCAGTGAAGACATGCAGTAGCACTCCAGATGCCACACGAGGGCGCACCTCCATCACCATCTTAAATCTTGAGCCAAAATTAAAGGAGTCATCTGCATGTCAGGAGGAGAACATACTTTATGTCAGCATATTATCTTTGGATTTACTTATAACCACAAATGACCATGAATACATTTAGACAATTAGACATCTGATTCTTGATCGCTGTAGCGTATTCAGCTGTTTAGTTGTGTATGCTGAAATCGTGTCCTATTGAGGCAAGTAGTGTTATGAGCATGTGAACCCCCTGACCGCCACACTAGGGCGTGAAATTTCTCTATGCACATTTAACAGCTGCAACTCCATTTCCCAAGATCTTGAGGACTGCTTAAATCTTCCCTAACCTCTGCACCAACCAATCAGATTGCTGAACAAGCGGCATATCACATTCCACTTCTCTCACAGGAGACTCTGTCTGTCTGTGGCTCTCACTTATATGTTGGGCTGCTTGTTGGGTTATTTTTTAGTGGAATTCTTGCACAAGCCCACCATGAGAATTCAAGGTGGTTTAAGCAGGTTTATGCTGGTTAGTGTGAGTTTGGGTCTCACCACAATGTAGCTCATAAGTACAACATACATTGTCTTTGATAAATTAGCAAGTAAGGTTAGTGAACCTAGTTAAGCTGGTCTTTTCAACAAGGCAGTCAACTGTTTATCTACTAATTTTTTGTCAGTACTATTTTCCACATTTTAACCTCGTAACTCTTAACTGTTTAATTGTTTCCCGCCCCTCCCCCGTTTTTAATGTTATTTTTAAGCTTAAGCCATGTCTAAATAAGTTATGTTTCAAATTTGAAATTGATATCACAAAAATGTAGGTATATTATTCACTGAAATGATGAAACTCTTTTTTATTAATGTCTCTGAGGAATAAATCAAGAATGTAAATAAATTCATGTTGACATACCCAGTGGGGTCAGTGAGCCATGGTGGGAATACTGTCTCCTCTTTCTCAACACTAAAACATTTAATTAATTTAATTAAGTGAATTTGAGAGAGAGAGAGAGAGTAGTAGTGATATATAGTTACCCAGTAGCACATATCCTCCCTCTTCAGTGAAGTATGTTCCTGGTTCAGAGGGGCCCGCATAACAGGGTGTGACCCCAAAACTATGGGAGGCAGAGGTGAGCCAGCGTCCATTCAGCTGGAGACTTCGCACACAGCCAGAGAAGCCAGATGCAGACGTCTTCTAAAGAAGTAATAGTAGAATAAGAATTTTAGAAACGTATACATTTCAGTTAATATCATAAAATAAACCCAAACAGGGTGATCAGGACCCAACACAAAGGCATATAACGCTGAAATAAATAAAAGGACATAAAACATTAATCTAGTTTTTTAATGATGTGAGTAAGAAAAGAATGTTATGTCCTATGACACAAAACTATAACACTGTAGGAGACGCTGCTCAATGTTGTGACTGACCAATCCATATCAGGTATTATTTAGGATTTAGCATAGCATGTCACACCACATGACATGTCAGCCTCTCAAAATAATTCCTTGTGAATATCCTTCTAAGATCTTATTATCTCAGCAGGTTTCTCCTCAAACTGTTGCTCCATTACACCAAATACACTTTAAAACAAACACCAGATACTGCTTAGAGAAATGTTTCACATGCTGGAAACGCTAACACAATATATTAATATAAACCATAAATGCTTAAAAAGAACTTACCTCTGGGCATTCATGATTAGGCAGAAGAATGGCAGGCTTGCGCCACAAAACTACTGCAGCTCTGTAATTGGCCAATGGTTCGTTCGACTTTTTGGGGATCATCTACTCTTCCCTCTGAATGACCTCTGACCTACTTTCTGTACGATCTGAATTCTGCGTTTTGAATTTTAGAAAACTGAATTTGATGTTCCAAATTTCTTCTTCATTTCGAAAACTTAAAATTGTATTTGAAATATCTGCAGTCTAATCATTCAGAACCAAAAATCCATTGTTTGAAAATACATGTCAATAAAAACTCTGTTTTAAAAAAATACAATTGTGTTACATTTCAAATATTCAATATTCAAGTAAAATAATTTTTAATTCAAATTAAGATTCAAAATAAAAACAAATTCAAAGCTATTTTAAATCCCATATAATATTCAGTTTTGTTAAATAACACGTCAATAATTCAAAATTACACAATTCAAATTCAAATAGTTTTGTCATCATTTTAGCTCCATAAAAGAGCTTGATTTATCATGGTTATTAAAAAAAAAAAAAAAAATTCATTATTTCAACCATTTAGTGTGATCACATCCTGAAGCTGTCCAAAGCTGTTACAAAAGGAAGAACCTTTTGTTGTACTTTGTTATCATATGGAATTTTGTGTCTGAAAACATTATATTCAGTTTGCACTTAGGTGAACATTTCCGCCCGTTACCATCTCGTGAAAAATGGCAACTAATTAATGTGAATAAATTTTTTTACTGTGACAACACAGGAAAATTACCAGGGTTCCCAAATGTCAAATTCCCTTACTTTTCCCTGACTTTCACTGACTAAAAAGCTGAATTTCCATGACCTATTATGAACGGGTTCATCCATTTGCAAGCTTTATTTATTTGTTTACAGACATTTTAGTACAAAACATACATACAGACTACTTTTTTTGTTTTGTTTTGTTTTTTGTTTTGTTTTGTTTTGTTTTTACCCATTAAATGTGCTTTGATATTTTTCTGTACTATTTCTACAGAAATTAATTTATGGTTTTTATGCTTTCAGGGGTTAAACATTCTGAAGGATTTTCTGTTTGTCATCAAGTTCATCATTTAATCTTTTTATTTCTTCACATTTAGTTTTTGCTTTTCTATCGTCTACTTTTAACACCCAGATCATTTTGTAGCTAAAGCTCTTAAAATATGTATTTTCCTGGTATGTTTATGTCCTGGTATGAAAAATTACATTTTGATCAATTAAAAACTAAAATTTTAAGCAACAAACAAAAATCCCTGATATTCCAAGACTTTCCCTGACTTTTCCCTGAAATTCCCTGACTTTCAATGTCTGGAATAGACCTTTTAAAATTCCATGATATTCCAGAAATTCGATGACCCGTGGGAACCCTGAATTACAGGGACAGCGTGATGCTAATATCAGGATCACTGATATATCATGGGTTCACTGTTCATTTTTGGACTGTACTCTGTATTACACCTTAGATATCAGCTAATTTTGTAATGATAATTACATGGATTATTAATTTTCAGTTACATTTGAATGATTTGCAGCACCTGAGGAAATAAGGGAGTTAATGCGGAATCACAATACCTGTATGTTTTTCTTGGCCTGATTAGGCGGCACCCCGCCTACATACAGAGGATCTTGGACAAGCAGTGAGATGTTTCCCCCTGGAGCTCTGTCCTCTAATACCGTAAGACCGTCAATTATCAGTCTGCCAATAATTCCACCTCTGATAAAGATAATCTACAGAGAGAGAGAGGGGGGGGGGGGGGGGGGCACAAAAAGTAGCCACTACTGTAATAAGCAAACTAATCAATAATTAAAGCTTATTTGGGAGGCAGATTCTTTACTTGCAAGACTGACAAATCAAACAACTAAGCTGAACATCTGAGAATTTGAAGTTTATATGCTCAATATATGCTTAACAGTCTATTTTAGTCAAGAATCTTACATTGACTTATTTTGATGAAATCTCACTCTCTTTCACTTACGCTCCCACTGACAATAACTGACTCACACTGTCAGTGACTATCCAAATGAAAAGTAGAAGTATGAAAATTCTAGTTGGACATCAGTCTAAAGATGAAGAGTAATTTGGCCTCTTCATAATTCTATAAGTTTAGAAACAATCATTATCTGCAATGAAAAAAATGCACTTTGGAGCAACTTAAAATATACTTAATTTGTTAAAGTGAAATGTATGAGTTTTTCTCAAAATATATTTAAATTTTGCTTTAATCTTATTCAAAAACATTTATTTTCCCAAAGATACAATCATTCATACAAAATAAAAAGATCATTTATTATAAAGATCATATAATTAATCAATATATTTTCTTTAGACATAATCAAATTGTTACTTAATGTAGGTCAGTATATTTTTTGCATTTACACCATAAAACTAGGTGAGCTATAATATGAAACCAGAATTTTTAACTTAAGGTAAAACTAAGATAATTGTGTTAGTCAATTCTTAATTTAGTGTGTCTACTATAAATAAAGACAGCTTTAAAAGACCTCTATGTTTATTGTGATATCTTATTAACGTGCATAAAATAATAATAATAATAAAAAATAAAATAAAAAAATAAGTAAAATAATATTAACAATAATTTCTGCAGTAAAACTAGTCAGCATGTAATCTGCACATATTTATTTTCTGTGGGGAGTGTTATTTGTTTGTGTTATTTGCTCAGACACACTGGAATTAGATTTAACTTACATCATGCCAATGTCCATCACTGTACTTTTCCTTGGATCGGATTCTGACTTGGTTCTGCCCTGAACTGAATGTGAATACCAGCCTTCCATGAGTGAGGAACAGAGCCATGAAGTTCTCCTCAGACTCATCAGCCAGGTAGAAGATGAGACCGAATGCTGATTGAGTTTTTAAAGACAGAGAGAAGTGAGATCTAAAAGAAAAGGAAAAACACAGAACATTGTCATGTATTGCCAAGTGCACCAGCACAATTCCTGTGCATAAATTTATAAAAAACAGGGGAATTTGCCAAGAGCAATTGTGTCATATGCATGCTTATAAAGTATTGCTCCACCACTGCTCTGTAATGTTCTTTAAGGTGCTGAAAGTGCACTCGACTCCAGTGCACATGATCCAAAGAAAATACTAAGTTTTGTGAATAAGGCACATTTTATAATAATTTGCATAGCAATGAACAGAATGTAGACAGCTCTGGATTTTTTACTATATCATCTATAGTTTTACACATTATTAACTTACTTTTTGCTATGGCTGCTGCTAGAAACCATTGTTTCGCCTCCTGCTTGAACACAAGCAGACTCAGTAGCTTAATATATAATACAGTCAGTTTTAAAAACAAATGTTGAACAGATTTAATATGAATGATCTTAAATTATTTTAAAATGCGAATGGATGTTAAATCGATAAGTATCCATATATTTTATTCTGCTTTGTGAGGACTGATTGTAACTTAAGAAACTTAAAGAATTAAAATGACTTAATTTAGATTAATGACACATGTCGCTTCTGATTACGCAAGATGGTGGGTTGTGAGTAAATACGTTTTTGCAGTGAAATACCCAATATTGGTTCGCTGGAAAAATTTTACCTCTACCTGCATTTTTGCAAAACTCCACAAAAAAAAAAAAAAGGTTCTTATACAGTGGGGAAAATAATTATTTGATCCCCTGCTGATTTTGTATGTTTGCCCACTGACAAAGAAATGATCAGTCTATAATTTTAATGGTAGGTTTATTTTAGAGACAGAATAACAACAAAAAATTCCAGAAAAACACATTTCAAAAAAGTTATAAATTGATTTGCATTTTAATGAGTGAAACAATTATTTGACCCCTTCACAAAACATGACTTAGTACTTGGTGGCAACCCCTTTTTGGCAATCACAGACATTGTAGTTGGCCACCAGGTCTGCACACATCTCAGGAGGGATTCTGTCCCACTCCTCTTTGCAGATCCTCTCCAAATCATTAAGGCTTCGAGGCTGACATTTGACAACTTGAACCTTCAGCTCCCTCCACAGATTTTCTATGGGATTAAGGTCTGGAGACCACTCCAGGAACTTAATGTGCTTATTCTTGAGCCACTCCTTTGTTGCTTTGGCCATGTGTTTTGGGTCATTGTCATGCTGGAATACCCATCCATGACCCATTTTCAGTGAGGGAAGAAGGTTCTCACCCAAGATTTGACGGTACATGGCTCCATCCATTGTCCCTTTGATGCTGTGCTGTTGTCCTTTCCCTTTAGCAGAAAAACACCCCCACCTCCATGTTTGATGGTGGGGATGGTGTTCTTGGTGTTCTTAGGCAGCAGAGTTGAGTTCATGCCAAAGAGCTCGATTTTGGTCTCATCTGACCATAACACTTTCACCCAGTTCTCCTCTAAATCATTCAGATGTTCACTGGCAAAACTTCAGACAGGCCTGTAGATGTGCTTTCCTGAGCAGGGTGACCTTGCAGGCACTGCAGGATTTCAGTCCTTCACGGTGTAATGTGTTATCCATTGTCTTCTTGGTGACTATGGTTTCAGCTGGCTTGAGATCATTGACAAGATCCAGTAATCCAGCGTAGTTCTGGGCTGATTCCACACCGTTCTCATGATCATTGAAACTCCATGAGGTGAGATCTTGCATGGAGCTCCAGACAGAGGGAAACTGACAGTTATGCTGTGTTTCTTTTAACTGTTGTCACCTTCTCACCAAGCTGCTTGACAATCATTTTGTAGCCCAGTCAAGCCTTGCGTAGGTCCACAATCTTGTCTCTTGGACAGCTCTTTGGTCTTGGCCATAGTGGAGAGTTTGGAATCTGATTGATTGATTGCTTCTGTGGACAGATGTCTTTTATACAGGTAACAAACTGAGATTAGGAGCACTCCCTTTAAGATCAAATATTTATTTCACTCATTAAACATTTTTGAAATGTGTTTTTCTGGATTTTTTGTTGTTATTCTGTCTCTCACTTTTAAAATAAACCTACCATTAAAATTATAGACTGATCATTTCTTTGTCAGTGGGCAAACGTAAAAAATCAGCAGGGGATCAAATAATTGTTTTCCCCACTGTACATAAAACACCAAATAATGACTTAAATAATAATTTTGGCATGGTTCCTTGCACAATACAATATTAGGACATATATGACATACAATATGATTTTCCGCCATAGCAAAATTGCTCGGTAGTTCACCTAGTACACCATTGCACTTGTTATCTGAAACACTCAGATATAAAACTTATGGAAACAGGCTTCAGCAGATGCGTTTTTAACCCCATGTTTGTATTTGTTAACGTTATCGGTTAGGTTTAGGTACTTTTTTGTGTTTTATGAATCTGTTTCAGATAAAACTGAATACATTTTTTGAGCCATTCAGAGGATATTCTACTTCATGTCACAACGTATCAAGCAAGAAATGTCACAGATAAGCCTGTGTTGGAAATATGTGTGTTTTTTTCAACACAGGCTAATCTATGACACTTCTTGGCACAAATTTTGGCTAATTTATCTCATAATATGTTAAGTTAATACCACTTAAGTCATCCTTCTCTGTACCCATCAATACTCACTCATCTCTGATAACACTGGCAATGCCTGTGTACTCATGTCGGCTGTGGGCAAAACCGCCATAGTGATGGGCATGGTGGGTCACTCGTGGGCGAGAGGACAAGTAACAGGAAGCAGCCTCTGTCTCTGGAACATCCAAAGGACTGCTTTTCGAGCCATGTGTCAGGCTAGACTCATCTCTGCCCACCTGAGAAACAACAATATATTTAGGTGTATACCCAGTGTAATTACACAGTGTATTCATGCATCTGTGTGTGCTGATATGTTGCACCTTGCGGGAGTGTCCTGGACTTCTTCTAGATGATTCTCTGCTATCTTTATTATGCAAAGCAGCAGGGAGTTTCTCTAGTGGGCAGTCCTGCAGCGACACCTGCACATTCTCAGTGTAACGCTGGAAGTCTTCTGGCTCTATATCTCTATCCTGCCTACATCACATACACATGACACTTGCACAGTCTGAAATCATTATGGAATATAACATTTTTGAATCACACATGATCAGGATCATTTGTGATGACACAGAGTAATGTCAGTGTCAATATGCTTTTTTAAAGGAACAGTTCACCCAAAAATGTAATTTGCTGAAAATATATTCACCCTCAGGACATCCAAGAAAAGTAGATAAGTTTGTTTCTGCATCAGATTTAGAAAATGTAGCATTACAACACTTGATCACCAATGGAATTCAATGGGTGTCGTCAGAATGAGAGTCCAAACACGTGATAAAAACATCACAATAATCCACAAGTAATCCACACCACACCAGTCCATTCAAGTCTTCTGAAATCTGTGGGTTCTTAATACATTAATTCATCATGGTTTTAACTTCAAATTCCTCTACCATAGTATTTCCTTCTCCAGTAAAAGTGTTGTCTCATCTGAATCAGAAGATACGTTGGTGGTGGATTTTGATGTACAGTGCAAAGGGATGGGCTATTTCTCTAGAGGAATCTTTATTATGTATTACAAACTTGTGGGAAGAATTAACCGTTTAAAATGAAAATTATTTCATGATTGATTTGTTTTATACAAATGTGCAGCTTTTTAATTCACAAGACATTAATGGATTAACTATACTCGTGTGGATTACATGTGTATTATTGTGATGTTTTTTATCAGCTGTTTGGACTTTCTGATGGCACCAATTCACTGCTGAGAATCCACTGGTGAGCAAGTGATGTGATGCAAAATTTCTCCAAATCTGTTCATATGAACTCATCTACATCTTGGATGGCCTGAGGGTGAATACCTTTTTTAGCATATTTTTATTATTGGGGTAAACTTAGCATTAAGGCTTACTTTTTATGAATATGAGCTACTAATAAATGAACAACCAGCCAGACAACAGGAAAAAAATATCTAAATCCATGATGAAGTTGCAGACAGCTCAGCAAGAAATTTAGCTATGGTATTCAGTGAAGGTAAAAATAAATAATGACAATAATCACACAACATCACACAATCACAGTCATTACTATAGGAATAGGAATAGATCAGTTAGGGTTTCTTAACTCTGGTACTATAACCCTCTGTTTAATTTAGTCTTTTTCGGAAAGGGCTTTGGTGAGTGTGGGTTGTATTTGTTACCTGCTAATGTATGCATAACTGATGCACCCGGTGAAATTCTGAATAGAACTCGTAGGAGAACCTCCATAGTAGAACGTCTTTGGAACATTATCTGACTGAGATGTGGAAGATGGCTTCTTCTTTTCCTGCTTGTCTTTGTCATCAATGACAAGCTCATACCTAGCGATCATGGATAAAGGGTTGATGTAACGATTGTATACATATGAAGACAATTCAAAAGATTCAGAACTTCATTTGATACAACAAGTATTCATCAGGGAAGAGTGTCGATATGATATCAACTAAATACACATTTTTCCCCATCAACAATAATGAAGATGAGATGCATCATAAAATAAATGATTTTAATTAAAACTACTCATAAAATATTGTTGGGTATGGACCAATTAGACAATGGTTCATTAGATTTACCCAAATCAGTAGTTTATTGAATTAACAAATACACAGACTTCTCCTCACCCAACCCAACACTGAGTGCCGCGAAGTCTTAGATAGGCCTGGTTACCATGGCAACCAGGACGCTTCTGGCAGACCAGATAAACTTTACGATCCAAAAGAATGTATAGAGACTCCTTCCCCCATTCTGACTGTCCCTAAAGCAAACACATTCTCCCACTGAAAGTGACTTATTTTGTTAATTCTTAGACAAACCTTCCTGTGAACTGACACACGTGTCCCCATATATTAGTGTGTGTATATTACGACTGTACATGTCCTTTGTATTTTATAACCGTTTATGCTTGTGTTATGATAGCATGCTATATAGTGTAACCACATACAGTATATGCCATGTTTGGTCTCTTTCGACTCGTAGTTTGATTATCTAAAGATGGTGGATATTATTTGTTGATACCTGTGCAACATATTAGTGTTCTAAGAATCCTTAGTAGTATTTGCATCAACACCCAATCGAATTACATATGCAAAATACTGTGGATCTGGACAAAGACCATTAACTTTCCCTCCAAAGATACAAGACACCATTGGCTCTCTGAACTTCTAGAGGTGTGACCACTCTAGAAGATAAAGGACTCACACCAGCCACATTTTAGTCTCTTCAGTCTTCAGTATTCAGTTCATCTCAGTTTTTTTGGTGCTTTCACCCTCTTCACACGTGTCTCATCACCCGGCAGGACTTGAGCATGATCTGTCAGCGGTTCTTTTCAGAACCTAAGAAGATGATGAGCTAAGAACTCTTCTGGACCTTTTAAGCTTGTGCCAGGCCGTGCGGCCTTGTCTTTCCATTCCCCAAGGATCATCAGATTTCGGCTGAATCTCTCTCTCAGCCCTTTTGTTCTTCTTTACGTCACTGGGAAGAAACTCCCAATCACCACAGAGTCAGGACATCTTGGAGGACACTCTTCAAACCGGGAAGAACGTGATCGCAAATCCAAAACCTTGAAACCATCAAGACTTTCATACGAGACTGCATCCGGACGCAACAAAGGCAACGCAAGTATTGTACGTTTAACTAAACGTTTAACTAGGTTTAGTATAAGCTATAGACCTGTTGGAAAACGGCACTGATGGTTTCGCTAAAGGTTAACTGACTCCTTTCATAGTTTTCATTCTCCTTGTTTCTCTAATGGCTTCTCACTTGCCCCTTTACCCTGTATGAATGACTGTTTGTTTGTTTGTTTAGATTAGTTATGTGTTTAGTCCTTAGTTAATAAAATTCTTGTGCACAAATTACATGAGTTTCTGATTCTGCCTTGCAAAATATTAATGTCCCTTTATGATTTCCGATTCGAGCTACACGCTCTGTGCACTAGTATATAAGAACGTCTTGGTACGTATGGTAACCCTCGTTCCCTGATGGAGGGAACGGAGACGTTGTGTCGAAGTGACGACACTAGGGGTCGCTCTAGGGAGCCTGAACACCTCTAACAGCTTTGAGAAAAGGCCAATGAGAATTGGTGTGCAGTATTTGTATAGCCAGCTCCGCCCCGGACATCCGGGTATAAGAGGAGGGGGCTAAGCACTACTCATTGTTCTGATCCGAGGAGCCGAATAGCCACTCGGCTACACTCAGACCACACCCTGCCCGGAGGGAGGTCGTTGTGTGGGAAAGTACACCTGAGGGCTCGCACTAGGGGAGCGCTACAAAGGGAAGATCCTGAGACAGGCTCCGCATAAGGATCAGAGACAAAATTGTCTTTGAGGGAAACACCGCATCTCTGAGAATATAGGTGAAAATACACACATGGGGCCGCATTAGGAGCCACTACATGTGGAGCACCAACCTAATATGAGAGTTCACAAGAGGCAACCTAACCTCATATTAGATTCTGATAGCTAGTTCCTCCGCCGAACATAGCCACGTTGCGGGTGCAACATGATGGAAGTGTCGTTCAGGGTTCACGCCAGGAAACTTACTGAACTGGGGAAGCATCATCACCCGTAGGGAACAACGCTACGGCAAGCTTCTACACCGTGTCAGCTTCAGGGGTCACCAGGCTTGCGTTCAGGACTCCTGAAGAGACTGGTTCTACACGCAGATTGTAGAACCTGGCAAACGTGTTAGGTGTAGCCCAACCTGCAGCTCTGCAAATGTCTGTTAAAGAGGTCCCGTTCGTTAGCGCTACCGACGCTGCGATGCCCCTGGTGGAGTGGGCGTGCACCCCCAGCGGGCAGGGCACACCCCTGGCCTGGTAGGTCAAACGAATCGCATCCACAATCTAATGGGAAATTCTTTGTTTGGAGACAGCCTTCCCCTTCTGCTGTCCTCCAAAACAGACAAAGAGCTGACTCGACCATCTGAAGCTTTCAGTACGTTCCAAGCAAATGCTCAGGGCACGGACTGGGCATAACAAGGAGAGGTTGGGGTCGCCTTCCTGAGAAGGGATAGCTTGCAAAGTGACCACCTGGTCCCTAAAGGGAGTGGTGGGCACTTTGGGCACGTAACCGGGCCGAGGTCTCAGGGTAACGTGAGAGTTAGCCGCCCCGAATTCGAGGCACGAGTCACTGACGGAGAGGGCTTGGAGGTCTCCCACTCTTTTGATAGAAGTGAGCGCAGTCAGGAGAGCCGTCTTTTGGGAGAGAGCACTGAGTCCGACTGACTGAAGAGGCTCAAAGGCTGTAGGCCCTGGAGGACCACAGACAGATCCCAAGAGGGGACAAGGAGCGGTCTGATGGGGTTCAGCCTACGGGCACCTTTAAGGAATCGTATAACCAAGTCGTGCTTCCCAACCGATCTGCCTTCCACCCGGTCGTGGTTAGCAGCAATAGCAGCTACCTGAACCTTAAGTGTTGAAGCAGAAGGGTCCTCCTTGGAGGAAGGAAAGCACTGCTCGGATGCCACATCTCCGTGGGTTCTCCCCCTGGGAGGAACACCAATTTGTGAATTTGCACCATCTGAGGTCGTACAGCCGCCTCGTAGAGGGAGCTCTCGACTGCAACAGAGTGTTTACCACTGTTAGTGGGAGATCTCTGAAGTCCTCCTGGTCGCGTCCAAGGACCATACGTGGAGGTTCCAGAGATCTGGGCGCGGGTGCCATATTGTGCCCTTCCCCTGTGAAAGGAGGTCCTTCCTCAGGGGAATGCGCCAGGGAGGAACGGGGGAGAGGAGCACCAGCTCCGAGAACCAAACCCTGTTGGGCCAGTAGGGGGCCACCAACAGGATCTGCTCTCTATCCTCCCTGACTTTGCACAGGGTCTGTGCAATCAGGCTCACTGGTGGAAACGCATACTTGAGAAGGCCCTGGGGCCAGCTGTGTGCCAGTGTATCTGTGCCGAGGGGCGCCTCAGACAGACCGTACCACAACTGGTAGTGAGTGGTTTCTATCGAGGCAAACAGGTCGATCTGGGCCTGACCGAAAAGACTCCAAATCAGCTGAACCATCTGAGGGTCTCCACTCGGGTATGCAGCCAGTGCTGTAACGGTCTCATGTGCATCAGGCCCAGCGGCATGACGGCGGCTGAGGATGCCATGTGACCCAGGAGCCTCTGAAATTGTTTGAGGGGGACCGTCGGGCTGCGTGAGAGCTTCTGGATGCAGCTCAGCACTGACTGTGCACGCTCCGGGGAGAGCCGCGCGCTCATAGCGACCGAGTCCAGTTGTACACCGAGAAAAGAGATGCTCCGTACCGGGGCGAGCTTGCTCTTTTCCCAGTTGACCCGAAACCCCAGATGGGCCAGATGGTTGAGGACCATGTCCCTGTGTTTGCATACCAACTCCTGAGAGTGTGCTAAGACCAGCCAGTCGTTGAGGTAATTGAGGATGCGGATACCCACCTTCTGGAGAGGGGCAAGGGCCGCTTCTGCGACTTTCTTAAAGATGCGGGGAGACAGGGAGAGCCAAAATGGAAGGACTTTGTACTGAAATGCTTGACCTTCAAAGGCAAACCGTAGGAAGGGCCTGTGCCTTGGAAGAATCGAGACATGAAAGTATGCGTCTTTCAGGTCTATCGCCACAAACCAATCCTGGAACCTGATGCACGTGACAATGTGTTTGAGGGTTAGCATTCTGAAGGGGAGCTTGTGAAGGGCCCGATTCAGAATCCTCAGGTCCAGGATTGGTCTTAAACCACCACCTTTCTTGGGTACAATGAAGTAGGGGCTGTAAAACCCTTTCCTCATGTCGGCCGAGGGGACCGGCTCTATCGTGTCCTTCGCCAGAAGGGTTGCGATTTCCACCCGAAGAACAGCGGCACTCTCGTCCCAAACTGCGGTAGAGAGGACACCGCTGAACCTGGGTGGGTTCCGTGCGAATTGGATAGCATAGCCGAGTCGGATGGTTCTGAGAAGCCAGCGAGAGAGGTTGGGTAACTCAAGCCAAGCTGTAAGACTCTCTGCTAACGGTCTCAGGGGGACCACCGACGTACCTCGGGTGGGTACGGTGTGACTGAGTTGTAAGGAAAGCCCTTTGTTCGGGGGAGCGCTGTCCCGGAGGACATAAGGTGCTTTGATCGCCATAACCGACATACAAGGATCCATCAGAGGATCACCTGAGCTCAGGGGATCGACTGAAGGATGCGCTTGATTTGTCAAAGTATGCAGAAGCGCAGGGTGTGCGGTTGAGCATGCTTTGATGTGTTTCAGTGGCTGGGTACCCCGGAGCGACCCAGTCATGGCGGGAGTACCGATCATCGTAACCGACAGACAAGGATCCAACAGAGGATCGCCTGAGCCCAGGGGATCGACTGAAGGATGCACTTGGTTTGTCAAAGTATGCAAAAGCGCAGGGTGTGTGGTTGAGCATGCTTTGATGTGTTTCAGTGGTTGGATACCCCGGAGGGACGCAGTCACATTGGTTTTTATGCCCAGAGAAGAAGGAAATTGCTCTTTTATTGACCAGGTGGTGGCCGTCTGCCGTGAGGCAGAAAGCCGGTATGGAGCCGAAGCCCACACTTGTCCCCTCGCCGAGTGTGGATCCAGACAGGTCAGCTGATCCTGATCTCTCTCCTCCGGGCTGCTGATGAGGGTTCTTAGCAGCCTGAGAATGAGCTGACGGCGCCACCTTCTTGCGAGAACTCGACCGCAAGGCTGGTTTAGGTGCAGGACGTGAGCCGGTCTGGAAGGCGGTCGGCCTCGGCGTGGAGCAGGCGGCGGCTGCTGCTTCGGGGGAGCGGTACTGGAAGCCGGCGCCCGACGAGGCAGGATGTGTTTAATGGCCTCCGTCTGCTTCTTCACTGTGGAGAACTGCTGCGCAAATTCCTCAACAGTGTCACTGAAAAGACCAGCCTGAGAAATGGGGGCGTCAAGAAAGCGAACTTTCTCAGCGTCCTTCATTTCCGCCAGATTTAGCCAAAGGTCCTCCTGGACCACCATAGTGGACATCGCCCTCCCCAGAGCCTGCGCCGTGACTTTCGTAGCCCGGAGAGCGTAGTCAGTCGCTGAGCGCAGATCCTGCAAAAGCACTGGTTTGGGAGCACCCTCGTGCAACTCGCTTAGGACCTTGGCCTGATGGTCCTGCAGGACGGCCATAGCGTGAAGGGCGGACGCAGCTTGTCCAGAAGCAGTATAAGCCTTCCCCACAAGAGCGGAAGAAATCTTACATGCCCTGGACGGGAGTCTCGGGCAGTCCCGCCAGGTGGCGGCGGTCCGTGGGCAGAGATGCACCGCGATCGCGTGCTCCACCGGGGGAACCTCTGTATTCCCCTTTGCGGGGAATTACCCGGCGAACCACTCCCTCCCTCCCGTTCTTCACCAACACACACCGCAGCGGCCTCGTACCCGGAAGTAGAAGGACCAACAGCGGAAGCGGTTGGTGCGAGCCACGGTCTTTTAGTAAAGAACGCGATCCGCGAATGGAGTGTGCTGAGGGGCATGTCCTCGCAATCAGGACATCCCCCTTCACCGAACGCTGCTTCAGCATGCTCACGACCCAAACACTGAAGACAGGGCTTGTGCCGATCGCTCTGGGAGAGATAGAAGCCGCAACCAGAAGGACACGGAAGGAAAGGCATTGTAAACACACAAACCAACCGTGTCTGACTCTTTTATAGAAATTTGCTCTTTTATTTTTAATAACAGGAAATCTGCTCTTCAAGATTCGCCATCGAAGCACCCAGGGGTCTCTCACTGCTGCCGCGTCCAAAAAGGAAGAGACCGCTGCCCATGCCATAGATCCAACGACGAAGAGGTGAGTAACACTGCTTCTCAACAAAGAGATGCTGCATTCGGCTCCAAAGAAATAGAACAATGAGTAGTGCTTAGCCCCCTCCTCTTATACCCGGATGTCCGGGGCGGAGCTGGCTATGCAAATACTGCACACCAATTCTCATTGGCCTTTTCTCAAAGCTGTCAGAGGTGTTCGGGCTCCCTAGAATACATGTGAAATTACCCTGAATGTTCGCTGGATGAACGGGTCAATTCATTGTAATGTAAATTCAGCTTTATCAGGATAATTCTATTGAATTATCCAAATATTATAATTAATTATAATGAGTTATGATTAATTATTAATATTTCCCCTTGAGCTTATAGTTACAGTATGATGGGAAATAATACTTGCAAGTATTATAACTTGCACCCTGACAAATAGATGAACACTGATAAACTGAATGACTGCTACAGCTTATGTTAAAATGGTTTACTCCATACTTCATACTGCAGATTTGTGATACCTTAAATCTTTGCAAAAAAAAAAAAAAAAAGAAAGAAAGAAAGGAAAAGAAAAGAAATATACATGTCAAATGTCACAGCAGTAAAAACATTTAATTCACATTTCAGACACTGTGAAAAAACATAACGGTAATGAAAACCATAAAAATGCAATTTGTCAATATTGCTGAAATGTGGAAATTGTTAAAAAAAAAAGTCAGCAACTTACTTCTGATTGGTGACTGAGGCAACTAAGAAATGAGATCGCCCATCATTATAATTCTTCTTATGTGATTTGACTCTGGTTCCTTTGGACTGGAGCACCACAGCACCATTCTCCAGTGAGAGAGAAAAGTCATCCAACTAGAACAGAGAGAAAGACTGGTTTTAACTCCTCTCCTTGGATCTCCTTCATTTTAGGTTTGGCCTTACTTTTTTTTCGGTTAGAGACAGAACAAGACTTAACTGGGTAAAGCATGATAACTAAGAAAGTAGACTGTACCCCATCTCTATGATAGAACAGGAGTCCATTGGCCTGTAGTGTTCTGAAGTTTAGTCCTCCCTCAAAAGACTGGAATGGTGAGATTTTAGCTGTAGAGCCCAAATAGCCATCACCCGTGAAATACACCTTACGAGACATCTGCAGGTAGTAGACAACATATATTTATATTTATATTTATATTTATTTATTGGAATTTAGAACATAGATATATTACACAGTCATAATGATATTCATAATAGTAAATGTTAGATAAGTTAATTCAGCACTGATAGAAATAGGTCACATGACAAAGGCAACAGTAGTACATCTTTATTACATTCTTACTGCTATATACGTACTATATAGAGCATGATTTTTTAAGGATTGCAAAGTAATTACTTATTCAAAAGGAGTATCTACGAGTATGCAATTTCAGATACAGCCTATTACTATATGAAGGTGTGCTACATACAAATGATTCCTCAGGACAGCCACTGCTGATGCCAATGGTTCCTTGCTCCTCCAGTAGATTAAAGTCCTTTTTCTGGAACTGGAAGCCCTTTACACAACCCTTCAGTCCCACCAGGGATGATAGCTCTGGCCTGTGGGACATACGGCTCATTCATATGGCTAGGTTGAATGTTAGAAATGAGTATGGTTAATCTGAGGATTAATATGCAACTATGGTTCTCACCTAGAAAGCAGAATGCTAGAAGGAGCTCCTCCAATATAGATATCAGAGAACGGTAAGGGTTTCTTTTCATTTTCCATGGACTTAACATGACTTCTGTCTACCAGCAGAATGATCTTCTTAGAGTGATGATAGATTACAGACACCTGAGAAAGAAAAATTGCAATAATAGCAGTAAATATGTGACTTGATAAATGCCCTGGAAATGGTGTCAAGACAGCATTACCTCATGATATCGAGCATCGTTGATCTGGAGTTTGGCTAAGTTACTCTCCATGATAACAGGACCATTAGTGAAACCAAAGTTGTACATCAGACGAAGAAACCCATTTTTCAGCTCCAGCACGAAAAAATTTGCCTGTGGCATAAATGCAATATACAAAAAAATAAAATAAAATACAATATAAGCAAAGAAAAAATTACTACATACTGTAGTGGCAGAGTGGGGTAAGATGCTTCAATGAGTAAGCTGAATTGCCTTATAAATCTAGTAAAGATTTTTCTGAAGATTGTGAATGAAGAGAAGAAATAGCTATTTTTGACAGTTCATTTTGGTCATATTTACAATGGGTGTCAATATTAGTGCAGGGCATGATAAAAAAACACATTTTTTTAACTTTTCTTTTTTTGTCCCAAAGCCCAAGAATCAGTACAAAATAATTTAAGAACAACATTTATAATGAAACCATATTTACCTCATTGACCATGAGGAATAGAATGCCATTGTTGGCAACAGTTCGAACTTCGATATCAAACCGAGTTACAATGCCAATTTTGCCTCTTCTCTCAATGTTGTTGACTAAAGCATAGCCACTGCCATCAAACAAATAACTTGTCACACGACTCTGAGAGAAAGCCAATTTATGCCTGGAAAACACACAAGAGATTACAATATATCACCTATATAGTGTTTACAATTAAAAGCATGAAGAGATATAAGGAATAGTTTCTTTACCTGGGACAAGGCATAGATTCCACAACATCCATTTTGTGAAGTTCCTTAAAGTTGTACAAACTGATGACATCACTATTCAAAGTCTCTAGTTCAATGCAACCAACAAAAGGAGCCAAGCTCAAAGCTGGAGGAAGCTGGAAGAACATAATGGACATTTATTCATATGAATATGTTACATAACCCCCAAAATCATTACCTGTTAACTGGGTTAAACTTTATTTCAGTAATCCACTCTCATTACAATATTAGTAGATTTTAACATTGGGTAAGGGATAGAGTTATTAGAATAAGTTGAAATGTACTTGCAAAGTTATTTAAGTCAGTAGAATGTCTGCTGGGGGACCTTCAAAAAAAAGTCTTAGCTGATAATAAGTTAACTAAAACTCTAATGACTTGTAGTTGACATAATTGCTTATAGTTTAGTAGAATGTCTAAAGTGGGCTATCAAAATAAAGTGTTAAGGCCCTGATATACTTCAAGTGAAATCTAAAAACTGGTGTGAAATAATGCTTTATAATACAAATTGAAGTACTTAAAACTATATAGCCCTTTGCCAAGAAGCAAACCGCTCTGAGCAGTGTCAAGATGTTCATTAACAGTATACCACTGCAAAGGTATTTTGAACTTCTTTTTACCCTTAAATAAAGAATGAAAATAACCTTAATTTGAGTATATCAGAGCCTTTACACCTATATGAGACATACTAAAAAAAAAGAGAGAGATTTTTTGCACCTTTACATCAGGAGGCACTCCTCCCACGATAAAAACATTGTCTTTAGGATCAAGGTCAAACAAGGAGTCTGTCCCATCTGCCTCTCCTTTCTGGATAAACTTCTGCTCCGCTGTGGTGTCTTGACTTGGAACTGTTAGGAACACTTTACCATGACGACCCAACCTCAATTTAATAAGAAGGAAAGTAGGTTAAATCCAGTGATTATAAACTAAATACTATATAAATAATTGCATGAATAGTCTTCCCTTGGCAAAACATCTGACATGGATTTGATGTAAAAGCAGCATATACAAATTTACTTTCCTTGGGCTATACGTTTACACAGTGTAGGAGTTTTATTAACTAATAAAACTTGAATTCTCCTGTTCAGAAAAAGTAACACATTGTTGCATAACATTCATTTTAAATTAAATTTAAATTTGGTGCAGCACAAAATGGAATGCATTTTGCAAAAAAAAAAAAGGCTCTAAAAGGTTTAATTGAAGCTGTGCTGACACCAGTATTTGGCTGCTTTCCTTTGTGAGCAGTTTATTTAGAAAAAGTATGCACGATCATATGATGAAAGCAGTTGAAATATAATGCATGGTCACATGATGAAAGCAGTTGTTCTACCTTTCCACTTTAACAAGATTGAAGACAGGAGGCCAGGAGCTGACAGGCTTTGAACTGAGAGGAATCTCTACATCCTCTCCTCCCAGATTGTACACATACACCAGATTATCATTCTTTATGGCCAGTCCCATGTAGTCTTTACGGCCCTACACACACACAAAACTAGAATCAGTATTAAACATTACAAACCATTACATATGAAATGAATTAAATAAATACAAATGAAAAAATATAGCCTTTATTATAAAACAGAAATTGAGTTGTGGAAAACAACTGAATGAAATGCTAGTGTCATTTACTTGTATGTGCTATCTACATTGTTTTAGCCAGAGCCACAAAAGGGATTATACAAATCAGGTAACAGTGAAAATTTCTCATTTTGCTGCCAGTTTCTGAGTGCTAGGTTGTAATGCAATGCATTGTAATGCAACTCATATTTATTTTATAAAGCAGTAAAATAAACAATAAAATTAAGTAATTCATATTTTAGACATGGTATTGCATGTTACCTTGGTTTATTTTTGCTCTTCCAATAAAAATATGATAAATTGTATGTCTTCAGCAACACAAAGTAATGCTGTTTCATTCCTAAACCAGCGTCTGAATTATATATATCTCTCTATAATTATATCTACTCTCCGACTTTTATTCCCACTTCTCCCTCACAAGTGCTTACTTGCTTGTCTCCCAAGTAGAGTAGGAAGCGATCTTCTATGGGGTCTTTGTCTGGGTCCACTCTAATGTAGAAACTGATGGAGGTGACTGTCTTTAGCTCGTCTAGGTTGGAGTGTGGATGAACCTCTACAGCAGATTGGCCATTAAATTTCATAGACACTTGCACCTGCAATTATAAAAGTTTAACCTTTACACTTTTTTTTACATTCTTGCTGTGGTATAATATGGAACTGGCAGAAACATGGAGGTTCCTCAAGCTTGAATTGCTCCAACTCAAAAGGAATTTCTTTAGTCAAAGGGAACTAATTTCAACAATATAGTGCAAACAGTAAAATCAGTAAATAACCAGTCATATGCAGGATGCTGTTGTATAGCCTAGGAAATACCCAGTTCTGTCTTACTCTTGATGTTTTTCATGTAAGCCCCATGGTCCTGCAAGTATAACCCTTATATTTCCATAGTTTCTTGTGTTACCCACCTTGTTGGTGAGTTTTGTCAAGCCTATTCATGTTCATGTTCAAGTCAAGTCTGTTATGGTCAAGTTCTCATGTTCAAGTCAAGTTCAAGTGTGTTCTAGTTCATGTCACCATTTTGTTTTAGTTGTTTTGTATCTAATTCACGTTTATCAATAAAACTGCACTTAGATTTGTAGCTACTGTATCTTGCCATACATGAAATTACATTACAATGAGTTAAATTGTGTGACACACTGGATAGTGTGCAGTTTACCCTTGTGAAAAAGAAGTACACTTTAGCATACTTAAAAAAGAGTACTTATAACAGAAATAATATACTTAAAAATAATAAGTGCCATCTGAATGTAATGTTTTTGGACATTTAATTGCATTTTATTTAACTGAATACAAATTATATGTTAAATTTATATTACATTTTTCGGTTACACTTTATTTGTATTCAATAGATGTAATTCTCAATATTAAATAACTATTAATTATGACTTTTGTCTCATACTCCTAATTTTCTGCTTATTAATAGTTAGTAATGTAGTTGTTACGTTTAGTTATAGGGATTAAGGGATCTAAAATGTGCAGAATAAGACATTAATATGTGCTTCATAAGTGCTAAGAAACATTTAATATGCTAGTAATATGCATGATAGTTAATAGCGAGAATTGGTCCTTAAAATAAAATGTTGCCAAATGTATTACTTTTATCATATGGTCATTACGGTTAAAGCATACTGTGGAATCTACTGATAAGCAACAACCTAATATACCTAAAATATACTGTAAAGTTTCTGCTGAAACTTGTATGTCACATATTTAAATGTTGAAGCTGAAATTTAGAACATTTAAAATATTTTAAATAAAAATATTGATAACGCTTGTTAAAATTACAATCAAGTACTTTGTATGTGCTTTAAAGTGCTTTAGTATGTTAGTCAACAAAATTTAAAATGTAAATGTAATTCTTTACAGCATGACAAAATTTTATTACAACAATGATTTAAAATGAACTTTAAGGTAAAACTTTTAATTTAACATGATTACAAAGTGTGGTTTTTGAAATTGTACTTAAGTGAGTTCAGAAAAATAGTTATGAACAAATACTCTATTTAAAGACATTTAAGTGGCCTTTTATTTAATTAATAATATGTTATCTGCAATTACAGTTTCAAAACATTTACTTTTTTTATTTGATGCATGAATGCACATTTAATACAATTAAGCACACTTTTTTTCTCAAGGGTAGTTTGACTTAGTATTAGGGCTATCAAACGATTTATTGCAATTAATTGCATATTTTTGCTTTTCAATCTCTAAAAATTGTTTAAAATAATTAAGTACAATATTTTAATCTTTTCTAAGACAAGACAAATCTACAACTACGACTATGCAATTTTTTGTGAATTTTGTGCAGTTCTTCACAGAGATTTTATTTCAGTTTTTGGTATGTCTGTGTTGAAAGGCTTATACATTACAATAAAAAAATTTAGTGGAGATTCTGTGACTAAATGTGTTTTGTGGATCAGTCAAGATGATGTTTATTTGTATTGCCTGATGTACCTTCTTTGCGACACTGCGGGCCTGTGCAATGAGTTCTCTGATTTTCAGGATGTTTGTGGAGACATTATTCACAGGTTTTTTCTCTTCAACCACACGCAGCTTACTGAGTAGCTCTGGCACGATCTCTGACAGGTCTTCAACTAAACACATACAAATACATACACAAACTGAGTAAGAAAACATTTGCAACACTCTTCATGATTCTGCACAAATTCACCAACAAAAAAGGCCAACATGCACAATATCTGTTCCAAATTACTGAGAACAGATATTACTCCAAATTATGAGGCAGAACCTCATGTGACCAATATGGAATGCTTAATCCACCTCTTTTTTCTTTGAATGTGCAAAACTTTAATTCTACACCAAATGTCTATCACATCAGTTAGCAAAACAGAATAGTTTAGGGCAGATAAAATATCTGGGAGCAGCTGACAAAATCAAGTCCCTCTGTAAAATTTTTTTCTTTTTCACAAAAGTGGATACGGGGATACAATTCACAATGGATAAGAAAAGACTACCACAGTTACCGTTGCATGCCAATTTATATGCCAAAATATATATTTAAATGCTACTGCCACTCAGTTAAGTGGAAGTAAGCAGGGCTACCATACCCGCCTCACTGGCAGAGAGAACAGTACGGTCAAATGCTGCGGTGGAGTATGCCTCATTTTTCATATTGTTATCCCACTCCTCTACTCTCTTTAAGATGGGTGACACCATCTGCATCACTTCAGCAGAGCGGTTCAGAGTGCCCTCAGCCACTTCCTGGGTGAACTGCAGACGTTTTGGAGTTCGATCTGAGATAAAAACACACATAAGACAAACTTTTTCACAAATATGTATTATGACAAACATTTGAACATTTGCATGCAATATTAGCATAGAAATACAACTGGTCTGCTAGCAGGTAAAAGGCAAATAACACTCCTCACAGAAAACAAAACTAAAAGAAGCAATTTTGTTTAAATTGTATTTTTAGTTGACATCAGAGCAAAATACATACTAGCTCACTTTACTGGCGGTTTATTTATTTATGATTGAATTAATTATTTCATTCACATTATTATTTACGTTTGTATTGACCTATAACAGAAATGACAAATTAAAGAATTCAAATGTCAAAAAGTTGTCGGGAAAAGCAGAGATGTCAGTAAAACATAAGTAGGGATTTTATTCTTGCCTTTATGGATTGCACTGATGTCACTGATGATCTTAGCTATTTTTTTAGAGGAGCTTTCCATCATTTCATTGGTCTCCTCAATGTATTTCTTATTGTCGATAACTGTGGATTCAACATCTGCAAAATAAAATACATACATTGTGCATTAAAACTCTGAAATGCCTTCTGACTTCTCACAACTACTGTTTATATTTTAAACTTGGCAATGTGTATAAATATCGTTGGCTCTTATGACAAATTGTTTGTGATGTTCCTAATTTTCAAGTTGTTTTAGATTTGTTATTTGTTATTTCTATAGAAATGTGGTTTTATTTTGTAGGAAAAGTATGAAAAAGCACTTTCTATCTAATTTACCTTCGTGCTTTGAGTACAAGGATGAGGCCTCTGTGAAGATATCATTACTCTGAGAGTGTGTGAGGTTCAGCTGAATGTTTATTCCATCAGTAGCCTGAGAGAAATATCAGTATACATGTGAAGTAACCACAACAACCACCTTGCAGAGATACATTACCTTGCAAATATTTTGGAATCAATAAGACAGTTATGTTTTTGAAAGAAATTGATTCTTCTTTTCTCTATTTTTTGCAGATATAAAATAAATACCTCTGAGTCTCATGCTAATAACATGAAAATATATATGTTAATCATTCAATGAATCAAGGTATTGACATGCTTACATCTTGAGTAATGCCAGAGATGTTGAGAGTGGTCAGGGCAGTGATGTTAGCGTCATCTATGTTTTTGACAATATTGTCATACACATTTAAGGCGTTCAGGGCTTTTTGTACATGTCCATTTGCATCACTTCCTTTCAGATTACTAAATAAGAGAGATAAGACTATAATAATTGTCATCTGATTGCTAGAAAGCTGAAACAGTGAAGTAACAGTCATTTTGTAATACCTATAGATGACAGTACATCTCAAATATCATACAGTTGGAGAAAACATTAGTCATTTCTGGTTTGAAACTCACTACTGAAGTTCTTCAGCATGTCTCTCCAGATCATCAGCATGATCCTCAGCTCTCAGAACTAGATCTCTTTCTGACTGAGACAACTTCTCTGTCTTTCTCTCCAGTAACACACGGGCCCCATCAATTTCTGCATGCTGTTCTCTCACGTTCTATTCACACAGATTCAATAACACAACAGTAACTACAAATGCATTCATTAAGGTTTAAAGGGATAATTAAAAATTTCAGTTTATGTTCTTCAGCTTATATACTTCAATGTTGGTATGTCATTTCTTTATACAGGTTCATGTAAAATTATTATTTTGTCTAGAGCTTAAAACAAAGAAATCTACTTTGAAAACATAAAAGTTGTGTTTTTATGTTTTTCCCCCCACTAATACGTTTATCAATCATTGAAAAAAAATTGGTGAACAATATTTTATCATTAAAGTCTCTAAAGTAAAAATTATTTGAAGGAAAATGTGTAATACAAACCCTTATAAAAGTTTTTAAACTTTTTTAAAAAGTTTTGAATGACTACAGTATTTTACAGTATATGCTAAGTTCATGAAAAGAAGATTTACCGTGATCATATCTTCCACCTCAAGGACAGTCTGGTTTGCCTCAAAGACGGTAACCCCAGCAGTAGCAATAGTTTGATTAACACTGTCATAGATGTCTTTTAGACGCTGCTGCTGTGCCTGAAAAATAAAATAAAATAAAATACTCTGTAACATCTAATGACATTATAAACATTAAACAACATAAAAAAAATGTTTGTATCTGACAAAAGCATTTTATATAAATATTTTTAATCTGGTGTGACATTAATTACACAAACCCCTTTGCTCTTGCACATATTTGAAAATTTTTTTTACCCTTTTTATTTGTGTTTGTAGTTCTGAACCAAATCCTCTTACAAAAGCAAAGGACTGGGAGCAATATTATCCATTAGAGAGACCATTTCCACCAGAAAGACCATTTAGGTACCTTTTAACTATAACATTTCAGCATACTACAATTTAGGATCCACTTATTCTTATTTTAAATACTATTTAGGATAAATAGAACCCAGCATGCCTGTTTCTGTGGGAGCCAGCGCTTCTAAAGACAGCAGCAGTGACGCAATGATTTTACCAATTGTCGATTGGCAATAGGCTTTTTTTGTATTTATTTACACATTTTTCCACACTCTAAAAAATTACAGTTCTGTAAAAATTCTTTACATGTAGTAATGGTACTATTTAGAACAATATCTGCCTGAAATGTTTTTTTTGTGTTAGAGTTTAGGGTTCTTTTTTTCTAGCCAGTCAGAACAGAAACATTAAAGCTGTCTCACATACTGTCCATTTTTGTATTCCATTATATTTGATCTTCATAAATGTAATTACATTTACATAAGCAAATAAGAGACACTGTGTATTTCAGATGCTGCCACATCCTACAACCTCATTACCTGCAGAGAGAAACTGGCACTCAATTACACCAAAACTATTGCCACTCACACAAAGCTACACAAAAACAAAATTAAAACAAAAACTACCAGAGATGGCAACAACAATTGATGTCCACACTGACTAACACTCAGAAACTCTATAGTTTAAAAAAGTACAGTGAAATATTATTGGTCAAAACTCGCTATTAGAGAAATAGTGAGACAGATGTACTCAAGCATTTGTGGCAAAATCCAACGTATACTTATAAGGTTGTAAAATATAAGATTAAGTGGTTTATAGGTTTCAAGTGGTGAAGTTTTAGTGGTTCATAATAAACAGAAAAATGTGTAAGAAGTTACCTCTCTCCTCTGTAGTTTGAGCTGGTTGGTCTTGTATTTGTTGAGTGTCTGTTGCAGTGTGTCTTCAGCTTTGTTGAGGAGATCCTGAGCTTGAAATAGTCTGGAAGTGAATCGACCCAACACTTCCCGCATAGGTGACAGACGCCCCTGCGTAGTCATCAGAGTTTTCTCAAAATGGCGCACACGTCGGAGCACTACAATCAGACATATAAAAGCAGAGGTTGAATGAGAGCACACACACACACACACACACAGAGAATTCTGTTAAAAATAAATACAAAAACCTCACATTCATGGGACTCTGAGGACTCATCAGTAGCAAGTGGCTCTTTGGAAGAGAGGTCCAGATTTCTCATCCAGCCCAAGATCCGTTCAGCTTCTGCTATTTTCTGCAGCTTTACCTGAGGATCTAACTCCTGATGGACACCATATAATTCCCAATCCCTGATCATATCTAAAACACACACACATTTGATATGAATAACATATGAGGCTTTGTTGAAGGGGCCCTTAGTATTATTTTTTCCTTATTCCTGCCTGCAGTCTCTTCACAGCTCAGAATATTCAGGTCCTGGGATTGTGCTGTAATCTGTGTTGTCAAGATATCAGGCTATCCTGCAGCTCCTGAGTGATGAGTCACACTCATTACAACTGAGAAATTAAATGGCTTACATTTAATTGGGCACAGTAGTCATCCAAAACAATTCTGTCCCTTTTTTGTCAAAATTTAATTCAAGCAATTTACAAAGAATTGGTGCACCATTTCCTAGCATTGCTCTCTTGAGTATTTCAGTGGAAGCATCCAGTCACAGATTATTCTCTTTTGATAGCTTGTTAGACATATTGTATTTTGACTGACCTTTGCATATTGCCATTTGCACTACCTATATTTATTTAACTGTAAGAGGTTAATAGTCAAAAATTCTAACTTGTACTGCATACAAGGTGACTTAATTTGGGCCAGAATAATTGTGACAGTTGGTCCAGCCAACCAAGTATCATTAAGTATTATTATCCAGGTGTTATTAGTCAGCACAAGAAAAAAAAAATACAAAGTTTACAAGGTCTCATGTTACCTTCAATGAGATCATTGAGTGATGAGAGGTTAGCAATAAGTGTCTTTGCTAGCATGGAGCTGTCAAGTGTGTCTTGATCCACCCGCTCTCCCAATAACTGCACTGCTTCTTCCTGACAAAATAAAAGAAACATCAGCTCATTTCACCTGGAAGAACATGAGAAAGCACTTGTTCACCCTAATGCAAACAGTGCAGCATAAAGGAGAGGGGAAGCTGGATAGATTTCCATACCATTATTTTTATTATTCAAAAACTGAGAGATTAGGTTGTGTCATGTTTGTTGTCTTTCCTCATGATTTATATTACATTGCCATAGAAACAAATATTTTGGTTTCTGAAAGGCTCCGCTTGTCACTTTGTAATTACAGTAATTCTGAAATGACGTGAGCACAGAATGAGAAGAATATGAATATTTGGGAAAAGACAAAGACCATGCAAGGTTAATGAAATACATGCGATTAATGAAAAACCCAGAGACTTTTTATTTTCATGAGAAATTTTGTATGTACACCAAAGAGTGTCATTAAGCAACTTTCCACCACTGGGCCATACTGATTTTTGTTAAATCATGATGTTCTGTACGAATTGACATGAGTATGGTTTCTTTTTCTATTATGGTGCTGCAAAATTAGGATTAGACTGACATGACGTCACTTTGTTCCTAAAGCCGCCTTGTTCATAAAGCCATTATAGCTACCACCAGCATAGTTCAACTGTCCTGATCATTACACTGAACTAAATACTGAATACTGTTCAACTGAAATGTGTTATAATGGACATTCTGTAACAATGAGTCAGTGGAGTGGAGATCCAAATCCAACCTTATTAAACACAGTTCGTGGTACAACAGGCACGGTTGAGAATCAACAAACAGGAACAACGTAGGCAGGGCCAAAGAATGGTCAGTGTCCAAGCAAGAGGTCGAGGCAGGCTGCTAGCAAACGGGTAATCCGAGAGGCAGGCGAGGGTCAAAAGGCAGGCAGATAACAATCAGAAGTGATATAACAATCCAAGTCAGCAACAGAATAACAAACACAGGGAAAACGCTCAGAAATGTTCGCTAAGCAAAACAAGACTTTGTAACAGATTGCAAGTGAGCATGGCTTTTGTAGTGTGTGGATAATGGCTGACACCTGTGGAGGTGATCAGTCCGAGAAATGGGTTATGGGAAATGAAGCTCATGGGAGAGCTCAGAGTTTCAGTGATGGCTCCCTCTGGTGGCGATGTGAGGGAGCCACAGAGGCTTGATTCATGACACATGCCACCTTACCATTGTCTGAACCATTTATAGACAGTTTTATAGATGTTGAAATACTTTTTCTATGCCAACTTCATATGCAGATACTAAGTGTACAGTAAGTACGTTTTTTCCTAAAAACTGCTGCCTTTTTGATCAAACCTGGCACTATGAAAATCAAAATTGCTTTGTTCATTTTGTTACGTCCTGTGGGCGTATTTGTAAAATATGTGCTCTTGAGAGAGTAATATTTACTGTTGGGTGTGTTACGTGCTGCATGTTTGTTTCCTCTCGCTCGCTCTTTCTCTTTCTCCCTCTATCGCACACTGCTAATTGGGTTCCAGCTGATGCACATCATCCATCGGTAGTGAGTGGAATGCCGCAGAAATCCAAACAGTATAATACAGCAAAAAAGCAAAGCCGAGGTGCTGACGGCAATGTGCTTCACTCTTTGTCCTGATCCAGACATGTTTCTCTTTTGTGTGGCCTTGGGCGACTGAGTGCGGTCTTTATCTCTTTGTGAATGAGCTGCTCAATCGCAAAGTGTGAAGGAGCATGTAAAAGTTACTATGTACGTTTCCCCTGAGTGTTAATAGTTGTTCCCTTTCGATACTTTCACTCGTACTGCGTCGTAAGAAGCTTTGGGGAAAACCATGTTTTTCTCTGAGACTGAAGCACTTTTTCAATACGCAGTGTAACTGCAGGGCTATTGGTCGAGTCACTGATAACTGAGTGAACCAATAGCTGAGTAGGGCAGAGGACCTCAGCGCTCGGCTGCGAGCAAGCTCACACCGGCTCAGCCCCCGTGTGCCTCACCCTCGCTGCAAAGAGAAGCTTCTTCTGTCCTCTTCTCATGCTCAGACCAGCGCCCCTCGGCAGATGCAAGCAACCTGATTTCCTTCGGTGGAAGTGAGGATGAGGCTCTTGATGACAGCATGTCATTGGCTGCTTCCGATGCAGAGGAACTGTCGGGCTCTTCCCACGACCCTGCCCCCTGCCGTATAAGGATCCCCTTGGAGAAACACTCAATGGTTGGAAGAGGGCATTCCCCTGGGTCTAACATCCAGATGGAAGATGGTCACAACAGACGCGATGTGCGATGGCAGACCAGCCTTTGGCCTTTAATCAGAAAGGCAGACGAGCCTTCACATCAACTGCCTAGAAACGCTAGCAGTACGCTTAGACCTTCACACCTTCCTGTCGGAATTGAAGGGACATCACGTCCTAGTCTGCTCAGACAACATGACAGTGGTGTCCTATATAAATCACCAGGGGGGCCTATCGTCCAGACGCCTCAACACCCTTGTGAAAGACCTCCTGGAATGGGCTCAGATTCATCTAAGCTCATTGAGAGAGGTCCATGTGCCGGGCAGACTGAACCAAGGTACAGACATGCTGTCTCGGAGCAACGTCCCCTCGGACGAGTGGACACTCCATCCCTTGACGGTTCAGAAAATATGGGAGATCTTCGGCATGGCAAGAGTCAACCTCTTCGCCTCAGAAAGCAACTCTCATTGCCCAACTTATTTCTCGAAGGAACAGGACGCATTGGCCCACAACTGGCTCAACCTCCTTCTTTATGCCTTCCCCTTGATCGCCCTGATCTCTCAGGTTATCAGGCGAATCAGGGAACAAAGACACAGAGTTCTGTTAGTGGCCCCACTCTGGGAGAACCAGCACTGGGTAGCGGGTGTAACTCAGTTACTGTCAGCAGCGGTTCTGTCAACACTGCACTGGCTTCCTATTAAACATCGTACTGATTTTAAAATCTTGCTAATTACTTATAAAGCCCTAAATGGTTTAGCTCCTCAGTACTTGAGGGAGCTCTTATCACATTATAGTCCCTCACGCCCGCTGCATTCTCAAAACTCTGTCAATCTGATAATACCCAGAATATCAAAATCAACTGCGGGTGGCAGGTCATTTTCTTACTTGGCACCGAAACTATGGAATAATCTACCTAATTCTGTTCGGGAGGCAGACACACTCAGTTTAAATCTAGCCTAAAGACCCATCTCTTTAACCTGGCCTACACATAACACATTTAAATATTTCTAATATTCAAATCCGTTAAAGGATTGTTAGGCTGCATTAATTAGGTCAACCGGAACCGGGAACACTTCCCATAACACCTGATGCAAGAAAAATGGAATCTATGCTAATATTGTCTGTCTCCTGCTTATTCCGAGGTCTGATCCAGTATGAATCCTGAAGAGTTGGCCACTGCAGTTTCCCTTGATCCAGTTTGTATCCAGATGGTGGGTCAGTACATATAGACCACCTCTACAGGTCTGTATGGGAGTATAAACTACTTGTTTATTGGTCAGAGGAGAACTGACCCCCCGACTGAGCCTGGTTTTTCCCAAGGTTTTTTTTTTTCATCAGTGTCACAGATGGAGTTTTGGTTCCTTGCCACTGTCGCCTATGGCTTGCTCAGCTGGGGACAACAACTAAATTGGGGAAACAAAATTGGGGACAAACAATTTATTAATTTGGAACTATTGATTAATTTCCTCAAACTAAAATTGTTTAAAGTTTCTTTTGAATTATTGATATTGAAAAACAGCGTTTTCCACAAAGTGCCTTACGGCGCAGTACTCGTTCCCCTATCTCAGGGAACCGAGGTTACGTAAGTAACCAAGTACGTTTTGAGTTACTCTTAATTTTTATGTAAAAATCTTTGTTACTCGGAAACAGTAGGGACAGGGTGCCATTTTCTTTGAATTTGTAATTTTGTTTATGTTTATGTTAGTAAGGGAGTCAGATAAGACACTGTAGTTTATTTAATTTTTCTTTGGTTTAGGTTATTGAAAGGTTTGTTGATAGTTAGAGTGTTTTGTTTGTTTTGTTGGCCTTGCCCTCTCCTGAAGACTTGCTTCCCTTGTTATTCTTTTGTTATTAATAAAGCAACCCTTCTTGCTTAATTTCGTGTTTGTTGCTTTTCTGGATCAGGGGACTGATGTGACCATCAGACATTTTTTTGTTACAATCTCGCGTACCTCTAGACATATCGGGAGACTTGTAACAATTTGAACATCTCTACTAGAAGCCTGTACCACAAAGTTTAGGTTAAGCCCAGCTTAGATTTTTGGTACAACAAACAGGTTACAGTAAACATGACTGCATGGCTATCCTGTAGTCTAGATCTGTAGATCACAAACAGATTTTGTACCAATCTGCAGTTCCTGTCCTTGTGCCTTTGTCCTAAGGCTTTTCACACTTGAAATTGTTAACCCTGGGTCATCCTAAACCCTGGATAAATGGAATCCTTGGTTATCTGTAATCACTTTTCACACTGCTCATACTATACCTGGGGTTATTTGCAGATGTTTCACACTGTACATTCCTAAACCCGGGTTAACGTTCTTATTTGCATATTTGCAGTGTCACTGTCACTGATTGGGCCCGCGATAACCTCCCTGTGCTGAGTTGCATCCTATATTGTGTCGACGATAGCCAGAGATATTGTCAAAAGTAGTAGTAGAAGTACGTAGATTCATCTTTCATTGTCTCCGAGAGCGCCGTTAATGCAGCATTAGGTCATATCAGATCGCATACCTTGTCAGTGTCGTACGCTTGCTTGGCCCTTTGTTGTGCTAAACAGTTAAGTGTGTTCAAGCGTTAGCAAAGACAGTGTAAAGAACAATTCATTGAGAGAGAGAGTTTTGAAGCAGATCGTAAGTGTCTTTATTTTTTGTTTCATTAGTGTTTAGCGCAGTTGTCGTTGCTAGGAAACGCTTGTTTGTTTACTGTGATAAGACGTGCTGAAGTCGTGTTTGGTCTCGTATCAGATCACATACCTTGTCAGTGTTGTACGCTTGCTTGACCCTTTGTTGTGCTAAACAGTTAAGTGTATTCAGCTGAATTCACTTGTAGTTTTTGTCAGTCGGATATAAAGAGGTTATAATACTGCAGCAGTGGTCGCGGCAGCCCTCGTGTGAAGATCGAAGAGTGTAAAGACTCACGACTTTACCATGCGACTCCACGGGGCAGAGACACCGGCAGGGGACATAAGTGTTGCTTTTGATTCCTCCTTTTTTTTCTACTCCTTGCTTTATTTCTCTTTCACTTTGTATGACCAACTCTTACTATGTGTTTTCATATTCCTATTATTACTACCACTCGCAAACCATGCATCACACATTCTAGGCAGCGCAACCCAAACCACCTGCGCACTTTGCCTATGTCTGATATCACATTACTTTCCTTTTCTATTGGTCTCTGGAATTGCCACTCTGCAGTAAACAAAGCTGATTTCATTACTTCTATCACCAGTCATTTCATTTATGTCTTAGCCCTGACAGGGACCTGGATCAAACCAGAGGACACCGTTACACCTGTAGCTCTTTCCAACAGTTTCTCATTTTCCCACACTTCCCGTCTGTCTGCAAGAGGTGGAGGTACTGCTCTACTTATCTCCAATGATTGTAAATGTATTCCTTTACCTTCTCTAGGTATTAACTCTTCCTTTGAATCACATTCAGTTACCATTACCCACCCTTTTAATATCCATCTTGTAGTTGTTTATCGCCCCCTCAGGACCACAAGGTAACTTCTTGAATGAATTAGATATGCTACTCTCTTTCCTGAGGATGATGCTCCTCTAGTTTTGCTTGGAGACTTCAACATTCGCCTAGATAAACCTCAGGCTGCAGACTTCCACACTCTGCTTGCCTTCTTTGATCTCAAGAGTGTTAACTACAGCTACTCACAAATCAGGCAACCAATTGGACCTTATTATTACACACGACACTGCTCCACTGATCATGTGTTGGTTACTCTACTGCACTTTTCGGATCACTTTCTCCTCACTCTTAACTTCCTAAAACAACACACACCCCTCCTCATGTCATCTTTCAAGGTAACCTGCGCTCGCTAACTCCCTCCCAGCTATCTACTATGGTTTCATCTTCGCTTCCTTCGAAGAATTCTCCTCGCTTGATGCTAACTGTGCTTCTGATACTTTCTGCTCCACTCTTGCATTTTGTTTAGACACTAACTGCCCCCTGTCTTCCAGGTCATCCCGTTCTACCCCTAACTACAGACCGGTTTCCCTTCTTCTGTTCATTGCAAAAACACTTGAACGAGCTGTGTTCAAACAAATCTCTTCCTTTCTCACACAGAACAACCTCCTGGACAGAAACCAGCCTGGTTTCAGAAGTGGACATCCAGCTGAGACTGCCTTGCTCTCAGTTGTTGAAGCCCTAAGACTAGCAAGAGCTGATTCTAAATCATCAGTACTTGTCTTGCTGGATCTGTCCGCTGCTTCTGACACGGTTAACCACTAGATCCTCCTGTCAACCCTACTGGCAAAGGGAATCTCAGGAACCACACTCCAATAGTTTGAATCTTACCTCTCAGACAGGTCCTTTAAGGTATCTTGAAGAGGTGAGGTATCCAAGTTGCAACATCTAGCTACTGGGGTGCCTCAGGGCTCAGTTCTTGGACCACTTCTTTTCTCTGTCTACATGGCATCACTAAGTTCTGTCATTCAGAAACATGGCTTTTCATATCACTGCTATGCTGACTCTACCTCTCATGTTGATTTCGATTGCTTCCACTGTTCTCCTTCGTTAATGAGAGAGTGTTATTGTACCACCTACACCCAAATGGTTAGGAATTCTTTGGTTTTGTCAAACCAAAACCAATTCTGTAACCCTAAGTTTGTTTAACTAGTAATACAGGCCTTATCAGTGACACAGCAATGTTAGTGGTGCAGAAAGTGGAGCAGAAATCACACACTTCACCTAATTTATGAATAAATTAATAAATGAAATTAAGAAGTGCTGGAATGAGTGGCACCTCTTCTGCAGCTAGTTCCATGTCAGTAAGCAGTTTTTGTGTTTCTTCCTCCAGGTGCCCCGTATCTGCTCTCATCACTGCATACTTATTTCTCCAGCCTAAAAACTGATCCTGTTACAACACAGTGACAACAACACACACTCTTATATAAACATCTTCTGGGCGTACATTTTTGTACATTTTGTGTGGTTTGACTGTTTTTACCTGTAGTCTGTGTGCAGTGTAGTTGTAGTACTTTAATCTGTCATTGGCAGCAGCTCCTGTTGAAATGTTCAGCACGGTGTTCCTCACTTGGTCCAGAGTTTTGTTGGACTGACGAATATCTCCAATCAGACTCCAGATACATGCATCACAGTCTGGGAGATGGTAAGGTTTATAAATTATATTGGGTTATCATATTTTAAATTCTTTTAGGAATTTCTGAATATTAGTTTTTAATATATATTTGTTTTTAATTTGGTTCTAGAAAAAAAAAAAGACAAAAACTACAAAAGTACAAAAACTTTACTAACATTAGAAAGTGAACCTTAAGGAATATATTAACAAATAAACATATCATGAGCCCTTCAAATAAAACTAAAATCTCAGAATTTCAACATGGTCTTTGTCTTTTGGATCCCACTCTATATCGTTTGACTTTTTAACTGTTGTTTTGCTTTGTGTCATTAAACTCACCGATATTACACTCGCTGATTTTAGAGGCCTCAGGTAGACACTCTCCTGTGTGCATGTCACAATTCTCCTCTGGACAATCACATTCTGAGAAACAGAACCACACATACATTTACACAAAATAGAACACTCTTCATACTGATCCTGAGTGATTCTAAACCCACAGGGAAATCAAAGCGACAGACAATGATATTTCATATTAAATTGCAAGACATTTTCACAACATTATTTAGGGTGTTTATTCCAGAAGTGTGCATATTTGGAAAAATAATCATGTGTCCTCTAACCTAACGCTGTTCTATTTCTGATAGGGTGTAAGTTGTTATCATCTAGATCAGGGGTAGGCAATGTCAGTCCTGGAGTGACGATGTCCTACAGAGTTTAGCTCCTAACCTGAAAAAAAACTCACCTGCATGTAACCTTAGCAATCCTGAAGACCTTGATTAGCTTGTTCAGGTGTGTTTGAATAGGGTTAGAGCTAAACTCTGCAAGACATCGGCACTTCAGGACCGATGTTGCCTACCCTTGATCTAGATGTAATATTGTAACAAACACTCACATATTGCAGTGCTAACACTGCTCCAGAGCAAAGTAAAAAGCATTGTTAACATTGTTTTTTTTATTTTTTGTAACCTTATTTATTTATTTGTTTGTATGCAGACACACTAATGGTCACTGAAACACAATGAGTAGCTGGGGTTAAACTACTTCATACATTTTATGAATTATTGTTTAAGACAACTGTTATCTCTCTCATTTCCTATTTGACATGTTGTTACACACCCAAACTCAAAACTTGTTTGGACCACAAATGGGACTGGTATGTTAAGAGGGAGATGATGATGTCATAGGAAATACATCATTAATGTAAATCCCCATTCTAATGTACAGATGGCCTGTGTGGGTGTATAGATCCCTTAACAAAATTATGAAAGATGGGTTGTGGGAACAGCTGTTCAACTGTTCTGCTCAGGACAAGGGTGATGAAAAATGAGCCTCTGCATTCTCACATCAAATTCACAAGCCAGATGGAAATAGTATTGCAATGAACCGAAAATCAGCCATGACAGCGCTGTTTAAATTACTTAAAACTGTTGCTACAGTAAGTGAAGTTTTCTTCTGTTGGGCATTTTCATTATATATGTTTTGGTGTGTATCTTTTGAAGTCTTGAGGAGATTGGTTTGAGTCTTTTGAAACCATGAAATTCCAATGAAAATACAATCTAATATACATAATTTAAGAATAACTACAGAATCTTGACATTACAATTCCTGCAAAATAGAACAGACACTGAAATGGGCTGAACTTGCTCCAGCAGTGAATCATGCCATATGCAATGAGATTGCTCAGACTCACTCTTGCAGCCGGAAGGACTGTAATCCCAGAATCCTGGCAGGCAGCGCTCACAGTGCCGGCCACCAGCCCCCGGGCGGCACTGGCAGCTGTGTGTAAGAGGGTGACAGGTGGCACGGAGGGCAGCAGAGGCACATTCACACCGACGACAGCCCATGCAGCTGCTAAATCC
Source organism: Cirrhinus molitorella (assembly GCA_033026305.1). Lineage (NCBI taxonomy): Eukaryota > Metazoa > Chordata > Actinopteri > Cypriniformes > Cyprinidae > Cirrhinus > Cirrhinus molitorella. The sequence continues at coordinate 16,732,724 of CM065133.1, read as the reverse complement.
AGAATAACCCTCCTATATATGAAAAATTAGAAGATTCTCAAAAGATATTATAGATTAAATGTGCTCAGTATGCACATGTATGTATTTGAGCTTATAATACATGCATTCTAAAAAAAAAAAAAAAAAAAGATGGAATTTCTAGGCGTTACATTTCCCTTGAGTGTGTCATGAATGTCCATACCTCACATCTGTCACATAGGTGACCTGTGACTCCAGGCTTACAATGACAAACACCTGTCCTATCATCACATGATGCAGTACCGCACTTATCGCACTGACACTCTAAAAAACAGAGAAACTCCTGGTAACAACCCTCTAAAACAAGAAAACTAATTTACTTGAGCAATTAATGTAAAACATACATGAAATATACTCAGCATATTTAGAACAATCTAATACAACAATACTGAATGAACCAGTCATGTTAGTTTTGGATGGGACTATCTATGGTTGATGCTGAAATTATTATTTTTGCACTTCTGTTTGATACTGCTACAAAGGCATAATTACACACAAGTCTTACCACTATGAAATAATTACTACTGTACGGAGTGCAAATAATAACAGGTTTACGTGTATATCGCGTATATCTTGGAGGAACACTGGGACAGTGGCTGTTCCCCACAAGGGGAAACGGACACTACGGAGATCACACCCTACCCAGAGGGGAAACCATGTGAAAAAATACACCTAGGGACTCGCACTGGGGGAGTACTACGAATAATGATCCCAAGGCAGGCTCCGCGTATGGAGAGACTGCCAGACTCAGAACCTAAGACAGAGTATGTCTTGAGGGAAACACTGCATCTCCTAAGGAATATAGGTGGGAAAACACACATGGGGAGCACCAATCCAATATGAGAGTTCTTTAGAGGTAACCTAACCTCATATTGAATTCTGATAGCCAGTTTCTCCGCCGAACTCGGCTATGTGTTATGTGCTTGAGTGATGGAAGTAGGAAGTTCAGGGTTTGTACCAGGAAACTTACTGAACTAAAGAAGTGTCATCACCTGAGTGGGGCGGACGCTATAGCAAGCTTCTACACCATACTAGTTTCTGGAGCCACAGGGCTTGCGTTCAGGCTCCATGCGCAGATTGTAGAATCTGGCGAATGTGTTAGGTGTAGCCCAACATCCAGCTCTACGGATGTCTGTTAGAGAGGTCCCGTTTGCTAGAGCTGCTGAAGCTGTGATTCCCCTGGTTGAGTGGGCTTTCACTCCCAGCAGGCAGGGTATATTCTGGCCTGGTAGGCCATACGAATCACGTCCACAATCCAGTGGGAGATTCTTTGTTTGGAGACACTGAAGCATTTCCCTTCTGCTGTTCTCAAAACAGACAAAGCGCTAATCTGACAGTCTAAAACTTTGAGTGCGTTCCAAGTAGATGCGCAGGGCACGGACTGGGCATAGCATGGAGAGGTTGGGATCCCCTTGCTGAGAAGGGATGGTTTGCAAGGTGACCACCTGATCTTGGAAAGGAGTGGTGGGAACCTTGGGCACTTATCCAGGTTGGGGTCTCAAGATAACATAAGTGTTAGCCGGTCCGAATTCTAGGCACGAGTTAGGAAGGCTGTCTTCAAAGAGAGGGCACTGAGATCAACTGACTAAAGAGGCTTAAAGGGATCTCGCTGTAGGCCCCGGAGGACCACAGACAGATCCTAAGAGGGGATAAGGTGCGGCCTGATGGGATTTAGCCTACAAGCACCTTTAAGAAATCAAATAACCAATGCTTCCCCACCGATCTGCCTTCCACAAGGTCATGGTTAGTAGATATAGCAGCTACCTCAACCTTAAGTGTTGAAGCAGAAAGGTGCCTTTCCAGTCCTCCTTGGAGGAAGGAAAGCACTGACTGGATGCCACATCTCTGTGGGTCCTCCCCATGGAAAGAACACCAATTTGTAAATTTGCACCACCTGAGGTCGTACAGCCGCCTAGTAGAGGGGGCTCTAGACTGTAAGAGAGTGTTTACCACTGCGGGTTGGAGATCTCTGAAATCCTCCTGGTCGCGTCCAGGGACCATAGGTGGAGGTTTCAGAGATCTGGGTGCAGGTGCCAGATTGTGCCCTTCTCCTGAGAAAGAAGGTCTTTCCTCAGGGGGATGCACCAGGGAGGAATGGGAGAGAGGAGCACCAGCTCTGAGAACCAAATCCACAAGCCTTCGCCACGAGAGTGGATGAGAACTTACAGGTCCTGGACAGGAGTTTCAGGTGGTCTCGCCAGGTGGCAAAGATGCACCGCGATCGCCCTCTCCACCTGGGGAATCTTCCTATACCCCCTCACTGGACCTTCATCAAGGGCAGTGAGGGAGGAAGAGTTGGTATATCACATTCTGGCCGAGAAGAGAGCCTTCCACTATTTTGTCAACTCTTCATGCACTTCTGGAAGAAGGGCACTGTGGTAGAACGCGGTCATCGCCCAGATACCAATCATCCAGCCTGGAGTGCTCAGGGAGAGGTGGAGAATTCCACTGAAGCCCGATCGCTTTGTCTGCCCATTCGAGCATGGCCGCCATTTCCGCGTCCGCAACCAACTGAGAACCCATTGCGGCAATCTCAGCCAGAGCTTCAGCTTCAGATAGCTCAGACCCAACCTCTGATGCTGCTGTAACTTCCTCTTCCCTAGCGGGAGCCCCAGATAATAAATCCAGCCCATACTGAGATGAACTTTCAAAGTCATCCAAAAGCTCGACTGCTGAGCACACAGGATCAGTGGATTGTTTTCCGTCGATTTACCCAGCGAAATATCACTCGTTTCCTCCCGTTATGCACCAACGCACATCACAGCAGCCACATCATACCCAGAAGTAGAAGGACCGGAACAGGAAGTAGTTGGAGCGAGCCGCGGCTTCTTTATAAAGAATGCGGCTCGCGAACGGAGTGTCGATTAAATGATTTTATTAATAAATAAATTAATGAATTAAATACTCAGGTATTCACAAAATCCAAAGACAATGCTTTAGATGTGTGTGAGTTTATAAATGTGTAAGTGTGTGTTAGCCCTGTGATGGACTAGCCATCAGTCCAGGGTGTTTTACTACAACCCTACATAAGAAAAGCAGTTTGGAAAATGAATGAATGGATTTATCTACAAAGTACAAATAATATTCATGAGTAGCTCTCTTCATGTATGTGAGATGAATGCTGAATGCTGTTACCAGAAACAACTGAGGCATAATATTTAGAATGCAAAAGTTGTGCAAGCAGTTCATCTGAGCCTTGACAGCCCAACTGCCTGACATGTTAAAGATTGTTAACGCTAACTATGCCAGCTGGACTTGTTAATGTTATTAACAATTTATGAATGTTAATATTATAGTTTCAGTTAAGCACAGGAACAAAATATAATGTAACTGCTTGGTCAGAGCCATAGAAATGTTAGCATAAAGAGTTTTTACAGTTTATAGCTGAAGAAAGTGAGGTATGTAGTCGCCCCTGTTGTCTAGATATTATCAACTATTTACATGGTCAGTATTGTATTGTACTGTTGCTGGCACATACCCTGACAGTCTTTAGCACTGATGGCATCCCCATAGAAACCTGGTGCACATCTTTCACAGTTGTCACCAGCGGTGTTACCCCAGCAGTTTAGGCACTGGCCTGTCACATTATTGCACTCATTGAAGATAAGATTCGGATCAGAGTTGCCATTACAATCACACTTTTTGCAGGAATTGCCCAGCTCCATTGGATTGCCATAGTAACCTGGAGCACATCTTGATGGTGAGAGAAGGAACATATAATTAAGGAGTGAAATAGAAAAATCCAACCTCAAAACTATATATAACATGTTATTTGTGGGTAGAGAACCAACCTCTCGCAGTAGTGTCCAGCATACCCATCCTGGCAGACACATCTCAGAAAATTACCTCTCTTATCACAGTGAGCTGCAAAGCTGATAACACACAAGAAACATCATCCTTTAGGACACTATTTCAGAATTTCCACATAATTTTAACAACTATTTTATAGTTTTTCTTTAAGATATTATTTGACTTTTCCAGCCCTAGAAATATGTTGACAAAATCACAGTAGGTAGTTTTCTTAAAGTAATTCCAATGAAGACTGGATGATCAGTAATTTTCTTTATATTACATTCAAAAAACAGATATAGTATTAAATGGACCAAAAACCTGTACACACAAGATCTTAGTATACTGTTGATGACACTTAGGCTTCATTTAATTAACAAAGGTAGTTTCAACAAATGGTGAACCAAAATGCTGGAAAGATGGTCAAATATGCAGAAGATACTACCAAACCAAATAAATGTGCAGGACCTGGAGGGTATGTATTTTTTATGTATTGTATTAGAAGGTATTGTGCTGCATCAGAGGCTGCTGAATCTATGACCGGTATCTTTAACCCTGCTTCTGGAGAGCTACCAACCTGCAGAACACTAATCAAACACACCTGAACTAGCAATTTAAGGTATTCAGGGTTACCCGATATGTACAGGAAGGTGTGTTGAAGCAGGGTTGGAACGGAAGTCTGCAGGATGGTTGCTCTCCATTAGCAGAGTTGCAGATCCCTGGTCTATTATATGACATATTCCTTTTACCTGTGTATTGATCAGCATCTAGGGAGATCCACCTTATTTATTCCCCTGAGTTTCAACTTAAGGTGTGTTCACACTTGTCATGTTTGGTTCAATTAAAATGAACTCTGATGCGATTGCTCTGTTATTGCGGTTCATTTGAGTAAGTGTGAACTCTGCAACCAGGAGGTAAAGTGCCTTTTATGAGCTCTTTGTGAGTTTGCAGGTGGTGAAAATAAAATCATACACAAGCAACAATGAGCACGCTTAGTCCAGCAGACTTAATTAGGTGTATTCAACTTAAAGCAGCGTTGAGCAAACAATCAATGAATGGGTCCATTGGTGTCATACACCCTCAGCGCCGCTTTAAGTTAAACACACTTTTTCTTTTTGTTTGGTGTGTTCAGTGAGTTCCGACACAAAACATACATCACTCAACCCGACCAATCAGGTTGTGAACATATTACTATGCCTTTAGGTTTGGTATCTTTAGATTTGTCAAAAATGCCAGTGTGAATGCTAAGCGGAAGTGGGAAGTGTGAACACACCCTAGTCTTGGGTTTTAGTGGCTTGCTGTACTCTTGGTAAAGGATGGGATCAGAAGTAAATCACAACCTATCTACAGAAAAAAAAATTTTCACCTCTCTTGAGATTCAAGCATCCCTTTCTAAACTCACTGATTCTCATTCTCTCACTGAATCACCCGAGCCATCAGTAGCAGATCTCCTTGTTGTTTGCCTGAAAACACCTGTTTCAAACATTTTGATTCTTCAGAGCCAAGTAAGCCTACCATGTTCCCTAACAGTTACCGAAATGTATTAAGTCCCAGTGGAGAATCATGATCTGTGGGCAGTATTCAGTAAAAAAAAATCTTCCAAGCTCCACCCTCTCTGGCCGTAAGCATCTGACTAAGCAATTGACCCTTCGCAAACAGCTTGATTGACAGACGAACTGACCAATCATAACGCATAATCCGCAATTTTGTGCGACAAACAAATCAGACAGGAGAGTAGATTAACTTCGGTGGACTTAAACTTAAACGTGTCATTGATCTAATAGGGCAATAAGTGATCTGTCATGACACATTGAAGAGCCACAAAATGGTATTTATTTTTTTTATTATTTTAAAATTACAACATTTTAAAGCTGAGACCTTGTTTCATACTAGAAGAAACCTACTCTGTCTTGTCTGACGAGGTGTTGTCAGTTTCCTCTTTGCTATGCAACATTTTTTACTGCATGAGAACATGATGTGAGATTTTTTCCTCTAAAAATCTGTTTATTCAGTGTAGTGAAGCCTCTCAATCTCTGGTCTCCTTTCTGTTAGCATTAACCGCAACATTTTTTTGGCTAATGGTTGCAGACTTGCCTTCTAGTGGCTGATGCTTTGCAGTGCCTATAACTTGGTCCATATTAGGCAAGAAGAGAAATATAACACCGTCAAAGGCGTCACATTTGTTTAGATTGATGACATCCTCATTTACTTTTCATGTTCAACTATCAATTTTAAATTAGACTTTGTCTTCCTCTTGGAGTTCTACAGTGGTCAGGTCCATATGGGCCTGAAGAAGACTGAAATGCCAGAGAATGTGGCCACAACTAACTTTAAACATTTCAGTTTTTACAGGAAACTTTGACAACATTGCTGTTCCACTTACTGCCCTCACGAAAGGTTATTCCAAACAGCAGACACCTAAGGTACGGCAACCAAGGCCTTTAAGGACCTCAAGCTTTGAATTATATCAATCCATATACAGACCCTTCCTGATCCTGAGCACCTTTTTATGGCTGAGGTGGATGAGCTTAGGCAAAAGCTAAGACATTGTGGGCTCTTATGATACAAAGTGTGTCCTCTGGCAGACTTTTGCTGGTCATTAAATTGGGAAGTCACAGTGCAGGTAACACTTCCAGCCCCCTTCCAATGTGTGATGACTAGGTTGAATCTAAAAAGAACTGCTCACACATGAATGCAGCTGCCGAGAACCCTCCATCTAGGGATCGATGTCTGTATCAGACATACTGTACATGCCAGGTCCAAACTAACAGCTTCGAGATACATGGTCCTAAGCTCTTTGCTGGTAACCAGTTACATGACTTTGTGCTTTAGTGCCAATATTGTTATTATATCAATATAATACGCCTGTGAGTTGGAAACAGCTACTCCAAGTCATCTAATGGCACGGAATCCAAGACAGTTATACATAATTTTACACTATACACATCTTTCACCTGATCTGTCATTGTTGTTGTTTTATTACAATAAAAGAAATACCATCTTTCTATGTCAGCATGCCTTATAATGTTTTATAATTGATTCAATGCCTAAATTTCATGGCATTGGACAAAAAAGCAATAATAACTGTATAATAATAGGCTGTTAGAAATTAAATCTAAACTACAGTGAAAAGTGTCACAAACGTGGTCTCTGTGGCTCCCTCAAACCGCCGCCAGCGGGAGCTTTCACCGGACTTTTGATCATTCGGACTCCATTACCCATAACACCCCGCACCTGGGACTTACTTCCGGTTCCGGGTCGGCCGCCATTACGATCGCTCGCGGCCTTTTAAGGGCCGCCATTTCGGCGATCCAGTCGCGAAGTTTTGATTAGCCAGCCTGTCAATCCTGAGCGTTTATTCCCTGTACTGATTTTCTGTTGCCAACTGGACTGCTTTATTGTGTGTGAACGGACTCTGCCAGCCTTTTTCGACCCCCGCCTGTTTGTTCGGATTATCCCTCTGCCTGCTGCCTGCCTCGATCTTTGCGCCTGGACTCTCGTTTATCCCTCTGGATTGTCTTCACCACACCAGTCTGCCGTTGCCAACTTCCGCCTGTCTGTTTCTGAGTTTTGTATAATAAATACTGTGCATATGGATCCAACGACTCCTGACCACTCTGTTCAACCGTTACAGAAAACTTCGCCCACTACGGATCCAGCAACAGTATCACAGATAACTTCAGAGCTCACAGCTCAGGCTTCCATGCTATCGATCCATCAACAGCAACTGGATCGACTCACCATGCTCACGGAGCAGCTAGTTCGCTCTCTTCAGGGTCTCCAGCTGCCTGCTTCACCCGCTGCTACCCCCGTAGCTGCTCCGTCGCCGATGGTTCCACCTGCTGCCGCCAGTCCACGCCTTGCCTTCCCGGAGAAGTTTGACGGGACTCCTGCTAAAAGTAAGGGCTTTTTGTTGCAATGTTCCCTGTTTGTAAGCCAACAACCGCATCTGTACCCCAACGACGAAAGTAAGATTGCGTTTGTCTGCTCGCTACTCTCTGGGAGGGCCCTGGACTGGGCTACGGCAGTCTGGGACCTCGACCGTCCCACCTTCCCCTCCTTCTCGGCCTTCCTCCAGCGCTTTAGGGACGTTTTCCAGCCCTGTCCCGAGAGTGGGGAGGCTGGAGAGCAGCTCATGGCTTTACGACAGGGGAGGAGGACCGCGGCTGATTATGCACTGTCGTTTAGAACTCTCGCAGCACAGAGTGGATGGAACGACGAACCCCTGAAACTGCATTACCGCAAGGGCCTCCACCCAGACCTTCAAGTGGAGCTTGCTTGCCGGGACGATAACCTGTCTCTGGACCAATACATCGAACTGTCAATCCGTGTGGACAACCTGATGCGCTCTCGCAAGCCCACCCGCTCTTACACCACCACTCTCACGCCGCCGACCTCTGCGGAACCAGCCCCGGAGCCCATGCAGGTGGGCTACACAAAGCTCACTGTGGAGGAGAGGGAGAGACGGCTTAAAGGAAATTTGTGCTTGTACTGTGGCCAACCAGGGCACATCCGTGCCAACTGTCCCACCAGACCACCACAGCCACCTGCTTCGGTGAGTAAGAACCATCCTTTGCCTAACCGTCTAGAAATACCCATCACACTTATCTCTGATAATCTAACCATTGATGCTACGGCCTTGATAGACTCCGGTGCCGCAGGAAATTTCGTTGACGCTGGTTTTGCCTCTTCTCACAACCTGCCTCTCCTCTTTTGTTCTTCACATGTGGCAGTGGCCGCGCTCGACAGGCGACCGCTAGGCTCAGGCCATGTCAACCACACCACAGCTGATCTCATACTCCGGATTGAACCCACTCACCAAGAAACCATCCGCTTCTTTGTCATCTCGTCACCACACAGCCCCATCATCCTCGGCTATCCGTGGCTCAACCTCCATAGTCCAACCATCTCCTGGGCCCATCGCACCATCACCCAGTGGTCCCCGCAATGCCAGAAACACTGCGTTCCGGTCTTGACCGACTCACTAGCCCCCTCTAACACAACCCAGTCTGCGGGAAAGATCCCATCTGAGTACCAAGATCTGCTCACAGCCTTCAGCAAGACCAAGGCCACCCAGCTGCCACCTCATCGGCCTAGCGACTGCGCCATTGAGCTTCTGCCAGGAACCACTCCTCCCAGGGGCCGTGTGTTTCCACTTTCCCAACCTGAAACAGTGGCCATGAACACCTACATTCGGGAGGAGCTGGCAAAGGGTTTCATCAGACCATCCACGTCACCGGCCTCGGCAGGGTTCTTCTTCGTTAAGAAAAAGGATGGGGGTCTGAGACCCTGCATCGACTACAGAGGCTTGAACGATGTCACTGTCAAGTACCGCTAACCCCCCCCCCCTTGTCCCCTCAGCCCTGGAACAGCTACGCTCAGCGAAAATCTTCACTAAGCTGGATCTACGCAGTGCGTACAACCTGGTCAGAATCCGAGAGGGGGACGAGTGGAAGACGGCCTTTTCCACCACCACTGGCCACTATGAATATAGGGTTATGCCCTTCGGACTCTCCAACAGTCCCTCCTGTTTTCAGGCTTTCATTAATGATGTTTTCAGAGACTTGTTGAACCGCTTTGTGATCGTCTACATAGATGACATATTAATCTATTCCAACAGCTACCAAGAGCACATCAATCACGTCAGGACTGTACTCAGACGCCTCATACAACACCACCTATATGCTAAAGAGGAGAAATGTGAATTTCATCAAACAAGGATTTCCTTTCTTGGATATATCATAAGCTCTGAAGGAGTGGCTATGGAGGAGAAGAAGGTGAATGCGGTCCTCAACTGGCCACAACCCTCCACCCTCAAGGACCTACAGCGCTTCCTAGGCTTCGCCAATTTCTATCGGAGATTCATCCGGCATTTCAGCTCCATTGCAGCCCCTCTCACAGCCATGGTCAAGAAAGGTGCCACTCGTCTCTCCTGGACCCCTTCAGCCACCCAGGCCTTCACTGACCTCAAGCAACGATTCACATCAGCACCTATCCTCCACCATCCTGATCCAGAGAAGGAATTTATTGTAGAGGTGGACGCCTCAAATACCGGCATCGGAGCGGTGCTCTCCCAGAGACACGGAGAACCTCCTAAAATGTTCCCCTGTGCCTACTATTCGCACAAGCTAAGCGCCACCGAGAGGAACTACGATGTAGGAAACCGAGAACTGCTGGCCATCAAGGCAGCCCTGGAGGAGTGGAGGCACTGGCTAGAGGGAGCCAAACACCCATTCACCGTGCTAACCGATCACAGGAACTTAGAATATCTTCGTTCGGCTAAGATGCTCAACCATCGGCAGGCCAGGTGGGCTCTCTTTTTTACACGATTTCAATTCCAAGTAACCTATCGTCCCGGTTCTCAAAATGCCAAAGCTGATGCCCTCTCCCGTATCCATGAAGCTACCCCGTCTGCTACTGGCTCTGAGACCATTCTGCCTACGTCCATAATTGTTGCTCCAGTGATCTAGGACCTCATGACCGAGATCTCAGAAGCCCAACGCCAGGAGCCCGCACCTGCCGACTGCCCTGCCAATCTCACCTATGTTCCCTCCTCTCTCCGCCAACAAGTCTTAACCCAGGTTCATTCCTCCCCAAGTTCAGGTCACCCAGGAATTTCGGCCACGACCCAGCTCCTCGCCGGTCGCTTCTGGTGGCCCTCTATTCGTTCCGATACCATCCAATTCGTAAGAAACTGTTCAGTCTGCAATACCTCCAAAGTGCCACATCACTTACCAGCCGGTCTGTTGCAGCCTTTACCCATACCACGACGCCCTTGGTCACACATCGCCATAGATTTCATCACCGACCTACCCTCCTCACAAGGCCTTACCACCATCCTCACTGTTATTGATCGCTTTTCCAAAGGCTGCCGTCTCGTCCCTCTCCCTAAACTGCCCACCGCCATGGAGACGGCCGAAACTCTCTGCAATACAGTGTTTCGTTTCTATGGGTTACCGGACGACATTGTCTCGGATAGAGGTCCTCAATTCACCTCACGTCTCTGGACCAGCTTCTGCCGCCTCCTGGACATCAACATCAGTCTCACCTCAGGATACCACCCGCAGGCCAATGGTCAAGTGGAGAGGCTGAACCAGGAGTTGATCCGCTTCCTCCGATCCTACTGCCAACGTCACCAGGAAGATTGGAGCCGCTACCTCTTTTGGGCCGAATATGCACAAAATTCTCTGTTAAAACCTTCCACTAACCTCACTCCATTTCAATGCATCCTAGGTTTCCAACCTCCCCTCTTCCCCTGGTCTGGCGAGCCCTCCGAGCTCCCTGCGGTCAACTCCTGGTTCCAGCGCAGCGAGGCAACATGGAATCAGGCACACGTTCATCTGCAGAGGGCAGTCCGCCGCACTCAGGACCAGGCCAACCGCAGACGAAGTCGCAACCCTCCCTACGCTCCCGGCCAATGGGTTTGGCTCTCGACCCGGGACCTACGTCTCCGGCTACCCAGTAAAAAGCTCAGTCCCAGGTACGTGGGTCCCTTCAAAATTCTCAGACAGATTACACCTGTGTCATTCAGATTAGACCTACCAGCCCAGTATCGTATCTCACCCACTTTCCATGTTTCTCTGTTCAAGCCCGCTGGCGATCCGGGGAGAGTGGAGAGCCTAGACGAGACCACCCCTCAGGGACCTCCCCCCATCATAATCGACGGCGAGGAGGCTTACCAAGTGAACGTCATCCTGGATTCCCGACGCCGGAGAGGTCGCCTTCAGTACCTGGTTGACTGGGAGGGCTTTGGCCCCGAGGAGAGATCTTGGGTCGCCTCTGCAGATATACTCGACCCTTCCCTCATCACAGAATTCCATCTCTCTCACCCAGATCGACCAGCTCCCCGTGGAAGGGGTAGACCCCGGCGTCGGGCACCTCCTCGCGCCAGGAGTCGCTCGCAGGGGGGGGGCTCTGTCACAAACGTGGTCTCTGTGGCTCCCTCAAACCGCCGCCAGCGGGAGCTTTCACCGGACTTTTGATCATTCGGACTCCATTACCCATAACACCCCACACCTGGGACTTACTTCCGGTTCCGGGTCGGCCGCCATTACGATCGCTCGCGGCCTTTTAAGGGCCGCCATTTCGGCGATCCAGTCGCGAAGTTTTGATTAGCCAGCCTGTCAATCCTGAGCGTTTATTCCCTGTACTGATTTTCTGTTGCCAACTGGACTGCTTTATTGTGTGTGAACGGACTCTGCCAGCCTTTTTCGACCCCCGCCTGTTTGTTCGGATTATCCCTCTGCCTGCTGCCTGCCTCGATCTTTGCGCCTGGACTCTCGTTTATCCCTCTGGATTGTCTTCACCACACCAGTCTGCCGTTGCCAACTTCCGCCTGTCTGTTTCTGAGTTTTGTATAATAAATACTGTGCATATGGATCCAATGACTCCTGACCACTCTGTTCAACCGTTACAAAAAGTCTCAACATTAAGTTTTAATAGCTGTTTTTTTTTCCCCCTTTGGAGTTGTTTCTTTGTGCCATTGTCATGTCTTTCTCTCACTACATCTATGTAGTTAACTACTGGGAGGTTTCCACCTACGCCTAGTCTCGGACTGCAGCCAAACATGCTGTTTTGTACACAACTGTTGTTGTGTTCATGCTTAAAATGTAAACTAGATGCAGTCACACAAATAACAACACTAGTGATGAAAATAACTTTGTTGATGCATGTAATATTTAAAACTGAAAAACAAAAAGTAAAGTCATTAGCTTTATTTTTTGTTTTAGTTTTGTGTAGTTTAGTGTGGTTTGTGTTAGCATGCTTTGTCTAATCAGTTCTGAAGTCTAGACTTACTTGTTAGATTCCAATGATAGCGGGCAGGCACATGGTCTACAAACAAAGGTGCCATCAGGAAGAAATACAGGTAAATATCTATCTTCACATTGCTCACAGAAATCTCCGACGGTGTGGTCCTGACATTCCTGAAACAGAAAAAAAGTGAGGTGAATTTCAGCAAAACGTTTTAAAAAAGAAAGGCTGGTAACACTGTCAAGGTTACAGAAATGTAAAACTCTTTCAACGCCGTATGTCAGAGCTCTTTGACTCCAGTCCTGGAGAGCTAGTGTCCTGCAGACTTTAGTTGCAACCCAAATGAAACACATCTGCCATTAATTTGCCAGTAAAACTGAAAACTTTGTTCCAGGATGTTTGGTTATGGTTGGAAGAATTCTGTCATATGTGCATGTTTTCAACAAGAATTTCTGAATAATTATGGTACACAATAATACGTTTTTATATTCTGATTATTTTAGACTGGTTCTTGTAGAAACCACTGTGGAGTAGCCCAATACCTGCATGACTTGTCATAAACAGAGAAAAGTAGCTCCTGGCTACAATGTTTTTCCGTAAGACGTATGCAGTACTGTTTATTAACCACTAGAGCGTCAAAAGTTACAGACTGCAGCTTTAATTAAAATATTTATCATTTAAAATGTAAAGTTGTCTGACCTTTTAATTATGTATTTGTGGCTATTTCGAACAATCACAGAGCTAACTGATTATGCATGAACTATGGGCACGTACCGTCATAACGTACACACACGCAGCATGCAGCATTACACTGTCTGGTTGGCGGCACTGACATCCGTATACACAGACTTATATAATGCATGAACCATACAAATGTTATGTCTTTTATGTATGTTAGGTGAACGTGTGTTTTATGTGCATGGGGAAGTCTGTACATATTAAGGTGTTTGTATAACCTGACAGCTTCTATAAGTTTTCTCTACACATGTATTTGTGCAAATTACCTCAAGACTCATTCATACACTTAAAACATTTATTTGATAGAAGTTCATACAGATTAACGGATATACAGCAGTAGTGAAACAAATGCATATCTGGTTGGTCTTTCAGGCCTATGCCTTGGGTGTTCAAAACTGTATTGGTAATTGGGGTTAAATGGGCACTGTGTGTTCATATGATTCAAGGTTGTATGTTGTAATTGATGTATAATGTAAATGTTAAGATGTAAAATGGCTCGTGGGAAAATTTGTGTATGAATGATATCACAATAGATGGTTGACTATTGATGTAATGGAATACTGTTAGAAAAAAGACAGATGATTTATTTGAAACTAATACTTACAATGCATATCCCAGTTATGTCCTCACAGCTATCAGCATGGTCTTTACAGTTACAGGGGAGACATGTTTCCTGCTCACTCCGGAAGAAACCCCGTGCACATACCTGCAATAAAGAAATAGACAAACATGAGCATGAATTATCAACATAGTCATGATATCTGCCATATCTCTGCCATATATATATTTTTTATTAGATATAGATTTTTATTAAAACAAACACACTTTTTGCTATATGTAATACAAAACATATATATTTTATAAACTATATAACCAAATAACCAAACAAAAACAGTCTACTGACTGTTTATCAAATCAGATGAACTAGCCTAATTATATAGGCACTTCCCTCAAAAGAAAGTGTGTGAGAAAATAATTTCCTGTATAGAAATAAAAGACAGACATTATGAACATATAATAACAAACTGTGTTAACAGATTTGACACCTGAAAACTCCTTCCTTTATATGATTATATGAATAATTTATACTGTTTTGGTTTGGTTATTCAGCCCTAGAATTCTGTCTTATCTGTTTAATAACCAGTGTCATTAAGGATCTATAGGCAAATGTTCAGTTGAACTTGCCTTCATTTATAACAGGGGTTCCCAAACTAACCCCCAAACCCCCACGACCCCCAAAATAACAGTGCCAGTACCTCGGGACCCCCACTTTCCTAAAGTAGCCTATACGAACGTTTTGCAAAACGGCGTACAAGCATAATGACAACACAAAGCAACAGTCTTATAACCATAATATTATTTTATAGTTATTTACTCATTATTTATATTTGAACATTAATCTTACCTAATGAGTTGGGTGGGCAACATGCTGGATTTTTATTTTTAATTCACCTTATATTTTTTATTTATTGGTAAAATATGCTATTTCTAATGCTTTAAAAATTATTTGATTTCTGGAAATCATCTTGCGACCCCTGCTCCTGGTTTTGCGACCCCCTGGGGGGTCCCGACCCCTACTTTGGGAACCCCTGATTTATAACACAGAATAGATAAAGTTACTGTTTTCAACAGAGTGACAGCACATATGGGTTCACAGCTGTTTTAAATTAACACACACTTTACTGGTAGATCAACAAAAAGTTATAACGCCTCCAATACGAAACAAACAAAAACAAAAAGAAAACAACAAAATTCTACAAACAACTTTTGCCCAGGTGAGTCTCTAGATACTGTTTATTTTAAATGAAGACTCTTTTCTATCAGAACGTGACAAAACTTCAGAAATACAACGAAAGAAAGAATATATATAACAAAAGCAACTCACAGTGGTCACTACTCAAAATACAAGAAACACTGAATAATACTATAACAGCATTTAACTAAGATGAAAAGAAAATATGCACAAGCCATTGAAACCATTCTGATAAGAGTGCTTCCAAGAGATACTGCCGAAGCTCATGTGAAATAAAATAAATAATAACAGTCCCAGGATTATGAATAAATAAACACAATTTGAATAGAAACTCACCTCATCTCCCTTTCCTTGTCATTTGTTCAGTGGTGGTTGGCACATTCATAAATGGAAATGAGACTAAATCATGCCATCCTTCTCTTCACTCTCTGAGGCAGAAGTCTCCAAACTCATCCCTACTACTTGTCCACTTGATCCTATTCCATCTCATCTCCTTCAAGCCATTTCTCCTGCAGTTGTACCTGCACTCACTCACATCATTAACACATTCCTTCACACAGGTGTTTTCCCTTTGCATTTAAACAAGCTCGTATAACCTTTTTACTTAAAAAAAAACACCCTGAACCCATCTCTTATAGAGAACTACAGACCGTTTTCCCTTCTTCCTTTCATTGCAAAAACAGTTAAACATATTCCAGCTCATCTCCTTCAAGCCATTTCTCCTGCAGTTGTACCTGCACTCACTCATATCATTAACACATCCCTTCACACAGGTGTTTTTCCTTTTGCATTTAAATAACTTGTATAACCTCTCTACTTAAAAAAAACACCCTGAACCCATCTCTTTTAGAGAACTACAGACTGTTTTCCCTTCTTCCTTTCATTGCAAAAACACTTAAATGAGCTGTGTTCAACCAAATCTCTTCCTTTCTCACACAGAACAACCATCTGGACAGCAACTAGTCTGGTTTCAGATGTGGACATTCAACTGAGACTGCCTTGCTCTCAGTTGTTGAAGCCCTAAGACTGGCAAGAGCGGATTCCAAATCATCAGTACTTATCTTGTTAGATCTGTCCACTGCCTATCAGCCCTATTGGCAAAGGGAATCTCAGGAACCGCACTCGAGTGGTTTGAATCTTACCTCTCAGACAGGTCCTTTAAGGTATCTTGGAGAGGTGAGGTATGTAGCTACTGGGGTGCCTTAGGGCTCAGTTCTTGGACCACTTCTTTTCTCTGTCTACATGGCATCACTAAGTTATGTCATTCAGAACCATGGCTTTTCATATCACTGCAGCTCAGATGTCAGCTTGTCTAACAGGCATTTCTTGCTCAGTGAAGGACCATCATCTTCAACTCAACCTTGCCAAGACAGAACTGCTTGTGGCTCCACCAAACCCATAATTTCATCACAATTTCACCATTCAATTAGGCACGTCATCCAAAACTCCTTCAAATAAGGCAGAAACCTTGGAGTTGTGATTGATGATCAGCTGACTTTCTCAGACCACATTGCTAAAACTGCCCGGTCCTGCAGATTAACTTTATTCAACATCAAGAAGATCTGGCCCTTTCTTTCAGAACATACTTCACAACTCCTTGTTCAAGCTCAGGCTGGACTATTGCAATGCTCTTTTGGCAGGTCTTCCAGCCAGTTCTATCAAACCTTTACTATTAATCCAGAATGCAGCTGCAGGATGAGCTGAAAAGAATGCACGTCACACCTTTCTTCACCAGTTTGCACTGGCTACCAATATCTGCTTGCATAAAATATCTTTTCCATCTTTATTTGACCCTCTAACTCCAGCACCCTCTTTTCTAATTCTATTCTTTAAAAAACAGTTTTAGACTTATACTCTATTCATTTACTTACTGCTTGTTTTCATTTAAAAAAAAAAAAACACTAACACTACTAACACTAGTGTAAGGCTGAAAATGATAAAAAATTCCTGTTTTACTGTCCTAAACATATCTTCAGTAACAAAAGTGCCATTTGGCATTCCTGAGGACACAGAGGAGGTGATAGAGATCAAGGCCTGTAGGCCAAAATGTGTATACATTGGGGGTTTGCTAATTGTCACACTTTTACAGTGGTGAAGCTGTAATTTACTGATTGGTCGGTTTGAATGTCTCACATTTGGGTTTAAGTCACATTGTCAAGGGATAAAAGAACAGGGATAAAAGAAGATTGTAACTGTTGCTCTGTCTCTTCTTTTCTTGGGCTCTTCTTTTTCTCTGCTCTTTCTTTCTTTACTGGAGCTCTTCCTGGGGCTCTGTCCTCTCTCTCTACCTCTCTCTCTCTCTCTGCCTCTCTCTCTCTCTCTTTCAGGTAACATTTTACATACATTCTGGCTACACTGTTTATGTTTTACCATCCTTCATCTATTTTGTAACCAATTCAAGTGTAACCATTACGAGATATTGTTATTAAACCATTTCAATTATAAATTATGTGATAACTAGTCTTGATTTAACAGTAATTTTAAAGTGCTACATATTGCGATACAATATCATCACTCAATAGCAACGCTCTCCCACATATTTAGCTATTCTAACTGCACTTATTTCCGTCATTGGTATAAGTGGCAGTGGGTGGTAATAGACAAGAAATGTACAGTTTTTTACCATCGTGCTGAAAACATTTCTTTAGTCCTTCGGCAATCCTTCAGCCTGAACCACTGTAGGGAAGCCACCCTTACACTAGCTTCTGTCTATACAATTAAGAAAAAAAAGCAAAAAAGCAGGCCTCTAACACTAGTTTTTTTTTTTTTTTTTTTATTCTATCTATTTTAATTTATTTATTATATACTTTAAAAATCCCTTGCTACATGTACTGCGTTAGGCTAAATTGCGTCCATTGTCCTCCTTTGTAAGTAGCTTTGGATAAAAGTGTCTGCTAAATGTCTAAATGTAAATGTAATCTAATATGACCTAAATGGTTATCCTGCCAATAGACACCCATGGGACTCCTGGAGCAAAAGGCCGTGGGAAGATGAAGCTTCCTGTTTGAGTCATCATTACTGCTTAAAAGGAGTAGCCTGAGAAACCAAACATCCACTTTGAGTGTGTGCTTGTATATATATGGTTTGAGAGTTATGATTGATGATGTTTATGATTCACATTATTGTTATTACTAGTGGGCCATTAAATGCTTGAATCTGACGCATGACAAAAGTAGTTCCAGGCACATTTTGACCGCTTTACATTTTCAGATCATTACACCAAACGATTTCCGTTATTTCAAAGCTCCTTACAGCTTACAACAGAAAAGAACCAAAATCTAGAATAACACTGACCAAGCAAATAAATATAGTAAACAATGTGATAAAAAAAGACAAATTATTTCAGTGTTTTTGCCACAAAATAATTATTTTTTTAATGTACAGAAAGCATACTGCATTTCTCCCACTCTCTCTCCCTTACAAATGCACACACATACAGTACAGACACACTTAGCACTGCTCTGGCAATTTTATCAGTAAAATAGTTCAGCAACTTAAAAGCTACATGTCATTTCTCACTTATAAAGGCGCTGTTCTTATAGACGAATTTGCTGTTTTGTTATTAGTAGAGACGCTGATGTGACTGTTGCGAGACACAAACTCAGTTAACTCACACACATTTAATCTCTTTCACATGGAAAATGCCAGCTGCAGTGCTTTCTCCTTCTTTCCAAAGTGCTCGGAGCTTGGCCTCCTGTGGCATCTGCCATTGCTAAGCAACCATGACCTACGCTCTCCGTGACGATGCAGAAGTATCAGCAAATGATAATGGTTTTCCAGCAGTAAAAATCGCTTGCTCTGCCACTAAATTAAGAAAAAAATGGGTATCCCTGTACAACTACGATCAGCTGTTCCTCCTGTTACATGACTTGTGGTGTGCTTGAGGCATTCTGAAAAGTTGAGATAGTTTCATCTCACATTGGCATAGGAAAAAACAATAGCGTTGCAGTGCACAAGCCCCGTGACCGCATCACTTCTATGATGAGAGCGTTCTATTAAGAGGGTTTCAAGGACAAAAACATGACGATTGTCTTTAAATACCACATCTGAACAATATTTGAGGTGAGGTAACCATAGCGAAATAATTAACTCAGATCCTCTGAATTATTAGAAAATAATGCACACCCGAGGTGCATTTTCTAATAATTCAGAGGATCATTACAGAGCAAACTGATGAAAAACAGTACCATAACTAAAACAGAAAACTAATAAATGTGGTAATATTGCCTCTGCACTTCAGGCACTGTGGCCTTTGACACAGACACAAGCACACATCAACGTATCTCCCATATAAGCAGACTTTCTTTGACGGTGAGAATTAGTGATGCATTGTTTATAAATGATTCATTTAATTTGAACGAATGTTTGATATGACTTGGGAACATCAGGTTGTCTCAGCGAGGGATTTGTTCATTTTGTGTTGTGCATAATAAACATCCTATTGATTCTTTACAGGAAACAGAAATTATTAGTTCACCTCTTGAGTCTTTAGGTATTGACACAACAAACCACATCCAAAATACTAGCTCTGAGGAAAGCCAAATGTGGCGCCCCCCAGCATCGCCTCTTATTGCCATCGTCTGGACAAAAAAAAACCTGCACTAGAACACACCAGACAGACTACAACTGACAGTTAACTGATGTGTATGCTCTGCACTTGTGTGAGAGAACATAACTGCCCCATACCAGCAGGTGGCAGTAGTCTGTATTCGGTCTTCAAACAGGGAAAGCATGTGGATATACAAAGCAAGCAGGTGCTTGATTTTACCATTGTTTACACCAGCCACGCTCATTACTGACAAATTTGTGTAGCTATTTCCAATCATGTCTGCTAAGTTGCAAATGACACTAGCATTATCAGCCTTTGGTCTTATTATGGTGGATAAAGAAAGAAAGAAATGAATAGAATGCCAACAAATGTCTGTGCATTCCCTCTTTGCAGTCTGTCATTGGTTTGCTTTCATGCAGTATAGTGAGAACTGGTTAATTCGTTCAGCTCCCACTGCAAGGCAGAACAAAGCTGACCTTCATACATCAAACCCACTCACTTTTTTACTTTGGAACTGTCTGGAATGTACTATGAGTAATCAATTAGAAAAATCTCTTTTCCAGTTTTACTGATTCCCGCTCTGTAAAAAAAAAAGGATAGATTGGTTCATACATTCATACGTTTATAATTACAGAAAAAATGACAATAAATATGTTTTAAATGATGAATCTGTGTTTTCTACTCAAACCTCAATGGCCAGACAAGCCCTTGGCATGGATCCCTATGGCCAGCTCATAAAATGTTAACTTGTTGTAAACATCTGTGAGCTGCTTTGGTTAAAATGTCTGCTTAATAGATAAATGTTAATAAACAAAAATCCCATTTTAGGGGTTCTCACTCCTTGCAAAGGCAACAGCCATGTTCCCTGTAACTTACCTCTCTCTCTCTCACTGTTTACATTATTGTAATGAAACTACACACCAACTAAGAAACGCACAACAGTACCAGATCATAACAACACACTTCAAATTATTTTTTGAGCAATAGTATAGGAAAGTTTTAGTCCTCAAATTCAATTAGCCAAGCAGTGTTTAAAGAGTTCTGATATATCATATAATAGCACACTGAGACATTTCAGTAATTGTATTACCCTGCTTGTCAGTGTTCAAAGCATTTCAGACTATGTATGCAGTGCTGAATGAAAGCAAAATTCCAGAATATTTCTCTGAGGAACTGGAAAACCAAGAGTGGAGGTAGAGCAGAGTGATTATGGAATGCTGTGAGCGGGGGAAAGGTAATATTTGTTGCTCTGCTCTACTCATATATGCTATTCTAAACCAGCTTTCTGTGTTACATGGTGAAAACACAAACTTTGAAAACACTGCTTTTTGTCTTAACTGTTATAACTGACATAGAAGAAATAAATGCCTGCAAAAAAAAGGCCATTTTCTGAAGGCCGCTGACTGGAAATCAATATTATACTTGCTGTGGTAGGCCTACTCCATATGTTGTCTACTATCTAGAAAAAAAGCATCCAAGCTCTCAACATAGCCACAAACTATAGGTTAATTAGGGAAAAAAAATTGTGAAATATCTTCCAAACTATAATAATTCTTTCAGAGCTGTTGGGAGAAATTTTTCTGCATGTTTTCATTTCAATGTGTGTTTTATGGCATGCATAAATAAACAAATAAATACACAAACAAACAAATAATTATATTTGGTAAAAGGTCTAGCCACATGAAAATAAGCAGTTTTGATCAAAGTAAATCACATGTTGTAAAAATAAAAACACTAAGAACTAAAAGGAGTTACAGTTAAAAATACTATAATAAAATACTATAATGAAAATGATTTACATGTTACATATGGAAGACTTTTATGTAGCTTTCACAATGGGCATATTTGCTAAAGTCTGAGTCCAAGCTGGTTTCCAGTGCCCCTGCAGCATTGCTCTGATTTCAGACTTAATTCTATAGTGCATTTGCGTTCATCTTGCATCATCAGAAACATCCACAGTATGATAGGAAACAATTTATATCTATATTTAATTTAATTTATATCTTTTTTTCTTTTTGGAGCTGTAATGCAGAGTGTTTCTAAAATTTCAGATTTTATGGAAAGCATGCTGGGAAATATCAAATATATAATATGAACTAATAAACTAAGAAACCTTGTTCTGCCAAATCCTCACAAGAGGCAGCATTATTGTGTTAAGTTTAAGGAACATGTCTATAAATGTTGGAAAAAGTTCTAGTTAGGGAGATTACTAGGCTTTGGAACAGAACTTGAAACTCTTCTGATCCTCATGGAATGTATCAGTATAGAAGTGTTCTCACTCTGCCCATTGGAGCAGTATGTCCCCCCAACAGATGGCCTCCATTCGCCTCTGTTACATTTCCGGTGGGGAGTGACTATTATACCATCTAGACTCTCAGCAGCTGCTGGTTGGGTAGATGGGGGTGGGGAGGGCTGGGAGTTTTGGGGTGGACAGTTTTACAGAGCATGAGACGCAAAAACCCTTCTTTCTGTAAAGACGTTTTTAAACAACTTTTTTTTGTATATATAGCATATTTAACACTGAACCTGATATTTAATGGAGCATTAGATTCAGCATAAGAAGTCCACACCCAAACAGCCATGTAAAACATTTTATCCCGATCAACAACTGATCCTGATCGAAAAATGTCCATATTTCCAGTAACAACAGCCCAGAGAAAAGGGCCATTGCTCTAAGTTGCTCTTAAAGTTCTGATATGCTTAATTTTAAGTCAGATTTGTTTATATACCATAGCACTTTTCACAATACACTTTGTTTCAAAGCGACTGTCTCTGATATTTTTCCTATAATTCCTCAGGAGAAATAAAAACACAAATGAGGCACTTAGTGACATTCCGTAAGTACTAGCATAGCCTAGCTCAGATAAATTATTGAGATATTTGAGCATATTGAAACCTAATTTTGATTGCTGTCTTTGATTTCTGATTATTCTGAGCACACGCAGCGCTAAAAAGAATGTAACACTTTTGAAGAAACTGTTCTGGACAGAAGTATATCTGCAGCATCTGCAAACAAGTAAGCTATAAAAAGTAATACAGAAACTAAAATCAAAATTTTAGTTGTTTACTTTAAAACCTTTGGCATATGTTGTTAATTAAAATATTCCTCTTTTCTCAGCCATAAAGAGAGAACTTACCCTGTGGACTGTGTTTAATTGTTGCGAGGAAGCTGTGTGCGTAAGTGCTGACAAGATGCAGAGAACACAGATAGATCCAAATAGCAGAGAGGCCATGATTCCCCCCGCAACAACTCTAAATGGCCAGGCAGTATGTGTTGTTGTGTTCCCTACTGTAGTCTTTCTCACAACTATTTCTCCACTAGCTATTTTTTGTCCTTACTGAAGCCTGTGCAGTCTGCACTGCTGTTCTCTTCTCTCGCTTACGCCCTGCCCTGCCAAGCTGGACTTCCTCCCTAAATCACCCCTGGCCCCCCCTTCCTCACGCACACATTTCCCTCACAAGATCTTGAATGGAAATCACATGCAGCTAAGAAAGAATCAATTTGAAGAATCTAAACTGAGAACGCAAAATCAAAACTCTTTGTGTTTTCTTGTGTAACTTCTGCTGTTGTTACCCTAAATGTGAGTTTGATGTCGGCAGATTGTCAGAGAGTGAGTAATTGACAGCTCTTTGCTCATTACACTACCCTTTGACCTTGGCTGTGGCCCTCCCCCTCCCTGTGGATATCTAACCCACTGGAAACACCACTGCTTACAACACACATATTTAAATGAAAGCATGACAACATAACCATATGCTCAGGTACATATCTGCTCTTGTACTGTATGTGTTGGTTGTCCGTTGTGTAGTCCAGTGGTTCTCAATTCCTATCAACTCAATTTTCTGCACATTTTGAATGTCTCTTATCTGACACTCTCCTAATGAGCTGATGTTCTGAATCAAGTAAGAAAAGAGAGAGACATACAACTGAACTGGACCTGAGAACTGTTGGTGTAGTCACTTATGGTCACATATATATATACTTCTATAATTTTGTATATAATTTTATTTTTGCTAATAAATTCAATAAAACTGAATTATAATGAAAGAATAAAAAAATATGTCATTAGAATTCCTTAAAATTCTATACAGAAGTCTTACGGAATACTGGACAGTATGTTATTTTTTGAAGTTAGACAGTATATGTATATAGAAGTCAACATTTGAAGTTGATCAAAAAAGTTAATCAAAGTTGTCCTAAGACATGAACATGTATTGTTTTGGTTTTAGGACAACTTTGATGAAAGGTTTTGATCTACTTCAAATGTTGACTACTGTATAAGAAGAATCTGCAAAACAATATCCACATAAAAAAACAGCTTATGGGTATGGAACAGATGAAAAACTGAATTAAAAAAAATATATATTTTTTTTAAAGGGATATGTCATCCTCAATGAAAATTGTCTTCTTCCCCTCATGCCATTCCCAGCCTTTATGATTTTCTTCATTATTTGGAGCACAAAAGAAGATATTTTAAAGAATGTTAGTAACCAAACAGCATGCCCATTTATATATATATATATAGACATAAGACTGAGTAAATAGCAATATTTATTTTTATTATTTGTGTGTGTGTGTGTGTGTGTGTGTGTGTGTGTGTGTGTGTGTGTGTACTATCCCTTTAAGCTCTATCAACAGCATCTGTGGCATGTGGCAGAAAATATTTTTAACACTGACCCTTAGCAAGTATGCGTTTGACATATTGTAAATACAATAGAAATCTATGGAGCAAGGTACTGCATCCCAGTAAATGTTAAAATACACTGCCAGAGAGAACTTCTTTTTAATATACAGCTACTGTATGTAGAGTTTATACATATGTATATACAGTGTGTGTGTGTGTGTGTGTGTGTGTAGTACACCCCTCACATTTTTGTAAATATGTGTGACGAGGCAGAGTCGGTTGAGTTAGGATCCATGTGCGATCATTTATTAGCAATAATCGTAGTAAAACAGGCGAGATAATCAGGGGTGAACAACAGCAACGTAGGCAATAGCAAACCGTAAACAAAGTCCATGCAAAGTTCGGGGCTGGCAGCTAGCGCGGGTAATCCGTAAAACAGGCGAGAGGTCGGGGAAATCCAGAGAAACGTCAATAAAGGAAAACAGTCCAGGTCGGTAACGATAATCAAACACAGGGAAAAACGCTCAGAGTTGCAGGCCGGGGCAATACAAAACTTCGCGGGGATATGCGGGTAATGGCCGCTATTTATCCGGAAATTGCGGTCCAAGATGGCCGCAGGAAGGAAGTCAGCCCAGGCAGTGGGTCGCTGGGAAATGGAGTTTGTGAGGTCTAATACTCGGGAGAGGGCTCCTGCTGACGGCGATCGGAGAGAACCACAGGAACCGGGTTTATGACAGAGCCCCCCTCCTGTGAGCGACTCCTGGCGCTCAGAGGCCTGTGACGCCGGGGTCTCCCCCTTCCTCTGGGGGCTGGTCAATCTGGGTGAGATTGGTGGAATTCTGCGGTAAGGTTGGGGTCCAGGATGTCGTCAGCTGCGACCCACGACCGCTCCTCTGGGTCATAGCCCTCCCAGTCGACCAAGTATTGTAGTTGGCCTCCCCGGCGTCGGGAATCCAGGATTTCATGGACCTGGTAGGCCTCTTCGCCATCAATGAGGATGGGAGGAGGGCCTGAGGAGCCGGTTCCGTCTAGGTTCTCCTCTCCTCTCGGCGCGTCAGCGGGCTTCAACAGAGAAACATGAAAGGTGGGTGAGATACGGTAATTAGAGGGTAAGCTTAATCTGAAAGAGACTGGGGTGATTTGTCTAATGATTTTGAAAGGACCCACGTACCTGGGACTGAGTTTTCTGCAGGGTAGACGGAGGCGCAGGTCCCGGGTAGACAGCCAAACCCACTGTCCAGGAGCATAGGGGGGATTTCTGGTGCGAAGTCGGTCAGCCTGCCTCTGGGTGCGCCTGACGGCATGTTGGAGGTGGACGTGAGCCGAGTTCCATGTTTCCTCACTCCGGCGCATCCAGGTATCCACTGCGGGGAGGTCACTGGGTTCACCCAACCGGGGAAAAGTGGAGGCTGATATCCTAGGACGCATTGAAAAGGGGTTAGTTGGGTAGAGGGTTTCCGGAGTGAGTTCTGGGCATACTCGGCCCACATGAGATAGCGACTCCTGTCTTGCTGTTGGTTGTGGCAGTAGGTACGCAGGTATCGGGATAGTTCTTGATTGAGGCGTTTGCATTGACCGTTGGATTGAGGATGGTACCCAGAGGTCAGGCTGACGTTGATTCCTAATAGCTTGAAGAATGAAGACCACACACGTGAGGTGAACTGAGGGCCGCGATCAGAGGCAATATCTTCTGGCAGGCCGTAGAGACGGAAGACCGAGTTGCAGAGGGCCTCCGCAGTCTCGAAGGCGGTGGGAAGTTTAGTTAGGGGGATGAGTCGGCAGGCCTTGGAAAACCGATCCACAACGGTGAGTATGGTGGTGTAGTGCTGTGAAGGAGGTAAGTCGGTAAGAAAGTCAATGGCAATGTGTGACCAGGGGCGCTGTGGGATGGGTAGTGGATGGAGCAACCCGGCCGGATGCTGGTGGGGTACCTTGGACATACTGCAACAGGCGCATCTCTTGATAAAGTCGATGGTGTCTGATTGTATGGTGGGCCACCAGAAGCGGTTAGACAGAAGGTCGAGTGTGGCGTTGATGCCAGGATGGCCAGAGCTGGGGACCGAGTGAACCTGGGCTAGCACCCGAGGTCTGAGGATTAGCGGCACGTAGGTGCGGTCCGGGGGGCATTCAGGAGGGGCAGGCTCGTGAATCTGGGCCTCGGCTATCTCCGTCATGAGATCCCATTGCACAGGAGCGACAATGACTGAGTCGGGGAGAATGAAGTGGTCTTGGCGTGGCTCAGGGTCCGCCTCGGAGAGTCTGAAGAGGGCATCGGCCTTGGTATTTTGTGATCCCGGTCGGTAGGTGACATGGAAGTTGAAGCACGTGAAGAAGAGCGCCCAACGTGCTTGACGATGGTTGAGGCGGCGAGCCGAGGTGTTCTAGGTTTCGGTGATCCGTTAGTACGACGAATGGGTAGCGGGCGCCCTCAAGCCAGTGGCGCCACTCCTCCAGCGCAGATTTGATAGCCAGTAGTTCTCTGTTGCCGACGTAGTAATTGGTTTCGGCTGGGCTGAGCTTGTGCGAAAAGAAAGTGCATGGGAAGAGCTTGGGTGGATTACCGTGGCGTTGAGAAAGAACGGCCCCGATCCCTGAGCTAGAGGCATCGACCTCGACCACGAACTCTTTCTCCGGGTCTGGATGATGGAGTATGGGTGCGGAGGTGAAGCGGGTTTTGAGGTCCTGAAAGGCCTGAAGTGCTGCTTGGTTCCAGGTTAACCGATGGCTGCCGACCTTGACCAGGGAGGTGAGAGGTGATGCTACGGAGCTAAATCCTCTGATGAAGCATCTGTAGAAGTTGGCAAATTCTAGGAAACGTTGTAGCTCTTTCAGAGTGTTGGGACGGGGCCAGTTACGCACGGCTCTCACCTTCTGATCATCCATGGCAATCCCCTCCTGACTGATGACGTAGCCGAGAAAGGAGATACTAGTCCGGTGGAACTTGCACTTTTCCATCTTGGCAAACAATTGATGGTGGATGAGTCTTTGCAATACCTTTCTGACGTGGTTGACATGTTCTTCATAGGAGTTGGAGTATATCAGTATGTCAGTATTACCCAGCGGTTGAGCATATCACGGAGAGCATCATTGATGAAGGCCTGAAAACACGAAGGACTGTTGGAGAGCCCAAAGGGCATAACGAGGTATTCGTAGTGTCCAGTGGTGGTAGAGAATGCCGTCTTCCACTCATCACCCTCCCGGATGCGAATGAGGTTGTAGGCGCTGCGTAGGTCCAACTTAGTGAAAATCTTAGCGCTGCAAAGCTGTTCCAGGGCAGAGAGGACAAGAGGAAGAGGATATCGATATTTTACCGTGATGTCGTTGAGGGATCGGTAGTCTATGCAGGGCCTGAGACCGGCATCTTTCTTCTTGACGAAGAAAAAGCCCGCAGAGGCCGGAGAGGTCGAAGGATAAATAAATCCCTTCTCCAGTTCCTCGCTGATGTAGTTCTTCATGGCCTCGGACTCGGGTTGCGAAAGGGGAAAGATCCTTCCCTTGGGAGGTTCTGCGCCAGGTTGAAGGTCGATGGCGCAATCTCCTGGGCGGTGAGGAGGTAGTTGGGTGGCTTTGATCCTACTGAAGGCTTCCCGTAGGTCCTGGTACTCGCTGGGTAGGCCCTCAGTTCGTGTGTGTGGTAGGGTCTCGAGCGGGGAGGTTATGTGGGTGGAGGTAGGTGCTTGGAGAGCCCTGGAGGAGAGGCAGTGATCCTGACAGTAGGGAGACCATTGTGAGATGACGTGGTCTGACCAGGAGATGACGGGACTATGCTGGTTGAGCCAGGGGTAACCCAAGATGACGGGTGAAAGCGGAGTGGAGATAATGAAGAGCCGGATGACTTCGGTGTGGCGGTTGTCAATCCGGAGTGTCAAATCCGAGGTGGTGTGGTGTATTTGGCCGGATCCTAGGGGTCTTCCATCTAGGGCTGCCACTGCAATATGATTGAGACAAGAGAGCTGAGGGATACCGTGCTGCTCAACAAACTTATTGTCAATGAAATTTCCAGCCGCCCCAGAGTCTATTAAGGCGGTGGTATGAATTAAAGTGGAGCCAAAACATAACTCAATGGGGACGGCTAGATTAGTATGAGAAACAGGATGGGAACTCACCGAGCTGGGCCTGCGTGGAGGACGGGTCGGGCAGGTGGAACGGGTGGTGCCTACCTGCATGGGTTCTGCCTCGGCGGCGACGGATGAAGCAGCGGCGGTGGTGGCGGCGCCAGGCGTACAGGGCGAGGTAAGGAAGGGCTGGCGGAAGGGCCTCCGGGAGCGGATCATGTTATCGAAACGAATGGATAGTTCGATATAGCGGTCAAGACTGAGGTCGTTGTCGCGACACGCTAGCTCCGCTTGGAGCTCTGGGTTGAGGCCTTTTCGATAGAATAACTTGAGTGGCCCCTCGTTCCAATCCGTCTGCGCCGCTAGGGTGCGGAACGTTAGAGCATAGTCCGCCGCCGTGCTTCTTCCCTGCTTATGGCGAAGCAGCTGCTCCTCAACATCCCTGCCATCTGGTGAGTGTTGAAATACTTCCTTAAAGCGTTGAACGAAAGCCGCATAGGAAGTGAAAGCAGGGCGTTCAGGGTTCCAGACGGCAGTGGCCCAATCCAGCGCCCGACCAGTCAAAAGGGAACAAACGAAGGCTACTTTACTATTATCAGTGGGGTATAGCGATGGTTGTTGTTCCAAAAAGAGAGAGCATTGTAGTAAAAAACCCTTACATTTAGCTGAAGTTCCGTCAAACTTCTCAGGA
The DNA here is from genome assembly GCA_033026305.1 of Cirrhinus molitorella. NCBI lineage: Eukaryota > Metazoa > Chordata > Actinopteri > Cypriniformes > Cyprinidae > Cirrhinus > Cirrhinus molitorella. Next base: position 16,703,755 of record CM065133.1, on the reverse strand, counting down.
AAAGCTAGGCGAGGGCCGGTGGCTGCGCTGGTCGGGGCCAGGCTGGTGGATGGCGGAGGGGAACCTGGCTGAGCTGGGCCCGGGGCAAGGGCAGCCTGGAATGACTGCAGAGACTTCACTAACTCCTCAGTAAGTGCGGTGAGGCGAGTGATCTGCTGGTGATGTGCAGCTAGCATGGTTGCCTGAGCAGAGAGCTCCGTGCTGAGTTGGTGTACGGTCGCTGGATCCGTGTTTGGCGAAGTTTTCTGTGACGAGGCAGAGTCGGTTGAGTTAGGATCCATGTGCGATCGTTTATTAGCAATAATCGTAGTAAAACAGGCGAGATAATCAGGGGCGAACAACAGCAATGTGGGCAATAGCAAACCATAAACAAAGTCCATGCAGAGTTCGGGGCTGGCAGCTAGTGCGGGTAATCCGTAAAACAGGCGAGAGGTCGGGGAAATCCAGAGGAACGTCAATAAAGGAAAACAGTCCAGGTCGGTAACGATAATCAAACACAGGGAAAAACGCTCAGAGTTGCAGGCCAGGGCAATACAAAACTTCGCGGGGATATGCGGGTAATGGCCGCTATTTATCCGGAAACTGTGGTCCAAGATGGCCGCAGGAAGGAAGTCAGCCCAGGCAGTGGGTCGCTGGGAAATGGAGTTTGTGAGGTCTAATACTCGGGAGAGGGCTCCCGCTGACGGCTATCGGAGAGAACCACAGGAACCGGGTTTATGACAATATGTTATTATATCTTTTCATGTGACAACACTGAAGAAATGATACTTTGCTACAATGTAAAGTAGTGAGTGTACAGCTTGTATAACAGTGTAAATTTGCTGTCCCCTCAAAATAAATTAACACACAGTCATTAATGTCTAAACCGCTGGCCACAAAAGTGAGTACACCCCTAAGTGAAAATGTCCAAATTGGGCCAAATTAGTAACTCGTTAGTGTTACAAGGTCTCAGGTGTGAATGGGGAGCAGGTGTGTTAAATTTGGTGTTATCACTCTCATTCTCTCATACTGGTCACTGGAAGTTCAACGTGGCACCACATGGCAAAGACAGGACAGGTTCCACTCAGAACAGGCCTCGCCATGATCGACCAAAGAAGTTGAGTGCACATGCTCAGAGTCATATCCAGAAGTTGTGTTTGGGAAATAGACGTATGAGTGCTGCCAGCATTGCTGCAGAGGTTGAAGGGGGGGGAGGGTCAGCCTGTCAGTGCTCAGACCATACGTCGCACACTGCATCAAATTGGTCTGCATGGCTGTCGTCCCAGAAGGAAGCCTCTTCTAAAGATGATGCACAAGAAAGCCTGCAAACAGTTTGCTGAAGACAAGCAGACTAAGGACATGGATTACTGGAACCATGTCCTGTGGTCTGATGAGAGCAAGATAAACTTATTTGGTTCAGATGGTGTCAAGCATGTGTGTTAACCAGGTGAGGAGTACAAAGACAACTGTGTCTTGCCCAGGGCCGCATTAACACTGTAAGGGGCCCCTGGGCTTTACCTCTTGAGGGGCCCTTTCTTCAACAAGAGTCTACATTCACTCAATGTTGATAATCACAAAGCGCAAGTCACCAGCCTTTAAATTTGCAATAGTAAATGCCATTAACAAAACATCAAAACCTTAAGGTCTGTCATATAAAATATACACAAATATCACTGCATGAACTACACACATGCACATAGTCAAATATGTCTTTCTGTTTGTGGATCTTTGCGGTTATTAAATTATTAATTTACCTTGATAATAATAGACAACTTTTCTTGAACAGAAAAATAACAGTAGGCTATGCAATGTTATTTTACATTTTATTATTCCGTTTCTGTACAAGAACATCTTCAAACTCCAAAACCTAAAACTTTGTTGAATTTTTATCTTTCTTCTTTTTATTTATTTGAGCTATTACTTATAATTTGTTCATTTGTTCTTACTGACTGTGTCTTCATTTGGAATCGAGAACTGTAAAATTCATACTATTTTTTTTTTTTTTTTTTGTGGAAGGGGAAGTAAAAATGTAAACCACTGTTGAACCCTTATGACCAAATCACATGTGAACCTTCCTTTGCCTCACGATTTGATCATGATGATGCATCATAATGCATCTTTTCCACCAACTAATTACCTAGTAAATGAATATCCAAAATAAAGCTATTTTTGTCCTTTTTTCGTTAACAATAAACACAAAGATGCAAAATAAAAAGGGGAGCAAATACAAAATAGACAAAAAAAAAAAAAAACTGAATTAGCGGTGCTTCTAATCTAATTTACAGAAGCATTTAAGTAAGAATAATACAGAACTTAATCAAATATAAGTAGATCTATAATCATTTCATAAAATTTAATGTATTAATTTAATTTAATAAAGCTACAAAGGCTATTCAGTCAAGAGCAGTGAATAATTTCGTCGTTTCTTGAAGTCGGGCGCCGGCTTCCATTGAAATATGTTTGATGATTGTGCCTGATGCGCCCGCGACCACTCAGTTCCTCCACAAGTAAGAGGATGACGCGAGAACATCAGGGGAGGCACACCGAGTGGTAAAATAATAATAATTATTGATTACTAATTTGAATCAGTACATTATAACGAAAACAATACCTTAAAATTAAAAGAAGCAGGTTTTCGGCAGAAATTTTTCTTGAACCCCTCCTGTAAACTTTTTAGCCCAAGGATCCAGTAAACGAATGCGTTTAAATAGTAAGTTCTAAACAGAGAAAACCCGACCGATTTAATCAGAGCAGTGGCGGAGACAGAAATTTGTAGGGGGGTGGGCCTCTGAAAGAGTGGGTGGGCCTGAATAATTCGCATCACCCGGCTCAATTATATTTAAAGAAAGAAAGAAAGAAAGTAAGAAAAAAAGATGAACTATGGACTGGTCCGAACAAACGCATTCGATTACAATCAGATCTTGCAAAACACTTCAGGACAGGAGGTGGTCTGCACGTATTCCAGAACCAACTGGACAAGTGTAAATGCATCTGGTTGTTGAACAAGATATTGACTTTACCATGGTAACACGCATCTCCACAGATATGACCCGCCGTGGACTGCCGAAAATGAAACTGAAAGTTTAACGTCGCATACAACCAGGCAGTGATGTATGGTGCCTGGAGAACTGGGAATACGCTTAATTTCTGATCGTAAAAACCTGCATCTTTTGTATAAGGTATTGCACACAACAGGTTGAAACTTGCCACAAAGCATCGGCAAAAATAAATAACAATGAAGGTGTCGGGGGAAATAGTAAGGAGATATTTGAATTATTTGGTGTATTGTGAGTCAGTGTCGCAAAGAACCTGACTTGCAATCTTCGTTTTGGATACTCCTTTAAATGCATCTATACGGATTATTACATAATGAAAGTGTTATTGTTTTCGATTTGTTTTATTTCGTTAAGTAACAATTTAAAGCTGGCTAAATATGCATGTATCATGTCTGTGCATCATGTTTTTTTTTATTTTATAAAATCACTGTTTGTAACGTTTTTTTTATTATTATTTTGCACGTAAATAAAAGTAGACCCTTTACAGTTCCGAATGATATTTTACTCTTACATTTGTGAGCAAAAATGAGGATAATTTTAAATTGTTTCCAGTATAAAAAAAGAAAGTGATCGCGCTGGCGCCTCCATGTCCTGCAAAGGGGCTTTAGCTTCCACTCTCCGCACAAACAATTGGATATGCGCCTAATAGCGCACATTTATCAAGGTTTAACATTTCAATTGTTTTATACTTGAACTGTTCTATATCTATAGATTTTATTTTAGTCACGTCTTGATGATTTGAGAAGGCAAATTGATCAAACAGACTATGAACAGTTTTACGCTGACCACTGTTTATTTAAAAAAAAACAAAAAAAAAAAACGTATATTTAACGAACAAAACATGCTTCAAACGTTTATCTAAATGGACTTTATAAACAAAACGAAACGAAATATAATCACTTTGCCATCGCAAACAAAATTTAACTATTTTATGGGGCTCTAGCTGGAATCCGGACAGTGCTATCGGCGCGAAGAACGTGATATAGCAGGCCTACTGATCTGCATCGGCATCTTCTCTTAGTCCCGCGTTAATATGCTCTGAGCTTCAATTTTGGCAGTTTTTCTCTTTTCTTACTGGCTGATACTTCTGGCGCAGGACTTGCAACGCCCACACGTGCATTCAAAGCAAACCGATAAAGCCTAATTTTAATGGAACAGTCAACTCATTATAAAATGCGGTTACAATTTTTTCCGGCATCACCGGGGCCCCCCCTCAGCCCGGGGCCCTGGGCTTAAGCCCAGGTTAGCCCATGCATTAATGCGGCCCTGGTCTTGCCTACAGTCAAGCATGCTGGTGGAAGTGTCATGGTCTGGGGCTGCATGAGTGCTGCCGGCACTGGGGAGTTACAGTTTATTGAGGGAACCATGAATGCCAACATGTACTGTGACATACTGAAGCAGAGCATGATCCCTTCTGGGGCCGCCCAAGGGGGGTTAAGGCAGTGCTGGAAAATAATGGTGGCCACACAAAATATTGACACTTTGGGCCCAATTTGGACATTTTCACAGGGATGTATTCACTGTTGTGGCCAGCGGTTTAGACATAAATGGGTGTGTGTAGTTATTTTAAGGAGACAGAAAATTTACACTGTTATACAAGCTGTACACTCACTACTTTACATTATAGCAAAGTGTCATTTCTTCAGTGTAGTCACATGAAAAGATATAACAATATATTTACAAAAATGTGAGGGATGCAGATACAAAAAGCCGCTAAGTATGTCTGACTTTTTTCCTTCACTGGCACAGTGATAACTAAAGCAATGGGCAGGACAAAAAATATATGTGAGAGCATCCTCTGTGATTTAATTCTGGAACCGGTCCTTGCCAAACTTTCATAGACAGTGTGCGTCCTGGGCAAGATCTAGTTCACGGACCAAAAGTGTGTGTAAGCTTTGTTGAGACATGTCAACCAGTAGCCTAATTTAAAAATGCACCCTTTCATGGCAACTGTTCTTTGCCAGCCTTACATTGTAGCAAACCAGATGATTATATTATTTTAAATGAGTCCACCCCCCAAGATTACTGTTATAAACATGTGACGCGTCTAAAAGGTAAAGGGGGAGGTGTCTCTACTATTTATAGCAATAACTTTAGCGTTTCTCAGAGAACTGGCTTCAAGTATAACTCGTTTGAAATGATGGTGCTTCATATAACATTATCCAGAGAAAAGGGTCCAAAGGATAAATCTCCCGCGACGTTTGTACTTGCTACAGTATACAGGCCTCCAGGGCACCATACAGACTTTATTAAAGAATTTTCGGAGTTTCTATCAGAGTTAGTGATGTCTGCAGATAAAGTCTTAATAGTGGGTGATTTTAACATCCATGTTGATAATGAAAAAGATGCATTGGGATCAGCATTTATAGACATTCTGAACTCTATTGGAGTTAGACAACATGTGTCAGGACCTACTTATTGTCGAAATCATACTCTAGATTTAATACTGTCGCACAGAATTGATGTTAATGGCGTTGAAATTCTGCAGCAAAGCGATGATATCTCGGATCATTATCTAGTCTCATGTATACTCCAGATAGCTAAAACTGTAAGTCCCACTCCTTGCTACAAGTATGGTAGAACTATCACCTCATTCACCAAAGACAGCTTTATATGTGATCTTCCTGGCTTATCTGAATTCCTTAGTATATCCAGTAGCTCAGATAAACTTGATGATGTAACTGAAACTATTGACTCTCTCTTTTCTAGCACTTTAGATGCGGTTGCTCCTTTACGCTTAAGGAAGATTAAGGAAAACAGTCCGACACCGTGGCATAACGAGCACACTCGCACCCTTAAGAGAGCAGCATGGAAAATGGAGCGCAGCTGGAGGAAAACAAAACTAGAGGTCTTTTGTTCCGGCTGGCGTGAGTCTACCGTATCCTATAGAAAAGCATTAAAACCTGCTAGAACTGATTACTTCTCATCTCTTTTAGAAGAAAACAAACTTCTTCAATTAACTTATTAAAAAAACTTATTCAATACAGTGGCAAAATTAACCTAAAATAAAGCACCAACCGATTTTTCCAAACAGCACAGTAGTAATGACTTTATGAATTACTTTACAACAAAGATCAATACTATTAGAAATAAAATTGTAACCATGCAGCCGTCAGGAACAGTAGCAGATCAAATAGCGTGCTATAGATCTCCTAAGGAACTATTCCACTCATTCTCTACTATAGGAGAGGAAGAATTTTATAAACTTGTTAAATCATCTAAACCAACAACATGTATGTTAGACCCTATCCCATCTAAACTACTAAAAGAGGTGCTTCTAGATATCCTAGATCCTCTTCTGAATATTAGAAACTCATCACTGTCATTGGGATATGTCCCCAAAACCTTCAAACAGGCTGTTATTAAGCCTCTCATTAAAAAACCACAACTTGACCCTAATCAATTGATTAATTAAAGACCGATCTCAAATCTCCCTTTTCTATCAAAAATACTAGAGAAGGTAGTATCCTCACAATTATGTTCCTTTTTAGAGAAAAATAATATCTGTGAGGATTTCCAGTCAGGATTTCGACCTTATCACAGTACTGAAACTGCTCTCATTAGAGTAACAAATTACCTGCTCTTATCATCCGACCGTGGTTGTATCTCTCTTTTAGTGCTACTGGATCTTAGTGCTGCGTTTGATACTATTGACCACAACATTCTTTTGAATAGACTCGAAATTATGTTGGCATTAGCGGTTGTCAAGAATCTGTCTGAGACGTGTGGATCCATATGCAAACTTTATTTTAGAAGTAATCACAACAGACAGGCGGGGGGTCAAACAGGGGCAATCGGGAACAGCGAGGAAAATCCTAAGTAGTAGTATGAGATCCAGGTGAGAAGGTCGAGGTGGGCGGAAAGCAACAAACGTGGTCAAACAAAGCAAGGGGATCGTAAGGCCGGCGGAGATCAATCTAGAACCAAGGGACAGACAGGGGTAACAACGGGAAAACAAACCAGGAAGCGCTCGGAATTGACTAGGGAAACTAGATCAATACTTCGCAATGAGACTGAGTGTGGGCGTGGCTTATATACTGTGAAAAGCAAGATGGCCGACAGGGGTGAGAGGTGAGAGGAGGGGGTTATGGGTAATGTAGTGAAAAATGGTCCATGGTGAAATGAAGGCTCCCTCTGATGGTGAAGGGAGGGGGCCACAACGGCACAGTTCATGACAGCGGTAATGCATTAGAATGGTTTAAATCATACTTATCTGACCGCTATCATTTTGTAGCAATAAATGAAGAGGTATCGTATCGATCGCAAGTTCAGTATGGAGTACCTCAAGGCTCAGTACTAGGACCATTACTTTTTACGCTTTATATGTTACCCTTAGGAGATATCATCAGGAAACATGGTGTTAGCTTTCACTGTTATGCTGATGATACTCAGCTCTATATTTCTTCAAGGCCTGGCGAAACATACAAAGTTGAAAAACTAATGGAATGCATAGTTGATATTAAAAAGTGGATGACAAGTAATTTCTTATTGCTAAATTCTGAAAAAACAGAGGTGTTAATTATTGGGCCAAAAACCTCAGCAAGTAATAACTTAAAACACAGCATAATACTTAATGGCTGCTCTGTAAATTCATCATCATCAGTTAGGAATAGGTGTGTTATTTGATAGCAATCTTTCCTTCGAACACCACATTTCTAGCATTTGTAAAACAGCATTTTTCCATCTTAAAAACATAGCGAAATTATGACCTATGCTCTCAAAGTCAAATGCAGAAATATTAATTCATGCCTTCATGACCTCCAGGATAGATTATTGTAATGTTTTATTGGGTGGTTGTTCTGCACGCTTAATAAACAAACTCCAGCTGGTCCAAAATACAGCAGCTAGAGTTCTTACTAGAACCAAAAAGTATGAGCATATTAGCCCGGTTCTGTCAACACTGCACTGGCTCCCTATTAAACATCGTATTGATTTTAAAATCTTGCTAATTACTTATAAAGCCCTCAATGGTTTAGCTCCTCAGTACTTGAGGGAGCTCTTATCACATTATAGTCCCTCACGCTGCGTTCTCAAACCTCTGGCAATCTGATAATACCCAGAATATCAAAATCAACTGCGGGTGGCAGATCATTTTCTTATTTAGCACCAAAACTATGGAACAATCTACCTAATTCTGTTCGGGAGGCAGACACACTCAGTCAGTTTAAATCTAGACTAAAGACCCATCTCTTTAACCTGGCATACACTTAACACATTTAAATATTTCTAATATTCAAATCCGTTAAAGGATTGTTAGGCTGCATTAAGTAGGTCAACCGGAACCGGGAACACTTCCCATAACACCTGATGCAAGAAAAATGGAATCTATGCTAATATTGTCTGTCTCCTGCTTATTCCGAGGTCAGATCCAGTATAAATCCTGAACAGTTGGCCACTGTAGTTTTCCTTGATCCAGTTTGTATCCAGATGGTGGGTCAGTACATATAGACCACCTCTACAGGTCTGTATGGGAGTATAAACTACTTGTTTATTGGTCAGAGGAGAACTGAGCCTGGTTTCTCCCAAGGATTTTTTTTTTCCATCAGTGTCACAGATGGAGTTTTGGTTCCTTGCCACTGTCGCCTATGGCTTGCTCAGTTGGGGACAACAACTAAATTGGGGAAAACTAAATTGGTGACAAACAATATATTAATTTGGAACTATTGATTAAACTAAAATTGTTTAAAGTTTCTTTTGAATTATTGATATATTACTTTCCCATTTGATACTGTAAAGTTGCAAAGTTGTAAAAAGCGCTATATAAATAAAGCTGACTTGACTTGACATGAACCCAATCGAAAAGTGGGTTTGTGCTACATCATCACCACCCCTCAAAGTACGTGAACTGGAAGACTTGCTATAGAGATTATGGTACCAGATACCCCAGGAGACATATTGTCACCTCGTCGACTCAAAGCCTTGACATGTGGCCGCTGTTTTGTGGGCTAAAGATGGCACTAAATGTTATTAGATAGGTGATCATAATGTAATAGTTCATTGGTGTGAATATGATCAAAAGAGAATCTGATCAGCAGAGTATTTGGGAAGAACTGACTCACAATCTCCATTCCATTTCATCTCAAAGGTGTACAATGGCATTGAGGTCAGGGCTCTGTGGAGGGAAGTCAAGTTCTTTTACACCAAACTCATCCAACCATGTCTTTATGGACCTTGCTTTGTGTACTAGGGCCTTCCACAAATTGTTCCCACAAAGCTGGAAGCGTTGCATTGTCCAAAATGTCTTGGTATGCTGACGCTTTAAGATTTCCTTTCCAACCCCCTGAAAAACATCCCAGTATCCATCCTTCACCAAACTTAACAGGCCCCTTATCAAAAAAGTCTGCCCATATTTTGATACTTCTTTTTAATAATTCTTTGGATATTAATTTATATAAATTGTCTTTTCCATAGGCGGAGACTGAACCAACTCCAGAGTTCAGCTAAAAATAGCCTAATGTTGGTGTACTCTATTAACTAAGTTTGACAGATTATTTCAAAAGAGTGATTCGTTCGCATATCTGGCACAACTAGTTCTGATTTTAAACAGTTGAAAACACAGTGGTTGCTGTAATTGAGAAAATGGTTCTCAGGTCGTAATACGTCATTCCCATTGACACAAAAAGATTATCAGTAATATATTACTGGGGCACAGCAGTATTTTACCTGAAGAAATTATCTGAATCAAGAGGTGTGTACCAATAATTTTGTCCATATAGTGTATGTTTTATTCAGGGTCATCAATGTTTGGGTGATAACAGTAGAACATGAAAGTTTAAGTTTATAAGTACCTTTTTACAACTATTTAGCATTAACATTATTTCAAGCACATTTCAGCACTGAAGATGCAGTCACATGCCGATTGGGAAAGTTGAAACTTCAGTATGGTCAGTCTCTCTGACCAATCATCTGACCTTCAGTTTTATTAGAGGATGTCTCTCTTGTCTCTGTGTCTCTTTCAACTAACCTGGAACTTTTAACAGAGATGCGCTTCTATACACACACACATACAAACCTCTGAATTCAACCTCTAACAACACATAAAAGACAAATTTAAAGAACTCTGGCATGTGTTATAGTTCGCACTGAAGATGTGATGCGACAGAAATGTTTTTTTTTTTACCTTACACTTTAAACATTTTACACAAAATAAATACATAAAATGTGTATACTATACATCCTAAATTCTATGTGATATCTTAGTAAATTTCAATACTATTTGGGACAGATAGGATGGATAGTATATGCACATTGGGATGCAGGGAAGGAAACTTGTGTTGTCAGTAAACAGAACTTTTACAACTTAGTTAAAATACAATCCAGTCCTTAGCAAGTACTGCCCCCAGCTGAGCACGGGTCTAACTCAGGATCCAGCTCTAGCACCAGCCCCAGTGGAAAAGAGAACAGTTAAGTTAATGACCTAATAATGTGAGTAATCAGTGTCTCACCTGAATGTAATAAGGTATGTTAGATAAGAGAGACCTATAAAATGTGCTTTATTGGTGTGCAGTCTGAGGCTGAGACTAGTAATTAGTTGGTTGTAGGCTAAGTGAGCTATCACCATTTCGACTTTGATCTAAACACTTAATCTCAGGTTACTACGGGACTATTAAGTGAGATATTTACTACATTGCTAAATGCACAACAGCTTGTGTTAAGTTTAGTTGTGTTCAGGGTCTGCCGTTACAGCTGGGTTTTTCCCATATTTCACAGGACTAACCTAACAAGTAGTATCCACCTCTTCACACAAAGAGCTTCCTGTGTCTCATTAGATTAGTAATATGCCTTATATAGATCTGAGAGTCTTTTCTTCTGCTTCGTTGCACAGCTGAAAAAACAGGAAATGGATTTATGAATCTGCAGCCTGATGTGATAACACCAAAATAATGGGGTGTGGTATTTTTATTTTTTTAGATTTTACATTTGTGACATACATATTTTCATCAAATTTTAAATGTATGTATTTAAGTATCACTAGGTTAAATACATTACACCCGAGATATTAGACAAAAGACAAACTTTTATCATACTTTTAAAAGAAGCACTTATTTTATAATCCACTTTAAAAGAATGTACTTATCTGCCGCTTAAAAGTTTGGGATCAGTAAGATTTTTTATGTTTTTAAACAGCTTTATTATGCTCATCAGACGGCATTTATTTGATCAAAACATGGAAACAGTTGTGCTGCTTAATATTTTTGGAAACTGTGATACTTTTTCAGGATTCTTTGATGAATACAAAGTAATATATATATACAGTGTATATATATATATATATATATATATATATATATATATATATATGATTCTGCACATCTTAAATATACAAATGATTTTAACAGATGTTATACAATGATTAAATACTTTTGTTAATGCACAACGCTGCTGCTGCATAATACGGGTAGAGTTAGGGACAGGTTTTGTGGTATGGGTAGGTTTTACGGTTGGGTAAGGAATCAACAAGTGTATAGGGGTCAATTTGATTACTATAAGGGAACACAATTCAGTCTGTTTATATTTCATTGTTTTGATAAATTAAGTATTTTCTTGAAAATTAGCTGAAAGGAAGAATTCTGGTCATTTGGGACACTTTTTGCCATCAAAATGACTGTTCATAAAGGCACTAATGATTACGAGATCTTTATAAACATTTACAATTGATGAATAGTCTCCACTTTAGATTGGGTATAGTGCAAAATCATAAACAAATGATTAGTAAATGATTTGTAAAGATTTGAAAATATGGAGAATTTCCGGTCATTTGAGAAACTTTTTGCCATCAAAATGACCGCTCATAAAGGTACTAATGGTTACTAAATATTTATAATATTTATAATATTTACAATTGACGAATATTTTCCACTTTAGCTTGGGTTCTGCAAAAACATTAACAAATTATTAATAAATTAGTAGAAGTCTACACAACAAACAAAGACCAAATATTTGACCATTACAGACTGTAATGTAAAGGTCATATGTTTGGTCTTTGTTGTTAATGAATATATTAGCATTAATAGTTTGTGAAGTGCCTATAAGCTATATTTTCACAACATTTGTAAAAGTAAAATGAGCATTAGCTAATTTGTGAACTGAAGTTTAATGACATTTAAAGCATTCAAAGTACATTAACAAATAAGCTTGTTTTAAATAATGATCTGTTAATCATTTGGTAATGTTTAATAAGTTCATTAATTAACATTAGCACATATTTCAAGATGTGAATATATTAAGTCAGCTTTATTTATATAGCGCTTTTTACAATACAAATTGTGTCAAAGCAACTTTATAGTATCAAATGGGAAAGTAATATATCAAAAATTCAAAAGAAACTTTAAACAATTTTAGTTTGAGGAAATTAATCAATCAAATATTATTAAGTAATGATTAGTAAAAGGGGTTCTATTATGCTTTTTCACTTTTTGAACTTTAGTCAGTGTGTGGTGTGTATGTTTGTGAAAAAAAAAGTCTACAAAGTCCACTCCAAAGGGAGATATTTAGTTTTTTTTAAAAATCCCCTTTCAAGAACTACAATGAAATGCTCATTTGGATTACAAGCTTTGTTTTCCAGATGTTATTATGTCATAACACGGTCTGTTAGAATATGTTAAAATAAACCCAGTCTACTGAAATTCAAAAGTGCTTGCTAACTGGAGCTGTTTCAGCCATCACTCATCAGTTTTCTCTCAAAGTTAAGGCAGCAGTAGCAGACGTTGCTGAAGTTGACCAGGGCTGCGTTTCCCAAAAGCATCATAAGCCTAGGTTTATCGTAGCTCTATTGTTGACAGTGGTTCTAAGATCAACTTAGGCTTACGATACTTTTGGGAAACGCAGCCCAGGTCCAGACCCCACCGTTCAAATAGTGCGCTATAGATCTCCTGGGGAACTATTCCACTCATTCTCTACTATAGGAGAGGAAAAATTTTATAAACTTGTTAAATCATCTAAACCAACAACATGTATGTTAGACCCGATTCCATCTAAGCTACTAAAAGAGGTGCTTCCAGATGTCATAGTTCCTCTTCTGAATATTATTAATTTGTCACTGTCATTAGGATATGTCTCCAAAACCTTCAAACAGGCCGTTATCAAGCCTCTCATTAAAAAGCCCAATTAATTAATTACAGACCGTTCTCGAATCTCCTTTTTCTGTCAAAGATACTAGAACAGGTAGTATCCTCACAATTATGTTCCTTTTTAGAAAAAATTAGTATTTGTGAGGATTTCCAGTCAGGATTTAGACCGTATCATAGTACTGAGACTGCCCTCATTAGAGTAACAAATTACCTATTAGTGTTACTGGATCTTAGTGCTGCGTTTGATACTATTGACCACAACATTCTTTTGAATAGACTCAAAAATTATGTTGGCATTAGTGTTAGTGCATTGGCATGGTTTAAATCGCACTTATCTGACCACCATCAATGTGGCAATGAATGACGAGGTATCATATCAATCACAAGTGCAGTATGGAGTACCTCAAGGCTCAGTACTAGGGCCATTACTTTTTACACTTTACATGTTACCCCTAGGAGATATCATCAGGAAACATGGTGTTAGCTTTCACTGTTATGCTGATGATACTCAGCTCTATATTTCTTTGTGGGCCGGCGAAATATACAAATTCGAAAAACTAACGGAATGCATAGTTGATATAAAAAACTTGATGACAAGTAATTTCTTACTGCTAAATTCTGCAAAAACTGAGGTGTTAATTATTGGGCCTAAAACTTCGGCAAGTAATAACTTAAAACACGATCTAATACTTGATGGCTCTGTAAATTCATCATCATCAGTTAGGAATCTAGGTGTGCTATTTGATACCAATCTTTCCTTCGAAAAACACATTTCTACCATTTGCAAAACAGCATTTTAAAAACATCGAAATTAAGACCTATGCCCTCAATGTCAAATGCAGAAACATTAATTCATACGTTCATGACCTCCAGAATAGATTACTGTAAAGCTTTATTGGGTGGTGTAACACCGGGACAAAGTTGGGAGACGTGCGGATCCATCTGCAAGCTTTTATTTGAGGAACTCAGAGTCGTACAGGCGTGGTCGATAACAGCGTCAAACACAATATAGATAATCCACAATCCGAAATCAGGGAACACAGAGAATAATCACAGAACGGGAAACAGACCAGGTCGGCAACGGGAAAACTACAGATAGGAATAACGCTTAGTATGTCAGATAAACTAAACAATACTCCGCGAGTGTGTAACAGAGGGGGTGTGGTATTTATATAGCTCCTGATTGGCTGCAGTTGGGTGAGGTGTGATTGGTGCAGGGGAAGATGGGAAGTGTAGTCCAAGATCCGTGACAGTCAGTGTAGAGAGAGTGAATGTACGGGAGGCCACACGCCTGATTCGTGACAGGTGGTTGTTCTGCACGCTTAATAAACAAACTCCAGCTAGTCCAAAATGCAGCAGCTAGAGTTCTTACTAGAACCAGAAATATGTAATATGAAATATATGGAATCACCATGCACTTTGCATTTCTAAAACAAACACCTGTATCTGATTACAACTGCTAATTAGTCTGCAGTTAAAAAAGAGTGCTTGCACACATTAGTGATGTATTGAACCAAGATGACTGACATAACTCATGGCTCCAACACGAGAGATGTCAGTTGAAACAAAGGAGAGGATTATCAAACTTCTCGAAGAAGGTAAATCTTCACGGAATGTTGCAAAAGATGTTGGTTGTTCCCAGTCAGCTGTGTCTAAAATCTGGACCAAGTACAAATCAAATGGAAAGGTTCTAAAAGGGAAGCATACTGGTAGACAAAGAAAGACATCAAAGCGCCAAGACAGAAAACTGAAAGCAATATGCCTTGAAAACAGAAAATGCACAACAAAACAAATGAGGAACAAATGGGCAGACAGTGGAGTCAAAGTCTGTGACCGGACTGTAAGAAATCGCCTAAAAGAAATAGGATTTACATACAGAAAAGCCAAACGAAAACCATCATTAACATCTAAACAGATAAAACAAGGTTTCAGTGGGCTAAAGAAAGACAATCTTGAACTGTGGATGACTGGATGAGAGTTATATTCAGTGATGAATCACGAATCTGCATTGGGCAGGGTGATGATGCTGGAACTTTTGTTTAGTGCCGTTCCAATGAAATTTATAAAGACAGCTGCCTGAAGAAAACATACAAATTTCCACAATCATTAATGATATGGGGTTGTATGTCAGGTAAAGGTATGGGAGAGATGACAGTCATTACATCTTCTATAAATGCACAAGTTTATGTTATGATTTTGGACACTTTTCTTATTCCATCAATTGAAAGGATGTTTGGTGATGGTAGCATCATTTTTCAGGATGATAATGCATCGTGCCATAGGGCAAAATCTGTGAAAACATTCCTACAGGAAAGACATATAATGTCAATGGCATGGCCTGCAAATAGTCCGGACCTCAATCCAATTGAAAATCTGTGGTGGAAATTAAAGAAAATGGTCCACGACAAGGCTTCAACCTGCAAAGCTGATCTGGCAACTGCAATAAGACAAAGCTGGAGACGGATTGATGAAGTATACTGTTTGTCATTAGTTAAATCCATGCCTCAGAGAATTCAAGCTGTTATAAAAGTCAGAGGTGGTGCAACAAAGTACTAGTAGTGTTTTTATTTGGTGATTCCATATAATTTTCCTCAGATTTGTGTGATTCCATATTTTTTTCCTCTGTTTGATCTGTAAAAACAGTTGTAATTGACTATTGTATTGACTGTTTTTTAAAAAAAAGTGTTTTATACAGCCAGAAGTTTGGATTGTTGAGTGAAAATTGTTTTGTGGCATATATGTGCTTGTTTTTTTTTTCTACACAATTAAACATTTGAATGAACATCTTCTGAGAGGGGTGATTTCATACTTTTTGCCAGGGGTTGTAGTCCCTTATGTCCGCTGCGTTCTCAAAACTCTGGCATAATCTGATTTATTTATCTGGCATTATCTGATAATACCCAGAATATCAAAATCAACTGCAGGCGGCAGATAATTTTCTTATTTAGCACCCAAACTCTGGAACAATCTACCTATCTTTGTTCGGGAGGCAGACACACTCTGTCAGTTTAAATCTAGACTAAAGACCCATCTCTTTAACCTGGCTTACACATATCACATTAACACATTTCAATAATTCAAATCTGGATTGTTAGGCTGCATTAATTAGGTCAGCCAGAACCGGGAACACTTCCTATAACACCTGATGTACTCATTGCACCATAAGAAGAATAGCATCTACGCTAATATTAGTCTATCTCTTGCTTATTCCAAGGTCATCGTTGCCACTCAGATCCAGTCTGTATCCTGATCAGATGGTCTGCAGTCCCCTGATCCAGTCCGTATCCGGATGGTGGATCAGCACCTATAGATAACCTCTACAGTTACAAATTGCTTGTTTGTTGGTCAGAAGAGAACTGACTGACCCGACTGAGCCTGGTTTCTCCCAAGGTTTTTTTCTCCATTTCTGTCACCGGTGGAGTTTTGGTTCCTTGCCACTGTCTCCTCTGGCTTGCTCAGTTGGAGACACTTAATTTCCAGCGATACTGTATACTAATTGAACTGAGCTGGATTATAGCATCACTGAATTCAACGATTTACTTGCTTTGCACAAAGTAAGTGAAAGTAAAAAACATAGTTTTGGCACATATTTGCACAGCAATGACAAGAGACAAATCTATTTCAAAATGTACTGATAATGGTATATAACTGTATAAAATTATAACCTTAATAATTCTATTGTGGCCCGTATAGTGAAAAACATGAGAAGAACTAACTTTGCAACTACATGTCAACTAGCAGTTAGTAGAGTATTAGTAGACTGTTTGCTTAATATCTTCTAACACTTTCTTTGTCAACTTATTCAACTATCCCAAAACCTACCCTAAACTAACCCTAAAGTCTACTCTGAGAGTTAGTGGACATGTAGTTGCAAATAATGAGATTTAGTTGATATGTAGTTGACAAGTAGTTGACATGTAGCTACAAAGTTACTTATAGTTAGTAGAATGTCTAAAGTGGACTGTCAAAATAAAGTGTAACCACAGTTTTTCAAAAATGCATATACTTGCACTAGACTAGGCTAGGCTAATCCGTGATGTTATTTGATAATGTTAATGTTCTTTGCTTGTTTTCTGTAGCTGCTTTTTGAATAACTAAGGAATAACTTACAATGTCTTTAATAAATTATTGTCATGTTAAATACAAATTAAGACATATATTAAAAACATTAGCCTTTTTTGCCTCATGCCACCACGCCAGAGTCTGCAGCTGTCAAGATGGCCGCCACGCCTGAGTCTGCACAGGCCAAGATGGCCGCCACGGCTGAGTCTTCACCGGCCAAGATGGCTGCCACGCATGGGCCCAGACTGATTGCCAGTGTGGAGGCCTCGCCACTTATATCAGTTAGAGCAGCTGGCATCCCCAGGGCCTCAGCATTGGCGACCGAGATCCTGCCACCCTCTGCTGCGCTGCCAGTGATGGCAGTTTCCATCCTGAGTGTATGGGCTGCACACTGCACTGTGGCCTCTCCTGGCCATGTTCCTGCCCTGCCGGCGCCTCCACGCCGCCCTGCCCTGCCGGCAACGCCTCCACACCATCCTGCTCTGTCGGCCCCGCCAAGGCCTCCTGCTCTGCCGGCCCACTCCGCCATGGCCTCCTGCCCGGCCCATTCCGCCATGGCCTACTGCCCGGCCTGCTCCACCATGGTCACCACTACAGGTCTGCCTCTGTTCCACGGTCCAGGCCCACCTCTGCTCCACGGTCCAGGCCCACCTCTGCTCCACAGCCTAGAACTTCCTCTGCTTCATGGCCCTCCCTCCCACCCCGTTTCACCCCTGCTCTCCTCCACCCTCCCGGACTTGCTTTGTTTTGGGCTTCGGGAGCCGCCCTTAGAGGGGGGGAAATGTAACATGGGTGTTTGGGTTTTGTTTTGGAGTTTGTTCAAGTTCTTGTTTCATGTTCATGTTTTCATGTCTTTCATTTTGTAGTTTAGTTCATGGTTCCTGTTTATGTCATGCTTCCCTGTTCCTCTTGTTTTCCTGCTTGTCCATGTGTCATGTTTTGATTGGTTCATGTTTCTGCAATGGTTTTCTTATGTCCTGTTTTTTCATTAGTTGCTATGTGTTGTTCAGTGTTTCTCATTGGTTAGCCTATGTCATGTGGTCCCCTTTGTTTCCTATAAGTTGCCTCATGTTCCTTTGTTCCCTTGTCGTGTATTAACGTTGTAACCCGCTAATGGTGAGTGTTTGTTTCCATGCCAAGTCTGTTCAAGTCAAGTCTGTCCCATAGTCACGTCAAGTCTGTTTATGTCAAGTCTTCATTTGGATTATCGTTTGTTTGTTGGATTACACTTTGTTACAATAAAGCCACACTTGGGTTCATCATTTCAACTCAGAAGACTTCTGTTACAAAAGAATACATTGATAATAAAACAAAGCCAAATCCCAGACATTTTGGTCGAATTAGAAATTCCAACCACAGTTTTTAGAAGTCAAAAATATATAGTTCTGTCACAAGATTCTGTTTACAATTATTTGGCTCATATTTGTAGGGTTTGTTGTTGTTCAGAAGGGATGGAATGTTAACTTTCTGTTTTCCTCAATCTCATGGGTCGGGAATTGTTTTTCTTTTGGAACTGGAGCAGGAATTTGGTAACACTTTATTTTGATAGTCCACTTTAGAAATTCTACTAACAGTAATTAACTTTGCAACTACATGTCAGCTAGCAGTTAATAGAGTATTAGTAGACTGTCTGCTTAATATCTTCTTACACTTTCCTTGTCAACTTATTCAACTAACCCTAAACCTACCCTAACAGTCTACTCTGAGAGTTAGTTGACATGTAGTTGCAAATAATGAGATTTAGTTGATATGTAGTTGACAAGTAGTTGACATGTAGCTACAAAGTTACTTACAGTTAGTAGAATGTCTAAAGTGGACTATCAAAATAAAGTGTAACCAGGAATTTAGATACTGTCTGCTCTAATTAATAGCAGATGTGAGGGATCAGGGAAAAGAGAGAATAGACCATAATACACAGCAGTAAGTAATTTATTTGTGTGTGTGTGTGTGTGTGTGTGTGTGTGTGTGTGTGTGTGTGACCACAGTAATGGAATAAAGAACAGAGAGTATTGTATACTGACAGAAGAATGCCTTGATATGACTGTCAATGAGTCTATTCATGTGGAGAAGCAGACAGTTTTCAAGGTCAATGATCAAACCATGAACACACAGCTGCTGTCACATACGTTGTGCCTACTGTATTACATGAAATGTCTCACAGAGGGAGGAACTCTGTAGCAGTCCTAGAATTATAATACTAATGCCAGCCTCCCCCTCTGCAACTTTTGACCTCCAACCCCACAGCCTGGTTCACCTATCAGTGAGACAGATATTTAAAACTATGGTGTGGAATTCAGTAGTTGTCTACTGTGAGTTTATCTAATAAAAACCTTTTTTTCAGTGACAGTCAAGTTTTACTATAATGTGGTACTGCAACTTTAGCCTGTAGCAATAAGCAGAGCTATTATTGTATAATTCATTCATTAATTTTAAATATTTATATCTGCTGTAGAGTAAATTGTAGTGAGGATGTTTAGGGTAAGGGGGTATTGTTCATGGGATGTTCATTGAATGTTTAGTGTCAGTTTAGTTCCCCGTCTGTCATTCATGTTCAACGTTGTGTTGACGTGAAGGACACTAGGGGTCGCTCTAGGGAGCCCAAACACCTCTGACAGCTTTGAGAAAAGGCCAATGAGAATTGGTGTGCCAGCTCCGCCCCGGACATCCGGGTATAAGAGGAGGTGGCTAGGCGCTACTCATTGTTCTTCAAAGCCGAATGCAGCATCTCTTTGTTGAGAAGCAGCGTTACTCACCTCTTCGTCATTGAATCTACAGCACAGGAAGCGGTCTCTTCCTTCTCAGACGCGGCAGCACTGAGAGTCCCCTGGGTGCTTCGACGGCGAATCTTGAAGAGCAGATTTCCTCTTATTAAAACTGAAAGAGCCAATTTCTCTAAAAGAGTCAGACACGGTTGGTTTGTGTGTTTACAATGCCTTTCCTTCCGTGTCCTTCTGGTTGCGGCTTCTATCTCTCCCAGAGCGATCGGCACGAGCTCTGTCTTCAGTGTTTGGATCGTGAGCATGCTGAAGCAGTGTTCGCTGAAGGGGGATGTCTTGCTTGCGAGGACATGCACCTCGGCACACTCCGTTCGCGAGTTGCGTTCTTTACTAAAAGACCGCGACTCGCACCAGCCGCTTCTGCTGCTGGTCCTTCTACTTCCGGGTACGAGGCCGCTGCGACGTGTGTTGGTGAAGAACGGGAGGGAATGAGTGATTCTTCGCTGGGTAATTCCCCACCCTTGCCCCTCTCAGGGAGGTGGGTATCCGCATCCTCAATTACCTCAACGACTGGCTGGTCATAGCACACTCTCAGGAGTTGGTATACAAACACAGGGACATGGTCCTCAACCATCTGGCCCATCTGGGGTTTCGGGTCAACTGGGAAAAGAGCAAGCTCGCCCCGGTAAGGAGCATCTCTTTTCTCAGTGTTCAACTGGACTCGGTCGCTTTGAACGCACGGCTCTCCCCAGAATGTGCACAGTCAGTGCTGAGCTGCATCCAGAAGCTCTCACGCAGCCCAACGGTCCCCCTCAAACTATTTCAGAGGCTCCTGGGTCATATGGCATCCTCAGCCGCCATCATGCCGCTGGTCCTGATGCACATGAGACCGTTACAGCACTGGCTGCATACCCGAGTCCCGAGATGGGCATGGCGCCAAGGTTCATTATGTCTAAAAGCCTTCGGCCCTTGGAAAGACATTTCGTTTCTGCGGGCAGGAGTTCCCCTAGAACAAGTGTCCAGATGCATTTTGGTTACGACAGACGCGTCCAACGCGGGCTGGGGTGCCGTATGCAACACGCAAGCAGCCGCGGGGGTGTGGACGGGCCCTCGACTGCGTTGGCATATCAATTGCCTCTAGCTGTTGACAGTGTTTTTGGCCCTGAAGAGGTTCCGACCTTTGGTTCGGGGCAAACACGTGCTGGTCCGGTCAGACAGCACTGCGACTGTAGCCTACATCAATCACCAGGGCGGTGTCCGCTCCTTTCGCATGTCACAGCTAGCTCGCCATCTCCTCCTTTGGTGTCGGAACAACGTCAACTCTCTATGAGCCACCCACATACCGGGCAAGCTCAATAGGGTAGCGGACGCGCTCTCCCGACAGACTTCGCTCCGGGGTGAGTGGAGACTTTACCCTCAGACGGTTCAGCTGATTTGGAGTCTTTTCGGTCAGGCCCAGATCGACCTGTTTGCCTCGATAGAAACTACTCACTGCCAGTTGTGGTACGGACTGTCCGAGGCACCCCTCGGCACAGATGCACTTGCACACAGCTGGCCCCAGGGCCTTCTCAAGTATGCGTTCCCACCAGTGAGCCTAATTGCACAGACCCTGTGCAAAGTCAGGGAGGACAGAGAGCAGATCCTGTTGGTGGCCCCCTACTGGCCCAACAGGGTTTGGTTCTCGGAGCTGGTGCTCCTCTTCCCCATTCCTCCCTGGCACATTCCCCTGAGGAAGGACCTCCTTTCACAGGGGAAGGGCACAATATGGCACCCATGCCCAGATCTCTAGAACCTCCATGTATGGTCCCTGGACGCGACCAGGAGGACTTCAGAGATCTCCCACTGGCAGTGGTAAACACTCTGTTGCAGTCGACAGCACCCTCTACGAGGCGGCTGTACGACATCAGATGGCGCAAATTCACAAACTGGTGTTCTTCCCATGGGGAGAACCCACGGAGATGTGGCATCCGAGCGGTGCTTTCCTTCCTCCAAGGAGGACTGGATAGGCACCTTTCTGCTTCAACACTTAAGGTTCAGGTAGCTGCTATCGCCGCTAACTACGACCTGGTGGAAGGCAGATCGGTTGGGAAGCACGACTTGGTTATACTATTCCTTAAAGGTGCCCATAGGCTGAACCCTGTCAGACCGCACCTTGTCCCCTCTTGGGATCTGTCTGTGGTCCTCCGGGGCCTACAGTCAGATCCCTTTGAGCCTCTACAGTCGGTCAAACTCAGTGCTCTCTCCAAAAAGACGGCTCTCCTGACTGCGCACACCTCTATCAAAAGAGTAGGAGACCTCCAAGCCCTCTCCGTCAGTGATTCTTGCCTCGAATTTGGGCCGGCTAACTCTCACGTTACCCTGAGACCCCAGCCCGGTTACGTGCCCAAAGTGCCCACCACTCCCTTCAGGGACCAGGTGGTCACTTTGCAAGCTATCCCTTCTCAGGAAGGCGACCCCAACCTCTCCTTTTTATGCCCAGTCCATGCCCTGAGCATTTACTTGGAACGTACTGAAAGCTTCAGACGGTTGAGTCAGCTCTTTGTCTGTTTTGGAGGACAGCATAAGGGGAAGGCTGTTTCCAAACAAAGAATTTCCCATTGGATTGTGGATGCGATTCGTTTGGCCTACCAGGCCAGGGGTGTGCCCTGCCCGCTGGGGGTGCACGCCCACTCCACCAGGGGCATCGCAGCGTCGGCAGCACTAGCGAACGGGACCTCTTTAACAGACATTTGCAGAGCTGCAGGTTGGGCTACACCTAACACGTTTGCCAGGTTCTACAATCTGCATGTAGATCCAGTCTCTTCAGGGGTCCTGAACGCAAGCCTGGCGACTCCTGAAGCTGACATGGTGTGGAAGCTTGCCGTAGCCTTGTTCCCTATAGGTGATGACGCTTCCCCAGTTCAGTAAGTTTCCTGGCGTGAACCCTGAACGACACTTCCATCATGTTGCACCCGCAACATAGCTATGTTCGGCAGAGGAACTACCTATCAGAATCTAATATGAGGTTAGGTTGCCTCTTGTGAACTATACTCCCAGAGATGCGGTGTTTCCCTCAAAGACAATCTGGTCTCCGATCCTGAGTTCAGCAGTCTCTCCTTATGCGGAGCCTGCCTCAGGATCTTCCCTTTGTAGTGCTCCCCTAGTGCGAGCCCTTAGGTGTATTTCCCACACAACGACCTCCCTCCGGGCAGGGTGTGGTCTCCGTAGTGCCCATTCCCCCCCTTACCCCCCACGGACAATGGCCCAATGTTCTCCAAGATGTTCAACCAAAGATGAGGAAAGGCTGGCTGAAGCTCTTGGGCATTGGAAGGTCATGCAGAGGTGAGTTACATTTATTTAACACGTAGACCTGTTATTATTTGCACTCCATGCACTCGTGATGCAGTCCTTTGGTTGTGGCGTTTTCAACTGGGACCCCTAGTGTCCTTCACGTCGACACAACGTCGAATGTGAACGACAGACGGGGAACGTCTTGGTTACATATAGTAACCCTTGTTCCCTGATGGAGGGAACGGAGACGTTGTGTCCCCCCTGCCACAACCTCGAGTGGCTATTCGGCTCCTCAGATCAGAACTTCTTCAGAACCTCTTACACCCGGATGTCCGGGGCAGAGCTGGCTATGCAAATACTGTACACCAATCCTCATTGGCCTTTTCTCAAAGCTGTCCGAGGTGTCCTAGAGTGACCCCTAGTGTCCTTCACGTCGACACAACATCTCCGTTCCCGCCATCAGGGAACGAGGGTTACCATACGTAACCAAGACGTTTGTTTTTTATAGACTTTTAATTTTGTATGAATTGGTTTTCCATTGCTTTGTTCCTGCTTCCTTTGTTCCCTATGTTCCTGCTACTCATTTGTTATTATGGTTACTGATTATGTTCACCTGCCTCTCTTTGTTATCTACTTAATATTCAAGTCATAAGTTATTGTCTATGCTTGTGTGTAGTTGTTATGGTATTTCCTTTACAAATATACCTTTTACAATACAAATAGAAAACAGCAAACCGTACTTGTAAATGTACTTTGAAAGACTGTGGATGGTTTTGAAAATCATTTGACCATGACAGAAAATGGTCAGGGCACGTTAATTTCATGTTACAAGCATTAAAATCCTGCTAGAGATGATAACAGGCAAAACGTTTTTACAAGCCACCCAGCACCCAGATGGCAATAAAACTACATCCATTTGTGATGTGCTTGCACCAATTTTAAGAAAAAGTGTGAAAATTAAGAATTAATGCATAATGATAACAAATCCAAGAGAAAAACCATCACTGAAATGTGCATCTTACAAAGACTTTAAACAATCACTGCCAAAAGTGTGTCCCAATTTACATAGTTATACTATGTCATACAACTCATACTTTTTTGTGAAAAAGATACTTCTGAGTGTAGCAGAGAAGTTGGCAAGTTTTAGGACACACTACCATGTCATAAAATTGTGTTCTTTTCTCTTCTCTTCTCTTTCTTTCTTCTCCCTCATTCAAGACTGTCTTATTCTTTACACTTTTTTATGGTGATATAGTAGACAAATAAACGTATAATACATATAGGAAAAAAGATTTACAAGCTGGAATGTGAAAAGTATGAATGGACCAGTTAAGGGAGCTTATATCTTCACTCAACTTAAAAAAAAATCTGATCATAAAAGAATCAGAAAAACCTGGATTGGTCAGGTTTTCCCATTTGCACTAAAGTAAAATTTTATGAAGGTGGGCGAAAGACAGGCCAGGGTAATTCTTTCTTTGATTCATAACATATTGTAACAACTGAAAGTAAACCCTAAAGAAATTAATGACATTTCAAAATATTGTCTTCCAGCTTTCCAGGGGATATATCAGGTATTTTATTTTTTCATTTGAATGATTTGAACATTAACTTAATTAATCAAAATTAAAAAGAAAGTTTAGAAGAGCCAGTTGGCCTGACTTTTTGATTATTGCAAACCAAAATGGCAAAACCCTGACATTTATGGTTTATAAAGCTCTAAAATTACTTGCTGACGCATTTGTCATAAAGCTATTTGTGTTCCGACACCAACAAGACCAGCAGCTCTACATTCATCCAGGCCGGGCTCAAGAATCAAATCGCTGAGGGTGCTTCTTAAATATATGCAGTGGGGCAAATAAATTTTTTATACACTGCCAATTTTTCAAGTTTTCCCACTTACAAAGAATGGAGAGATCTGTAATTTTCATCGTAGGTACACCTCAACTGTGAGAGACAGAATCTAAAAAAAAAAAAAAAAAAAAAAAAAAAAACAGAAAATCACATTGTATGATTGTAGGTGATTGAATACTTATTTCATGCAATAAAATGAAAATTGATTATTTAAAAATCATACAATGTGATTTTCTGGTTTCTTTTTAGATTCTGAGGTGTTCCTACGATGAAAATTACAGATCTCTCCATTCTTTGTAAGTGGGAAAACTTGAAAAAGTGTATCAAATACTGATTTGCCCCACTATATATATATATATATATATATATATTAGCGTCCGTTTATAATTACTAAAAAGCTGTCATCACAATCTTGCAAAGATATAATCAATGAAGTCTCATTTACATTGCGTCTACTTAGTTGTAATGAGATGATTCATGCTGAACACAATAACGTTACGTCAACAAGAGCCCTGGCGATTTGAACAGTGAGTGAATTCTAAACACCTTTGATTCAAGAAATCAACAGATGTGTCTGTGATTGCTACATTGCTCAACACAGCAACGTTGAAACATGCAAACCATAATGCGTACTGGATAGTTTACTAAATCTGCAATGAACTGCCCTTATTACAGCTTTAACTGAGGGTGCTTATCACCCCCGTAGAACCGAGCCTGCACTCATCTACCCTGCGTTCCATTCGGAAGGGCTCATCCCTATGCTCTAATCCCTTTAAAGGGTTTACCCTCCAAAGTGAGAGCTTCAAAGGGTTGAAGGGTGTAGAGGACCAATCAACTGTCAACAAAACTGCCCTTCTTCAGAGGGCAACATATCCGGTTTGAAACACACCGCTAGCCTCGATCAGTGAATCTTCTTCGCTGTTAGGTATCAGTGTGTGCTCAGAGGGACCAAGTTGTGTTTACTGTAACTTCAGCAGCTCCAGGCACATGAACAAATGTGCCAATCTTAAGCCCGAGACGTTTTCTTAAAAAATGACGCTTTTAGGCCTGACATTTCGTTGGTGTGTACACTCACACTGGCACCCTTTGTTTAGTCACAAGGCATTAAATGACGGCGATAATCACGTGCAAAATTCGTCCCGGTGTGAACAAGCCTTTAATTACCCCAGGTGTAAAAGTGTCATTTTTTCAACAAAAAAAAACACCTCGGGCTGTTTTTTTTTGTTTTTTTGTTTTGGGTTTGATGCGCCGTGTTAAAAACTGGCCGACGAATAAAATTGGCGCTATATACTATATATATATATATATATATATATTTAAGAAGCACCCTCAGTGATTTGATTCTAGAGCAGGGCCTGGATGAATGTAGAGCTGATGGTCTTGTTGGTGTCTGAACACAAATAGCTTTATGACAAATGCCACTACAAGCCACTACAAAAATCTTTATAAGAGGGAGTTATGGAGAGGTATTCCACCTTGTGTACCTGGGTATTGCTGTTTCTCATTAAGCGGCATCTAATGTCGGGGTGAATGTGCGCATTTACTTGGCTCATTGCCAATAGTTGAAAACAGTTTAGGTATGAACACAAAAGACGTGGCAAAAAACGTCCTAAAAAACGCTGGCGGTAAGCACACGCAAAATTCGTCCCGGTGTGTACGAGCCTTAACAGTTTTGTGGAAATCGCCAACAAATCCCAAAATCAAAGGCAAATCGGTGCTTGTTTAGCTGAGTGACAAGCAGTGTTGCCAGACATACGTTGACCTCTGATGAATGTGGGTGTTACACATCTTCCATCTCATGCCATATTATGTCTTCCCGCCCAATCATCATGCACAATGATGTAGGGTATGGACCAATCAGACAATGGTTCATTAGATTTACCCAAATCAGTGGTTTATTGAATTAACAATTAAGCACAGACTTCCCCTCACCCAAACCAACACTGGGTGCTGCAAAGTCTTGGCAACCAGGACGCTTCTGGCAGACCAGATAAACTTTACGATCCAAAAGTATGTATAGAGACTCTTCCCCCATCCTGACTGTCTCCAAAGCAAACGTACTAATATTGGAAGTGACTTATTTTGTCAATTCTTAGACAAACCTTTCTGTGACAAAACACAAATAATCACGGATCACTGTGTATATTATGTTCCTGCATATTGTCTTGGGTATTGTATAACTCTTTTATGCATGTGCTATGATAGATCACCAGTCTAGTATAACCACATACATGCTGTGTTTGGTATCTTTAACTTCGTATTTTGATTATCTAAAAGATGGTGGATATTATTTGTTGATACCTGTGCAACATATTAGTGTTCTAAGAATCCTTAGTATTTTTGGCCTGAACCCCTGTTGATTTACATATGCAAAATGCCATGCCTTGGAAAAAAAGGGTCGTAAACGAGGACCCAGTTTTCTGACCTCCCGCTGAGAAAGTCAGCCTTCTCATTGGTCGAACCCATTTGGGAAGGTGTGACTCTCTCCAGACTTTAAAGGGCTCACGCACAGTTCTGCCTCCTCTTCTGCAAAATCTTCAGATTGTTTGTTGCGTGGAGCTCCTCCACGACAAGGCCGCAGGCCTGTGGCCCAGCCACATGCGGCCTTCCTAACCATAGAAATGGCTTTTGACCACAAGACTCAAACCTACAACACTGGAGTTTGTTTTCACTCATCCCTGGAGCTCATCATCATGGAAATGTCCTTGACCAGACATTTCTTCCTCTACATCTTCATCTCTGTATTGTGGCCTACGCATCCACTGTGTCCCACAATGCCAGCAAACCCCATTTCACACAAAGCCATGTGCTCACCCAGGAGGGACGACTCTCCTGAGCACAACAAACTCAAGGACAACCTCGGAGTTTCAAGAAATCGCAACTCCAGATATCAAATGGATCCATCCGGACCTGTTTCAAAGGCTTCCAGAGACCCTCGTTCCACAGCCAGGTCAAATGCAAGTATAATACCTTGTACCAGACAAAGGTCTGATGTAAGCTATCGTATACTGTGCTTTGAACTAGAAACTGATAGTTTTTAGAGATGGTTAACTCTGACTCTCCCCTCTCCCTCTTCCATCCCCTTTAGCCTTACCATGTATGCCTGATGAATTCTGTTTCATCAAGATAATTCTTCTGGATTATCCAAATATTAGAATTAATTATAACGAGTTATGATTAATTATTAATATTTCCCCTTTGAGCCAATTCACGACAATAACTTTCTCTCACATGCACAAGCTGATGTTCCTGCCACTCTTAGTATTATTCAGCTTATTTCTAAGCTGAGGTTGAGAGTTTAGCAATAAAGTATAGAAAATGAGGTGAAGACAGGGGAGAGGCGAAGAGGATGGCTATGGAGCAACCTAAAAGTAAGCACCGACAGCAAACATTGTGGAGAGCCTGCCATGCTTAGGTGAGTTGTATCCAAGCTGAGGCCAATAGTTTAGCATTAAAGTATATAAAATGAGTTCTGATAAGGAAGGTGAGACGGGAGAGATGAAGAGGAAGGCAGAGTCTGTTGAGCAGTCAAAAAAAGTAAGCACAAACTTTACATCTCTCTCTGTCTCTCTCTTTCTTTCTTTCTTTCTCTCTCTCTCTCTCTCTCTCTCTATATATATATATATATATATATATATATACATATGTATATGAATGAATGAAGGAATTTAGCATTCAGTGGGGGAAACACATCCCTTTTTTGAACACCCATCTCATTGTAATAGAGGACAGCAAGTTGAATATGAGCTGCCATCGAAGGGTAGTGAAAGTGCAGGTTCTTCTTGCAGTTTTTCAAAAGTACAGAACTATACACATCAAGACTGCTCGAAAAACAAAAAGTACGCTATATAGACTTTCCTTTTCCATGTAAAATCTAATAAATTCTGGGAACTGTCCGTATTTATCACTTCTATGTCAATTCCATTTTCCAAAAAAATTCACACCTATCTTGAAATTCACAACATAGCTTGATGCTTCTGAAACCTTTAAAAAAATAATAAAACATAAATAATTACATCTGCAATTGTTGTTCCTGCTTTTGACTGAATATCTTATGGTCATGAGTAACAAAAAAGTAATATTAATACTTAATTTTAAGTGAACTGATATGTTCTACAATGTTAAATATGCTTGTCCATAAAAAAGAAAAATTACATTATTCTTATGCACACTGTGGTGCACCAAGTGGACTACCTGATTGTTGGAATCATCCATTAAACTGTATGTACAGCATTTAGCTGAGAATCCAGGGCTGCACAGACAATCGGATGAAGATGGAAAAAGTTACAAAGCTCATAAATGTTTTCACAAAGTTTTACTTGTTCACAGTTTTCAGGTACACTTACGTGTCAAATTTCCCATCCCATGACAAATTAACATGTTTTTTAGTGTCAATGACTAATGCTTCACATTAATGGCATCTGCTAAACATCTCCATTAAACTGGACTCACTGACCATCCATTTTCTTTCTTTGTGTTGTTTTCATTGTTTTCTGTAGTTGGAGTTGATGTAGAGGTCAAATTTAGCAAAACAAAACTAATGTCATTCTTGTCTGGAGGACCCAGGGAAAGTATGCTGATATCTCAACTAGGATCTTCAGATCTTCTTTCAGCATGTGTTTGTTCATCCCACATAAAAAAAAATTCAGATTTAAATTATACAGTTTGATTGAATTAAATTAAAGAACAAACCCAACTTTAAATAGTAAATAACAAAGGCATATTATTATACATTATTGGATATTTTTATATATTTATATATTTTTGGATAATTTTTCAGATTTGATTTGACAATCACCGAATTATAATTACTGATTGTTAGGAATTTGTAACCAGTAAAGCGTAGTACGTCCCTGATGTCGATGGATGTGAATGCTGTTTAGCTCTTTCTGGACTTAGCACTAACAGAAGTTTTGACGCCTGACAACTGAATCCTGGTGTTCTCGCTTAGAACACTGGATGCGATGTGGTTTCACTGGGGTTGAACTGGATATAGGTTTGGTGACTCTGATGCAGTTTTAAAGTGTACAGTCTGATCCCCAAGGTTATTACATAGAGTTATGAAGATAAGAGAACAAAGACTGGTAACAACTGATAAATGTAAAACACAAGTTTTCAGGTAGTTGTCAGAGACCAGTTCCATCAAATGACAATAACAGCAATTAAAAACATACACACTTTTTTAATGATTTTATAATCTTAAAATCTAAATTAAAAAAAAACTTGTAAAATGATGTATACCTATGTGGAAATGGTAAATGAGCCATTGAGCAATACTCTGCAGCCATCTAGTGGGTGTAGTTGAAATTTAATGTTATTTTAATTTAAAAATGTTTGTTTTCAAGTAGATGGCAGCAATTTTCCATTAAACCATGGCACATTGGCCATATTATCTCCATAAATACATGTAAAGGAAAAGCATTAATAAAGTGAGTGAGTATTTATACCATAGTTAATGGAAACCTCTAGCGCTTTTATAAATGCTAACCTCACGTACAAACCAAACAGACCAGTTACTAGCACAATATGACTAAAGCGCAGTTATTTTAATTGTGCATGTGTGGCGCGAATCAGCTTATACTCTGCAGGCAGGAAAAGAGGAGAAAACATTCTTGTACCAGCACTAACACATATTAATATCTTTTTAAAGTAGTGTTCTTATGACCACCTTTACTAGAATTCATCACATTTTAATAGCTGAAACAGTAGCAAAAGCTAACTCAGCAGCAGTTTTGTCAGAGACGGGCTTAACCCAGCGGTTGGGTAGAAAAAAATCTGATAAAAATCTGGAACAAAAAATTTGATTAAAAGTTTGTTTTGCTATATTGGTGCAAAAAAAAAATTGCATTCAATTACCCTGCACATTCACATTACAGAAGTGAAAGAACTGATGACGCTCCAGGAAATCTCTAATATAGGCAAAGGCAGCTATCGCTGTGACCAAATAAAAAGAAGATAAACGCTTGAACTGATCAAACATGAAGACAGTAAACAGACAAGACAATATATGGTTTATCTGTGTTCTTCTAGTCGTCTTTGGCATTTTCATAATAATAAAGAATATTTTAAATCCAATGCTAACCAACATAGCCTTTATAACTGTGTAGAATATATTTTCTGCCTCGTTCTGTGACAAAAAGTGCACATCAGATCACATTGTGACAATGCGATCGACAATGACTTATGTTGTGGAGTAAAATCGTGTTATTAAATGTCCTCTTATGTTGGATAACGCTTCTCTTTAAGTTGTTTAGGGTGTGTTGCTGTTTAATTGCACATTGCAGAGATTTTTTGTATATAATATTTTGAGGGCAAATTGTAATAAAAATACATTAATCTTCAGTATGACACGGGCCACAAAATTTATGCAGAACACTACATCTGTGATAAAGTATGCAAACACCACGCAAGCATCACTATGGGAAACAGAAAGTGTCCTACTTCATGTCTCCGGTTGAAAATAATCCGAAATCAATATTTGAGCAAGTACATAACCACCCAGTGCTCAAAACTATGCTTCTCATTTAGTTCGACTTACAACGGTTAGCTTATAAGAATGTTTGGTAACACTTTAGAATAATGGTCCGTTGTTAACAAGTAACTATGCAGGAAGTAATAGGTAGTACTACAGTAACACTGATCTTAATACTACTAACTAATATGGAAGCAAGATGAACTAAGCAGTAAGTAGTATCACATTTAGGACAAAGGTAGTTCAAAGGTAAACTATACTGATTAAGAACTACTTGCTAACTATGATAAATTAATACAGAATAACCAATTAATTACTAATCACAACAGTAACATGTCTAAAAACTTATTAAATTAACATATGAAATTTAACATCAATCCCTCACTAATTACTCAAGAGTTACCTTGTCAGTCCCCAGGAACTACTAGTGATCTGGACCATTATTTTAAAGTGAAAAACAAGTTGTCACAGACCGGTCAGGTGATCTCACCAACCAACCACAGCGCACTCCCTCACCAGAATACTGATCGTCACCACCTGTCACTAATTACCCTCATCACCAGTCACCACATAAAAGCACACACCTCATTCCCCTCATTGTCCGATCTCATGACTAGTTCATGGAAGTAACTTCTTGTGACTTACATGTTACTACTTACCTGCATACTTACCTGTTCCTCCGGTCTCCAGCGTTGATTTCCAGTGGAAAGCTCTACTCCAGTGTCTGCCTTCAGTGAGGTGTGTGCTTCTCTGGATTCGTTGCATCTGTAATACAAGGAAAGGAAAGTTAACTTCAATCCATATCCTTCAAGCATTCTACGAAGTCTCTACTCACCTGAATCTGCCTCCTACTCTCCTCTGCTCACCTGTTTACTTTAATAAAGACTATTGTATTATACTTACCCCTTGGCTCAGAGTACTTCCGTTACACAAGTTAACCCTTCAGTAATTACTCGAGCGTTACCTTCTCAACCCTCAATAACTACTTGTGATATGGATCATTATTTCAAAATGAAAGACATGTTAAAAAGTTAAACAACTTAACTGCTCACTAGTACTCAAGCATTACCTTGTCAGCCCCCAGGAACTACTAGTGATCTGGACCATTATTTTAAAGTAAAAAACAAGTTAACCCTTTAGTAATTACTCAACCATTACCTTCTCAGCCCTCAATAACTACTTGTGATATGGATCATTATTTCAAAATGAAAGACATGTTAAAAAGTTAAACAACTTAACTGCTCACTAATACTCAAGCATTACCTTGTCAGCCCCCAGGAACTACTAGTGATCTGGACCTTTATTTTAAAGTGAAAAACACATTAACCCCTCATTAACTACTCAAGTCTTACCTTGTCAGTCCACTTGAGTATTAGTGACGTGTTAAATTTTTAACTTGTTAATGTGTTTTTCACTTTAAAATAGTTTTCCAGGTAGTGGTCCCTGTGGACTGACAAGATGTTTAATGCTTGAGTAATTTGTGAAGGATTGCTATTGATTTTACATACATTGTAATTTATTAAGTAATTTAATATATTTTATATCTGACATATACTGTACAGCCATACGTTTCTGAGGCCCTAGTGATATAATGGAAGGGGCCTAAGTTTGAAATAAACACATTTAGGGGTATATAATATTCATATATCCGCAAAAAGCCCATTTAAGGTGCAATCTTAAGAAAAAGGCATTTTAATGAAGCAATAGTTCAGTTACTGATTAGTAATTAAGTGGTTATTCTTTATTAATTGATCATAGTTAGCAAGTAGTTCTCAATGCAATTTTTTTTTTTAGCAATTACTGAATACCTAACAAGGAGCTAATTTTGTCCTATATTTGCTACTACTTACTGCTTAGTTAATATTGCTTCCATATTAGTTAACAGTAATAAGCTCAGTGTTAATGTAGTACTACCTATTACTGCCTGCATAGTTACTTGTTAACAACGGACCATTATTCTAAAGTGTTACCGAATGTTTTCTAATTTAAGTGGTACTGATAGGATACTACAGCAACAATTAATTAACAATTTAAGAACAAAGCATAACAATAATAATAATAATCTTAACCGTTTGATGTGATATGAGCCAAGTGATCATTTGGATTTAAACACCATTAGTAGCGCAATTTAATGTTTTTGTTTTTTTCCTCAGTTTGTCAGAACAAAAGACTTGTTACTTACTTGTTCAGATGACTACAATCTACAATCTGTGATTCCTAAGTATAGTATCCACACTGGTGCGTGGATTTAAAAACAATTAATTGCAATTGCAGGTTTTCAAACAGAGATGGTGACAAAGAGGCAAAACCTATGTACTGCAGCTTTAATGTAGGATTCTTTGAAAAATAAAAACTTTCTTTCTTAGTAAGGAAATTAATACTTTTATTTAGCAAGGATGTGTTATTGTAATGATGGGTCAGTAGGCTGTTGATCCATGTGCAACACTTTATAAACAGACTCGTAATCAGACAGGGTCAGTAACAGCAAACAGGAGCAACGTAGACAAAGCTAGAGATTGGTCAATGTCCGTGCAAAAAGGTCAGGGCCAGCAGCGAGGAGTAAGGGATAATCCGTAGACAAAGCAAGGGGTCGGTAGGCAGGCAGAGAACGGTCACAAGAGATAAGCAGTCCGGGTTGGCAACAGGAATCAAATAACACAGGGAATAAACGCTCAGAAATGATAGCCATGGCAAATCAAGACTTCGCAAGTGACAGTCTGCAAACACAGTCTATTTATCCACCTTTTTCCTGAACACGGAAGTCTGGAATGCTTTACATTTCCGGTCTCCCATTCTAGTCAAATTAACGTATTTTCCAAGCCCATAATATAACGTTAAACATATTAAAATGAGTTTGAGAAGCAGATGGCACCATAGTTTCATCACTTTAAAGTGTTGCAATGACTGTCTTTTTGCAGTAACTCACCTGACATAGTTTAATGAGCGGGAAGGAGACGTGACGCAAGGTAGTTTGAAAACAGATGAGTGCACATACAGCTCCCGAACGTTGCGAAGTTAGCTGGATTTTTGTCCACAAAACGTTAAGAGCACATATAATTTATTATTTCACACAGTATTTTAACTGAAGCTCTGCAAGCCATGCTCGTTTCCTTTTGTAATCATTTATGTAAGGTATACAGAGTCTGACTTTACATAAATTCCTCCAGCTTATTGCTGTTGCGGTGGCAGCCAACAACAGCACAGCTTAAGCCGGCGCACATATTTATATTTAGTTATATTGAAAACGTTTCCGTTAAATTAATTCAGTCATCTTTGATACCCCTTTTTTAACATGGAATTCTATGGAGACCGGAACAGGAGAGCATCAAAACGGAAGCTGAGAGTCCTTAATAGCGCTTCATTGATTGCTCAGGAAAAAGGTGGATAGTCCCATGGTAATCAGACGAGATGGCCGACACCTGTGTAATGGCGCCGCCCAGGTACGGGGTTATGGGTAATGTAGTGAAACGGTCCGTTTAGTACTCAGGAGATTGCTCCTGCTGGTGGTGATTAGAGGGAGCCACAGAGGCCGGATTCATGACAGTTATATTGACAAAAAGTGATAGTCACGAACGAGCCAGGCTCTCTCACTCCACAACCAACACATTCTCACTCACCTGATTTCTAATTGGACTCAGCTGCACATCATCAGACTCCACCCTATTTAAACACACACCTCACCTGCTCTCCTTGTCTGGTCTCACATCGAGCAATGGACTCACCCATGCAACACGTTGATTTCCCTGTGGATATTCCTTCTACTCCTGAGTGCTTTTCCCTCAGCTTTCATGGACAATTCACCTGCAACAGTTGGAAAGACAAGTTAAGTTACGTTCACTACTTACCCGTTCATTTGCTTACCTGGATATTCACTACAGTCACCGAGTCACCCAGTTGTTTACAAACTGTTCAGTTTACTCACCTGATTTCCCATGTTCAACTGCTACAAAATAAACCTGTTTTGTCTTACTCTCTTTGTCTGAGTCGTTCCGTTACAGAAGACCAGACCATACCAACTTTAACAGCAGGATGAACACTTCAGACCCGTGATGCAATCTTTGGAGTGCATTCTAACATACTTCCGGGAAGTGTTCGGTCATTCTTCCACTACAACTTTGGTGAGTGAACAACTATATCATTTAAAACAAAATAAAATGTCCATTCAATACTATTCTCTGAAGTTTCATACTTTAGCAGCTTCCAGCGGTTGGGCTTCTTATCAGCAGGGTTTAAATCCACAACTCAGACTGCATCTTGTCACCTACAGTGATTCTATGGGACTAGAGAGACTAAGGCCCCGTCCACACAAAGACGCGTTTCGCTGTATACGCATAAATTTTTTACCGTATAGGCGTTTCGTCCACACGAATCCGGCGTTTTCGAAGAGTGAAACCGATCATTTTTGAAAACGGGTCCCAGGGTGGATAAATTTGAAAACGCCGTTTTCGTGTGGACGATGAATCCATATATTTTCTGAAATGATGACGTCATCAGCCCGGGTCTCGCCCCTAGTCAGACACCGCTACGTCACATAACATCGACAACAACAATGTCGGACTACGTGCCTGTGTTCGTGCTGCAGAACCTACTGAGCTCATTAGCTTTATTAAAGCAAAATCTTCTGTTTCTTTGCTACTACGGTGAGCAACAAAAGATTGTGGACAACAATGTACTCTTGCCGCAATCGCTATGTTGTGTGTTCGTTTGTATTCAGCGCACAATGTTTACGCGCATGCTCCAAGTCTTCTTCTCCGCTTTTTGTGTATCTCTGTGGCAGAATTACAGCGCCACATATTGGTCTGGCATGTGTACTACATCGTTTTCAGTCGGTTTCAGTGATTCCGTGTGTACGCAGAAATTTCCTGAAACGACTCCGTGTTTACGGAATTTTTTTTAAAGCTAGGCAAAAAAAAAGATCGGATAGGGAGAAACCTGGCTTCGTGTGGACGTAGCCTAATACAGACAGCCCTACAAGTTTCACACCGAATTCTACAGTGCAACAAGGAACTCTCCAATTTTCCTCCCTGCCAGCCAGAAAAGGAGTGTGCTCCAGAACCAATCCAACTTGGAAACACTTGCCTTCCTTCAGTGAGCAGCAGAGGTGGCTGGCCCTGGGTCTTTTTTTTTTTTTTTGGTAGTGTGGAGCTGCGGGACATGTCTCTGCCACCAACTTAACTTCTCGAGGACTGTCATCATGAACAGTTACCAAGTACAGCCCATAACCGGAAAACCCCTCAGTCGATGCCAAGTCCGTTACAAGGTTAGTCCATTAACCCTGCAAGTCATAAGGAGGAGATTCATCTTTTGGTTCTGAAACACTCCACCCCTGACATCATACTGGGTCGCCCTTGGTTCAACTTGCATCAACCAGAAATTCTGGAGGACTAGCGAGATTCTGAGATGGGGTGATCACTGCTTCACGAACCGTTTTTCCAATCTTCCTCTGAAACCTCAACAACCTCAGACTGTACTCCAAGTAAACTCCACTTCCACTGAAAGTCCTGTCGAAAAGCAATCTCTGAGTATACCTACCTGTTATGCCTCCTTCGGTGATGTCTACTGTCCTGGCCATGGGACTGCGCAATACCTGGTGAGCCAGTGCCCCGTGGGAGAATTTATCCACTTTCCATACCAGAAGTTCATCCACAAAAGACTGCTTTGTAAATAATCTTCTTGATTTATCTGAATTCCTCAGAATATCCAATAGCTCAGATAAACTTGATGATGTAACACTATGGACTCTCTCTTTTCTAGCACTTTAGATGCAGTTGCTCCTTTGTGCTTAAGGAAGATTAAGGAAAACCATCCAACACCATGGCATAACGTGCACACTCGCTCCCTAAAGAGAGCAACCTGGGAAATGGAGTGCAGCTGGAGGAAAACAAAACTAGAGGTTTTTTGTTACGCCTGTCTTGTGTATACCCTATCCTATAGATAAGCATTAAAAACTGCTAGATCTGATTAATTTTCATCTCTTTTAGAAGAAAACAAACACAACCCTAGGTATTTATTCAATACAGTGGCAAAATTAACAAAAAATAAAGCACCAACAGGCGTTGACTTTTCCCAACAGCACAGCAGTAATGACTTTATGAACTATTTTACTTCAAAGATCGATACTATTAGAGATAAAATTGTAACCATGCAGCCGTATTGGATCAAATAGTGCGCTATAGATCTTCTGAGGCACTATTCCAAATCCATCCGATTTCCAGTCAGGATATAGACCGTATCATAGTAATGAAACTGCTCTCATTAGAGTAAAAAATTACCTGCTTTTATCATCTGACCGTGGTTGTATCTCCCTATTAGTGCTACTGGAAATTATTGCTGCTTTTGATACTATTGACCACAACATTCTTTTGAATTGACTTGAAAATTATGTTGGCATTAGTGAGATCCCCTCAGGAGCGGGCTGTGGGGTAGGGGTACTGTCATGAACGAGCCAGGCTCTCTCACTTCACAACCCACACGTTTTCACTCACCTGATTTCTAATTGGACTTGGCTGCACGTCATCAGACTACACCCTATTTAAAGGCACACCTCATCTGCCCTCCTTGTCTGTTCTCACTTCGAGCAACGGACTCACCCATGCAACACACTGATCTCCCTGTGGATATTCCTTCTACTCCAGTGTGCTTCTCCCTCAGGTTTCCCAGTTGTTTACAAACTGCTTCAGTTTACCTGATTTCCTGTGTTCAACTACTACAAAATAAATCTGTTTTATCTTACCCTCTTTGTACGAGTCGTTCCGTTACATAAAGATTTCTATTTTGAATAAATAATGTTCCTTTTAAGTTTTTATTCATCAAAAAATCCTGAAAAAAAGTATTACAGGTACCAAAACAAATATATTAAGCAGCACAACTGTTCCCAACATTGACAATGAATGAGCACATTGATAATGCATTATCCAAATGATTTCTGAAGGATCTTGTGATACTGAAGACTGGAGTAATGGCTGCTGAAAATTTAGCTTTGAATCACAAAGTTGACACATCTAATGGAGGTGACAACCT
Source organism: Cirrhinus molitorella (assembly GCA_033026305.1). Taxonomy (NCBI): domain Eukaryota; kingdom Metazoa; phylum Chordata; class Actinopteri; order Cypriniformes; family Cyprinidae; genus Cirrhinus; species Cirrhinus molitorella. The sequence continues at coordinate 16,665,258 of CM065133.1, read as the reverse complement.
GAATTTGTTGTCATTTTAACTATCAAATACACTATTTTATATTTAAAGGGGTCATTAGATGCAAAGTTCATGTTTGCATGTTGTTTTGTGTCATAAATGTGTGTTGGCTGTGTGTGTGTGTGTGTGTGTGTGTGTGTGTGTGCACATCTACCCTATAATCAGTGGTGTAGTGGAGGGTATACGCAGGTAGACAGCATATACCCACTTCTTTATCAGGCGGCTTTGCGTATACCCACTTCTAATCCCATCTGATGCCTATTATTCAGTAGTGTCCTGTATTAGCCAAAATCATGACAGTCCACCACATCCAATCATATGTGAATAAATGCAAATATTCGCTAAAAACACCCAGTAAAGACAGTGATGATGCGGTCAAGACAGTCGCGCCAGCTTGCTTTGAAATAGGGCTGTGCCGATAATCGGAAGTGATATCATGCGTATCGCGTCAGTAATGCCGGTTCTGTGATTAGTCGTAAATCTCATTCACGTGTTCATTCATGCAGCCGCATTTACTACACAGAGCCGTAGTTAACCCACTCAGTATTGATTATTTATTAATGCAAGAAATATTAATTCCCAGGGTAAGGGAAGTACCCTTTTTAAGGTACAGTACTATAAAGAGCAGGTAAAAGGATTAAAAATAGTTAAATTGACTTTGGCTCTGAGAACCAAAAGTCAACTGAGCCCATTTGGGATGTTATTTGCTTTTCGGGGGTTGTTCCCGGAACTCCAACATATCTGACTTGTTGGATTTAAAGATGATTTGCTAAATGCAACATATAACTATGTGTCTGATTGGTCCAGACGGTACACAGCGCTATACATGCAGTTTGCTGACAATTCTGAAATTTCGGTTAAATACATGCTTATCTCACTGCTTATGAAACATGCAATATGCTTTGAATGATTATTCTTATGTCGCTTATAAATGCACTACTTTATTGACAAGACAAAGGGATGTAGTTGTTGTGAGAACAGCACTGACAGCAGCAATTGTTGTCCCCTCCACAATGTTTAAAATGTATGTATGTCCAACTTGGAACATAAAATGTACCTGTCCAACTTGGAAACTCTGGTATCAAAATGATTTTAGAATGTCTCAGTAGTAAATACGATTTGAGAGGCTGTTCATGTCCAATTTTCGATTAGGAAAATCGTGTTTATGATAATTCCGATAGCACGTGAAGGCAGCAGTATACAAGAATGGCTCCTAAGCAATTGAGGTGTTCTTTTGTTGGATGTAATAATGAACATAGTATTCCTCATTTACTCCCGACATCTGAGCTTGTGAATGGAATGGCCTCCCAATCTACATAAATGCGTCTGTGATCATCTGTGATCTAGTTTCACTTACAACAGAAGTGAGTATATGTTTTGTTTTGTTTTTTGAATCTTTGCAATCCCTTTCATAATAACCTGCTAGTTAGCAAGTTTCACTGCTAAACGTGGCTAAATGTGCTAATGTAAACAATGGCTAGCTACTCCATGGAGAAAAGAAAGGGGTGGGGCAAGCAGAGCTCATTTGCATTTAAAGGAACATGCAATAGAATCAGTTGATTTTTTGCAGAGCTGATTTTGACATAGTAAAAGAGTGTTTTTTTACACTACTATTGAGAATTTTTAACTAAAGTATATTATAGAATTTTCATTAAGACCCTAAAGAATCATATTAACCTATGGAAAATGGGCATCCGATGAACCCTTTAATGTAATTAAAAATTATGTGAAAACCACAAAAATATGATGACTTCATATTGAATGTCAACTCCGTCATTGGCCCATCACCACCGTCAGACGAGGGTGTAGTAGCCATTTTGTTTTCTCTGTTGATGCTAGATGCCAATAGAACCTGTTTCAGGAGAATAAAAGTATCTAAACAATTCAAATTATTTCCTCAGAGACTGGAAGATGGTGTTAACATATCATGGTTGTGAAACAGGAAATATTAACATTAGGATTTAAAATATTCTAAAACTATAAAACTGACATTGATGTACTCTGCAGAGGTGGAATGTGGCAGGGGGGTCTATTAGAGTGTGGGTGGGTTTTTTTTTACATTTTAATGAATGTCTGACAATGTTGCCAAAAAGTGGGGACAAAATTTTGGGGGACAAAACCTTATGAAACATGTATGTGTGCCTGAAACACAACAAGCTTTGATATCAGATATTATTAAGTGTTGCTTTTGATTTAAAGATCTTTTCATCATTAAAAAAAAAAAAAAAAATGTTTATCTATTTTATTGCTTATGAACGATTGAACCCTTCTCTGTGGACATACTGTTTTTGATGTAATGAAAATACAATTATCACACCATGGTTTTGTTTGCTCTGTTTTTCCTGCTTAGTTAGTTGTCATGGTCACTGATTTGAGTTTATCATTATGTTCAGCTGTGTCGTGTTAATTATCCTTGTTTGGTCTGCGTTTTTAAGCTCCTGTTTGTTCAGTTTGAGTTTGTAATGTTAACGTCATCTGTGTCACCTACTGTGCTCTGTATGGATTTACCTCTGTGTGTGGATTAATGCAAGTGACACCAAATAAGAAGCAGTTGCGCTTGAAGAGCCACAGCAAATAAAAGTCAAAAATTAAATGTCAATCCATTTCAGACAGACAGCATTTCTTTTTCTCTCTAATTCTGTCTTTATTTCTCTCTAGCCCTGTCTGAGGCATCACCATGGAAACTGTACGACTCCTGGTTCTTCAATATCCAGTGGGAAAGAAATGATTGTTTCCATTTGCAGTCTTTGAATATGCTATAAAAACCAGCAAGCAAGATCTCAGCTGAAGTGTTATCTGTGCTCCATTAAAATACCATCAAAACTAGTGAAAAATATTTATTTAGCGTTGAGCTACATATAGGTGATTGACCGCTGTTGTTACACATGCAAATTTACATGAATAACATTGTGTAACTTTACAAATGAACAAAAAGAATACTTGCTGAAAGATGTGTACTTATGTGTACTTATAATGGGAGATCCATCATTGAAAACATTCTGCACACACAAGGATGTTGTCCTGTAACTTCATAAGCAATGGTATACTGCAAATCTTAGAGGTCCCTTAGAGACTATGATAAAGGACCCTGTCCACAAGTGGTTACATTATGCACAATTTACATTATTTTGTGCAATTTATTGATTTCTTACATAGGCCTACCTTTTACTTTGTTTGTGCTGAAATATTTTCTCTTTATCTTTTGTCATTTAAAACATTTAAATGTTAGGCTACAGCAGGCCTACAGAGAGTTAGCGTTGGAGATCCTATTTTCCAGATAAAGAAAATAAATATGTACATATTCCACAAAAACTATGAGTATAAAAAGTTGCTTCATTATGTACAAATTGACTTGTTATTAAGTTGTAATATTTTTGATTTAACAAAAAACTCATTTGTGAGATAAGCTCAACATTCCCGCGAACCTTCATAGGACAAGTGATTTGGAAAGTATGAATTCTGTTCAAACTCTCTTTTAAAACTATTATTGTGTTTAAGGTTTTTATATTTACAACAATCAGTCTCTTGCTATTGTTTGCTTCAGACTTTTAAGACGCGCCCACATTCAGACGGTCTGCTATGATTGGCTGGTTTAGATTTAAGTTGCGCCCTCTCTTTCTAAGAGTCTATTCTAATTGGGCGACGACGGCTTTGGTTGACGTCATCGGATGGAATGCCCATTCATCGGGGCAGTTGGGCGTTGGACTTCGCGTCTTATTTGTAACCAGGGAAATTTCTCCATTTTCTGAGCTGTCTATAGTGTCACGGGCACAAATTTGAGAATTAAAAAATACTTGCATTTTCCAGGGTTTATTTCCTAAAAAAATTTTTCTCAGATACAGGATTTGATTGCTACTTTTAGTGCGGTCGTTGGCCAGGTTTTTTATTCTAAGGAAGAGGCTTGTTGCTCTTTGTTCTGTACTGGGATCTGTTGAGCTCTTTGTTGGAGTGAAAGCATGGGAGCGCAATTCTCTAAGACAGCTGGAAAAGGAGAAATGGCTGCAGAAAAACCTGGAGAGGCTGCAGCTTCGCCATCCAAAGCTAACGGACAGGTAAAACCCGGTAATTTAATAATATTCATGTGCGGTGTTTGTTATGCGAATACTCACGCGCAGATCTGCGGCCGCCCCGCATCCAGCAACCACACAAATTACGTTAAACAATGTTTGCAGCCCGTGGGCTTTGTCAGTTTAAGGGCGATTACAGTGATAACTATATCCAATACATAGTTATCACTGTAAAGATGTTTAATGTTTATATGTTGCTTTAGATTAGAAATGCAAATTTTGGCGTCGTTTTCTTCCCTTTGTTTAGAATTCAGGATCGTTGGACATATTAGGTGAAGAATTAAAGATGTGAATTAAAGCTGTTTTTAAACAAACTAAGAGATGTGGAGAATAATTTAGTTTGTATTAGCATTTCTATTTCTGCCGTCTTGAAAATAATCTTTCAGGGGGAAGTGGGGGTTGATTGTTGGAGTAACAATGGCTCGCCACGCCTTTAGTCACAGATGCTCGATAGACGCTTCAAAATCATAATGGAACTCTTCCACTGGCAGAAACCACATAAGAGCAACCAAAACGTTTGTAATCTTCAATGCATTAAGTTGTAATGTAATGGCCATTTATACAGTCTGTGTTTGTACAGATTTGTTGTGGCGTGCGTGATGAGGTTCAATAATTAAGTGCTGATCATTTGGCTTTTGCTTTTTTTGGCGCGTCGGTTCTTTCGAAGCATTAATGAACAAGCGGCGCCCACTGGTGGCTGTGGCAGTGTGATGCGTCTCCGGCGACGAGGCTTCACGTACGAAAGTGTTTATGATCTTTGTTGACCCTATGTGGATAAAATGGAAGCGGTCCCCTTTCCGTGTATAACATTGTTTTTGTATGTGCAGCCTGCCTAAGGCCAGGCATAATAATGTTTGTGTAATGATGATCTGTGTTTTACCTTAGGAAAATGGCCACATGAAGGTGAATGGGGATGCATCTCCAGCAGGAGCTGAGGAGAAAGAGGAGGTCCAGGCTAATGGCAGTGCGGCAGCTGAGGAGGGCGAGAAGGCTGAGGCAGCTCCAGCTGAAAAGGAGGCTGTGGAGGGAGATGAAGCAAAGGCAGAAGTGAGTGCACCCACTGAAGAGGAGGCCGCAAAAGCTGAGGATGGTGCAACTCCATCCACAAGCAACGAGACACCTAAGAAGAAGAAGAAGCGCTTTTCTTTTAAGAAGTCCTTCAAGTTAAGTGGCTTCTCTTTTAAGAAAACCAAGAAGGAGACCGGGGATGGAGATGGCAGTGAGGAGGCCAAAACTGAGGGAGCTGAAGCTGTGGAAGGAGGTGTGTCAGAAGAGAAGGCCAAACCAGCAGAGGAGGCAGAATCCAAACCAGAGGAGAAACCAGTAGAGGAGCCCAAGGCTGTCAGTCCTGCCAATGAGGAGTCCAAAGAGGAGGAGAAACCTGCAGAGTCAGCAGAGGAGACAGAATCTATTCCCAAGAATGAAGCACCGGTAGCAGAGGAATCCGCTCCCACTGTCCAGGAAACAGAATCCAGTCCAGAGGTCCATGCAGAATCTGCCACAGAGTAACGTGCACCTTGCAGATCAGAAGAGGAAGAAGAAAAGAAGAAAAGAAAAAAAAAAAAAGATAATCAAGGCATATTTCCCTGTTGTACAGTGGAGTGGTCCCAGGTTATGAGACATTAGAGAACTTGCAACAAGGAATATTTTAAAGCTTTTTTGTCTTTACCTTTTTATATTTACCCTCTCCCCAAATCTCAGTCTGCCCATGTGGTTATTCCTGGAGCTGTGAAAATGGGTGGATAAGTTGAATACAGAAAGTGTAGAATTGTCTTTCATATATTTTTTGCATCAGTATTAACAGTTTTTATTTGTTTTTGCTTTTATTTTTGCATTTTTATACAAAACAATGTAAACATTTATGAAATTGTATAGACATGCCTGTGGAAGGGGTGCAGGGATTGGGAATAGGAGTTTTTAAATTTTGGCACCTTTATGATTCAGCGTTATACCACAGACTACCATGCAGTAGTACAAAAACAGAACAGCCAACAATTCATCCACTACGGTTTACAACACTAAAGTGTGTTTTTTCCTAATAACAAACCAATTTAATTTATAAAGCCAAGTTTAAAATAGCAATTTCAAAGGTCCTTGGAACTTTAAACACTTTTTTTAGCTGTAACAGTCTGTGAATTCAGTAGGAAAATAATTTGCATATGCTTTATGGTGTATTGCTGGTTCTATGAGCTTATTAAAGTGTAAGTATGTATAGAAGGGGTGTTTTAACTGTGATTATTGTACAAATTATCTTAATCTCAAGAAGCACATGCAGCTCTTCTATCACCAAGTCTGTTTTTGTAAGTCATCCTCAGACCATTGGAGCATTTTTTTTTTTTTTAACTCAAACCAAGCTGTGACACGTATTCCTGTTTATACTGTGGTTTTTGATTACAACAGATAATGCTTTTTCAGTGGTCTTTTGACAAAATTTAAGGAACCTATCAGATGCAATGTTTGTGTAGCATCTTGTCTCTTTCTTTTGTAAATATTGGAGAAGCTTTTACGTTAGAGATTGAATGTAACTTTGCTTACAGAATTGATAATAAACTTCTCTGCAGAAGGTGTTCTAAATTTTGTGAGCACACTAAAAGCAAAATAAATGTGAATGAAATTTGAATTATTTTGTCTCTTTGTCTTACATTTTGCCTGAAATTGGTGGCTACTATTGAATGTTAATCAGTATGTCTAAAAAAGCTACTAAAATATAAATTTACTGAAATGTAACACATAAGACAGTGGTATGCTACACTGTCATGTGACCTCACCAAGTCTGAGTAAGTGATATCTAGTTATGGAAGTAAAAATGGTTGTTTTGAATTTGAATGTCCATTTGTGTACAAAAATAGTCTACTTGAAGGAGATGTTAAATGATGTTAGAAACCAAGCACTGAATGTGTTTCATCCATCACATGGCCAGGGAAAAATATTTGCATGTATGTCCATGATATTGCTAGAAATTAACTGAACAATGAATTTCCTTGGAGTAGCTTTAGGGTAAGTGCCTTGCTCAAGAAAACAATGGTCATGTCTTGCTTCCTGCCACGATTCAGCTCTTAACCGCTACACCCAAGTAACATTTATTTACAATCTAATATTTTCTATCTTCTAACCCATAGGTGACTTTGGTGTTCGCAAACCCATAAAGTGGGACAGTCTTTTCTAAATCATTGGCTTATTTTATGTACCTTATTTAGTACAGCCACTTTCATTAACCTTTTAAAGGTAAAATCATTCTTTCATAGGGAGTGTACTCTGAATCAAACCCTATGGCCCAACAGTGCTATTCAAGTATCTGAATGTATAGAAGCCCCACCCAAAGCTCTCCAAAGATCAAGTTTACACACATGTATACAGACAAAAAGAAATAGAAAAATAAGCTGTTGGGGAACACACCTTGACCCCATAAAGAGACCAATATGTACAATAAAGATCAGGTGTCAAAGTTGAAGTTTAAATAGAGAGAGAGTTTAGTGAAGGCAAACACTAGCACTTACAGCAGGGATATGCAGAGTGTTCCTCAGGGGCAAGGGCACTATATACAGTCTATTGGGTGTTGGACATAAAATGCCTGTTGGTATCACTTGGGCCTCATTTAACCAACAAGATGATCTGATTTCTGGAACTTGAAGAAGAAAAAACACTTACAGCCAATAAAAAACGTCTGGAGAGTGTCAAAGGATTCTATTCTCAATGTGTTTTTTCAGTGTTGAACAATGAACAATGAAAACCTTGCTTACTCAAGGTATGCTGGCTCCGAAAACGCATCCAGGAATAAGTTCAGCACAGAGTATGTTCCTGGTTAACACATTCTAGTCATATCAGGTATGTATTTTTATTATAAAAATAAAAATATATAAAAACAAATATTATAAAAATACATCATAGAAAATGCAGATCCATGATGTCTGAGATAATAATAAATAATAAGCCCCAAGAAGCCATGGTTTACAGACATAAATAAAGGTGTATGTTTGTAGAATAATTTACAACAGCTTAGGACGTGGCTCAATCAATCAGTATCAAGGACCAGAACTATCCTATTTATAATAAAATATATATATATATATTTTTTTTTTAATGAATTAGCAATAACAGAACAAGTGTAGGTGTTTTACAGATACAATCATCCATCATACAACCATCCATCAGCTTGGAGATCAAGAAATCAGTGAAGGGCAATAGCACAAAGAAAATAAATAAACAATCAAAAACAAAACCAAAAAGAAACGCATTCAATATACATTTTCAAGAAAATTCCAGAGCGGACACCAGATACACCAGAAATCATCAGATCTCTGACGCAAGTCACAAGTAAGTTTTTCCAAAGGTAGGAAAATTGCAATTTGATTCAACCACATATTAGTGGAAGGAACCTGAGGTTTAGACCACAACAAAAGAATACATTTTCTCGCCAGAAAAGCACAAAGATGTAATATAAGTTCTTGACTATGACTGAGGTGTAATACAGCTTTACAGTTCAATAGATAAATACTTGGGGATAGATCAAAAGATTTACCAAGGATCTTCTGAACCATTTTGTGTATTTCTTTCCAATATGCCTTGATCATGTCACAGTCCCAGAACACATGCATCACAGTACCAATATTTGACTTACACTTGAAACATAATTGCGAAACATTAGGAAAAATCTTGTGAAGACGAACTAGTGTGAAGTAAGTCCTATAAATGAACTTAAAATTTTGCTCATGGTTCAATATTGAGGTGCTTCTTAGAAACACACTGGGACAGACTGACAGCCATTCTTCATCACTGAAATTAGTTTCAAAATCTTTTTCCCATATCACTTTCAAGGGATCAAATGAGGAGGTTCCAACATTAGATAACAAAGCATAAAAAACAGAAATCTTCCTTTTAGGAGAAGAAGAAGAGAACAATTGTTTCTCTATATCAGAAAGATCAAAACGTATTCTATCATTCTTTAGAAGTGATTCCAGAAAATGTCGCAGTTGCAAAAATTTGTAGAAATCATTATTTGGTAAATTAAATTCCTGTTTTAATGACTGAAATGATTTTAGACTGCCACTGTCAAACAACTGGTCCAACTCCAAGATTCCCCTTAGTCTCCATGAGCGAAAGCCAATGTTCTGAATAGCAGAGGGTAGGTCAGGGTTGGATGAAATAGGGGATTTTATAGATAAAATATATGGAATATTCAAATACTTCAAAACATCTTTCCATGCTAGGAGCGTGTTTGATATTGTAAAAATATTGAACACTGATTCAAGTTTGTGTACACTGTAAATGAATGGTAAGGTACATAACAAATTTGGAAAACATCTGGTGGACTCAATTCCTACCCACTGTGAGTCTTATATAAAGTCCTATAAAAATTGGAAAAAGTGTCATTAATTATCTGAGAATCAAGGGATACATTACCTTCTGGGGTTCTAATGGCTTTTATTGTTCTCTCTTGCTGAGCCTTTTTTAATTGATATGCAAGCAAATGGCTAGGTTTATTTCCGAATTTGTAATATTTTTGCTTACTAAAGAACAATAATTTCTTAATATGCTCAGTATGATCTAAATTTAATTTGGCTCTTGCTCTGTTTAGTTGAATCCAGTTAATCTGATTTGGCCTTTGTTTGTGTTGGTTTTCTAGATAAGCTACTTTAACCTCTAGTTCTCTCCTTTTTTGGGTCTTGGCTTTATTCAGTGAAGAAGCATATGAAATAATGTGGCCCCGTAACACCGCTTTAGCCGCATCCCAATTCGTTGCTGAGGGAACAGGGGAGTTCTGGTTATCCTGCCAGTAATGGTCTATTTTCTGCTTAAGGAAGATACAAAAATCATCATTATTTAAATGTGAAGCATTGAACTTCCAATAATTGGATTTAGGAACATACAAATTAATATTAAAATCTAAATAAACAGGACTATGGTCAGATAAAACAATAGGGCCGATACAACAAGATTTTATCTGATTAAGACATTCGGATGGCATGAAAAAATAATCCAACCTGGAATAAGATTTATGAGGGTGAGAAAAGAACGTATAGTTTCTGACATTCGGATGCAATTCCCTCCAAATATCTACCAGACCCAAATCCTTACACATACTCCGCAAAGTATGAGAGGATTTGTGTCCTGACAGAATCTGTGGAGTGGACTTGTCCCAATTGTTATCCATGATGCAGTTAAAATCACCGCCTAGGAACCCTAGGTTTTTACAAAATTGGTTAAACTGCAAGATTGTTCTGGATATAAAACTGGGACAATCAGTATTTGGAGCATATACATTTCCAATAGTAAGGTGAACTCCAAAAACATAGCCTGAGATCAGTACAAATCTCCCTTCAGAGTCAGACTCAACATATTCTAAACTGAATGGAATGTCCTTGTGAATTAAAATTGCAACACCTCTGCTATTTGACGTAAAAAAAGAGTAATATATCTGACCTACCCAGTCTCTCTTCAATTTACAATGCTCAATGTCTGATAAGTGAGTTTCCTGCAAGAGCGCAATAGATATGTGCTCTTTTTTGAGAAAAGTCAAGATTTTCTTTCTCTTTATGACATGGCCAATACCCTTCACAATCCAAGTCACTAACTTGACAGTACTTTGCATGCAAAAAACAAAGTGTTAAGATGCTGATGGACAAACAGATGTGAACCTGACACATAAAAGACACCAAAATTGAACAGAATAGTACCACAACTTGAACACTGAATAACCCCAAAGCCCCCCCCCCCAGGCCCCATCCCCAAACGACAGGGCACAAATGACATCAAAAAGTCACTAAGTAGAATGATGAATAGAAAAAAACCTGCCACCATACTAATGCCACTGAGAAAAAATAGCTCCTTTAAGAATCGCTCCTATATAAAATATAAAATAAACCAAGATTGAAATAACTGAACCCACAGTTAAAAATATATAAATTACTTAAATTAAGGAAAAGAAAAAAGAAAAAAACAGACGAATAAACTAAAATGTTTATATATCAGGGGGCAAATCAGAAAAAAAAACAAAAAAAAAAAAACATGCCCCGTACCTCCCCAAACAGGGAAAATTATCCTATATGACAAATAGTTATGTAGTGTAGATAGATAAACAAAATAAATAAAAATAAACAAATAAATAAATAAATAAATCTACACTTACAAACCTGGTAGGTTCAAAAAAAAATGTATTCCTCCGAGAAATTACATATGAAGAACAAAGTTATCTGTCCAGAGAGTCCAGAAATGCTTTGGCCGAGTTCGGATCATCAAACAGGCGAATCTTTCCCAAGTGTAAACACCTAAGCCGGGCAGGGTAGGCGAATCCACGGTATAAGCCACGAGAGGTCAAGATCTTGACCACTGAACTGAACTTGTGACGTTTTTGCAGAACAGTGGTGGATAAGTCTGAGTAAAACCGAAGCTCCGCGCCCTCGTGCATGATCGTTTTCTTCAACGCAGCCCTCAAAACGGATTCCTTTTCGGTAAACCGCAAGAAACGAACGAGGACACTCCTCGGGGGTGAGTTTGGATTACTAGATGCAAACGAGGGAGACCTGTGGGCCCTTTCCATGTCCAAGGTGAGAGAGTCGTCGGGCAAGTCCAGCCATTTGGGAATGGAGGAACGAAGGAACGGCACAAGTGAACCAGTGCCTTCCGCTCCTTCTGGTAAGCCAACTATCCTCAGATTCTTTCGTCGACCTCTGTTCTCCAAGTCGTCCACTTTCGACTGAAGTTGTTCCACTTTGGTCAGCAAATTAGCAAGCTGGCCTCCCGATACTACCGCCGAATCTTCCACGAATGAAATCCTCCCTTCAGCCTCTGTTAAATGGGTCTCAATACCATCAATCCTTTCAGTGAGGGCCGCAAATGAATTTTGTAATGAAGAGACGGATCCGGCTATTCCCTCCAGCCGGCTGGTTATCCCATCAAGACGAGAACCATTAGCTTTTATTTCAGAAAGCACCAGCGCCATGTCCGATTGGGCCTCTGTTGCATTAGCATTAGCTTCTGCAGGTGGCGATGAGAGAGTCGTCTTCTATTTGTCTTTTTCTTTTGCTGTTTGCGAGCGTGTTGATCTGAAAATCGGAAAGTCTTTATCCGGAATTGGGACAGACATAATTGAAAGCCAATGTAATGAAATAAAATGAAAATGGCAGAGGAGAAATGCAAAATAAATGAAAGTTAGAGCGGAGCCGAGAACTCAAGCAGCCATCTCGCTCTGGGTCACGTGACCACCCCATAATAAATAACAACTAAATTCCATTAGCTAGCAAGTTAAAACAATGTCTTTCCCACAGACTGTGTTTGGTGGCACTTGGCACTTCCCCCGGGGGAAAACCGACATGGCTTTTAAAGGGTTTTGCATCGGAACTCTTCATATATATATATATGCATCTCAAATTAGAATGTCGTAAAGAAGTTCATTTATTGTAACGTAGGTGTTTGGGTTTTGTTTTGGGTTCTTGTTTCAGGTTCATGTTTCCATGTCTTTTATTTTGTAGTTTAGTTTATGGTTCCTGTTCATGTCATGCTTCCCTGTTCCTCTTGTTTCCCTGCTTGTCCACGTGTCATGTTTTGATTGGTTGCTATGTGTTGTTCAGTGTTTTCTCATTGGTTGGTTTTGTCATGTGACCCTGTCTATTTCCTATAAGTTGCCTCATGTTCCCATTGTTCATTGTCATGTATTAATGTTGTAACCCGCTTTTGGTGAGTCTTGTTCATGCCTATTTCCAAGTCTGTTCCATAGTCAAGTCAAGTGTGTTCATAGCCAAGTCTGTTTTCATGTCAAGTCATCATTTGGATTTGTGTTTGGATTTTCACGTTTGTAAATAAACTGCACTTGGGTTCATCAAATCAACTTGCCTCAGTGGACATCCGTTACAGAATACACGACCTCCCATGAACCCAGTAGTTTCATGTCTCCTCTGCCTGCGTCAAGGAGAACGGGCTATAGAGGACTATGTTTTTGACTTTTGTGGACTGTGCCATTTGGTGCCTTTTAATGACATGGCGCTCAAGGACATTTTTAGAGGGGATTGAACAATTCCATTCGTTTCCAGCTTCCAGGAGGGAGAATACGTTGGTCACTGGAACAATATATTGACCATGCTCTTTTGCTGGCTGGCTAAAATTTTACTGTGGGAGTTGTGGATGGAGAACCCTACAATCCCACAGTACCCCCCACACCAAAGCCTGCTCATGTCAAGCCTGCTGTATCCAGGCCTGTTCACGGCATGTCTGCTGCATCAGGGCCTGTTCACGTCACGTCTGCTGCATCAGGGCCCGTTCACGCCACGTCTGCTGCATCCGGGCCCGTTCACGCCACGTCTGCTGCATCCGGGCCCGTTCACGCCACGTCTGCTGCATCCGGGCCCGTTCACGCCACGTCTGCTGCATCCGGGCCCGTTCACGCCACGTCTGCTGCATCCGGGCCCGTTCACGTCACGTCTGCTGCATCCGGGCCCGTTCACGTCACGTCTGCTGCATCCGGGCCCGTTCACGTCACGTCTGCTGCATCCGGGCCCGCTCACGTCGGGCCTGCTGCTCCATGGCCCGCTCACGTCGGGCCTGCTGCTCCAGGGACGGATCACGCCAAGCTAACACCTCCTAACGTTACGCCTGCCGAGCCAGCACCATGTCATGCTTCCCTGTTCCTCTTGTTTTCCTGCTTGTCCATGTGTCATGTTTTGATTGGTTGCTATGTGTTCAGTGTTTTCTCATTGGTTGGTTTTGTCATGTGACCCTGTCTGTTTCCTATAAGTTGCCTCATGTTCCTATTGTTCATTGTCGTGTATTAATGTTGTAACCCGCTTTTGGTGAGTCTTGTTCATGCCTGTTTCCAAGTCTGTTCCAAAGTAAAGTCTGTTTATAGCCAAGTCTGTTTTCATGTCAAGTCATCATTTGGATTTTATGTTTGGATTTTCACGTTTGTAAATAAACTGCACTTCATCAAATCAACTTGCCTCAGTGGACATCCGTTACATTTATTTTAGTAATTCAACTCAAATTGTGAAACTTGTGTATTAAATTCAATGTACACAGACTGAAGTAGTTTAAGTCTTTGGTTCTTTTAATTGTGGTGATTTCTGGCTCACATTTATTTAAAAAAAAAAAAAAAAAAAAAAAACAATTTCAGGAAATTAGAACGCTTCATAAGACCAATAAAAAAAATTTTAGTGAATTGTTGGCCTTCTAGAAAGTATGTTCATTTGCTGTATATGTATCCAATGCTTGGTAGGGACTCATTTTGCTTTAATTACTACCTCAATTCAGCATGGCATGAAGGTGATCAGTCTTTGGCACTGCTGAGGTGGTATGGATGCACAGGTTTCTTTGACAGTGGCCTTCAGCTCATTTGCATATTTTGGTCTCTTGTTTCTCTTTTTCCTTGACAAAACCCCATAGATTATGGGGTTCAGGTCTGGTGAGTTTGCTGGCAAGTCAAGCACAACAAAACCATAGTTATTTAACTTTTGGTGCTTTTGGCAGTGTGGGCAGGTGCCAAATCCTGCTGGAAAATGAAATCGCCTTTTAAAAGCTGGTTAGCAGAAGGAAGCATGAAGTGTTCTAAAATTCCTTGGTAAACGGGTGCAGTGACTTCTTCTGCAGGTAAGATGCCTCTGATGTTGTCTGTGGTTCAGGAGTGGCTTAACAAGAGGAAAACGACAACTGTAGCCAAATTCCTTGACACATCTGCGTGTGTGGTGGCTCTTCATGCCTTGACCCCAGCCTCAGTCCATTCCTTGTGAAGTTCACCCAAATTCTTGAATCAATTTTGCTTGACTATCTAGTACTCTCTTCCACCCCGCAGCAATAATGGCTGTTTATTTGTTTACTGCTTACTGCTGTGTGTGTACTCTTGGATGGGTGAAATTAAAAGCACAACTTGTGAGTATGCGACACCATACTTGGCCACACGTCTATCACTTTCTTTCCTTAAGACTGATTTAAGCTAGTTTGTATGGTGGCCGAAAGAGCATTTAGTTGTGTTGACAGTATTTGCAGCACATTTCTGTATTTAATTGTGTTGACTCATTACCACCTCAAGGCATTTTTTGGGGCAAAATAGGACCAAACCAAAAGATTATCAAAGTGCTTATTCACACGTACGTTATTATCCAGGCACTTATCTACATGTACGCTATTCAAATACATAGTAAAAAATAAAATTTTTCAGCCACACTGCTGTGCACATTGAGCACAGCTCCGACATGTGACTGTGACCTCTAACATCTCATATTTTACGTCTGACACCTGTATAGTATGGGAGTTTGGCCAGACAGCTGGCATATACACATTAGTTCTCCTCTCAGTTAGCTTAGTGATCCCCATAATGTTCACAAATCACACCTCATATTCATCATTTTAGCTTTAAGAAGGGTGCTGTGAGCATCCCCTTTGCAGCTGCAATGTACCCTTGAAGCGCACTACTTCTGAGCCTGCACAGAGGCAAGCTCCGCGGCACACTTCTACCCGACAGTCAAAACAGCATTACATCACAAAAGTATGGACTCAGAGGAAGACCGCAAGGGTTCAGGGTGCGATTTGGGACAAGTCAAGTCAGCTTTATTTATATAGCGCTTTTTACAATACAAATTGTGTCAAAGCAACTTTACAGTATCAAATGGGAAAGTAATATATCAATAATTCAAAAGAAACTTTAAACAATTTTAGTTTGAGGAAATTAATCAATAGTTCCAATTTAATAAATTGTTTGTCCCCAATTTAGTTGTTGTCCCCAACTGAGCAAGCCATAGGCGACAGTGGCAAGGAACCAAAACTCCATGGGAGAACCAGGCTCAGTCAGGGGGGTCAGTTCTCCTCTGACCAATAAACAAGTAGTTTATACTCCCATACAGACCTGTATAGGTGGTCTATATGTACTGACCCACCATCTGGATACAAACTGGATCAAGGAAAACTGCAGTGGCCAACTGTTCAGGATTCAAACTGGATCTGACCTCGGAATAAGCAGGAGACAGACAATATTAGCATAGATTCCATTTTTCTTGCATCAGGTTTTATGGGAAGTGTTCCCGGTTCCGGTTGACCTAATTAATGCAGCCTAACAATCCTTTAACGGATTTGAATATTAGAAATATTTAAATGTGTTAAGTGTATGCCAGGTTAAAGAGATGGGTCTTTAGTCTAGATTTAAACTGACTGAGTGTGTCTGCCTCCCGAACAGAATTAGGTAGATTGTTCCATAGTTTCGGTGCTAAGTAAGAAAATGATCTGCCACTCGCAGTTGATTTTGATATTCTGGGTATTATCAGATTGCCAGAGTTTTGAGAATGCAGCGGGCGTGAGGGACTATAATGTGATAAGAGCTCCCTCAAGTACTGAGGAGCTAAACCATTGAGGGCTTTATAAGTAATTAGCAAGATTTTAAAATCAATACGATGTTTAATAGGAAGCCAGTGCAGTGTTGACGGAACCGGGCTAATATGCTCATACTTTTTGGTTCTAGTAAGAACTCTAGCTGCTGCATTTTGGACCAGCTGGAGTTTGTTTATTAAGCGTGCAGAACAACCACCCAATAAAGCATTACAATAATCTATCCTGGAGGTCATAAAGGCATGAATTAATATTTCTGCATTTGACTTTGAGAGCATAGGTCGTAATTTTGCTATGTTTTTAAGATGGAAAAATGCTGTTTTACAAATGCTAGAAACTACTATGCATTGTTGATAATGAATGTGTTTTTAAACTGAGAATAGTGAGTCAATGATTCAATTTCCCATTCATAAAGACAGTCTCAAAACAAATCAAATGATTCAGTAATTGATTCAGCAATTAAATCAGTGACTTGCCGCCACCTACTGGAAGATTTAGTTTAATTACTAATTACTTTTAGAAGGTATCTTTTCAGTTATTTAAATAATTTAATATTTCTGTGTTCAAAATTTTATATATAAAACATTTATCTCAACATGAATTTGATTGCACTCACGCTACCTCTGAGCCTCATTAAACATGAAAATACACCTTCAAGACACTTTTGTGTTCTTCTGTGCCACCTCTGTAGTACAAATACATTTTGTTAATACTAATTTCATTTGATTGGTAACTTATCTTATTTTACTTGTTCTTATTCTGTTGTTTTAATTGGAAATGTTAAAAAGCTTAAAATTAATTACAAAAAAAAAATAAAAATAAAATACATTTAACATAAAAGATGACATGCTTTAATAAAGTTGCCATAAATGCCATTACAAGTGCGTCTGAAATTTTGACTGTGATCCTAAATTAAATAAAGTTATTGGAGCAGAAAAGTAAGTGTAGAGCCCTGCCAGGTAATTCTTGCTTACTCTTTTATAAATACTGAGAATTCTGGCATACTTATTCGCTCACCTACTGTTTTTCCTACTATATAGTAGGGAAGTATGCATTTTCAAATGCATCGAATGGCATTCATTAGTTAGTTCAGGCGTGTTTAATTAGGGTTGTAGCTAAACTCTGTAATTATTGTACAAAGTTTAATTTAACAAACCTTAATTATTGTACAAACTTTAATGTAACAAACTTGAATTATTGTACAAACTTTAATTTGCTGTAAAACTGCTTTTAAATGAATTGTTTCGTGAAAAGCGCTATACAAATAAACTTGACTTGACTTGACTTGACTTGACACCAGCCCTCCAGGACTAAGTTTGGCAACCCCTGCCCTAGCAGCTAGACTGCTTATATTTATGCTAATAACCTTTAAACCGTAAAGACTGGAAACAAATTTGGTTATTGTAGAGTTTCATGACAGTTAATTTTCTGTCATGAAAATTTTTATACAGGAAACTTTTCACACAATGCACATGAAAAATCCTGTAAAACAGTCATCTAACAGTACCCACTTAAATATATGTGCCTATACACCGTGCATTTCTTTTTTTTTTATCTATATACCATGGATGAGAATCCCCATCCTTGAATATGGGGCAGCGTTCCGCTTTGCTTTTATAGATTTAATCTTATCCAACTTCGCCAAACAAAATAAGCAATAATATAGCCTACATCTCAGTTATGAGATGGAAGGAATTTAGCATGGGGGAAGCCATAGCAAATCGAAGTGGAATGCAGACCAAGGACCCTGAGAGCATGGAAACCTGGGAACAGATAAACTCACATCAGATACCATGCTGAAGAAATTAGATGTTATTTAGGCTACAGGACTGAGATTTTTAAGTGTTAAAACTAATAGCAGCAATACAGATGGAAACATTAGAGACTGATTTTACATGATTAAAAAAAAAAAAGTATGGAATTATTAAACTAATTATACAAGCTTGTAATAACAAATGACAAAAGTACTGAGATACATTCCAGACAAGACAAATTGTTTAGAACAAAGGAACATAATATAAGCAAAATCACTCAAATCACACAATAACATCAGCAGAGAGACTGCTTATTTTCACACTAGGAATACTGTAATGTACTTTTCAAGATGAAATAAAATTGTAAGGAGTAAAAAGTAGTTTTTTTCTACTATTTCTAGTAATTAGTTTAAATTTTACTTGGATAAAGTACAAATCCCCCAAAATAATAAGTATAGTTTTCAAGTAAGCTTACTCAAGAATTTACACCCCTGGAGGAAGAAGAAGTCGAAGCCTTCATATTCGCAACACTCCACGGTAGATGGCGGTATGGACCTCTTAGCTCGTTCGCAACGGCTATTCCAAACCAGAGAAGAAGAAACAGCAAGCGCCAAGTAAAGACTTTTATTTTATCTTCTAGACCCTATGTGCACGTGGGGCTGTGAGTACATGCGGAAACATGCACTCAAGCATCATGGAGGAGCACAGCAACAGCATGGGCACTAACAGCGACAGCGATTTTGGTCATGAAGACTGCGATCACACTGAGGAGAACGGCCAAAATGAAGACGAGCTCACACTGGAAGATGTATTGCGTTTTGGGGGGACAAAGGTGAGTTTTAAACTTGTCTCATCCACACGTGTCATTCTTCATTTTAATGATTAGATTAGAACATGACCGCACAGAAGGGACAATCGGCGAACGTTTTTAGTAGGTGTTTTTTTTTTCTTTTTCAGTTATAGGCACTCAGGTGTTTTTTTTTTTTTTTTTTTTTTTACTTCTTTATTTGATATTTCAAAAGGCCATGCAGTTTAACAACAACAAAGACTTATAAAAGGGGCTATTCTTCTAAGAACAGGAGTGACATATTTTCAGGGCATTTCGTGGTATATTTAAATGTTATAAAACTTGAATGACGTACAAGACGAGAAGAGAGAAAATGTATAGAAATAACTCATGTGTTTTATCACAGACACACACACACACACACACACACACACACAAAAAGTATTCAGATTTTATCAAAAAATATCTTAATTTGTGTTCCTTATGATATAAGAAGATCGTATGGGTTTGGAACGACATGAAGGCGAATAATTAAAGCAGAAGTTCACTTCCAGAACAAAAATGTACAGATTTACAAATTTACTTATCCTCTGTCATCCAAAGTGTTCATGTCTTTCTTTCTTTAGTCGCAAAGCAACAGTTTTTTGAAGAAAACATTTTAGGATTTCTCATTTTAGGCGTGAGTTTGAAATTCCAAAATGTTTAAATGCAGCTTCAAAGGGCTCTAAACAATCCCAGCCCAGGTAGAAGAGTCTTATCTAGCGAAATTGGTTCTTTTCTTAAAAAAAAAATTACAATGTATATGCTTTTTAACCTCAAATACTCGTCTTCTAGCTCTGCATGTACTGTCTGTATTCTGGTTCAAGAAAGAAAATTCTTTGTTTTTCAAGAGGTTATTTTCTTGCAAACACTAATTACAAGTAATCAAATAATGTGGTGATATGTTTAATTTTTGTCTGGTAAATCATGTTGTTGGCTTGTCACAGGCAGATTATGTCATGCTGGCCTGCATCGGTGAATCTGCCGAGCTCATTGATGGTGGAAAGAAAGATGCAACTGATGATCTGGAGGAAGGAGAGCTGGAAGATTTCATAACAAAACTGGGCATCCGTGCTTATGCAGAGCAACAAATGATTCAAGATGAACAGAATGAAACATCCTCAGAGCCACCCAAAAAGGAGAAAAAAAAGGCAAAAAGCTCCAAAATGAAAGAGGATTCACATTCTGATGTGAAAAAAACTGTTAAACCCTTAACAGAAGATATGAAAACCCCTGTTCAATCTACAGAAGTTGGCCATGCTACTGGAAAGAAGGCCAAACAGAAACACACAAACTTGTTTGAGTTTATTCCACGGCAAACTTTGCTTATTAAACTTGGGGGTAAGTGGTTTGATATAGAGTACACCTCAGAGAGCACGTCTGTGGCTCAGAGTGAGTCACTGGTCTTGCAGTACAAGGCTTTGGCTCAGAAACTCTATGAAAAT
Organism: Cirrhinus molitorella; assembly: GCA_033026305.1. Taxonomy (NCBI): domain Eukaryota; kingdom Metazoa; phylum Chordata; class Actinopteri; order Cypriniformes; family Cyprinidae; genus Cirrhinus; species Cirrhinus molitorella. The sequence goes on along the minus strand of CM065133.1, from coordinate 16,644,866 downwards.
GAAATTGCCCTCTACAAAAACAAGAAGATCTTTCAGAAGGGTGCCAACTCTGCCTGGATGAAGAGTGTTGTGTCCACAGGAACTTTGGTCGATAGGATGGCAGCTATGACTGTGCTAATTCAGGATGCTCCAATTCACAGTCTGGAGCATATTGAGAGCCTTGTGTCTATGGTGAAAAAGAAAGGAGGTCGCAGACAAGGCCTTATGGCCGTGGATACCCTTAAGGACCTGCTGCTTACTGACCTTCTTCCAAAACACTGCAAGCTTCACACTTTCTCCCAGCATCCTTTTGAGCAGCTGGAGGAAAAAGTCAGTGGAAATAGGGATGCCCGGGACCGCAGGCTCATCCTATGGTACTTTGAGCACCAGCTGAAACTTCAGGTAGCAGATTTTGTTGCCTCATTAGATGAGCTGGCTCGTGATACGGTCCAGGCCACCAAAATGCGTTCGCTTACCACTGCCTACGAGCTGCTGTGCAGTCAGCCAGAGCAGGAGAAGGTGCTTCTTGTACAGATTGTCAACAAACTGGGGGATCCTGAATACAAAATTGCTTGCAAAGCCTCGCACCTGCTGGAAACGGTGCTTCACAAACACCCCAACATGAAGACAGTGCTGTGCTGTGAGGTTGAGCGCCTCATGTTTAGACCCAATATCAGTTCAAAGGCCCAATACTATGCCGCATGTTTTCTAAATCAAGTAATTCTGAGCCACGAGGAAGCAGACTTGGCTGCCAAACTTATCACCATCTACATCACGTTTTTCAATGCATGTGTTAAGAAGAAAGATATTGAGTCTAAAATGCTCAGCGCTCTGCTAACAGGAGTGAACAGAGCATATCCATACGCGAAGTCTGGGGATGACGATGTATGCAAACAGCTGGACACGCTTTTTAAAGTGGTGCACATTGTCAAATTCAACACTGCTGTCCAAGCCCTTATGCTGCTCTTTCAGGTCATGGACTCCCAACAGACCGTTTCAGATCGCTATTATGTAGCACTCTACAGGTAAACAACACTCTTTATTTTTCTGATGAATTACAAAAATTAGCTGAATGAACTTTTGTTAGTAGGTGCACAGTTTTGTTTTTTTGTACTCTGTCAGTTTACCAATATTTCAGTAGTCCAAGGGGTGGTAAACTCTTCTTTTTTCCTAGGCTTGATTGTGTTTATGGGGTGCAATCTAACATATGTTAATGCTTAGTTTATAAAAAAAAACACACATTTTTCACATATACCTACCGCTCTGTCCTTTCTCCTATGAACACTCTGATGATTTCCTGGTTTTATGAAGCCCTTCCTCAGAAATAAGCAATGGGCTCAGATTAATTAGCTGGTCCAGTGTGTTGTGATTTGCTAAACCACCTAGTGCATGTCCAAAAACATCCTGCCCATCACCTCAGTTGCATGTGCTCCGGTTTTGTATTTGTAAACAATGGCAATTCTGATCAATTTGAGCCCGATGAGACTCAGAGAATATTAGTGAACAGATTGCGCAGAGTCTTACGGGATGTTTCTGAATAGTTTGTTTGTTTGTTCGTTTTTTGTTACGCTGTTATTTGGGTCCTTCTACAGAAATGTCCACTTTTGGTATGCCAAAGATGTCTTAAAATGTATTTTTTTTTTTCCTAACATTTAAATTTAGACCACATTATTAGATTACCTTTTGACTATACATATAAATGACAGCTTAATGATTAAAAAAAAAAAAAAAACTTTTTGTGAAATTATTTAAAGACCACATGTACCTTTTTTGTCACTGGTGTTACCTTCCTCAATATTAAAGGTTTTTTTTTTTTTTTTTTTTAATATTACTTCTTAATGTTCTTTTTTTTAGCACATCTTTTTTTAAGTCAGAGTTACAGAAGAATAATGAAAATGCAAGAAAAAAAGAGAGAGTTTTATGTATTTAATGTGACAAAAAAAACAACAACACAGTAACACTGAGCAATGAATCACCAGTGACATACATAAGACCTGATACTGTTTGTTTTTTTGCAATTCCCTAACAATAAAGTAGGTCATACCAGTGACTTCAACTAAAAGCTTCATATAAAATCATGCGATAAATGAGAAAATTTCTGATTTCTGAAATAAAAAGAGACTGTAGACTTATCATGGGCTTTTTTCATAGATCTTCAGGAAATAGGAAGAAGGATATCAAGTGATGTCATCAGTGTGTGTTTTTTTTTTTTTTTCCCCAAAATAAAAATTATTTTTGTTAAATGTTAACACCAGTGAGACAACTTCAGTGGACCACTACTTTTATTATGTATTTTATAATATTTATTTGGCATTTAGTTTTTTTTTTTTTTTGCCATTTACATATATTTGATAGTTATGAATACATTATTGTATTTTAAATGGTAGAAAACCTTTTTTTTTGACCTCAAAATAAAGCACTTTCCCTCTTTACATGGCTGTAGGGACGAGCGGTTTTGTGGTGCTTGGAATTCTATGTAATTAATTTAAAAACAACTATTTTCACATTAATACCTCAAGAAGGTTGTTCAAGTAACATTGTTTCATTTTAAAATATAAAGAAATTGTAACCCTAATGTGTTTTCTAAGTATAATGTTTCTTTAAAGTCTAGGGACAGAAAAATAGACATTTCCATAGAATGACCCATTTGTAAATGCTGCTGCTTACGTTAGCTTTTAATACTAGTTTTTATCCTGATTAATGCTTTAATACAGCAAAATACAGGAGTTTGTTGTAGAATTTTTGTAAAGTAATCGTTTAAGTGTGTTTGCCAGCAAGTATTGCTCGCTACCATGGCAATCCATGTTTAACGCTTGTCATAGCTATGTGAAAAATACCTGTCTGTCTATACACATAAATTGTATAATTGGAACACAGTTCATTGATGGAGCTGACAAGCTGATCTGATTTAGGTGAGAGAAAGAGAGCGTGTGAAGAGAAGGGGGATGTGAGGAACTGGATTAAAAACCGCTGCTTTAGAACATTGATTTTGAAACTTGTGAATCCATTAAAAACGCTAGAAGACAGAATCGTGATTCATATATGAATAGATTTATTCATGCACCCCTAGTTTTAATGGCATGGAAACTCTTCCTCTTCTCTAAAGCAATGCAACATGACCTCACCACCTGTGCTCAGGGGCGGGGTTTATGTAAATTTAAGGGTTTCTGATGTCACCAACCTGGAAGAAGCTTGTTGTAGTCCCTACCAGCCTTAACTGTAGGCATTAAACTGCTATAATAAAAAAGTAAAATCTGTGTTTGCAGTGAACTTTCACTGTTGTAACTTTGCAGATATCGCTTATGCTCAAATGGCAACATTACAAACTACAGTTAAAAAAGTTACATTTTGGTGCAGAGCCAGTGGTCGTGTAGGCAAGCATCAGTACCTTGAATTTGATGCCAGAAAAATATCAAAATAAGAAGAAGCCTAAAACGGGCCCGATGCCCGGCCCGCGTCTAAACTATTACTTGAAAGTTGGCCAAAGCCCGGCCTTAGGGGCGTAAAAGAATTGGCTGAAATGCAGGGCTCTTATCAATCATATAAGGTTTCAGACACACTCATAATCATGTTAAATAATCGTGATTACAATATTAACAAAAATAATTGGGATTATGATTTTTGCCATAATCAAGCTACGGCACAGACAGCATTATAGTTAATGTCCTCATTTGTTTGTTTTCCACAGAAAGTTATTGGACCCGGGACTGTCATCAAGCTCAAGAAAGAGCATGTTTCTCAACCTCTTGTATAAGTCTCTAAAAGCTGATATAGTGGTGAGACGGGTGAAGGCATTTGTGAAAAGGTTACTTCAGGTCAGTTGCGAACAGACCCCTGCCTTTGCATGTGGTGCGTTATTCCTTGTGTCAGAGGTGATGAAAAACAAGCCAGGCCTCAAGTTACTGCTACAGGAGCAGGGGGTAAGTCTACACGTACCCTCATAATCTGCATATTGTGTCGTGCTTAGTCAGAGATTTTCTTTTTATATGAGGAGATGCCAACCTCTACCGTCAGAGAAAGTGTGACCTCAGCTTGAATACAAATGTGCCTTATAGCTGTAACTATAGTCATTAAATTGCTTTGGGAATTCTACTACAATCAGTCATGGGTTGGGGAAATCATAAAAATTAGAATACTTCCCGTCACAAAATTTAATGAAACAGCATTTTTTTGTTGAAACTCTGTTTCTGAAAACACTGAAGATTAGCAGACAGGGTAACAGCTTAAGCGATAAGCCATTTCCTCTCAACAGCAGTTTGAGCATACTGAAGTCTCCACTGCATTGACATCTATAAAAAATAATTATCTTATCTACTTACCTGTGTACTGCTGTGTTGATGCTTATTTCGATAACTTTAGATAGGGACGAGCACTCGTTTTGTTTCTTGCTGCTTCTAAAAAAAAAAATCACTCTGCAGGATGAGGAGGAAGAGATGTATCAGGACCTCGAAGAGGATGTTGATGATGACAGCGTTGCTGTGGAGGAACTTGTGGATGCAGACAAAGATGAAAAAAGACAGAGCGTGAAACAATGCCATATGAAGCCCACTGCATCATGGGTACATCATCAAAACATTGAAGGTGAGCCACATTTATAACAATATATTTTTTAAACGATATATATATATCCCAGCCTCAGCCAAATCAGAAGTACCGGTACTTTTGGCACTTCCAATTACTTGAGTGCATAGATACTAGATATGCAACAAAACAGTTAGTCCAAAGTTCAATACGTACCTCGGTTTTTAACCACGGTGTTCGGTTTGGTTCGGTTGTGATAGCTACACATCAGCCACATCAGTGTGTGTTTTTTTTTTTTGCAACAAATTAACAACAAAATGATCCTGTAAACATCTGTATACTGGAAAAAGTGTGGATTATTATATGTCTGCTTAATATTTCTTTGAGAGGCTATTATTTTTTAGATTTAAAAACAAGATATAACATTAAATGGTTTGAATGATCAAATGTAAGGACAATAAACACTTGTCTGCAATTATATATGGTTTATATGTGTTCTTGGTAACACTTTACAATAGGTTCATTAGTTAACTATATTAGTTAACATGAACTAATAATGAACTGCCCTTATACAGCATTTATTAATATTTGTTAATGTTAATTTTAACATTTACTAATACATTATTCAAATCTTGTTAACATTAGTTAATACACTGTGAACTAACATGAATAAACAATGGACAACTGTATTTTCATTAACTAACGTTAATGAAGATTAGTAAATACAGTAACAAATGGTTAGTTTGTGTTAGTTAATACATTAATGTTTAACTAATGAACCTTATTGTAAAGTGTTACCATGTTCTTAAAGGCATCTTGTGTATTTTCATAATGATCAGATATTTTTTATAAGACATTGCTAATCGACATGCATAGAATATGAGTATAAAATATATTGTCTGTCTCATTCTGTGATACAAATCAACATCAGATCATCAGAGGAAGTTATTTCAAACACTTGTCTGATGTTGTGATTAAAAAAACAAGTTATAATGTTTTTATAACTTGTTTTTATAACTCTTTTGTTGAAGAACGAGTTTAGAAAGGCGTATCATTGCATGTCATTAGAAGGGAAGATGCTCTGCATGTGTTGCTTTTTCAAATATAACGTTTCCTCCGTTCCTATAGCGTTTCCTCATCCTCAGCCTGTGAAATCATGAACACACACAGAGCAAATTCTGAGAGAAATAAAACAAGGAAATGATTTCGCAATTCACAAGCACATATTGTACCGTGGATGTTGTACTGAATGGTTCAATATTATATTGAGTATTGTGGCATCCCTACCCTGCCCATTCCTAGATTTATACATTTACTTTTTTGACATTACAAATCCAGGGCTTAAAGATCTCCGTCTCTACGACGGAAATCCGTCAGTCGAGAAAAATGAGGGTAAAAAATAAATATGTAGAGCCTTGTTGCGTGAAGCGTGAGTCTGCACAGCGCCTCCGTGCTGTTTCCCGATAAAGACTGATAGTTCGTTGTCTACCAGCGACTTTACGAACGTAAATGACACGTAAATGAACTTAAATGACACGTTCACGTGTTGCACTTTAACTTGATGGCACAGCACGATTGTGTTAGTGTGTGTTAAGGGGGTCGCACACCGGACGAGAAGCGCAGCACCGCGTCGTGTCGCGACAAACTCTGTGTATTGCACACCGGACGCGGACATTCTACCAGGCGCCTATATAGCCGAATGTCGGCCGAGTTCCAAGTATAGGTCTCTGGGAAACAACAAGGTGCTTCCCAATTATTGGGCCTTTTCAAACGGGTCTAGGAATTACCCAACCATCCAATGAAGACCTTACAGAAGCCCGTACAGAAGCGGAAATGCGTTGTTATTAGGCTATTTCTCGTTTTTTATTGATTTTTACTATTATGCCGATATCGCCTCAACATTTATGTGAGCTCTCTCCTCATTTCACCGATTTCTCGCTTTGTAACTCATATCAGGTGGGAAAAGCGCATCATTCTCGCCGAGTCAGACCTGTGACCGTCTTTTCCCCCTTCTTCCAAAACGGCTATTGTTTTAGCTAATAAAATAGTTACATTTTGTATATAATGGCAAATGGATTATATTTCGTTTCGTGTTTTTATTAAGTTAATTTAGAAAAACGTTTGGAGCATTTTTTGTTTGTTAAATATAAGTTTTCGTTTTTTACAGGATCGAATAGTGTTATATCAGTCTGTGTGATCAATTTACCTTCTCAAAGCATCATCATGTCTAAAAAAAGATCTATAGATATAAAATAATCAAGTAGCTATAAAACAATGTTAGTTAGATAAATGTGTGCTATTAGGCACATATCCAATCTTTTTTGCGGAGAGGGGAACATGAGCCGCTTTGGAGGCGCCAGTGCGATCATTTTTTTTCAGTGGAAAAAATTTCAAATTATACGTCATTTTTGACGGTTGAAATCGCAGGGGCACATAGACCAGAACGCAAGGGCTTTAGCTTTGGACTTCAAAGGGGCAGGGTCTCGATTTGAGAGAAATATGATGTTATTTAATATAAAACCATGCAGAAGGGGCTCTGTGGCGCGGCAGGATTTTGAACAGCGTCCTGAGTCGTAGCTGGGCGCCGCAGACAGACGCCGAACGGGATTCAAATCTTTTTTAATTGGGCATGTACCATATGTTATGACTCATATATGCGTTAGCTTGGGATGCCATTTGAAAAGAATCTTTATTTGTACGTATGTTTGTGTGCGCGCAGTTTCCTACAAAATGAAACTAAATTAGCTTATACACATTTTTTATACTTTATCATGAAAAAAAAGTCTAAAATCAAATTAATCAAACATCAAATAAAGCGAAATGCTGTGTAAATTAATTGTAATTTAATAATAAAAGTAACTATTCTATTCTATTCACTATTCAAAGACGAAGAGTGTCTAAAACTGTAAAATGTAGCCTAATTTGTGTTGTAATTCGATTTTTGTAAAATTTTAATGTTTATTTTATTTTGATGTATTTATTTTAGTATTTTGTGTTTATTAGGCTACATGCTGCTTGAATTTATTGTTAATGTGTTTAACAATGGAACGATGGCAATGCTACTATTGCACAAATTACTATAATAAATTGCCCACGTCTTTTAATAAGTATAGGCCTAATAACTGATGTTTGGACGGTGCTAAAGAGCGCCGTAACTGACGGCGTTTTCGGTTCTAAAGAGCGCCGTAACTGACGGCGTTTTCGGTTCTAAAGAGCGCCGTAACTGACGGCGTTTTGGGTTCTAAAGAGCGCCGTAATTGACGGCGTTCGGGCCGTAAAGAGCGCCGTAATTGACGGCGTTTTAGGCGCTAAAGAGCGTTGCAATTGACGGCGTTATGGTGGTAAAGAGCGCCGTAATTGACGGCGTTTTAGGTGGTAAAAAGCGCCGTAATTTACGGCGTTTTAGGCGCTAAAGAGCACCGTAATTGGCGGCGTTTTGGTGCTAAAGAGCGCCGTAATTGACGGCGTTTTAGGTGGTAAAAAGTGCCGTAATTGACGGCGATTTGGGCGGTAAAGAGCGCCGTAATTTACGGCGTTTTAGGCGCTAAAGAGCGCCGTAATTTGCGGCGTTTTGGTGCTAAAGAGCGCCGTAATTGACGGCGTTTTAGGTGCGAGCGCCGTGATTTCGGCTGTTTAGAAATATGAACATTCTTACATCAAAGAGGGAAGATCCATTCTTTAACACTTGATTAATGTATAACACTAATATAAATTAATTTTCGTAGGCCTATATTCATAGCCTATTTCTACGACAAACGGGGAAATAATTTGATATAATACAATTCAACAAAAATTACTAGGCCTATGAAAAATTGTAAGTTTTACCAACTATGTCACGGAGTGACCACTGGATCAGAGAGCTCTATCAAAGCTTGAGAAATAAAGCCTATATTTATCATGCCAAAAATACTTTGAATTGCTGACTGATAGGCAGTGGCTTAGCGGAAAATCGCGTCCACTTCTAGAGAGGGGGTGGGGCTACGTTTCTAAAAAAAAAATAAATAAATTTAAACAAGAAATATTTCTGTTTTAAAGCATGAAGGCGAATCAACAGATATCACACAAGCAACATGCAAACTTTGAGCAATTATGCCAGGTGAAAGTCTTAGCTTAGCCTACAGAAAATGAAATTAAAAAACTGTTGGAGATTTCTGTCTTAAATTATTTCCTTAATATTTCTGTTGTGACCTGTATAGTCAAAAACACGAGAAAAACAACTAATTTGCGTTACAGTTGTTTTTGAAAATCGGTGCGTGAAATAAAGCTGCTCTTAATTTTTATTCATGCCTGCAGTGTTAGCTATTTTCATTGTATGAATTAATAGACCTGCTTGAAAACCTTTTAAAAAACATTTATTCCTTCTAAGCTTTTACCATCCTCACGTCTCACCATGCGGTGATGCGATTAAATTAATGCGCCTTGAGAAAGAATCTGTAGGGCTTTTATAATAAAAAGGATTTGTTTTCGTTTTGAAGAAATATATTTCAAAGATCTGTTTATTTATTTATTCGTTCATTTTAGGTTTTGTTGATATTGAGTACACAAATAAGACCCTTTACAGGTCCGAATGCTGTATTAGGCCTACTCTTATTTTATGAGCAAAAAAGGTTTGCATATTTTAAAATATTTCCAATGCAAATGATCGCGCTGGCGCCTCCATGTCCTGTATAAGTGCGTTCAGCTCCCATGCATTCTCATGCAGCACAAAGGACTGGACAGCCTCCAACAGCGCACATTTATTTAGGTTAAGAGTTTAAACTAACATTGTGATGTGATTGTGCTCTTTTATATCCTCAGATCTCTTGACCCTTTTACTGATTCAAAGTAATTTGCTTTTAAGCAACTGCAGTATTGTTTCACAGTAAACATTGGTGCATGGCTGAATCAAACTGCCAAGTTGTAGGTTTGCTTATGCTTTCTGATTGTAAGTTCTAAATAAGGAAACATCATGGTGTTCTCTCTTTGGCTGATGTTTAGTTTTTACTATAAAAATCCTATTAAACAAATAGCACTATAATGCTTCAATAAAAAAAAAGAAATGCCTGTGACCAGGCTTTTTAGACATGAACACTTGTCATACGATCCTCAACAGTGGTGACAATAATTATTCAAACTGCAGTGCATGATGGGAGTTTTTACTATGGTGTTACCCAGCATGTATTGCAGCTTGGAACATTTTGTTGATTGTCACCATTGTTGAGATTCATATGCTGGTTCTTGATGTCTGTGTGTGTTTAAGAAAATCTGGAGTTTTTATGTATATGATTTTAAAATGCATTTATTAATTGTTAGAGCAATACTATTTGGCTTGCTATAGTGTCACTGGAATAATTACAAAAAAACAGAACATTTAAACAAGGACAATAAATTGTAACTTTCATTGTAATCCAACCAGCTCACACTGACCTCTATGATGATATTTAGAACAGCAAATATCATCTTATTGCTTTTCAGCACCACATACACTGCTACAGTAAGAATTATAACAGAAAACATTAAAGTTCAAGAGCCCAACTAAAGCAAACGCTGATCTTCATGGTGGTGGCATCCTTTTAACCAATACAACATCAACATCTGATCCTCTGTAATTCTCAATAACAGCATCATTTAATTAGTCAATTATCTCATGAAATTTAACTCTTTGATGACTTGGGATTAATGACTTGAGAGACTTGTTTAGACTTGAAGGTCCCACCTCTGCTATGGACAGAATGGCGTTGGTAACTGGCGCAGCAGCACCAGCATGAGGGAGGCGTGGTCAGGACTCAATATAAATTAAACATTTTAATTTAAGTGAAATAACGTATTTTACATTCGTCAAAACAAAAAAAAATTAGTTGAGCTCTTAATTAAAAATAACAATGTTTTGAACTAAAAAAAATTACTTGAAAAATAAAACACAAAATTGTAAACTGAATTGAAAGACAAATTATTAATTGGATGAGATATTTTTTTCAGTGTATGATTAATCTCCAGTCTGTCTAACTGTCTATAACTCCACTCAGACCCAGAGGATATTTTAGGCTTATAAGACCTGTGGTATCTTAACTGTTATATTTATTATATATATTATTATAAATCACTGCGCTCTTTACCACCAAAACGCTGTAAATTACGGCGCTCTTTAGCGCCCAAATCGCCGTCAATTACTGCGCTTTTTACCACCTAAAATGCCGTCACTTACGGCGCTTTTTACCACCTAAAACGCCGTCAATTACGGCGCCCTTTACCACCTAAAACGCCGTCAATTACGGCGCTTTTTACCACCTAAAACGCCGTCAATTACGGCGCTCTTTACCACCTAAAACGCCGTCAATTACGGCGCTTTTTACCACCTAAAACGCCGTCAATTACGGCGCTCTTTACGGCCCAAACGCCGTCAATTATGGCGCTCTTTAGAACCGAAAACGCCGTCAGTTACGGCGCTCTTTAGCGCCTAAAACGGCGTCAATTACGGCGCTCTTTAGCACCTAAAACGCCGTCAGTTACGGCGCTCTTTAGCACCGTCCAAACATCAGTTATTAGGCCTATACTTATTAAAAGAAGTGGGCAATTTATTATAGTAATTTGTGCGATAGTAGCATTGCCACACATTAACAATAATTTCAAGCAGCATAGCCTAATAAACATAAAATAATACTTTGAATAGTGAAAAGAATAGAATAGTTACTTTTATTATTAAATTACTAATTATTTAAATTAATTTACACAGCATTTCGCTTTATTTGATGTTTGATTCATCGCGCATTGATTCAAAAACAGCGCTTATAGAGGACGCACAAAAATTCATAGATTAAAATGCATTTATATTTAGATATAATGCAAGTTATAGATTTTACTGCATGTTATAGGCTACTTATTATGCCCAAGAACATTATTAATTGAGCCCATATCTTACTAGCAAGAAACTATACTTCTAACCACAGGTCGAGAGCTGTAGTTCTAACCATGTTAGTTTGCGCTGTTTGCTAATGTTCGTTTGAACTATGGTTTCTGAAACCGAAACGTTGAACTATGTTGGTAATGACGGAATTGCGACCAGCTAACCATGATTTTGGGAAACGCACCCCATATCAAAACTCTTATTTCTGAATTGGGCATACGAAAATACGATCCGAAAGAATTAAAAACGGTTTAATTGTATGATGATGATGATGATGATGATGATTTCGTTCTGTTTAAAAAATGGACAAACGAAAATCAAGCTAGATTTTTAGTATGTTTTTGTTCGTGGGTAAAAAAATAATTGTAGCTTAATATTGGTGAGTGGGCGCCGGCGCGATCATATACGTTGTGATAACAGAGGAAAGAAATATAAATGTCTGCTTTATTTTACGTACTTCCCCAATAACAATAAAACGTTAAATTACTTTTGTAAAAAATCAAAAAATTCAGGGTGCGCTTTCTGCCGCACTTTAATAGACAGCTTTAACAGCCGACTTCAGTAAGACAATCTAAAGCAAATTTGTATTTATTTAATACGTAAATCCAACGAGAGGTACTGTACCTCACCGTTCTACGACAACCAATCTCATTACACTAACCCAGTAGCATAGCCAGGATTCACAAAATGGGTGGGCCGGGCCCAGAAAAAACTGGGTGGGCCTATATATAGCCAAAAATGTATTTATCAAAATTGACCAATGCAATACACCTGCTTGAATAATCAGAGTATAAGCCTGTGTGTCATTATAAGCAGAGCATAACGATAAGAACAGCATATGAACTAGACGGCCACACCGCCTTCTGAAAGACGCAACACAACAATATTTTGCCACAAAGCACAAACAAAAGTAATTGCAATGAATGTGTCGGGGAAAACTGTAAGACGTATTGCTCTTACCTTACCTTAAGAACTTTTGCTCTTACCTTTGTGAGCAAAAATGACGGGTAATTTTATTATGTTTATTATTGATTTGTTTGCATCTGATCTGTTGTATTATTGATGTTTGCTGTTATAATTAAACATTATAAAACATTGCATCGCTGTCAATTCTATTCACTGTTCAAAGACAAAGAGTGTCTTAAAACTGTAAAATGTAGTCTAATTAAAACGGTAAAATGTCTAATTTGTGTTATAATTTGCTTTTTGTAGTATTTTAATGTTTATTTTATTTTTATGTATTTATTTTATTATTATTTTATGTTTTTTACATGCTGTTTAAATGTATTGTTAATGTGTTTAACAATGGAAAGATGGCAATGCTACTATTGCACAAACTACTATAACAAATTGAGTAAGAAATAAGTAGGCCATGATTATTAATTAATGACCATGATTATGATTAATATGATTAATAACCATTATTTTTCGCTCACAAAGCCTCGACTTCGATTAGGTATTGCTTAGGCATACGTGCAACACGAACAAAGCAGAGGTAACTTCATAAGGCAAGCATTAAGCATTTAAAAAGATCATTCATGTTTGTCAGAAACCTATATTGTAGGCTACATTAGTATACTGCAAACATAGCCTATACATAAACAAGCAAAACAAGCGCGTTCAATATGGACATTAAAAACCGACGCAACTGCTTAGCTCAACTGATTCGTGTAGGCTATTAAATAATAATAATAATAATAATAATAGCCTAATAATAATAAAATCCTGTTATTTGCAGAAAGGACAAACGAAAAGAAGAGAAAAGTAGGCTACATGATTGGACCTCAGACTTTCACTAAAAACAATGAACAGAACTAAAGAAACTGATTACATGCTCCCTGCATTTTACACACTTAACGTACAAAATAATAATGCATTTTGTGTGTTTGTGATAACGAAGAGGAAGATACACATGTACCCAATTAAAAAAATAAATATCACATGATGAAAGTCCAAATATTGGTCACAATAACGTTAAAAACAGGGTCCCTGAAGTTGATCGCTATTCAGATCGCATTCTACTACTCATGTCTGACTGCCTAGGTCATTAAAGGGGCTGGACTGTGCGTGAAAGGAGGGGCTGATTTTAATATGACACAAAACGCCGTTTTTTACGCCGTATTTGTCAGACGGAGCGCCGTAAATTACGTCGTATTATGAATGGCCAAACGGCGAAATTAACGGCGTTTTAAATTGCATCAATAAACGCCGACATTAACGGCAGTTCTGCTGTGTAAACGCCGTAATTTACGCCGTCTGTACAACAGAACGCCGTATTTTACGGCGTTTTCCTGTCAAAAACGCCGTAAAAGCAAATCCAATGTCTGAATTTTCTTAAGAATTATACATTTATTGCTCTTTGAAAGGTTTAAACTTGATTTCTTATGCTGTTACATTGTCATTATATCTGTGACATAAAATGGTTTTAAAATGACACTAAAGTTGTTTATCACATTTATTTCTGTTACTGTGACAGGCCTACTCATTTCATAAAGCTGCCTCCACATGCCACTTTTTTTATGTCTTTTTCTTTATTGCAAATCTTTCTTGGCTTCAGGTAGTTTAAATAAGCTGATGTATGATCCCATGAACCGAAACCCTTTGTACTGTGGCGCTGATCACACTGCCCTCTGGGAACTGCAGAAGGTACTGAGGCTAATACTGTCTTAAGAATCTTCTCATTATTACTGTGATCTGTGCTCTGACGTCATTGTTCTTTCTTTCAGCTGTCCTTTCATTTCCATCCCTCCGTGGCTCTTTTTGCTAAGACTTTATTGCAGGTAACAATTTTTTTTCTTGTTTAAATTCAACCTGAGGTCAAATGGTACTAATCTCTTGTTACAAAATGGCACTATATCTTGTTACACACTCCTGGTCTTATTTTGCATGATTGATCATTACACAAAAAAATGTCTTTTGTACCTTTTCATCAAAGCATTGTAACCAAACCAACCTCTGAAACAACTAAGTTTTTTGGTAAACCAGTAGTCAAATAGCTCATTAAACATTGTTTTAGGCTGCTGTTATTACAGTCTTTTTAGGATCTTGCCGGACATTGATTAATTGCTAAATAATTTTGTCTTATAGCAGATGTTTCAGATTATAACAAAACCTCAATGAATAGCAGATGTTTCAGTTTATAACAAACCTCAAAACAATGTAACGATACGAAAAGATCTTAAAGGAATATGAGATGTTAACTTAGCTTACAATTCTGTATGTTATGTCTGAGGGAACTTGTATTATTAGCTGAATTCTTTTAGATAATATGGCTGCCTGTGGTGCTTTTACCTGCTTATTGTGATCATATTTAATAAATTAAATGTAACTCATTCAAATGATTTCACTGCTCTTCGCAGGACTAATTTTAGTGTTAATATAGAGCGCTATTAAAATGAAGTAATTAGAAATGCACTGATCAATCAGCATTGACTGATCTTGGTGTTAAAATATTGGTAATTGATGTAAGCCTCAAATTTCCTAATTGATGTACCACTAGTAATTTTTGAAGATGAGTGGTAAGACATATGACCAAAATCTTATTGGTTGGGCAGCTTTTTTTAGCAGTTTGACAGAAAAGATTCAAACTCCTCTCTGTTAAACAAACATTGTTTATATGTGTCTAAACTGGTGCATTGACAGCCTTTTATTCAAATTAAAATCAAACATTTGTCTTAGTGTAAACGGGGCTTAATCTTCCTAGAAGCCTAGAAGTGAGTCAAACTTCAGCTTTTTAAGCAACTTGAAACTTTTGGCCATCAAAGTTTGTCTTGACAAACTTTATTATTGTTATTCATTTGACCCACAGGGAGAATTCATCCAGTACACTGGGGATCCACTGCAGGACTTCACACTTATCCGATTCTTAGATCGTTTTGTATTTAGGAATCCAAAGCAAACAAAGGGAAAAAGTAAGCAAACTGCAATATTACACATTGGGCTTTTGAACTGGTAACTTCATTAATTTTGCTAAATGTATTCTTAACATTCTAGAAAACACAGATTCCACAGCGATGCAGCCCAAATACAGGCGGATGGTTAACAAAATTCAGTCATTACCTGGTGAGTCCTGTATTGTTGTGTGTTGTGCTTAACTGTTGCATTATTATTATCAGTTGGTGTGTAGTCACAGGGGTGCACTTATTGGCTATTATACTACACATGCACACAATTTACATGCAGTCCTATCAGATTAGCAACCATTTTAGACATTACCTTCTGTTATTTCCCAGTATTTTCTAATTTAATAATATTAAACATTGTGAAATTAGTAAGCTGGACAATTTCAATTGTTGTTTTACTCCAACACATTTTACAAAGATTTGGGGATACCTGAATGTAAAAGATCTAGAATATTGCAAAATACCCAAAATCGTGTATGGAAATAGCTCAAGGCAGATTTCTGCCCTTTTCAACTGACCAAAATTTATACAACATTTAACAGTTTCAATGAAAATTGAACAACAACAAAAAAAAAAAAAAAAAAAAAGAAAATAAAGCTTTAAACCTTGTGTGCTTTAATTTAATACAAAGATTTCAATTGCACATTTCATAAAAAGTTGCTTTTCATAAAAACCTGACCGATTAATTTAAAGTTGCATCAATAATTAAGAGGTCAAGCTAGAGATCTTTTTTTTTAGCTAACTAACAGAACTATAAACACTGGATATTAAAATAAATGTCGCATTACATGACGTGTTGTTAACAAGCTGTTTTATTTAAGTCTTTTTGTGGTTAAAACACAGATTAAATAATTACATGATGCATTTCAGTAAGTTGTACTGTATCATTTGGCATACAGCGTTCATGTTTATTATATTTTGGGAAGAGATGACTGGTTCATGTGTGCTCTGCGCTGCCGCTTAAACTGCGGCTATTGCCACATTAAAGAATGCCAAAACAGTATTTATTGTTTGAATTTTGTGATAAAATTAACAGAATCTGAAAGCTGAGACTTTGATTCTTATCAAAAGTAAGATTATTGGATGGGAGGAATGAAACTTTATTCAGGCATCGACTGAAAACAGCTTAAAAGATAGATCTTGGAATGTTAAGGGTTAGTTCACTTAAAATTTAAATTGTCATAATTTACTCACCCTCACATTGTTCCAAACCCATAAGACTTTGGTTAAGATATTTTTAATGAAATTTGAAAGGTTTCTGTCCCTCCATCAAATATCCAGGTAACCAGGTAAATCTTAAAATATCCAAAAAGGTTATAAAGGCATCATAAAATGGGGGTAAGGGAGTGGGTTGGATATTATTGGTAGATTAATTAAATAACTTGTTCTGTAACATTTTAGAGCCAGAACTATTGGTTTTATAACAGGCTACGAGGAAGAACAACAGGACAGCTTTCTTTCTTTCTTTTATTTCTTTCTTTTTTTTTTTGCAGTAAACTGTGATGAATATCTGGCCAAAGAGGAGAGTCAGATACCTGTGGATGAGGTGTTCTTCTACAGGTTAGTAGAATCATCAATCAAATTTAAATTACTGTTGTCATTCAAGGGAGGACTAAAATGATGTAAATATGCTGTTATTTGTCACTTAGGTACTTTAAGAAGCGAGATGCAGAGAATCAGCGTAAAAAAACAAACAGAAATGAGGACAACGAGAGTGTGGAAGACGTTGATGATGATGAATTTGAGAGGGTGCTTGGTAGGCCCTAAAAATTTACACTGTTCATCTTTAAAATGTTCTTGTGAGAAACCTGACCAAAATTTTGTCTTTTCCTAGATGCTTATGAAGGAGACAGCCTTTTCATTGATTTTAAGGATGATGACTTGGACTTTGCAGGGTATGTCCACCACGGTTGACACTGTTAGACTTACAACTTCATCATGTGTGGTAATGTAACTGCAGGCGTGGTGAAAGCTAGTTGATAGGAAGCTAGCATGTAAGGAAAGAAAAAGGGGGGAAAAAAACAGTTTAGATTAAAGACCCTTTTAATGCATTATTTCAAGTGAAATTACATTTGTCAGCACAACTATCTGTCAGAGCATTCAACAGGGTAAGCTATGTTCCTATCGGCATTAACTATGACTGAAGTGTGTTTTTTTTTTTTTTTTTTTTTTTTTTGTATTGCCTAATCTGATACACATTCTAAAAAAATATATATTTTATGCAAACTCTATATACTGCCCTAGACCCAGCCCTAGATAGTTCACTGTCTACTAAAAGTAATTAAAAATGTAATCAGTTTCCTTGGCGGTCATAATCGTTTGCACTGGATGTACAGAAACTTAGTATTGGATTCTCGATGGAAGTATTGTATGATTTGCTTTTTTTCAGTGTGTTGGTAAAACTCCAGTAAAGTTGCACTCTGTAGTGACGTCTTGATTTAATAGTACATCAAATAAATCTGTATGAATGATGAATATATCAGTAATGTTAACAGTTGTTAAAAAGTGGCCGAACTATCTTTGTTTTAGCAACGTGAGGCCCAAGTCCAAGAAAGGTCAAGATCAGGATGACGATTCTGACTCTGACGATGATGATGACCTTGATGATGAGGAGGTTTCTCTGGGCAGCATGGATGAAGAATTTAAAGACGAACTTGAAGACGAAGGTGGAGAATTCATAGACATTGATGATGATGATGATGATGATGATGCAGGTGTGTCAAATCTTTGCAGTTTTCATTATCAAAGATAATGCAAAATGAGAAATGGAAATGATTTCTACAGGGAAGAAAATAACCTAAGAAAAACAAAAGCAATTGAAACAGCTGGATTACCTGTGTTCATTTGATAAACTGTTGATTTAAAAAAATGGCTTTAGGTGAATATTACAAAATCTCTTAAGACCACATTCGCTCAAATCATATTTTATAAAATTATACAGGTGCATCTCAAATTATAATGTCATGGAAAAGTTCATTTATTTCAGTAATTCAACTTAAATTGTGAAACTTGTGTATTAAATTCAGTGTACACAGACTGAAGTAGTTTAAGTCTTTGGTTCTTTTAATTGTGGTGATTTTGGCTCACATTTATCAAAAACTCACCAAATCTCAGCAAATTAGAATACTTCATAAGACCAATTAGTGAATTGTTGGCCTTCTGTAAAGTATGTTCTTTTGCTGTATATGTTGCCAATACTTAGTAGGGGCTCCTTTTGCTTTAATTACTGCCTCAATTTGGCGTGGCATGAAGGTGATAAGTCTTTGCCACTGCTGAGGTGGTATGGAAGCCCAGGTTTCTTTGACAGTGGCCTTCAGCTCATTTGCATTTTTTGGTCTCTTGTTTCTCATTTTCCTCTTGACAATACCCCATAGATTCTCTATGGGGTTCAGGTCTGGTGAGTTTGCTGGCCAGTCAAGCACACCAACACCATGGTCATTTAACCAACTTTTGGTGGTGTGGGCAGGTGCCAGATCCTGCTAGAAAATGAAATCAGCATCTTTAAAAAGCTGGTCAGCAGAAGGAAGCTCTAAGTGCTCTAAAATTTCTTGGTAAACGGGTGCAGTGACTGGTTTTCAAAAAACACAGTGGACCAACACCAGCAGATGACATTGCACCCCAAATCATCACAGACTGTGGAAACTTAACACTGGACTTCAAGCAACTTGGGCTATGAGCTTCTCCATCCTTCCTCCAGACTCTAGGACCTTGGTTTCCAAATGAAGTGCCAAACTTGCTCTCATCTGAAAAGAGGACTTTGGGCCACTGGGCAACAGTCCAGTTCTTCTCCTTAGCCCAGGTTGTCTGTGGTTCAGGAGTGGCTTAACAAGAGGAATACGACAACTGTAGCCAAATTTCTTGACACTCTTGTGTGTGGTGGCTCTTGATGCCTTGAGCCCAGCCTCAGTCCATTCCTTGTGAAGTTCACCCAAATTCTTGAATCGATTTTGCTTGACAAGCTTCTCAAGGCTGCGGTTCTCTCGGTTGGTTGTGCATCCTTTTTCTTCCACACTTTTTCTTTCCACTCAACTTTCTGTTAACATGCTTGGATACAGCACTGAGCCAGCTTCTTTGGCAATGAATGTTTGTGGCTTACCCTCCTTGTGAAGGGTGTCAATGATTGTCTTCTGGACAACTGTCAGATCAGCAGTCTTCCCCATGATTGTGTAGCCTAGTGAACCAAACTGATAGACCATTTTGAAGGCTCAGGAAACCTTTGTAGGTGTTTTGAGTTGATTAGCTGATTGGCATGTCACCATATTTTAATTTGTTGAGATGGTGAATTGGTGGGTTTTTGTTAAATGCCAAAATCATCACAATTAAAAGAATCAAAGACTTAAACTACTTCAGTCTGTGTGCATTGAATTTATTTAATACACAAGTTTCACAATTTGAGTTGATTTACTGAAATAAGTTAACTTTTCCATGACATTCTAATTTATTGAGATGTATTGCTGTACACCTGTATTGCATGAACAAATAACTGTCAGATTTTTTTTTATTCAAAACTATTGCAGCTTAAAATTTTAGGTATAAAGTTGTTTCACTGTTGATATGTTATTACATTCCATAAAACAACGTTTTATGGTATTCTGAAAGACAACGTATTTTTCATTGCATTTACAATAGAGGTTTTTCTCTTGATTTATTTTTTTGTTCATAGAGCAGAAGAAACCATTTTTATAGTATCCATTTGATTTAGTAATTATGGTATAAGCAGAATAATTGGCTCTGAAACAAAATATTGAATTATAGCACATTGCCAATTCTGATTAGTTACTCCAGGTAAAAAGAGGTAAAATCTTAACCAATTAAATTTTCCTTTTTTTGGTGTGTGTGTGTGTGTGTGTGTGTGTGTGTGTGTGTGTGTGTGTGTGTGTGTGTGTGAATTCATCATCCTAAAGGTGCTCAACCTGCAAAGAAGAAAAAGAAAGGAAAAATGGAGGACCAATCAGTGTTTGCATCAGCTGAAGAGGTAGATGATTTAAGGGTTGAATGAGACGATTTGTTGCACTTCACAATGAATTTCACTGAAACACACCAATGCCATTTTTGCAGTCAGGTTACAGTCTCAAGTTTCCAGTTAAAGGAGGCAGACTTCACCCACAGTTAGGATGAAAGTGCTTACTAGTCATTCCCTCACCAAAAACATGCAGTATTTTAATGAGCAAATTTACAGACAAAATGTCCATTTGTAAGTAGTAATTAATAAATTAGACATGCTTGCAGATACAGAACATCAGAAGAGGGTTGATTTAAACACCTCTATCATAATGCCAGTGAATGAATAGAAAATGTCTTTCTGTTGTCTTTTTAAACAGTTTGGCTGTTTGCTGGAAGAAAACACAAACTTGAAGTTTGACAACAGTGGTATGAATGCAATGGCCAATACGGACAAAGCTCGTGAGTATTAAAAAATAGATTTGTTTTGTTTTCCAATAGAAAAAATTAGTTCATACACAATAATTAATGATAGTAATAATGTTTTGTGAGTGAAATCTGTAGGAAGAAACTGCTGCTTTGTGGAGTGAAATCTTACCTCATTTTCCTGTGTCTCCTCAATCAGATGTTAAGCAGCTGAAGTGGGAAGTTCAACGGAATGACTGGATCCATGGTAGAGATGTCAAAACTCTCAGACGGAAAAAGGCCATGTTCAACAAGAGAAAATTTGGAAATGCCAAAAAGCTTAAGAGTGTCAAAAGGAAAAAGTAATGACCAGATCTTCTGAACTGCTTTACCCGTGCTTTAGATCCTGAACATTGCTGTAACATACGTGCTATGCTATGTTTTTAAAATATACTAGCTGTAAAGTTGTTCAGTCAACATTGGCTGTTTTAGGCATTGCAGTATTATAATAAATCCAGTGTTCTTCCATAGTTTGGAAAATGCTTTATTTTAACTGCTATGCTTTAATATTTTAAAATGGTAATATCTTACTTTGAGAAAAATGCTTTCTTTTTTGTCTCATTTTGTGAGCATATAGAAATTTTTCTAAATTATTCTAAATTTTTCAAAATATATCTGAAAAAGCAATAAATATTCAAGTACAAAACTTTATGCAGCATATCTGTTTGCTACAACACAAGAAGCCCCAAAGAAACTGGGGAAAGCAGATATTTCTCATTGGACAACGTCTCTTCTAGCCCAGTGCTAACAAATAAATTTGGGGAGGAATAAATCCCTTAACATTACTAACTATACTGGACCCTGCATCCAATTGGAAGGGCTTATTTTTATGCCCTAACACCCTCAAAGGGTTTATCAGCCAGAGTAAGAGCGTTGAAGGGTTAGAGGACCAAACAACTGTTTCTTGAAGTGCCCTTTTGTGTCATCATCCCATGCCCATACAGAGACCCCATCATCATGCAAAGGATCATGGGGGCCAAAGTGTCCATCAGTTGTAGTTTGAGCACTACGGTTTGGAATGGCCCTTCAGTATGGCGGACATGATTGTTTTAATTCCGAAACAGTGCCCTTCGGAGGATGATATATCCTGTTTGGAATGCACTGAACGAGTGGTTTAAGGCAATTTTGGTTTGATTATTGGATTGTTTCAAAATGTTTCCAATGACCTGTCTGTTTTATTATCATCCCCCTGACAGTACATTTATGCTACAATCACTATCAAAGTATTGTGATGGTCCATTGTGGAGACTCAACAGTACATTTTTTGATTTACCAGAAGTTAAAGGTGTTATATGTAAGTTTTTGACTTCTTAAGCCAAAAAAAAATAACATGACATGTTTTCCAAATATCTACAAACATACTATGTTAACATAACTGTTCCTCTGAAAACTAATGCTATAACCAGTAATTCTACTCTAAAATGTGCATTTTGGGCACATTTCGGGATGCTCAAATTAGTGCAAGGCTAGTCGTGTGAGCATTGAGTCTGAATAGGAGAAAGCGGTAGAAATGGTTCTCCAATATTTTGAATTTGGACTGCACTACCCATTTCATCCACTAGCTGTCAATTTTACATACTGCACCTTTAAAGGGGGGTACAATGGTGTTTCGTATATTCAGAGTTGTTTACAGTAAAGAGTTGGATTCTCATGCTAAACATGGCCAAAGTTGAAAAAAATAATTTGGACAAATGACAGAATTTCTTTGCCGAAAATCTTACTTCCGGGTTGGTACAAGTTTCGGCTAATTTTTTTCTTTCGTGGCATTAATGACGTAATCCGTGGTGGAACTCCTTATATGAGCATTTCTCCCGGAAAAGCGCGTCCGCGGCGCCCACAATCACGTCGGCTAGACCGTGAGAAAGAGCGCGCCATCAACGTGTTTCAATTGGATGCACTCTGCAAGGGATTCTTTCAGGAAGAATGTCTCTAAAGAAGTGTGGTTATGGTTGTAAGGCAAAGATAACTTTGCTCAGCTTCCTGAAGAACCCAGAACCCGTAGCAATGGGTGTAGCCATTTGTAAATTTTATGGGTCAGGCTTCTGGTCTCATCTGCATCCAGCTATTTTAAGCTGTACAAAACTGCTTGTTTTGCTGCTTGATATTGCAAATTGGTGTATCTTACCATGTTATTTTAATGTATTATCCTAATTATGAACACTGGTTTATAGTTTGTAGCTTCTTGTTATTTCTCTATAATGGATAATGAACTGGAAGTCTCGTCCAGGTTTATTCTGGGTTGTGAAACATTGTATTCAGCTTCAAAGTATTTAATAGGAAAATAGTAGAATCAATTATGCAAACCAAAATAAGACATACAAAAAAATTCAGCTGTAAATGGCAAGACAATGGTGTCATTATTCAGTTCCAAAGAGGTCATTGTTGGCTCAGTTCAATAACATTTGTTCATTATGAAACAAGTTCACTAAGTGGCTGATCTAGCATAAATGAAATGGTCTAGCTGATCTTTTTTGGAGGTGAGACTCCAGGGGCCTCATTTATAAAATGTTGCAAAGAAACGTTTGATCTTATGATAATCTCTCAAATATGTGTACATGTGATTCATAGAATGAACGCCTTTCTTTCAGATGTGAAATCTGTAAATTGCAAATTATGTTAAACGTGCGCACAGCTGAATGGTTTCAGCTCTCTGCCTTGTAAACGACTCCTAATTTATGTCATTAACATATAAAAGATCACCAGTCATCATCCAAATTCTTTAATTTAGAACAGCAAGCTGCAAAAACAGCTTTCATTTCTGCAGTACTCTGACATGCAAGTGTATTTGTCTGCTCAGACCCTGACTCGATGCAGAGCCGGCCCAAGGCATAAGCGAACTAAGCGGCTGCTTAGGGCCCCGTGGCCACCAGGGGGCCCCCAAGAGTACATGAAATTACTTTTTTATATATATATATATATGTATAATATTTCAATGGATATCATATTGGTAATGAAATCCATTACTCAGTTAAAAAAAAAAAACGCAATATTATTTTAACTGGCTGGGTTAGGGTTAGGGACAGCCATACGATGCCTGACTGAGGTAACGTAAATTCATTGAAGAAGCAGCGTCACTGCAGCAAAACAATTAATAATGTCACAAAAAAGGACATATCTTTCTGGTGCAGAGAAAAGAAAACGGAAAGGTAAAGGTAAGTTTTAAAAAAAAAGAACAAGGAAGTTAATGTTTTATTTAACATCCGCAAATTTAAGCTTTGCAATATTAATACAACATATTACTTAGCTGGATTAAGATTCAAGTTTTTGCATTCTGTGTAAAAATAACTTTCCTAGATTATATTTTTGTAATAAAAATAATAAGCTTCTGTTTCATAAACTTGGTGCTAATAATAAAAAATAAGCTTCTGTTTTATAACTTTGGTACTGATAACTGATAACAGTTTTTCATAACATTACTTACATTGGCCTATGTTTGGGGTCTGTGTTATTATATCATTATGTCTTAATGTTTTAGGTGTACAGACTGAGGTGGAATGTAAAGTTGAGTTAGTTTGTCTTTTCATACGAAAATACTAAAAACAAAAAAAAAAATTGTATTTGACTAATTTGTAGTTCTTTGATATTTAGCTTTATATTTTATTATTTATTATATTATTTATTTTATTTTTAGTTGATTGTATTGCACTTTTTACATGTTGCAAAATTGTCTGACCAAAAGTAATTAAAGTGGTTAACGTTAGCCTTATATTTTATTATTTATTTTATTTGTAGTTGATTGTATTGCACTTTTTACATGTTGCAAAAAAATAAATTAAAGTGGTCAAAGTGTTTACAGTAAGAGCATTGTCTACTAGTTTATTTTGCTACTTTTCAGTACACCACATTAAGTATGCCAACTGGTACTGCAAGACTTTGAATGTTAAAGTGCAAATTAACACCTGACTACTCCTGTGGGTTCTCTTTCAATATTCATTCGGTATCTCACTAAGGGAATCGCCTCGGGCGTGACCAATCCTGGAAGCACCAATTACACCACGTCTGTCGGTTGACAGACCAATCACAACAGTGATACGGGAGTCCCTCCTCCCTGATATATAGATCACTGTCTGACGGTCCCTACCTCATTCTCGTTCTCTTCACCGTGAATATTTCTTGGAAGTAATTTTTCTGCACTCCTTCAGTATAGCAGCTCAACTGTTCTTAGACGAGCCGTCAAGGTACGTCGCCGAACGCAGCTATTTCTGAAAGCAGTGTTTTTCACTGTCACAGTGAAAGCTACATTGTTGACAGACGAGCGAATTAACGTGTTAAGACGAATTCTCTTGTCTGTTTTTAAGCGACACGCTGTGGTGAGCTTAGGATGGCGAATGCTAGTTCTGCAAGTGAGGGCGTGAAGGGAAAAGACACCCCGCGCCCTTGTGCTTGTGGAGCTATGATATCAGCCAAGGATTCTCATCCCCTGTGCACTGCATGCCTGGGGGTGAGACACGCTCAGACGGCACTCGTAAACCCCGAGTGCTGCCCGCACTCTTCCCCTTTCCCGTCAAGGGTTTTAGAAAGAAGAGTGCGGGTAGCGGCCGCTAATAAAGGTGACCCCTCCCTGTCTCCTTCGACCACGGTAGAGACCAAACAGCCGCCTGTGTCATGCAGCTGGGGCGGGTTTATGGGTCTCCCCCGAACTTCCTCCTCTTTTCCCGATCCTGGCAGAGGAAAGGGAGTAGGAGGAGGACGATGACGAAGCGATCGCCCGGTTGTTGGAGGAGGATGGAGAGGAGGATGAGGACGACGCGATCCTACTGTCGACTCCCTCCCGGCCAGGAAGCGTGTTAAGTGAAGGGTCCCCGGCCTCAGCTCAGGTAGAGCTGGACCTGCTCGAAATGTGCAGGAGGGCTGCGGCAAAACTATCGATCGATTGGCCGTCGCAGCAGGCGGGCCAGGGTACGGAGAGAGATCTATATGACGGCAAGCGATTGCCGTCACGTGCCCCGGCTGTTAAACAGGTCATCCCTGCAGTGCCTGCGTGCGTTTCAGAAATTAAGCGTTTCTGGGACAAACCCTTTTCACACAGGGTTCCTGTGAAAGGGTTTTCCAGATTGGATGTGCACAATATGGAGGAGCTAGGGATGTCAAATCCCCCTCCTGTTGAGCTGTCAGTGGCTCATCATCTTAATCCTAACCGCAGAGCAGCTTTTTCATCTGCCTCCGCTTCACTGCCAGGACGTACTGAGCGTCTAACAGCCTCAGTTTTTCAGAAGATCAACCGTTCCTCTGCTTTTCAAGCTTGCCTCCCCCGTAGGCCCATTCCTAAGGGTCCTCCATCGGCACGCCCTGGTTTTGATGCCCCTCTGAGAAGTGGTCAGCCAGCTTTCAGGAGCACCAGACCTCCTCAGCCTCAGCAGTCTGATGTACAGCCTAAGCCAGCACAGCTAAAAGGAAAACCTTCCTTTGCTGCAGCAGCAGCTAGGCACAGACCGGCAAACCCTCAGGGAGGGAAGAAACGCCGGGCAACCTAACCCGTCCTCATGTTCTGGACAAAGGGATGAGCAACAGCACTCTCGGAGTATCTGTTGTTATCCTCCCTCAAGCAGAGTGGTTAATTTCTCCCCCTCCTGCCAAGAAGAGGCGTTGGACTCGGGAACCGTTCATAAAAATGTCAAAAAGTTCTTTTTTGACCAGTTCAGTGGTGGAGTTAGCACCAGTTCCCCCAGTGCCCCACAGAAAAATTCTCCCCCCTCCACCCGCAGTGTTGCCTGGAAAGATGGAGGGCAGTTCACAAGAAAATACATGTGGTGTGAAAATAAACAAATTCCCTGTGCATCCAGGCAGTGGGCCGAGGGCACAGCAAGGTTTGAAAATAAAAACACACACAAAACCAAAATTACTCAATTCAGAGCTGCAATCCCCAGCTCCCCCGCTAGATGGCGTGGCCACGCTATTAGTGGGCGAGGGCTGCAGCGGCCCGCTCGCTGTTCATATGGAGAGCTGGCGCGCATGCGCAGTACATCCCTGGGTTCTGTCCACGGTAACGCAGGGTTATCGTCTGCAGTTTGCTGTAAAACCACCAGCGTTCAACAGTGTGTTGATGTCTGCTGCAGAAGGGAAGTCAGCTCAGGTTTTAGAGGAAGAAATAGCCTCTTTATTAAAGAAAAGGGCAGTTCGGGTTGTGCCGCCAGAGGACAGCCATCAAGGCTTTTACTCCCGGTACTTTGTCATTCCCAAGAGAGGGGGAGGTCTCCGTCCCATTCTGGATTTGCGGATCCTCAACAAACACCTCAGAAAATACAAGTTCAAAATGCCCACATTCAGAACGCTGTCACATTTTATTCGCGAGAAAGACTGGTTCACCTCGGTCGATCTGGAAGACACATATTTCCATATAGACATATACCCAGCACACAGGAAATTCCTCAGCTTCGCCTATCAGGGCACCGCCTACGAATTTATGACTCTTCTTTTCGGGCTCTCATTGGCTCCACGGACCTTTTGCAAATGTATAGAAGCGGCTCTGTCTCCGCTGAGAACAGCAGGTCTCAGGGTGTCAGCTTATTTGGACGATCTCCTGATTTGCTCGCCGTCACGGCAGCAGGCAGAGACAGATGCAAAGATGTTTGTGTCTCATTTGGAGAGCTTAGGTTTCAAGATAAACGAAACAAAAACCTCCCTGGTGCCCTCACAGGAGATAGTTTATTTAGGTCTCAGACTAAACTCAGATCAGTATCAAGCTTTTCAGTCAGAGGAGCGCATCAGGGCAATTCGCAGCTGTCTATCCCTTTTTCAAAAAGGGAGCAATTCAGACTGTGTTTGCACCTTCTGGGGTTAATGGCCTCAACAGTTTCGGTGATTCCTTTGGGACTGTTGCGAATGAGAGAGTTTCAGAATTGGACAGCGGCACAACACTTGTGTCCAAAATGCCACCTCAACCGCAAAGTGATGGTGTCAACACTTTGCATGCGTGCCCTCCGTTACTGGAGAAACCGCTCGTTCCTCGAATCCGGAATTCCCCTGGGGGCAGTTTCCATGAGGAAAGTGGTAACGACGGATGCTTCGCTCTCAGGTTGGGGTGCAGTGTGTGAAGGCAGAATAGTGAAAGGGACATGGCCCGACTCGCTGAAGAGCGCGCACATAAATTACTTGGAACTGTTAACAGTGTTTCTAGCGTTGAAACGTTTTGTGCAGTTTCTAAGGAACCACCACGTTCTAATCAGATCAGACAACACAACAGCGGTGGCATATATAAATCGCCAAGGGGGCACACGCTCTCCTCAGCTTCACAATCTGGCACAGAAACTGATTGTATGGGGCAGGAAACACTTTCATTCATTAAGGGCAACGCACGTCCTGGGAATAATGAATGTGGGGGCGGATCTCCTGTCCAGGGAGAATCCTCGGTACGGAGAATGGACTCTCCACCCTCAGGTAGTGGGCCAGTTGTGGAAGAGATTCGGCCGCGCAGCCGTAGATCTCTTCGCATCGCACGAAAACAGCCACTGCCCTCTATTCTTCTCGCTAGCGAGAGACGGTGCGCCTATGGGTGTGGATGCTCTAGCACCCCGGACAAGGTTGCTCTTTGGGCTTGGCCCGTGAGAGGTTAAACTTAAATGCTACTGGGTTGTCTCCGAGGGTGATCGAAACTATTCAGAATGCGAGGGCTGCCTCAACGCGCTCTGCTTACGATAGGAAATGGAACATTTTCGAACAGTGGTGCACGCATAAGCGCATTGTCTCTTTTCTCTGTTCGGTCGCAGATGTGTTATGTTTTCTGCAAGAGCTTTTGGATAAAGGTAGAGCTTTTTCCACCGTCAAGGTGTATCTTGCGGCGATTTCTGCGTGTCATGTGGGGATTGACAATATCACTGTAGGTCGTCACCCGCTTGTATGCAGGTTTATGAGAGGTGCGCAGCGTTTAAACAGGGTGCCAAAACCACTGATTCCACCGTGGGACCTCTCCGTGGTTCTTAACGCACACCTTTTGAACCTATAGACAGCTGTGATCTGAAGCTCCTTTTGCTGAAGACCGCATTGTTACTGGCTCTTGCAACTGCAAAACGGGTTAGTGAACCTCATGCGTTGTCGGTTCATAATTCCTGTATGCAGTTCGCTATGGATTACTCGAGAGTGTCTCTCAAGACTAATCCAGCGTTCGTGCCGAAGGTGAGCGAGTCAGCTCTAAGCTACAATCAAGTGGATTTAATGGCTTTTCACCCGCCGCCCTTTTCGTCACCGGAAGAAGAGCGGCTTCACTGTTTGTGCCCTGTCCGTGCGTTGCGTTGCTATGTAGACAGAACGAAAGCGCCGCGGAAGAGTAATCAGTGGGTAGTGGAAGCTATTATAGTGGGGTATAACAACATGGGTCTTAGTCCTCCAGTAGGGCTAAGGGCCCATAGTACCCGGGGATTGTCCACCTCGTGGGCTTGGTTTAAGGGCGTTTCAATTCGAGACATTTGTGCAGCGGCGAGCTGGGCTTTGCCACACACTTTTGTCAGATTCTACAGGATGGATGTTACGGAGCCGTCGTTGGCTCATTCCGTTCTAAGTGTGTTAAAAAAAAAACAAAAAAAAAAACAAACTCGTACAGATGTTTTTTGTGTGTGTGTTCATATGTCTCCATCATATTCTGGGAATAGTGGGGGCTTTAGGTTACATCTCACATCACTGAGTTGGTTGACATGCCTGCTTCGGACAGCATATCTACAATACGGGAGTGGTCTATATCCCATAGTGAGATACCGAATGAATGTTGAAAGAGAACTTTAGGTTACTCACGTAACCCCGGTTCTCTGATAACATGAGTGAGGTATCTCACCACACTTCCCTCCTTGCAGTGGCACGGTGAAGAGATATGCTGAGAATGAGGTAGGGACCGTCGGACAGTGATATATATATCAGGGAGGAGGGACTGTCAACCGACAGACGTGGTGTAATTGGTGCTTCCAGGATTGGTCACGCCCGAGGCGATTCCCATAGTGAGATACCTCACTCATGTTATCAGAGAACCGGGGTTACGTGAGTAACCTAAAGTTTGCTACTGTTACAATTAAAGATCATAGCAAGGGTAAAAACCTTGGTATGATGTAAGCAACACAGCTACAAAAAAATAAAATTTATATTGGGTGTGTTAGATTTATAGTGTGCGAATAATAAAGGATTGACAATAATTAGTCATATTGGTGGCACAGAGGGGTCCCACATAAAATTCTGCTTAGGGCCCCCTGAAGGCTTGGGCCGGCCCTGACTCGATGCTAAGCACTTTTCCACATTATAGGCATTCAAGCGTACTCCAAGATTAAATCACTTTATAAATGAGGCCCCAGAGCTATGACTAAATCCACTAGTGCCATGCTGTGCACTTTAAGGCCCTTCTCTTTTAAATTGAGGTCAGTATACTGTTTGTCTTGAGAAATGCATACTGTGAATCAGCAGGGATATATGTTGTCAAGATTTTACAGTCACCATCCTTACTGTCTGCAAACTTCCGCGCAATGTAAACAAGTACACTACAATCATGATCAAAGGCAGAAGCTGCTGAAACTGGTGGCCTCATCTCACTCAGGTCAAGAACAGGTATTAGCAGGGTG
Organism: Cirrhinus molitorella; assembly: GCA_033026305.1. NCBI lineage: Eukaryota > Metazoa > Chordata > Actinopteri > Cypriniformes > Cyprinidae > Cirrhinus > Cirrhinus molitorella. The sequence continues at coordinate 16,614,639 of CM065133.1, read as the reverse complement.
TGAATGTGAAGTCCATCGGCTCTCTTTGATGGATAATAAAAGTTATTGTAGCGATCACTTACTGTGATCTACAGAACTAAAAGAAGATATTTGGTAGGAATCAAACTGACTGTCTAGTGAATAGTCCACTGGCTGCTCCACCTTGTCAGCTTTGGCTCCCGCATTAGCAGTGTATGCTGTATCTACATATACGGTGCTTGTTTCATCTATTGTACAATCAGTAGTCACTCTAGCATAGCTGTGTTCGCCAGTAATTTCCTCAGTATTGATAGTAATCCTGGGACTTGGTTTGAAATCAATAGTCTGCATAAGCTTCTGCAGTGCACAGACAGATGGGATAGAAAACACTTTAAATAGTAGCCTGTAACACTTTGGACTGACATGTAGCAGAGACAAGAAGAAAGCTTTGTCCTGAGTGGTCCACTGAAAACCATGAGTCTTCTGCTGAGACATATGTATCTGTGTACTCACAAAAGTATATGTTTTGGCTGGTAAGAGTTTCTTAAACTTCTTCATCAGTGACTCCTTATTAACACAGGCCTTCCTGGTCTTCTTCAAGCCAGTTCACTTCCCTCATTTTCGCTTTCAGTTTGAAAGCAGCCCCAGCGCCGAATCCCCCAAGAACCCCACCCCCCAGAGAACCAGAGTTCTGATGGCTTCTTTACTCTTTGCATGAGCTCACAGACACTAAATGCAGAGATCTCCAACCCTGTTCCAGTGCTACCATCCTGTAGATTTAGTTTTTAATCTATAACCTATCAGTTCAATAGTAGAGACTCCTAAAGATGAAACTGATGGGTCACCTAAGGAAGACATCCAAAATGTGTGCTGTTGGTGTGCCATTAAAATCAAGGTTGGGAAACATGTTGCGCTATTAAACACTTTTGGAATGAATTAGGACAGTGAGCCAGGCCCTGTTGCCCAGTGTTAGTGCTGATGTTCTTGATGTGTCTTGTTAAACATGTACTAATTAACAATTCTAAGACTATTTTATAAGCTCTGCTCATGTTTAATATCACAGCTTTCATATTTCTTTTCTAACATGAACTGCTTCAAATATCAGACCATGTCTAGACTTCAGAGAGAGGTCTAATACAGTGGTTCTCAACTGCACATTTTGTATGTTGTTATCTTAACACACCTGATTCAGATCACCTGATTCAGATCATCAGCTCCAAGAACAGACCTGAGCATGTCAGATATGGTAGACACAAAATGCCAAGGACTAGATTTTTGGTTTCACTGAATTATAACTGTCTCTGATAAAATGCTCCGAACCAAAAATACAAGGAGAAAAACAGTGGGTTTCTATAAGGAGAGTAAAAATGTATTTAATGTCAACTACCTGTATGCAATTTGTGCAGAAATAAATGTTGCTGTGTTTGTATTTAATATCGCAACAATGAGTGCAGACCATTAAACAATAAAATATATATTTCACCAAAACGGGACAATCAGCAGAGTCCAATGCACATCTGTAGAGATCTGTAGACAACAAGATTACATCTGGTTGTCTAGTTTTTCAAAACATGTTGATGCTGCTACATTATGTACTTTACAGTCTTTTTATTACACATCCAGCTCAGCAAAGCCTGCCACTGGCAACGGTGCTGTGTTCTTCTGCATTCCTTTATATTGAGCCAGCCGACCTTGATTAAGCACAGAGAAGAACTGAAATCTGTGTCCCATTTTCTCAGGGTTAATTAGCATGTCATAGCTGTGGATGAACTGTGCTCTGGTGGAGGGGTCATGACAGTTCATCAGGAGGACCTAACACATAACATAAAGCAATTGTCAAACAACAACTTAAAACAACACTTGAAATTTCATTGAGATTTGTACAGGGTCAGTTAATAAAACGCACACATCTGTTATTTTGATATACAGATATTCAGTCACATCAGCGCTCTCTCCATCGTCAATACCACGACTGAGGTGAGACCCTTGAGCAAGGCACCGAACCCCCAACTGCTCCCCGGGCGCCGCAGCAATGCAATGGCTGCCCACTGCTCCGGGTGTGTGTTCACGGTGTGTGTGTTCACTACTGTGTGTGTGCACTTGGATGGGTTAAATGCAGAGCACAAATTCCTAGTATGGGTTACCATACTTGGCCTCACGTCTCGTCACTTTCACTTTCACTTTTTCACTTATGATCTAACCCTAACAGAAAACGTTTTGTCCCCAAAACATGGTTAAGTAGTTAAATACACATACAGACAAACAATAGTTTAATTTTTTAAATCTATGAAGTAATAAATCCTTAACATGAAAACATGATTAAATGCATGTAAATTTGGGTTGAAAACCAGGCACATAGATAGTGTAAGAATTTGGCTAATTGGGGCCAAGGTCAGGAAGCAAACAGTCTCTCTAGTAAACTCACTCTAGAACAATTTGATGATGTCAAACGTCAAACTAATTAAAAAACAAAATCACTTATTGTCAATTATATGACATAATGACAGCTTGATAAGATTGTCATCAAACTTGGTCAACATCACGCCAAGACACTTAAGATACTAAATTAAATAAACTTTCAAGAAACTTGTGGCAAAACAAAAAAAAACAAAGTCTCATATCTTATGCTTTTTTTCATATTATATATATATATATATATTTAATTTTTTTTTTTAATTACTAAGTTCAAAAGAATGGCATTGAAAACTTTTAAATGGAACCCAATAGTCATTTAAAATGTGTTTCACTGGCTTTTAACTCATGCACTCAATTTTAAACAGGTGAATTTTACAGCTAACAAAACTTTGTTCACGATGCTACTGGAGGAAATACACAGACATTAGTAATGTCATTCTCACCTCCAAGCGCGAGTCAATGCCCATGTTCTTTAGGAATGATCTTTGTGTGATGGGTCCCAAGCAGGTCACCTCATTTCCTGTCATTTTCCTCAGGTAACTAAAGTCGACATCTGCTGTCAAGTCCGCCATGCCAGGTGCCTCCAATACATTGTGGAGTTGATGGCCTTTAAAGCCCTGCCACAAAAAAAAAACTTTAACAAAATATGGTGACTGCTTGACCCAAATTTCAGAAAAGTCAGTCTTATGTGGAATCTGGATGGATTTGGATCTGGATCCACATTCTACAATCTAGAACAAGTTTAATCCAGAGTTTCGAGCACTAGCTCTTGAACTCAGGTAACTGGTAGGGTGTAGAGCTTGCACTTAGTGTCTTTCCCCTTTCTGAGGTAATATATAATGTATGCTTATTTAGGGGACAGCTGTGGCCTTTATTGATTCCAGTTCAGTTCTTTCTTATAAACCATCGACTACTTGCCATCACTCAAGCAGTCCCTTATGTAGCTGGGTTTAGTGGAGAAACTTGTTACAACCGACTGTAGGCTATTTCACCTGTGATTTGTTTTTTCAATGGAATTAGTTTTAGATGCAGTCAATCAGGAATCAGGTCCTGATGTGATAAGACCACTTCAGTTATCCATTAACCAGCATTGACCTCACAGGACAAAGCCTGAGAGAGATAACATTTATAGCACTTACTCTAAAAGTATCAGTTTTTGTTCCATCATGTCCATAGTCTACAATCAAGGCTGCACCTCCATCCTCTGCAATCCGACTGGCCAGTTTCTGAACAATGACTCCACCTTCTGGACATACTTCAACATGCTGTCTGCTTTCATTATTCTGAAAAGAATAATTTACAGGGTTCAGTGAAAAAACAAGGATGAAACTAAGAAACCTTTTCAAAACACAAGCCAAGGTTTTTTAAATGAATACTATTACCTTCAGACAACCTGAACTAACCATGTCATTTCATAAAAATGGTAAATCAGCTAATATTTGTTTAGACACAGTCATGTTTTGTAATGTTTGCTAACATAACATGGTTACACCGGCATGTATAGGTAGACGCCACATTTGACCGCTCCAGACACACTGACACATCCGTCCATTTTGAAACAGTCAGCGTGTTGTTATTCAAAGTGAATGAGTTTTCCAAGATGCGAAACACTGCGTAACCTCTAGTTTAAATCGTTCAAATTTAGTTAGTTTAGCAAAATCATCTGCTGGAATACTGAATTGTAGATACTGATATTCATACATATGTATAACTATGGTTGCAGAAGCACAGTCAACATGCTTTTGTTTTGAGTCTTTTTACAGACCTGCTTTGACCGTTTCAATATGGCAGATGGCTTACATAAAGCGGCCCATAGAAACAGCTGCTAATAAGGCATCTATGTATATATATCTATGCTTTTACACCACTTCAGAGTGTCAGGAATTGGCTGCGGTCACCTCACGATATGTTAATTGTTGCTGAAGTGTTGTGTGAAGGTACATATTTGCTATTTATTTATATTATTTTACACATTTTTATTATACATGTCTTCCTAACCTTACTATTTTGGACAACATGAATGTAAATAGCTGTTTTGAAATGTACAACAGAATTAAATCTGTCAAATTAACTTGCATTTCTTCTTATCTGCTGCCTGTGATCAGCCACATGACAAATCTCAGTAAAGGAGGTCTCACCTGTATAAGAATGCTGGAGGCCAGTGTAGGACTGTGGGAAACCACAAATCTCAGTTTTTCTGGATTTTCAGGATCAATATCAACCATCACCTCCCGCCAGCCTTTCTCTGTTTTCTAATTGAAAGAGAAAAAATAATTTTAGCATCTAAGGTAGATGTTTGAAAAATAAATGTATCTATTGAAATTAAGTTGTGTGTTTTTTTTTACAGTCCAGTGTACCTGAAACTTGTGAATGGGTAAAGCATCAAAAAACTCATGGGCAAGGAAGACACTAAAACCTGTAAAAGGGAAACAGACTTTGGTTACAACAAACTAAGAGCTTCATTTCCCACCAAAGAGAGAGTTTGTGTGATTACATGACAGTCTGATGTATCTGTACCTCTTGGAACGTCTTCTATCCTGTGGTACCAGTATATAGGCAAGCCTGTATGTGTGCTGCCACTGCGGTAAGCAGGCTGATCATCATTACATGTCTGCATCTTATCTCCAGTTAGACATTCAGCCTGAAATTGGCTCAACTTTGGACTGACCTCCACAAGATGAACAGAGATATCCGTCTCACCCAGGACAGCTTTTAACTGGCTAAAGACCTGCCACAAATGACCACCACACTTAACCTTTTGAAATTCAAAAAAGTACATAATGCATTCCTTTTGATACTCCATATTATATTCAAAGTTGTTGCATACAATATTTCTGTGGACAGTGGCACAGCAAACACCTTTTTGGGGATATGCAATACATATATACAGCGCCCTCCACTAATAGTCACTTTTGATACATATGAACAAAACCTTGCTGTGAAAAAAAATTGTGCCATTTTTAACTTTTTTTTTGTATGTTGTAATATTTAAGCACTGGCTTTTGTACAGTTGTGGCCAAAAGTTTTGAGAATGACACAAATATTAGTTTGCTGCTAAACTGCTTTTAGATCTTTGTTTCAGTTGTTTCTGTGATGTACTGAAATATAATTACAAGCACTTCATATGTTTCAAAGGCTTTTATCGACAATTACATGACATTTATGCAAAGAGTCAGTATTTGCAGTGTTGGCCCTTCTTTTTCAGGATCTCTGCAATTCGACTGGGCATGCTCTCAATCAACTTCTGGGCCAAATCCTGACTGATAGCAACCCATTCTTTCATAATCACTTCTTGGAGTTTGTCAGAATTAGTGGGTTTTTGTTTGTCCACCCGCCTCTTGAGGATTGACCACAAGTTCTCAATGGGATTAAGATCTGGGGAGTTTCCAGGCCATGGACCCAAAATTTCAACGGTTTGGTCCCCGAGCCACTTAGTTATCACTTTTGCCTTATGGCACGGTGCTCCATCGTGCTGGAAAATGCATTGTTCTTCACCAAACTGTTGTTGGATTGTTGAAAGAAGTTGCTGTTGGAGGGTGTTTTGGTACCATTCTTTATTCATGGCTGTGTTTTTGGGCAAAATTGTGAGTGAGCCCACTCCCTTGGATGAGAAGCAACCCCACACATGAATGGTCTCAGGATGCTTTACTGTTGGCATGACACAGGACTGATGGTAGCGCTCACCTTTTCTTCTCCAGACAAGCCTTTTTCCAGATGCCCCAAACAATCGGAAAGAGGCTTCATCGGAGAATATGACTTTGCCCCAGTCCTCAGCAGTCCATTCGCCATACTTTTTGCAGAAGATCAATCTGTCCCTGATGTTTTTTTTGGAGAGAAGTGGCTTCTTTGCTGCCCTTCTTGACACCAGGCCATCTTCCAAAAGTCTTTGCCTTACTGTGCGTGCAGATGCGCTCACACCTGCCTGCTGCCATTCCTGAGCAAGCTCTGCACTGGTGGCACTCCGATCCCGCAGCTGAATCCTCTTTAGGAGACGATCCTGGCGCTTGCTGGACTTTCTCGGACGCCCTGAAGCCTTCTTAACAAGAATTGAACCTCTTTCCTTGAAGTTCTTGATGATCCTATAAATTGTTGATTTAGGTGCAATCTTAGTAGCCACAATATCCTTGCCTGTGAAGCCATTTTTATGCAACGCAATGATGGCTGCACGCGTTTATTTGCAGATCACCATGGTTAACAATGGAAGAACAATGATTTCAAGCATCACCCTCCTTTTAACATGTCAAGTCTGCCATTCTAACCCAATCAGCCTGACATAATGATCTCCAGCCTTGTGCTCGTCAACATTCTCACCTGAGTTAACAAGATGATTACTGAAATGATCTCAGCAGGTCCTTTAATGACAGCAATGAAATGCAGTGGAAAGTTTTTTTCGGGATTAAGTTAATTTTCATGGCAAAGAAGGACTATGCAATTCATCTGATCACTCTTCATAACATTCTGGAGTATATGCAAATTGCTATTATAAAAACTTAAGCAGCAACTTTTCCAATTTCCAATATTTATGTAATTCTCAAAACTTTTGGCCACGACTGTATATCATTGGAAAAAGTACAAATATACATAGGGTGAAAAAAACAACAACAAAACAAAGAACGAAAAAAGCATAAACCTCTGAACCTGAAGATTCTGGATAGAGGAATGGTTTCAAAACTTGTGCCATGTGTTCTTCAACATCATTAAGCATTATAGAAGAAGTCATCATTGTGGCACACAATTTTAGTGTGAAAGAGTGAAAATTAGAAATAGAGTGAAAATTAATTAAAATATTGTTTCCACAACCTGTTTTGCTCAAATTTACAAAAGGGACTAATATTAGTACATTTTATAGCACCTTCACATTCCAGAAAAATCAGTCTGACAGGGGGTGGGGTGTTAACGAAGGCAAAAATATTCATTGGAGTATTTACCCGCAGGATGTCACTGGCCAATGAACCTCTACCTGGTCCGAGCTCCACTAACTGGAACATGCTGGATTTCCCAGCCGCCATCCACTCACTGACACACCAGACACCCAACAGCTATAAAAGACCATATACATTTTATTAAATACATTTTTTTTTTTATATACAGTTGTAAGTATCAATGATGATTTTATTCAAAATAATGCTTACCTCACCGAAAATCTGACTGATCTCTGGTGAAGTAATAAAATCACCACCTGCTCCAAGCATGTCATTTTTTACATAATATCCCTAAAAAGGCAAACAACAAACTTTTGGTCTTTGGTGGAAGAGCACTTGCCTTTCAATGATCTTTCAATCTCACCATGCTCATGTTGTTTTTACCACATATTGTTTATTACCGGGGTAATCCAACATTCTCTGAGCTACAGTTCTATTATTGTTCTATTAGCTCACCTGTAAGCTACTAAATTATGTAATGAAAAATTATCGAAACCTATATTTTTTTTTACTTGATAAAAAAAAAAAAAAAATGATATTCTTGTAGACAGAAAAATTCAGACATGGCATGTTGTCATATACAGAGAGTGGGAAAATGCTACAAAGGAAAATCCTGACTAATGGCAAATGACTAACCTCTAGCATGCAGATGTTCATGTACTCCAAATTCACTATGATTGGAATGAGGTTAAGAACAAATTGATGCACATACACGTGTGTTGTGACTTAGGCTGTGTTTTTGTGAGAAGTTCACCCATGCATACAAATTACAAAATAATCAATGCAATTATTAGTGAATGAGAACCACTATTTCTGTTAAAGGCTACAGTTTCCATCCGGAAAGTATTCGCAGCACTTCACTTTTTCCACATTTTATGTTATGTTACAGCCTTATTCCAAAATGGAAAAAATATATTTTTTTTTACCCATACCCCATAATGACAGCGTGAAAGAAGTTTGTTTGAAATCTTTGCAAATATGTTAAACATAGAAATCACATTCACATAAGTAATTACAGCTTTTGCTGTTACACTCAAAATTGAGCTCAGGTGCATCCTGTTTCCACTGATCATCCTGGAGATGTTTCTACAACTTGATTAGAGTACACATGTGGTAAATTTTGTTGATTGGACATGATTTGGAAAGGAACACTCCTGTCTATATAAGGTCCCACAGTTAACAGTGCATGTCAGAGCACAAACTAAGCCATGAAGTCCAAGGAATTGTCTGTAGACCTCAGAGTGAGGATTATATTGAGGAACAGATCTGGGAACAGTGAAAATTTCTGCAACCTTGAAGGTCCCAATGAGCACAGTGGCCTTCAACATCTGTAAACCTTCCTAGAGTGGGCTGTCCGGTCAGACTGAGCAATCAGGGAAGATGGGCCTTAGTGAGGCACGGAAGCCACTCCTCAGTAAAAGGCACATGACATCCCGCCTGGAGCCTGCCATCACTTGCATCAAAATTCTCTGGTCTAATGAAACAAAGATTGAACACTTCAGCCTGAATGCCAAGCGTCATGTCTGGAGAAAACCAGGCACCACTCATCACCTGGTCAATACCATCCCTACAGTGAGGCATGGTTGGCAGCATCATACTGTGGGGATGTTTTTCAGCAGCAGGAACTGGAAGACTAGTCAGGATCGAGGGAAAGATGAATGCAGCAATGTACAGGGATACCCTTGATAACCTGCTCCAGAGCGCTCTGGACCACAGACTGGGGAATGGCTCATCTTTCAAGAGAACAGTGACCCTAAGCACACAGCCAAGATGGCTACGGGAACTCTGTGAATGTCCTTGAGTGGCCCAGCCAGAGCCCAGATGATTAAACAGCTCTGGCGAGATCTGGAAATGACTGTGCTTGAGAGGTACTGCAAAGAAGAATTGTAGAAACTGTCCAAAAATAGGTGTGCCAAGCTTGTAGCATCATACTCAAACACTTAAGGCTGTAATTGGTGCCAAAGGTGCTTCAAGAAAGTAGTAAGCAATGACTGAACACTTATGTACATGTGATTTTTATTTCTTTTTTTTTCTATATATATATATATATATATATATATATATATATATATATATATATATATTTTTTTGTCTTCTAGAATTGTTTTGGGGAACCTTTATTTACATTAGTTATCCTAGTATTACTTTTTCTGAAGCATAAAAATTGATAATTGTGAAATGTCTGTGAGATTGTTGAACTTTATGTAATTGTGATTTCAATATTGACCAAAATTATCATGATTTTTGCCATAATCAAGCATCACCAAAGAAAATGCATTCATCCACAGAAATCAAAGACAAATGATCTTAGTAACTAACATTTAGTAATTCAGATAAGGATTTTGATTCCAGCACTAACTGTAAGAACACAAAGTTTATCAGTTTCTTGATATACAGTATGAAAAGTAGGTGTGACATGATACATACCGCCACTGGATTAGTGAGTGCCTCCTTCATGTATTCAGCTACTGAAATTGGACCCGTGGCAGTAATTTTGGAGATAAGATGTTTGAGGATGGATGTGTTTGACTCCAGACTCCAGGAAGAGTTTGAGCAGGATCTGTTTTGCCACATAGTCCACCGCACTACAACAGACAGCACTGCAACATTACTCATTTACATATCAGCCTGTACTGTATCTACGTTTGTGAGTTGTGTTTTCATGAACATGCTGAAGTCTTCTCTTCTGCCGACATTATACCAAAGAGTATAGAATCCCAAGAGGCGAAACTCTGGAGTGATATGGGCAACCGTCTCTAGAGGGCGCTGCGGAGACGTTTCCGCCATTTTGGACTGAAAACTGCTGACTGAACGCTGCTGGCATAGGCTTGTGTTATCTACGTTAGCAGTGTATAATGGCAGATGGCTGTTTTGGGAGAGAAATCATTTTAAAAAATTATATTTTTGTTTTCTTTGCATGCAGAAAGTATTCTTGTAGCTTCATATAATTACGGTTGAATCACTGATCTCATGGACTTATTTGACAATGTTTTTGGTATGTTTCTGGGCTTTGAATCAGAATCTGGATCAGAAAGCTCACGGATTACATCCAAAATATCCTAATTTGTATTCAGAAAATAAATGAAACCCTTACGGGTTTGGAACAGCATGAGGGTGAGTAATTAAGGAGAGACACTGCAGGTGAATAGGGTAAAACAAATTACTAATAGTTATCACCTTACTTACCCTGTTGATTGATTGCATTGGTAATTGAAAACATTTTTTGTATTACAAGTTTCATAAAATGTTAGGTTTCAATATGTAAATGATGCATTATTTAATGAAATGTGCACTAATTTGCATACATTTCTAGTACAAATATTACATAAACACTGGATGAAGTCAGTTACAAAATTCTTGTTTAATTTTTTTGGCATGTTTTTACAGAAAAACTTTTTTTTTTTTGAGTCAAATGTTTTTACAGAGGGAATTTGGGGTATCTCATTTTGACACTCCAAAATTCAGAAAATACTTAGAACAGACAGAAAACAATTTATTTTTACATTTTTGGGGGGAATAAAATGTTGTATATAATCAAGTAAATTATGTATGAACAAATCCCTCTGTAAAAACCTTCAGGATATAGACAGGAATAAAAATGTAAAGTTTGGTGTGTGTAAATGTAACTGAAGTGGAGATTTTTTGCTCAGCGTAGGAGAAAAAACAAATTTTGAGAAAACAGCCTTTAAAAATATGTATTGTAATTGAAATCTATGAACACAAATAGATAAAGTGCTTTAAAAGAAACACTTAACAGTGTATTTTGCTTGTTTTCATTCCACTAGTCTGAAAACACATTTCAGGGAAAAACAAAAGGAAGCCCCAAATCTCAAATTTGACAGGTGACTGAAAAAACTGTTTTTGGCTGCAGTGTCTCACCTTAATGGCAGAATTTTTGGGTGAACTAAACCTTTAAGCACAGATAAAGTTGTAGCCAAATTAAGACTTAACAACACCCCATAGTGGATGAAAATATCCCCAACATAAGAGTCAAAGACCTATGGCACCACCAGTTAAAATGAAATATAAGCCCGTGTTCTGAATTTACATTCGCCATTTCACGCAGTTGTTTTAGGCTGAGATTGCTGTTACTGGTAATGTTTTGTGTGGTTAAAAAGTACAGTATCAATATTGGTTAAACTGTTTTATTGTGAAGGAATGAACGTTTACTTCTAGTATGTTCTCTTTTGGAGAATTTGTGTATTTATGAGTGTTTTACTTAGAGAAATGATTCCTGTTTTAATTAATCAAAAATGAACTAATTCTTGTAATAAAATGTTTTTGATTGTTTTTTGTTTTTGTGTTTGTATTCTGTAATGAAAAATATGAAATATGAAAAAGTTGTATGTCATCATTCTGTAATACTTTTGCGAAATTTAAAGCCTGAATGTTTTTTTTTGTTGTTGTTGTTGTTTGTTTGTTTTAGCATATGTGCATATGTACACATGTAACCAGCACACTGTGTGTATTTTCTGTATTTAACAGTTATTTGACCTGAACGCCAAAATAAATGTTTTATTTTCCCCCGAAGACCTGTAGAGCTAATATGCAACGTAGTAAGATTATATGACAAGAATGAGACACAGTGAAGAATGATGTTTTACAAGAATAATGTTGGAGACGTTTAGCTTTACACATATTGTTTTTGTATTAGTATTCCATTACCAATATGGCAGTGTATCACATTAAAATAAACTCCTCTCACCTTCTGGCATTAGCCGCTTCAGCCTAAGCAGAGTCCTCATGCTGCTCACCTTATTAGATGCACCGAAATCACATATTAATCATGGCAATGAACACTAAAGTCCTACATTTACACACTATCAACATGCTGTCACAAGTCCTTCATTTTGATTGGCCGAGGTTCAGCTTTCTTCTTCTTTTTGGTTGGGAATCCAACGTAAAGGTGCATCACCGCCACCTACTTGACTGGAGTAACAACCGAAAGGTTCATCTTTTTCCTCTTGTACTTTTCTTGCGGGTTACATCATAGATATATACACATGCTGCGTCCCAATTCGCCTACTTATACTATGCCCTAAAAGAATGTACTCTTTTTGTGAAGAAAAAGTACATACTTTTGAGTATGTAGCAAAATAGTAGGCAAGCTTCGGGGCATACTACTTCGTCATAGCTGCGTCTTTAACGGAGGCTCTGTTGCTTAGTTACGTATATCTTGTCACTGTTTAAACTGCCCTGTCAATCATCTTGTCAAACCGTTAACATCATCCAAATTTCGTTTAATTTGATTTCCTACCATATTGGAGAGAAATTAAGATGCACGTTGATCTTTCATGCGAGTCTTTCATGGGGAGAACTCCGCTAATGTGTTTGCATAATGACGCATTTAAAATAATGACCAAACGTATCATTATAAAAGTTCACAATGTTGCTGTAGATGACATATGACGCGGATAACATTAAATAAATATGTTTTCATTAGACTGATTATTTATCACTCAAACCCCTTTCTGAACCTGTATGTCGGTCGCGCATATCCGCCATGTTTGTAGTTTTTTAACACATTATATGTGTTTGTAGTTCTAATCGAATCCTAGTCCACCGCGCAAAGTGTTGTGGGCAATTTTAGCCGTTAGAGTGTGGATCGATCTGCACTTCGAATTCCAACCGGAAGAAGTAGACCATCCGGGAATCTCTGGAATACTTTTTTAAACATACTATGATTTGGGACATACTAATTCTATTTTCGAATACTATTTAGGATGGATAGTATGCGAATTGGGACGCAGCAACAGTGTACATATCTATGGGTTACATGATATAACCATAATGTACATACCGCCACCTACTATATAGGAGTGCGTAAAATCGTGTCTTTTCTAGTTACATTCTAAAAAGACCAGTTTCATTTTATGTAGAAATTTAAATGCCCTGCCAAGGTCCAGTTGATTAGATTATTTTTTTCTTTCAAAAATTTAATGCTTTAAAACTGTATACTGTATATTATCATTACATCACTTGCTCACCAATGGATCCTTTGCAGTGAATGAGGTGCCTTCAGAAAGAGAGTTCAAACAGCTGATAAAAACACCACAATAATCCACAAGTAGGCCAAAACCTTTTTTTTTTCTGGAGAAAGCATTATTATTGATTATATTATTTTGACCAGAAGCAATGGAAGTTAAATACCATAACTGATGGAAGCTTGTTTTTATTCTTACAAATAAAAAAATAAATACAAATAAATAAATACCCTGACAAAACTTTTACGTTTAATTACTTTTATTTGTGTAGCGAATCGTCATGAAATGAAACTGTTGGAGAATACAGATGTCAACCACAGTAAATCTCAACTGCTTGATGGTTTATGTAGACCAGGGCTGCCCAAACTCGGTCCTGGAGGGCCGGTGTCCTGCAGAGTTTAGCTCCAACTTGCTTCAACACCTGTCTGGAAGTTTCAAGTATGCCTAATAAAAGCTTGATTAGCTGGTTCAGGTGTGCCTAATTGGGGTTGCAACTAAACTCTGCAGGACACCGGCCCCCCAGGACCGAGTTTGGGCAGCCCTGAGTAGACCCTTTTCACTGGACTGTGATGATGCATTTCAATGGTCATCAGCATCAAAAATCCTCCAAAGGTTTTTATATTTTGATTTTTTTAAAAATCGATGAACATTTATGACATTATACTGTGACGTAATACTGTATGTATTACCTATGCTTAAAAAAATAATTAACGCTAATCCAAGGGTGTTTCTAATACAGCGTCTATGGGAGAGATGTAAATTTGACATTGATCTCTCATCTGATTGCCATTATCAGTCTCTGTCAATTTTTTTATTCTTTTTGAAATTTGTGAAAACACTATTGTGGAGTTTTTCTTTTGCTATTTGAGCAAATTGTAATGCCAAAAAATATATTTGTTTTACTCTCCAATTCACTGCTCTCGGTTAACCCAACTATGCCAACTTCCGCTGCCGAGAAACCCGGAAATGTGAAAAAGGTCCATTGTTGCAAAATCTGCTGAATGCGACTCTAAGGCTTTAAGATGTTAACAGCATGATTATTAGCTGCTTTGATTTAGAATGCCTTAATAATATTAGGTCTAATAACCAAAGTTAGGTTAATGGGCTTGAAACAAAAATTGTGTTAGTAAATTATACAAGTTTTGATGAACTATCCCTTTAAATGTTAAAATGGCTTGCCATGTACTTGACGCTCCCCGGAAGGTTACCATGCAGCGTCAGCATGGACTGATTATTATTCATGAGCTGATCTGTAGCACTGTTGTCTATTGTACGGGTAAGTGTCCTGCTATGGCGATGCGTGTCTCAGGATGATCTCCGCGCGGAACAAAGACGAGATTGTGCGATTCTACACAGTCACCGACCCTACAACACACAAGAAAGGCTACACGGTGTATAAAGTCACGGCCCGGGTGAGACTAAGCGAATTTTACAGGGGTGTAGAGCACATGCTAACGCTAATGTTCAGAAACACTAACACAAACTAATAAAACATTAGAGTGGATGATTTGATCATTCACGTCAGATCTGTAATTCCATGCATGTATGTGGGCTGTGTTTACTGATGTCAAATAAATCTGGTGCATCTGAACCGGTCAAAGTCAACACTGTCACACCATAACCATAATCCTATTAACGTTATTTCCTCTGTGGGTTTTCTGTCTTTGAGAAAAACGCTCCTATGGTCCTCAAACTTTGATTGACACCCGTCAGCAAAAAACATCAGAACAGATTAATCTGAATCTGACGCAGGCGTAAATAGGATATAAGTAATGTCAATACAGTATGTGTTATTAATTATAAGATAGATGGTGTTTTTAGGTGGTGCTGTTTGTTTCAGTTTTTGTATTTACTTCCCTCTCCTTCTTATACACACACTAAAAAGCTGACTAAACCA
Source organism: Cirrhinus molitorella (assembly GCA_033026305.1). Taxonomy (NCBI): domain Eukaryota; kingdom Metazoa; phylum Chordata; class Actinopteri; order Cypriniformes; family Cyprinidae; genus Cirrhinus; species Cirrhinus molitorella. Next base: position 16,599,463 of record CM065133.1, on the reverse strand, counting down.
GGAACATTTTTGTTCATAATGTTGACAGAAGGGAAATTTATTTATTTATTGATTTATTTATTTTACAGATTATTTCACGGAAGAACCCAGAGGACATTCAGGAGGTAAGAATTCTAAAGTCACTCTTAAAATGTAGAATGTAGAATTTTTTATTTATTTTTTTTAACTTTTATGAAACATTTAACCAACTTTAAATGTGTTGTTATTTAGGCTACACTTAGCATTTGTTAACACTGATCAGTATCCAAATAGCTGTGTTTTATGCTGCTGTTGTAGGTAGTGCAGCCTCAGAAATCTTGCTAGTGGGCTTACTTACAGTAATTGAATGCAGGTTAATGTAGATTACAGCAATAATTGAGTAAATTCATTTTTTGGAGTTTTGTTTGTCTCAAATTTGTCACATTGCAGAAGTAAATTGGAATGCAAATGTGATTTCATTTAGATGTATGTTAAATAACAGTGTTTGGACAAAGCATAGCAAACTTTGCTGACATGTTCAGTGAGCACTGTAGTGAGTTACCAGGTGCTCATTGTTAAGGGCCATTGGTCTTTATTTGTCTTGACTTCCTCTCACTAGATCACACTGTGGAAAAGGTATAGTGATTTCAAAAAGCTACATCAAAACCTATGGCAGATACACAGAAACCTCTATGGGCAGTCAGAGCTCTTCCCTCCCTTCGCAAAAGCTAAAGTTTTTGGTAAGTGTGTGTGTAAGTGAGACAGAGTTTGTTGTGTTGTAAGTTAAGTTTTTTTTTTTTTTTTTAAGTTGTGTGTTTATTTACTTATTGAAGTAACATTCGGAACAAATGTTTTTTGTTGAAACAATTAGACAGTTTCAGTATTTGTATTAGTATTTTCTCTGGTATCTGACATTTAAAAATGTGTAATCATATTTATTTAGTTCTTTATTTCCCTGATTTTTTTTTACTTAATTTGTCTCTTGTGATCTTACAAAAATCTAGAATCACTTGAATGCTTAAAATTTGTTTTATAGACTAATATACAACTAATTGATTTGCACATTTTCTTTAATTTTTCTAAAGATGTAAATCAAAGAAATATCCTGAAAGTCAGTGGTGTTTGTTCACACTTCTAGCTTAACTTGTGTATTTGTGTTTGAAGGTCGTTTTGATGAGTCTGTGATTGAAAAGAGAAGACAGTGCTCAGAGGATCTCCTGCAGTTCAGTGCTAATATTCCTGCTCTATATGGCAGCCAATACATACAGGATTTCTTTAAGGTATGTATATAAAATGGGATAGCTTTCAAAGCTGTCAGGTTGTTTTCAATGTTATTTGCATTTATTCATTTATCAAACAGTGATATGCATTTTGAATATGGGCCTTCAATTTCATAAAGTCTTTAAGAAACATTGTTTCATAAGTAAATGGACATCACACATTACATTATACAGTGACATTTCACAACTACAGTTCAGGTATTCAAGTGTTTAGATTCAGTTTTTATATGCTAAAATACCTTTGTAAGTTAGAGTTTGTCATTTAAATGAGGAGAGTTTTCCATCTAGCTAAAAAGCTTGTATTGGTGTTATAGTGTCCTTCTGCAGGTTCTTGGGTATATTGAAGATTTTAAGAGATGAAGTTCAGATTCACGCTTGTGAGCATCAAGGAATAATTTCTGATAATAAAGAAATAGCTTGAATGAGAGTTCCAAAAAGTGAATGAAAAGTGTCCTTTTGCAATTTTACATTAGTTGTGTCTTGACCTTACTTTGATGAAGCTTGAAGTGATTAAAGTCAATATAAGAAAGTGAAAGTGAAAGTGACGAGACGTGAGGCCAAGTATGGTGACCCATACTAGGAATTTGTGCTCTGCGTTTAACCCATCCAAGTGCACACACACAGTAGTGAACACACACACACACCGTGAACATACACCCGGAGCAGTGGGCAGCCATTGCATTGCTGCGGCGCCCGGGGAGCAGTTGGGGGTTCGGTGCCTTGCTCAAGGGTCTCACCTCAGTCGTGGTATTGACGATGGAGAGAGCGCTGGATATTCACTCCCCCCACCGTCAATCCCTGCCGGACCTGGGACTCGAACTCGCAACCTCTTGGTTACAAGTCAGACTCCCTAACCATTAGGCCACGGCTGCCCTAAGTCTATTTAAAAGCCTGCTGTGAGAGATACACTGCTGCCAGTTGGTGCTACGACAGTGACTATAGCCACAATAGCCACATCCATGTGATCAGCCCACTTGACCTTGATTCACTGCACACAGGCGACAAAAAAACAAACAAAAACAAATATATATATATATATATATATATAAGAACAGTAGATTTGTCCAAACTTTTGGCTGTTTTTTTTTTCTAGGTAGGGGCAGGCTGAATCAATTTCAGATAAACAGGTAATCCAGGGTCATCACCCAGCTAACACTGTTAAAGAAGACCTATACAACTACAGGGTTCCCATGGGTCATGGAATTTATGGAATGTCATGGAATTTTAAAAGGTCTATTCCAGACATTGAAAGTCAGGGAATTTTATGTTTATTTTGTCCAAGTCATGGAATATCAGGGATTTTTGTTTGTTGCTGTAAGTTTTTTCAAAATCATGTTGTTTTAACAGACTATTGTTATGGTTAGGTTATGGTTCTGAAAGCATAAAAAACATAAATTAATTTCTGTAGAAATAGTACAGAAAAAAATTACATGTAAAAGTAAAAAAAAATAATAATAATTGTATGTGTGTGTTGTACTAAAAACATCTGTAAATAAAGCTTGCAAATGGATGGATCCGAATGTTTTCAGTAAAGCCCCGAATGTTTTTATTAACATGTCTTTTACGCATTAAGAGTTTTCATGCACATTAAAGCCATTTCTATTAAAACAGCATTTAAACAGCAAAATGCAGCTGCTTCAGGTATCTTGCTGTATAACTTCATAATACCGATCTCATCATCTAAATTAGGCTATTGTTACTGTAGCAACAAATGGCAGACTTTACACGCACGCATTTAGAGTGATTATATACGTGGTTAGCATTTCGCATGGTCAGTGGCAGAATTTACTAAGTGTTAGGGCAACAATTCAGTAAAAAATTAAGTGATTTAAATTGTAGAGAAAATATTGTATTTTTGCTCTAGTTCTAAGCAAAGCCATGTTGTGCAAAGCCTCTCTGTACACTGCGTTGTTTCGGTACCAAACAAATTTGCATTTTTTTAATCAATGATTCACTTGCCCATTCATAAAAACTTACTTCTTCCTTTTTTTTTAAAGAATCAGCTGTTTTGAATGGACAGAATGAATTTGTCATTTAGACAGTGACTTTCTGCCACCTACTGGCAATTTTAGTCTCACATTCTAAGTTTTATATTTAAAATATTAATTTCATAATATTATTTATGCAGTTTGAAAATGCAGTAGAAATGCATGCAGGAGCTCCCTAAAAATATGTGTAAGCTACAGAGCCCTGTGTGTTTAATTATAAATGTTTAAAAAAAAAAAAAAATACGCATTTAACTGATATAACTTTTAAACATTTCATTTGAAGGACATCTGGGCTAAGCCCCGGATATCTACTCGCGTTAGAACTGCCCCTGGGTGGATCCATTCATTAAATATCATGGAAATTCATCTTTTTAATCAGCGAAAGTCAGATAAAATCAGGGAATTTGACATTTGGCTTAGAGTGGGAACCTTGCAACTAGAATAACCACAGTTTCCTTTCAGGCATTTCTTGTTTATCACTACCTCCCCATAGTGACCTCAAATGGTTTGTGTGTGTTTTAGGGAGGTGAGGTGCAAGATAGCTCTGAGCTCATTGGCCCAGTTGAGCCCTTCTCTGATTTCTTAGCTGACAGCCTCTTAGATAGCAGCTCTGAAGGTAAGTTCATCATTGAAGTGTCAAAAACTTGTTTGTTAAATAAAAGTCACACTTAAAAAGTGTCCCCCATTCAGTGCAGTTAATGAATAGTATCAAAAGGCTCGATAATAAAGCTACTGTACTCTACATTTTAATACAATATAAAACACTTGAAGAAAATGTTATGTGTAAAGCCACATTTTTTTTTTTATATCTGATGATGTATGACAGTCAGGGTTTTTCACTACCCAGCCAATTAGGCTAATACGTTTTTAGGTTACTGGCAATTCAGAACTTCTGCTAGCCAAAACAAAATAGAAGATTTACATATATTTAGATTTATATATTTTTATTTATTTATTTATTTGTAAATCTGATTCTGAGTCATTAAATGGCTTTCAGTTTCATGACCGTTAATCATTGTTTGCGGATACCATTAAAATAAAATTGAGGGGAAAAAAACATATTGTTAGTTCTCTTCTGAAACTCTTATTTAGTTATTTTCAAATATAGCTCTCTGCAAACATGCTGATTATTGTTAGGCTGTAAATTCATCGAGCAATCATGAACTGGATTCACAAAACTTTCTCAACTGATATTTTCTTTGTATTTTCTTTCTTAAGAAAAAGTTATGAATATGTTCTATTCCCAAAACATTGTTCTTAAAGAATGTTCTAAAAAAAATTTTTATTAAGTATTCAAAAATAATCTTCTAAGCCTCAAACTTGTCTTAAAACCCCAAAGGCAGGATAACAATATAGTACATTACACTAGAGATGCGCACAAGTTTTCTAAAGTGACACACTAATGATCGATAATATAAACAATGATCAGTCATTATTATGCATGTTGAAACCTTTTGCTAATTTCAAAACTCTACAAAAACCAGTCAAAAACTATTCAAAATACACAGCAAATTAAACAACATGCGGCCAAGTGCTAAACACCTATCGAGCTGGTCATAATGAAAATAGTAGGCACACTTTTATGATTATTACGGTAGTCTGCAGGTAGTGCAAAAAGTGGCTTTTGAAGGATTGTTTCTTGAGTCTTCAGCCATTAAATCAGATTACTCCAAAGACTTTTTCAAATAAATAAATAAATAAATTCTTTAAGATGATTTTCTTGAATCTGGCCAAGCTGTTTTTTTTTTTTTTCGTATTAAGAATAAAATAAAAAAAAAAAGAAAAATACTGAAAAGTGCACAATACACAATCTCCAAGCCTAGGGACAGTACATAAAAATAATATCCCAAATGTTGTTAACTTACATTAAACTATGTAAGTGGCAGGGCAGGATTTTGTACATTCTCTAGACTTGTAGTTGGGTGCCATTGAGATGCCTAGTTAAGACTAGGCGATTAAACAGTAATTGTTGTGAGAGAATTTTCCTCAATAAAACAATAACGACAGTTCCATAAATGATAGATTTAAATGATTGACGAAACAAAATTGCAGCCTGCATTGCAAACTGTGCTGAAGATTCACAACACTAAAATTAGGCAACACAACCCTGTTTCATAGTTTGAAACAATATCACTCATTAGAACATGTAGACACTTAGAAATTTTTTTTCTATTAAGATATTAATTTTTTTTATTGAAAACTGACTTGAAAAATTTAAAGAATTTAAGGAAGTGAAGTTTTAGAGTAGTTTAAAACCACAATTAATGGTCTGGTTTCTACAACTTTCACTGCCTGGGTCCTGGGTTTTCTTTCAGGAACATATACATCACAGTATTACTCATTTAAATAATTCCTACCCATGGAATATGTAAAAAAATAAATAAATAAATAAATAAATAATAATAATAAGAGAGGGCAAGGACAAGTTGAGTTTGTAGTGTGTGGCCATGTCTCAGAGCTTCTCTGAGAGTCATGTCACAAGCTTCTCACCATTTCATTTAAAAAATACTGATATTATATGAATATTGTGACGATATTTTGGCCATAATTGCCAAGCCTTACTAATGTATCTGTTTAGGTTATTGTAATATCTGCATATTTTATGATTTCCATGTTGTCTCAGAAAAAATTTAGATTTAATTGATATTTGAGATTGATTGAATCTGATTTTGTTTTGTTTTTTCTGTGTTGCCTTTCTGTAGCTCCTAAAGATATCAGTGTTGTGGATGATTTGACAGCGGCCAACCCATGTGAACATGAGCGTAAGTGAAAGGATCCTAAATATGTGAATGATCTTGTCATGATGCCAACATTTCAGTACTAACCCTAGTAAAATTTGTATGGTTCTCTGTACCAGTTTCGTTACCATGGTTTAAAATGATTTAGCTAGTTAACAATTTTATTTAATTGTGTGAAAATATAATACATTTATAAAATTAGTTCATTATTAATGGTAATAATTAAAAGTAAATTTTACATGTATTATTTTTTTGTAAATGTTGCTATTGTTATTATTATTAATTTTGAGATTTTGTCAATCCCAAAACTTGTGTACTTAGCAGCATGAAAAATAAAGCTGACAAGAATAAATTTGGCTTTGCATGGCATATATTTTAGCAAAATGTATATTGTAGAATTATTGTGCTCACATTGATAATCTGAAAAATAATGAAGGACTCTGTGTGAGCCGCAGTGGCTTCAGATTGCGTTCCGCATACTGTGATTGTCACTGAACTTGGTCAATCTTGGCATTGACATTTAAAGATGATAAATTTCAAATAGATTTTGCATCATTGCATTGAGTGATTTAGATTAAACTTGAGGTCTTGAGGGTTTATCATATGTCTTAGTGCTAACAACTGACAACAGTAAGTGTGAGATATACACGTCTTTTAAATAGTCTCTTTATATTTTTCAAAATTGTTCAAAATTGATTTGAACTGTGTAAGAATATTTTTTAAGACATGGCTGATTGCACAGGGATTCTTAATATCGTAAATGGTAATGCAACATTCTTAAATCTTTCTTTGTACATTTTGAGGCTCTTGACATGCTTAAAATGTCATGAAATTCAAGGCACATATCAGGGTTGTCATCATTAAGCATAGATAAATGCTAAAACATGGACAAACAGGCAAACTCTGTAGCACCCCCTTTTGACTAAAGTGGGGAGGGGGTCAGTTTTACCTACAGCAGGGGTGTACAATCCTGCTGCAAGAGGGCCGCCTTCCTACAGTTTTAACTTTAACTCCAACTAGCTTGACTTCTAGCTTCAACTAACACACTTGCCTGGAAGTTTTTCAGATCTTGATTGGTTGGTTCAGTTGTGTTTAACTGGGGCTAGAGCTAAACTCTAGTGAAAGGTAGATTGTTTTTGCCTTTCGAAATTAGTCATTAGCTCTGCCCAATAGGAGGTCAGCTATTTTAAAATTGTTCATGTTAGATTTGTGTCCTTAATGTCAGGTGGCAGCAGTGACAGTGAGCTGAATTCTCTTGAGGTTGATGGAGACACCCTGGCTGCAGTGGATGATGGAATGGCATCAGGCAGCATCAGGCACACAGCAACAACTACGTCCCCGAGCCGGCTGGGAGTAGAGTCCAGCCATAGCACTGGGGCCTTGAGCTTTGCCTCCAGCCTCAGGAACTACATAGAGAAGAAGGACTACTTAGAAGAGGCCAGTGAGCAGATTGCTCTAGCTGTCCAGAAAGAAGTGGAGCAGGACTTTGCAGTGGCATTTTCCTACTACCGGAGAGGTGTAGATCTTCTACTGCAGGGTGTACAAGGTATATAATTTAATGCATAACTTTGTATTTCAGTGTGGAAACCTGGTTGCACGTGCTTGATTCGTCTTACTCCAGGGCTTTAACAGAAAGTGGCATTATTAAAAGTCACTCTAATTTAAGAGTGATAAGATTTGTGATTGGAGTCCACTCTTCTGGACTCTTAGCCTTATAAGCATGAATTTCTTTCTCAGAGATATATTTTTTATGTCTTAGATTAAAAATTACTTCTGAGAAAGCAATTCATGGTTCGGACAAAGAGAGCCTACTGAGAGCCTACTCTTGTTTTCATTGGTCAGATGGCCCAGTCTGTTGTCATTAGTTTACCACTTACAGTGCATGTTGTGTTATTGTAACTCCATTTGTCATGCACTTTGATCTTTGATTGTAGACCTTTTACATTTACAAACATGAGCTTAGCTTGAACTTGTAACTGTCTACCACAGATAAATTGTAATTTTATATTATTTATAATTAAATTAACCTAACTAAACTAAACTAGACCATCAAACAGACATGCAAGTTTATTATGAGTCTATGCTGTATGTATTTCAGGAGAAGTAAGTCCCAGCAGAAGGGAGGCTGTGAAGAGAAAGACAGCAGAATATCTAATGCGTGCCGAGCTCATTTCCGGACAGCTCAAAGACAGCATGGGTCAGAGCTCCACTCAGAGCAGGGTCAGTGTGTGCGATCTTTTACCTTTACAATGAAACTTTTAATTGATTATGTAAAAGCAAACAAGTGAGTGAACACATTTTAAGAATGAGGCTCTTAAACTTTTCCATTTCATGTTTCATGTTGCTTGTACTTGTATATGTGTGTGTTACTTCAGGCATTGGGTTCGCAGTGCTGTGGTGGCTTGTGGGCTGAGCAGACTCATTCTGATGAGCTGAGGCATTACAGAGTGCTGGGCATTATTGATAAGGTACACATCTCAATATTACAACTGCATTATAGGGATGTGAAAAAATCTTGTGTGTCTCGCGAGATCTGACTGGTCTTGCGAGAACGTGACGATATCCTTGCAAAACATTTTAAAGGGTTTACATTAGAGCTGCAAGATTAATCCTTAAAAGGTTGTGATCTCTGTTCAAACACCTAAGGGATCTTATTCCTGAATGACAACGATTTAGCGGTGTCTGCTCTGACTGTTTCACATTGCGCTGCTCACGCACCACTGACGCTTACGGTGTAAAACAGGTGTTAAAACAAGTGCAGTCAGAAAGAGCAACACAGTCTTTTCAACCACATAATAATAATAATTTCTTTGTTACAGACATTTAAATAACAGCAGTACTGAGATAAAAGTTTATAGTTTGGGTATAAACACTTATTGTCTACAGTATCGATCAAAAAGAAAGTATCTTAACACTTGCATGTATTGTAACGAGCATCCTTTTCCGCCAGGAGGTGGCAACAACTGCACGTTTAAAACATATTTATCATTGAATGATTCATTCAGGAGATTCCAATAGTGAAACAAGTCTTTATTAATTGAGACGCTGACTTCATTTCTTTAAAATTTTGATCAAATATATTTTCTAAAAGACTTGAGCAATGAACATTGTGTCAGAACCACTAGTAAATTGTTATTTTGTTTAGATTTCTAATCTTTTTTTTTTCTTCAGAAGCGTGATCTCCAATTTATTAAAAAAAATTTGATTTTCAGTTGATCCAGAATCATGCAGCTTTAGTTTACATGTTTATTACTGCATATAATTTATTAAAATATAAGTTTAATTTCATAAAGTACAAGTTCATATCAAAATGCACCATATGCAAAATGCATCAAGAGCTGCTTTACTGTCGTCTTCATTTCAAATTTGGTAAATTTTGAAATACTGACACTGTTACGAAACTGAACTGACTCAACATTGAACTGACTTGAGCCACATAATGACACCATTGTCTTATAGAGCTGCTTTACAGCAGATTTTGAATTCGTCTCATATTTTATGAAGTTTGCATCACTGTTTCTGTTATTTTGTTGTTTATTACTGTAAAGCTGTAAAGTCTTTATCACATAAAGCACTGTATAAATAAAGGGACTTGACTTGGTAATGTCTCATATCATCTGTGATCAAATTAGCTTCAATTAATGTTGTATTTTGGTCATGGGTGCTGATCACTTCCTCTTTTCTATAGACAGACTGTAAATACAATGTCCTAGATAAAAGAATGGTTAGAGGGCTGCATTATACAACACTGCATTATACATTACAACTAAGAAAGTATTTTTGTTTAAACATTGTCTGATCCATTTGTTCATATGTGTAATTTATGTGCAGGTACTGTTGGTGATGGATAGGAGAACGCAGGAAACTTTTATTTTAAAAGTAAGTGGTCCATTTACAGTTAATAATACCTAACAATTTAACAGGAATCACTCAGAGTTATGCTATGTTTCTGTTTAAACTGACTGTTCAGTATTGATTTTACAATTTACAAATAATCGTTAAATCCCCTGCATGACATTCTTTACCGAACTGTCATAAAGAAAATTGTTACATTTAACATTACAATTTCTAATTATAATTATATTTTCACTTTGTATTTGGGATTGTGCAGTTAATGTGGTAAAAGAAAAGGACTTCAATTTGTTTTAATTCACCAATTCGCCCTGTAATGTGCAAACCACAGCAACTTTATGATACCCAAAACAGTTGTATATAGTGTTGTCACGATACTAGAACTGCCAATTTCGATACGATACCTAGAAAAGTATCGATATTCAATACCATTTTCGATACCACGGGGAAAAACTGCCACAACATCAAGGCCTTAATTTTTGCTTTTTATTAAAAGATAAATATAACAAGGGTGGAACATGAAAATTAGCCTGAATGAGGTATATTTTTACATGAACAAAAATTTATATTTAAATCTTTTGTATTTTCCAGAAGAAAAAAAAACAAAAAAAAACAATTGGCAGCCCTAGATACATGTTAATAGAAACTAAAGATGTTATTTTATGGAATCCATAAAAACCTCAATTAAAAGAAAAAACTTTTTAAAAGATCGAGTTAAAACAAAATTTGAGTTTTGTATAAGTCCTCTATTCCAAGGCAAAAATGTGCAAAAATCTCCTGTTAATACATTTTCTAATTAAACGAACCAGAGTTATCATTAACAGAAGTATTTTAATGAACCGATTCCGATTTGGTATTTAATTAACAATCATTTATCATGGCATAGATTTCTATCACAGGCTCACTTAAATTACACGAGGGTTAATTATTACTTAATTTCATAGTATTCCCTTGTCAGATGCAACTACTGTCTGACATTTCTCACTCTGAGGCGGATTGTATTACAATACAATTACGGGGCAAAACGGGACACCACACATCAATTTGGTTCTTGATTAAAGCCGGGCTCACACTGTGCGACTTTTAATAGTCTTTTACGATTGTTGCTTGTCAGACTGTACGAACATGATGATCATGTCACACTGTGGGAGCTCAGTTGTCATTAATGTCAGACTGTACGATAATCAAGACGCGTTAAAGACGGGTGCGCGCAAGAAAACCTGTCCGGAGTTTTACATTATCAACCCATATGTTCAATGACTGCGAGCAACATTACACGCAAATGTTGGCTATCGTTAAGTTTATGAATGGCGGCAATAGCGGCGTATTAAGGAAGAATAGTGTAAGCAGCACTACGCACCCAAATGGAAACAGTGGCGCAACCGGTGTTTATCATCGCAAAGGCAGCATATCAGATGATTTTCGTGGGCGGCGGACGAGAGCGCCGGAGTTTATGCGGTTAGAAGAAATCTGTAGCCGGTCGCGAAGACTTTGCACTCGCCATCTTTCAATATTTACCATATGCGCATGAGCGCAGGTGAGAGGACTCACTGTGCGTTCACACCGGACGCGGCGAGAGCGTCCAAAAATTGCCCTGGCCGCCCTGCCGCAGATGCTTGTCGACGCTCTTCGCCGCTCTGACGTAGATCGAATTCCTTTCTTGTATTCAAAGGGGCCGCAGTCAAGCTTGTTGATCTTCATTGATTTTCATCAAGAATTATTATAAAAACTGAATATTGTCGCCCAAAATGCAATAAATCCAGCAGGGAAAAAAAAAGAAAAGAATGTTGAGATTAATGTTTTAAATATAAAATTTTGAATGTAGAAATATTAAATGATTTAAATCACTGAAAATATACTTTAAAAATTAAACTACAAGCCAGTAGGTGGCGTCAAGTCACTTATTTAATTACTGAATCATATTCATTTGATTCATTCGAACGGCTGATTCATTGAGGAATAAAGCAAGTGACTGTGTTTATGAATGGGAAATTGACTCACTAGATTAGTGTAAATGCGCATGTTAATTCATAAAAAAAACGGCGTTTATCGCGTTTGGAAAATAGCTCTTCATATATATATATGTATATATATATATATATATATATATATATATATATATATAGATATATATATATAGATATATAGATATATGAGCTATTTTCCATATATAACATTCTTTCTACAGCAGTCTATATTTTTTTATTATTTCATATGTGTAGATATGACAAATATCGCATTTGACAAATATTTTACACTCTTTTGCATGGTCTGGCGCCAAAATTAACATGAAATTCCCACTTGTTTTCAGAAAATATATAACGTTAATCAGCAAATTACCAGAAAAACCAACAATCTCAACCACCTTTGCCCACGCATCATTTTTTTTTATTTATGTCCCTGTATGCAAACCGGAACACGTCATAAATAATTGGGAAACCCGCAACAGCAATTATCAAACTCCTCCATTTCGCTTCGGAACTAATGTGGTCGGAACAAAGTTTACCGTGCTGCGTTCTCCGGAATCCTCTTAAGGCGAGCACTTCTACTTTTGATTGGCTGCCGCCGCTTGCCGCCGATCCGCGTCGTAGCTCATTACCATAAAGTTGAGCTGATTTCAACTCTCCTCGCCGCTCTCGCCGCGCCGCGCTGCCCTTCGCCGCCGGCTCTCATTGAAAATGAATGAATTCCGGCCGCTTTGACGCTCTCGCCGCGTTCGGTGTGAACGCACAGTCAGGGCTCTGTTGGCACTTCATTCACGTGCAGTCAGTGTGTCAGCTTCAGAGAGGAGAAAGATAATGCGAAAGCGCAGCTGGTATCGATATATCGATACTGTTGGACATGAGTATTGGAATCGTTTCAGATTTATTAGAATCGGTATGTATCGAAATATCGATATTTTTGACAACACTAGTTGTATATTGTATAGGAAGAGCAAGCCAATGACACTGAATAATGTACGTTTACAGAATAGGAGAGACATGCAAAGTTTGCAGAGCAAAAGGGTTTCCAGGACCAGGATTGAAAACCACTTCAATACTGTGTACCTAATTTTGTAAGAATTAGCCACAACGCGGCACTATGCTGATATATTCTGCATTTTTGAATAACAAATCCCATCGGAAGTAGCAGTCCCATTTAGAGACAAAAGAGACACAGCATTTAGTTTCACAATATGATACTCTGTGTAAACAGCTCTGTATATCATAACGGGAGCAGACTGAAAGATAAATAATTTAATACAGCGTTAAAGTCTGTATGAATATTTTCATACAAATAGGCTGGTGGACCCATGATTTATACTAATGACATCTGTATGTGTTCAGGGTTTAAGGAAAAGCAGTTCGTGTGGACGTGTTAAGAAGACTATTGTGCCTCATTCCGTGCCAAACATGGTACAACTGGAGAAATGCATCATCTCAGAGGACTCTATTTTTCTTTTACTGCAGTATGCTGAGGGTGTGTTGTTTTCACAGTTTTTATTTTTTCTAAATGTCTAAGTGTGTAAACAGGATGTTGAGTAATACTTCCTCTTTGTCTCTTTAGGTGGTAAACTGTGGTCTCATATCTGCAAGTATCTGCACGACAGCAGTCCAGATGAAAGCTTTAACATACCTTTCATCCAGAAAGTTCAATCTGCAGCAGTACATTCAACCCTGAACCCTGTGCACATTGGTTCCAGCAGTGTGGATTCTCGGGGCCTAAGCCTCGGGGAGAATCTCTTAGCAGCCCAACTGCCAGATTCTGGTGCCACTTCTGAAGAGGAGTGCACCAACAGCTACTTGACGCTGTGCAATGAGTATGAACAGGAGAAGCTGGAGCCAGAAGAAGACCGCTGCTCACTTGCTCCTGTGTTAACACAGAAACATACATGTTCAGTGTTAAACTCTGATAGTCTGTGCTCTCCGATTTCGATGCAGGAGCTATGTTTCTTCACTGAGGAAGAGCAATTGGACGGCTTTGTGGATCAATGCACACATTCACCTGACCATTCGAACCAAACACTGCCCAATGAGCTCTTCCACAGTGACAGGGAAGACGATTGCAAGCCAGTGTTTTTACCCTCAGATTCTGGTGTAGAGGTCACAGAGGAGCCAGTGGAGATGATACAGGAAGTGTCGGATCTCTGGAGGTCTGACAGTGATCAATGCTCGAACGATCTGGTGCCGGTGATTTCCTTTAAAGAGGCTGTACTTGAAGATGCCACTGTCAGCTCTGCTGTTGAGGGACAACCGCCTGATCTATTGGTCAACCTGCCAGTACTTGAAGGGGGCACAGTGGACACACTGGATGAAGAGCTTATTACTGGAGACATTGCTTTCGCTGCAGTGGCCAAAACCTCTCCTACATTTGGCAGGCCAGATGTTCTACAGAGAGGTGAGAAAGAGGAGTTTGACCAGTCCACTGATGTGGCCACTTTTTCTCTTCTACACAGGCCATCAAAAACAGACTCATTAACTCTCTCTTTCCCTGAGCTCTCTGGCACACTGGACACATATGTTCCCAGAACTCAAACAGACTTTGTTGAACACGAAGAAGTGGGTTTGAGGTCCAAAGGCACTTTAGGAGAGCAGGAGGATGAGGAAGTGTCCAAGTTGTTTCAAGAGCTGGATAAGTTGGCTGCAGTTTCATTAGAAACACACATCCCAGAGGCTCTAGTGAGGACCTGGGCTGCAGACATGGTTATGGCTCTGGATGCTCTGCATGAGGAGGGCATTATATGCCGAGACCTGAACCCCAGCAACATACTGCTAAACCATGCAGGTGAATCAATCACTTACTCACTGCATACTGTTAAATAATTATACTATTCAAGACCCCATACCTTCCTGCTTTATATTGGCTTTTGAGAATAGCATCAAATAATGTTAGAATATTTCTAATAGTTGATAGCAGTTTTTAGCAGATACAGTCCTTTAAAATGTACGTTCTGGTACTAGTTACAGTGGCATGAGAGATCATACAAAATTCATGTTATTTTTTTTTTTTATTTAGTACTGTCTTGAGTAAGATATTTTACATAAAAGATGTTTATATATATATATATATTAGTCCACAAGACAAAGAACTAGCTGAAATACCCCCCTTCAAAAGTCTGGGAACCCTTGGTTTTTAATATTGTGTGATGATCTACGACTGTTTTTTTGTTTTGTGATGATGCATATTTGAACCCTTTCCAGCTGTAACTGTATGATTTTGACATCCATCTTTTCACACCTAGGGCAATTGAAGAACTCAAACACAACTATTAAAAAAGGTTCAAACATTCACTGATGCTCTAGAAGGAAACACAATGCATTAAGAGCCGGGGGTGAAATCAAAATTTAACTAGAAGATAAAGGTAAATTTAACATAATTTGTCTTCTGGGAAACATGCAAGTATCTTCTGTTGCTTCCTAAGGGCAGTACTAAATGGAAAAAAATAGATGAGATGAAGAGAAGGACATCTTCATCCTGTTGAAAAATTGTACCTATTTCTCAATGCATCATGTTTCCTTCTGGAGCATCAGTGAATGTTTGAGCCTTTTTAATAGTTGTGTTTGAGTCCCTCAATTGTCACTGCTGGAAAGGCTTCAAATATGCAAAAGATGCTGGAAAACTGAAGAATCTGCAGGACCTGGAGAACAGTGCTCAGTTTAACAGTTCAGAACTAACAAGGGACTCATGAACAACCATCACAAAACAAAAAAACATAAAACATCCAGGTAACCACACAAATTGCAAATTCTATCTCCCCAGAGTCGTCAGGCTGTTTTTATATGCAATCATATTACGACAGTTGTCTATAATGCGTTTTTGCTATTCGCAATTCAGAGGACAGAACTAAACAATCAAACGACTTCTTACACACTTTAGGACTGGGGCTGTGATATTAAGCCAATTTTATTGTTTGATTTCTATAAATAGCAAATAGACACTCCGATATTTTATATTTATTTTACAAAATGTGAAGCAATGTTAATTAAGCTCTTAATTTCTTTTGCTTTTGTCATCAAACATATTTCAAAGCAAGTCAGCGCCATGGTCCTGACCGCATCATCACTGTCTTTACTGGATGTTTTTAGTGAATACTAAAATTTATTCACATCTGACTGGATGTGGTGGACAGTCATGAGTCATGATTATGTTTGGCTAATGCGGGACACTACTGAATGATGCGCATCAGAGAGTATTAGAAGTGGGTATATGCAAAGCCGGTGGATTCTTTTACGGTGGATAAAGAAGTGGGTATATGCCTGTTATGACCGTCTAGGGGTTGGTCACAACAGATAAGGGAAAAATGAAGAGAATGAAAGTCTTACCAGAGAGAATGGAATTTTCAAGCTTTTATTATATAACGACAAGGATTTAAGCTTCGGGGGAGGACAAAGCCAAAATAATAAACAAAACAATCTTCTTTTAAATACCTCTGATTTACCTAAACACAAAAGTAAAGAAAACAAAATACAATCATTACTTACCTAACTCCCTTTCTCAAAAACAATGTAATAAAGGAATTCAAAAATAAATGGCGTCGATCCCCCTACATACCTTGTCACAAGAGTTATCAAGCAGTTAATAAAAGCTTATAGTTATCCAGTTAACAAGTCAAAATCAGAATCCATAATCATAGTCAATATCAAGCATGGGTCAAGTACAAACAGATCAACCAACTAGAAAAACAAAACAAAACAAACAAAATAAAATTACATAAGCTACTTAACACACTCTTGATATCTGCTTACAATCTTTCTCTCTGATATGACAATCGACGACAAATAACAAAAGCGAATAATGCTGGAGGAATACACTAAAGCTAGACGAAGCAAACACAGAAACCACGATGGCACAAAAGGCCCCCATCAGTGTTCCAGGAAGTCCTTTTATCCAGGTCAGGTGGAGACAAGAACCAATCGGAATCTTCAATCACATTACCTCTAGGAAACGCCCTTCTGAAAACAAAAGTCATATGCACAGAAAAACACAAGAGGGCAGCACAGAGAGAAACAAAACAAATGTCTAAAGGTCATAACACCCCCACATTTAAAATAAAACACCATTGTTTTATTGATTAACACGGGATAGGGTGTCAGCAACTACATTATCGATACCTTTCTTATGACAGATCACTAAATTGTAACTTTGGCAGATGAGAGACCAACGCATAAGACGATGATTCGCATTAGACATCCGCTGCAAAAACACAAGAGGGTTGTGGTCAGTATATACACAGACTGTAACAGACTGTGAGCTAGACCCAACATAAACCTCAAAATGTTGCAAAGCGAAAAGTAAAGCAAGAGCTTCTTTCTCTATGGTACTGTAATTAACCTGGTGTTTGTGAAACTTCTTTGAAAAGAAGCTATTTGGGTGATTCAAACCATCAGTACCCATCTGAAGAAGAACAGCACCTACACCGGGACCACTAGCATCAACTTCTAGCAAGAACGGCTTTTCGAAACAAGGTGCAGCTAGTACAGGAGCGCTACAAAGTAAAGTTTTCAAAGCTTCAAAAGCAGAATGACATTCTGGAGACCACTTAAACGAAACCGCTTTACTTAGTGGACTAGTGAGGGGACTGGCGACAGTTGAAAAATTCTTACAAAAGCATCGGTAATAACCAGTTAAGTTCCTTCTTGGTGGTAGGAACAGGAAAATCAAGAATGGCTTGTATTTTTGAATGAAGGGGACGAACTTGACCACTTCCCACCTCCTTTCCCAAATACATGACTGACGCACACCCGAATTCACACTTTGATAAATTCAAAGTCAAATTTGCATCTCTTAGGCGTTTAAAAACACCATTTAAGGTCTTGAGATGATCTTTCCATGTGTCCGTATAACATACCACATCATCCAGATAAGCTTCACAATTGGGTACGTTAGATAACACCATGGACATTAATCGTTGAAAAGTCGCTCCAGCATTTAGAAGTCCAAAAGCCATAACACGATACTGTAGGAACACATCAGATGTAGCGAAAGCGGAGATTTCTGAGGCGCGATCCGTAAGCGGTACCTGCCAATATCCTTTTAGCAGATCTAATTTGGTTACAAACTTAGCATTTCCTACTCTATCGACACAATCTTCCATACGAGGAAGTGGAAAAGAATCAGCTTTTGTTAAGGCATTAACCTTGCGATAATCAGTACAGAATCTGGTGGATCCATCTGGCTTAGGGACGAGTAAACATGGGGAGCACCATGGACTAGAACTAGGAATGGCAAAATTGTGCTCTAACAAGTACTGCGTTTCTTGCTTCATTAATTGTCTTTTGGCTGGATTTACACGATAGGCGCTTTGCTTAATTGGGGAATGTGAACCAACATCTATGTCATGGGTTGTCACATGGGTAATCGAAGGAAAGTCATTAAACAAAATTGAATACTTCTCAATAAGATTGGAAATATCTACTTGAGCTGATGCAGGCAAGTGTGACAATTTTTTCTGACAAAGATGACAAAGTCTCAGAATTTGGTAAACGAGCTGATAAAAATGATGCACTACTCATCCTCAAATCATCAGTCTCAGGTGAGTATTCTGACAGTGGCAGAACAACTGGGGCAACAGTAGCAACAGATTTACTTACATCAGAATCAGAATGTGACAGATATGCCTTAAGCATATTAATGTGACAGACACGTGACTTTTTCCCACAATCAGGGGTTTCAACTACATAATCAGTATCTCAGAGTTTCTCTTTGATCACATAAGGACCAGCGAATTTAGCGTGAAGGGACGAACCTGGTGTTGGAATTAAAACCAGAACTTTATCTCCAGTCTGAAAGGATCGAGCTACAGCTTTTTTATCGTAGCGAGTTTTCATTTGGCTTTGTACAGAACTAAGTGATTCCTTGGAAAATTTCCACACTGAATGCAAGCGTTCACGAAACGCACTAACATAATCTAAAACACTGGTAGTTGGTGACCGATGACTAGATGATAGAATTTGCTCTTGCAGGATCTTCAACGGACCACGAACAGTGTGTCCAAAAACCAATTCAGAGGAACTGAATCCAAGAGAAGCTTGAGTAGTGTTTCGAACTGCGAACAATAAGAGTGGGATGTGTTCATCCCATTCTTTCTCATGTTCAACGCAAAAGGTTCTGAGCATTGACTTTAGAGTTTGATGGAATCGTTCGATTGCACCCTGCGATTGAGGATGGAAGGCACTAGACACCTGATGTTTGATGGCTAACTGATTCATTACCTTTGCAAACACGTTGGACATAAAATTAGTACCTTGGTCAGACTGAATGTACTTCGGCATGCCAAAAGTAGTGCAAAACTTAACAACTGCCTTAACAATCGAACGAGCTTTGATAGAACACAAAGGTATTGCCTCAGGAAATCTAGTAGATGCACACATTAACGTCAGGAGATAAGAATTTCCAGACTTTGTTTTAGGTAATGGCCCTACACAGTCAATCAAGATTCGCTCAAATGGTTCTCCTAACACAGGTATCGGCTTCAACGGAGCAGGAGGGACCATTTGATTTGGTTTACCAGCAATTTGACATGCATGACAAGACTTACAAAATGTTGCCACATCTGACTTCATGAGAGGCCAAAAGAAATGTTTCATCAACTGATAATAAGTTTTATGAATACCTAGGTGACCGGAAAGTTCGTGATCATGCGCTACACTCAGTATTTGTTGTCTGTACGGCTTTGGAACAACTACTTGAAAGGTAGCGTTCCAGTCATCCTTTATATGACGGAGACCACCTACGCATCAAAACATAATTTTCGTAGTAGTACGTTACTGAATGCTTGGACAAATCAGACAGCTCAACGGCAGCTTTTATGCAATGACTCAAAGTTTGATCAGTACGTTGAGCTTCAATCAACGTTAGTTTGTCGATTGGTAAATCGACATTCGGAAGTGCACACACTTCCACGCCAACTGTATCCTCCCCTTTCTTAACGTGATCACAACTATCAGCGCACAGAAAAGAATCAGAGATATCCACAGTATCTCTAAAATTACGTGTTTGAGAACGAGTAACAGCGCCTATGCCAAACACGTCAGGAAATTCTTCAGACAAGACGTCGCAATCAGGCGCCACAGGGGTATCTATTACCTCAGGCAGACAAAAAACTTTATCCCCTGCCAAATCATTCCCTAGAATGAGCGACACATTTTTAACCGGTAAATGTGCACGAAGTGCCAGTTTAACAGTTCCTGAAACAATTCCAGATCGCAAAAACACTTGATGCAAAGGAGCTTTAATCACAGTGAGATCAATTCCCTGAATTAACACACTTGAACCACAGCTTGACTCTTCAGAGAACGGCAACGCACTTTGCAAGATAAACGATTGGGCAGCGCCAGTGTCACGGAGGATGCGAACTCGCTTCATCTCGGAACCACTTTCAGTTCGTGAAACTAAGCCGTCGTATATGAATGGCTCAAACGTCGACTCAATCGACGATCGCGTTTCAAACTCATTTTGCTCAAGTGCCAAACTTGATCTTTCAATCAACGCAACACTTTTTGAAGGAGTTACCTTTCTACTCGTTTTGCGCTTCAAAGTGGGACAATTTGCAATGAGGTGCCCAATCTCATGACAATAATAGCATTCACGGCTTTCCATACAGTCTACACTTACGGTTTTCTTATGTACTACAGCGGTATCCTTATTAGCACTCTCTCGACTAGAAACATTAACATTACGTTTTACAGGTGAAAATACTACCCTGTGCGTAAGTACAAATTCATCAGAGAAAACTGCTGCTTCAGAAAGAAAAGACACTTTCTGCTCATTGAGATACACAACGATTTTCTCCGACAGACAAGTCTTAAATTCCTCCAGCAAAATTAATTCTCTAAGTTGCTCAAACATGTTTACTTTATTGGCGGCACACCATTTATCGAACAGATTTGCTTTGTCTCTAGCAAATTCAACAAATGTTTGGCTAGGGGTTTTCACAAGATTACGAAACTTTTGCTGGTATGCTTCGGGAACTAATTCATATGCGCGCAATACCGCATTTTTCATCACGTCATAATCCAAGCTCTGTTCAAGCGTTAACGCTGAGCAGACTTCTTGGGCTTTGCCTACGAGTTTGCATTGCAACAACAGTGGCCAAACATTCCGGGGCCATTTTAACGTAGCAGCAATCCGCTCAAACACAGTAAAATAAGTATCTACCTCAGTCTCTCGAAACAACGGCACGAGTGAAATTTGTCGACTAACGTCAAATTCAGGTTGACTTACTTGTGGATTCCGTCGAGGTGCAGGAATAGGACTCGGGGTGGAAGCATTGATGGGTAACGGCACTGGCATACTCACGAAAGCATCAGCAGCTGTGGGTCGAGCAGGTGATTTATTCCTGAGCTCGAGCTCCAACTCCTTGAGCTTGATTGCTCGTTGAGATTCGATTTCAACCGTGCGTGCGTGCACCAGCTGACTTTGGTATCGCTGCTTGCTTAACTCTAGATCGAGCTCTTTTAGTCTGATTGTCAGTCGAGGATCTGTCGGAGAGGGAAGATCAATGGGATCCATGCCGGCCATCTCCTCGGGTTTGGGATACTCCGCCCCCTCACCCAAGGAAACTGGCAACTGATCTGCAACACCTGCTTCCCTCACCTCGGGCAAAACTCCATTTTCCACCAAATGCTTATATATCACCTCCCTAATTTCACGCTTCACTGCACCACGAAGAACTTTAATTTGATAGAACTCAGCAATCGAAAACAAGTCATCCTTACGACAACTGTCCAATTGTTCTATGGAAGGTTGAAGCGCAAAATTTTCCAATTCGAATTCCGAGGACATTTCGAATTCCCTCCCCCATAAAGTGAAAACCACTAGCCAAAATAAAAAAAAATAAAGCAAATTTGAGCCCTTTAATTTTATTTTTAGATGAGTTCATAAATTCTTTAAAAGACGAGTTCGGTAAAAGAGATTTCGTTTTTTTTAGGACGAGCCCCCAATTTCTGTTATGACCGTCTAGGGGTTGGTCAAAACAGATAAGGGAAAAATGAAGAGAATGAAAGTCTTACCAAAGAGAATGGAATTTTCAAGCTTTTATTATATAAAGACAAGGATTTAAGCTTCGGGGGAGGACAAAGCCAAAATAATAAACAAAACAATCTTCTTTTAAATACCTCTGATTTACCTAAACACAAAAGTAAAGAAAACAAAATACAATCATTACTTACCTAACTCCCTTTCTCAAAAACAATGTAATAAAGGAATTCAAAAATAAATGGCGTCGATCTCCCTACATACCTTGTCACAAGAGTTATCAAGCAGTTAATAAAAGCTTATAGTTATCCAGTTAACAAGTCAAAATCAGAATCCATAATCATAGTCAATATCAAGCATGGGTCAAGTACAAACAGATCAACCAACTAGAAAAACAAAACAAAACAAACAAAATAAAATTACATAAGCTACTTAACACACTCTTGATATCTGCTTACAATCTTTCTCTCTGATATGACAATCGACGACAAATAACAAAAGCGAATAATGCTTGGAGGAATACACTAAAGCTAGACGAAGCAAACACAGAAACCACGATGGCACAAAAGGCCCCCATCAGTGTTCCAGGAAGTCCTTTTATCCAGGTCAGGTGGAGACAAGAACCAATCGGAATCTTCAATCACATTACCTCTAGGAAACGCCCTTCTGAAAACAAAAGTCATATGCACAGAAAAACACAAGAGGGCAGCACAGAGAGAAACAAAACAAATGTCTAAAGGTCATAACAATGCCGTATACCCACCACTGTATATATGTGTATATACAGTGCACAGCATAAATGAATAAACGTCTAAAACTTAACAAATTCAGCAATTACTCTGACTTAGAAAACATATTAGGGTTCTTTGGAGATATAATGTTCCAACAAGCCTGCTTGATCATTTACCAAAGAAGAATGTCAAAATTATTCAGAAAAATAAGAGATTCTTATCAAAGCAATAACATGTTGTGATGCAAAAATGAGTACACCCTCCTGAAAGTTACTAAAATAAATAAATAAATAAATAATAATAATAGTGTAGGTTTAAGGCAATTTTTGATCAACAGTTAAGTATATTAAACCAAAACTTTTAAAGACAAGTAATTTCCTGACAATTGAAAGTGTTATATAGAATCATACTCAGACTTAATGCTGGTAACAGTGGAACCACTTGGGAGAGAACTGCCATTTAAAAAAAAACAAAAAAAAAAACAATAGACTTGTGACAAGGCTCCTGAAATAATCAGGTCTTCACTTTAAGTTTTCATTTAGTGCTTAGTGAATTTTTGCTGGAAAAAGAGCAGGAGAAATACCTTGCAAGTGTCTTAGAGCCAGCAAAAGCTATGAAAAGAATGACAGTTTACCTCACAGAGTAAGACACAGCTTGCAGAAGTGACATGCATGGTTGTTGTCACCACTAGAATTACCTACTGTAGCCAAAGCACAATAAAATCATTTAACCTCTTCCAAGGCCCGTATTTACAAAATATAGACTTCTGGGAATCCATACTCTTGTCTCAAGAGACCAAGTAAATCATTTTGGATCCAAAAGCATCCAAAATGTTCTGGTGTTGCTAGAGGAGGAGTACAGTGAGAAGTGCCTTAGCATGACAATGAAGATATTCATTCTCCAAAGTGAAAGTCCTTCAGTGGACATGTATTTCACCCAGTCTTCACACTCTTGAGCAGCTGTGGGGGATTCTGTAGAGACGATCTGAGCAACACTCCCCATGGCCTTAAAGAGGTCATCCTCCAGGAGTTAAAGAGGACAGATGTGGCATTTTTGTCTTGAACTTGTACACTCAGTGCCAAGAAGTGTCAGAGCAAAACTTAAAGTTCTGGAGGACATACCAATTACTAGAATATTATACATTTGCTGAATTAAATCTAGGGTGTACTCATTTCTGCAATCCAGCATTTAAGCAAAATTGGCTAATTTACTTGTTTTACAGAAAATATTGGCATATATTTTTTTAATATTTATTTATATATAATTTTTTTAATTAAAGATATGTTTAATACATTTCCATTTTGCCATCTTTCCATGAATTATATTAGTGATCAATAAGAAAATACATCTTTTATATTTATTCAGAATACTGTTAAAGCACCGGATCGATAAGCAGTATCAGTAAGAGTAGTAATAGTAATACCTTTAAAATCTAAACGATACCCATCCCTAGTACTGTATATACATAGTTAATGTCATGTTGAGAAAAATTCCCAAAAATGCATGGATTGAGCAGAGATTAGCATCTTCTGTTTAAGTTTCTGTATTACATTTTGTATAACTTTGACACCATTGATAAAACACAACTCCCTCACTCCTTCAGCACTCATTAATTCCTATATATATATACTACCACCGAACTTTACTGTGGGAACCAAGGACTTCTCACTGTTCTCCTTTCCTAGCAAAACCATGCCATTTGGGATGCTGTTATATGCAAAATGATACAGAGAATGGATTAGTATGGATTAGTATTTTCTAGCAAAAAAACATAACTTTATTAATTTAATTAGGGCTGTGGTGTAATTTGATCAGTTTGACACACCTTAACACACACTCACACTCTCTCTGTCTTCCCCCAGGTCGTGTGCAGCTTACCTATTTTAGTAGCTGGAGTGATGTAGAGGAGTCATGTGACCCTAACGCCATCTCTAAAATGTACTGTGCACCAGGTAAGGTATTTGTATCTGTATTTGTACTCTTTCATTAAAATGCACCATCATTTGAGCTGCGAGGCGCCTTTTTTTTTTTTTTTTTTTAATTGTTTTCGGTTGGTAGTGAGCATTCTGCGCATAAGTAACAAGTAAGTACAAGTAAAATAGTAGCTTTATTGCTACTCTTCATCAACAGTAAAGAAAGTGTGTACAAAATATTTAGCAAAATCAGTACTATCTTATAATGACGTAATAAAACGTAATTTTATACGTTATTAATTTGAATTAGGCCATGATACATTGTAGTTTATATAGGCATTCTGTGGGCAGTCCTTAAAAGTGTTGATCTTACAGAAACTTCAGAAGTGACCACTTCTAAAGACAATACAGGAAAATCAACCCCCTACTGTGAGGTTGAATAAACTTACTTAACAGTACCCAAATGGTTTAATCTTCACCTGGCCACGGGAACTACCAAGGTGTGAAATTCACATCCAGTTGCCTTTCAGTAAACAGATGCCACTATGTTCACATTAAATGCCTAATACAATGTAGATAACCTTAGTTTTTTATATGATGTTACATCAGGATGTAGGATCTTCAGATCTTAAACATATTCTTAAATGTGTAATCCTACAGACCAAAATCAAAACGAATACACTAAAAAACTGAAAGAACTTCACGTTCAAGTCATTCACTACATACAGCAGAGTTACTGCTTATCTTCTCTGACCTCTTTCCACTTTGGTATTATAGAAAATTCTGATTTTTCCTCTGGTAATTGACGTTTTTTGCTTGGTCATAATGACATTATTTTTGTGTTCATGTGTATGTAGCTCTGAAGGATAAAACATAAGCAAGCATGTATACAACATATTTCATCCAGTGTTTTATTTCCCTTGAAAAAAGGATGCATATGGGACTGGTCTCCCTAAACTCTCTGTAACGATGAACAGGAAATCAGATGTTTTACGAATTTCCTATTTGAAAATTTCAGCCATACCAAAACAAACTTGCATATAATAAATACTGTTAAATGTACTGTAATATATACTAAATACTGGTTAATAGTTGGCATTGTTTGTTAGTTGGTTTCAATGGACAATGGAAAAAACGCGATGACGTTGCTTTTTTTTTTCATAAACAGTGTGCAGAACGCTCACTGCCAACCGAAAACAATTCAAAAAAGGCACCTCACACTGCACAAAATGTGTTCTGTCTGATCGGGGCCTACTCTGGTGCACCATGTAATTAAAGAATTGAAAAATCTCAGTTATACACCTAAAAGCTTCTTGTCTTTGCCAGTAAGTGAATTAAGTTTTCCAACAAGTTAAACACTATGATGATACATTTTTTTTTCTCTATGTCATTTTAGAAGTGGGTGGAATCTGCGAAGAGACATTGGCATGTGATTGGTGGAGTTTGGGAGCCCTTTTATTTGAGCTCATAGTCGGAAAGGTGAGTATTTAATCAACAGGTGTATTATTCTCAATATATTAATACATTTTAAAATGCATTTATATATTGAGTTCAGTGTGGCAAATAATAATGACGGAGTTGTGTGATGTCTATGTATCTCTGTTTAAAAAAAAAAAAAAAAATGTTGAAAGTTTGTTCATGAGGAATATGGGGGTGTGTGTGTGTGTGTGTGTGTGTGTGTGTGTGTGTGCATTTTAGTCTCTATATCAGTGTCATCCGGCTGGCATTGGAAGACACTCATCCCTGAACATCCCAGAGTTTGTATCAGAGGAAGCACACTCTCTGCTGGAACAGGTACATATTACCATGATAGAAAATGAATAAATGTCACTGACTGAACAAAGTAAGGGTATACAGTGACCAAAGTGTCTGGGCCAGGCTACCCCTCCCTTTCTGAAGCCATTTTATCATAGGGAAATGCATAAACCTGGTAATGATTTGCACCCTACTATGTTTAGATGGAACATACCCCACTTGTTTGCATACTGTTCTTTCTAGTTGGATGTTTAAAGGCAACTCTCTGTAGTTCTTAAAGGGGTCAGGAACTGAGAAATCCAAAGCCGCTTTTCCACCATCTGGCCAAACTGTACTTTCATTCTGTGCCGATCCGGGCCAGTCGGTGGGGATATGGTTTTGTTTTCCACTGTGGGGCTGATAACAGTGCTTATAATACAAACGCATCACTAGTTGCCTTGGTAACGCAAGTGTTTACATATGGTTTGAGATGTACACAGTGACCACGATATGGAGGATGATCAAATATTTCTGTTTATTTTGTTTATTTTCAGCATGGTTAGCTAACCCAGCCTGAGAATGGTTCCTAACTTTCTTAGAGCCTTTTGGCCCAATGGTGGAAAAGCTTTTTTTAATATGACCTGATATTCTATAATATAAGAGGTCATTGCACTATGAAAACATACTGTAAATATCAGAACTCAAACCTTCCTTATTAGTCCAAAAACAGCTTTTATTGAAACCAAGCTGCAAAATAACTTCTTTAGATCTCTATTAAATAACAGTGATGAATACATTGGCACAAGACAGCCTACACAGACAAATATCAATGTCAACTTCATATTTGCAATTTTGGCAATTTGCATTTAATTGTAGATACTTTGGTTAATGAACGCAATTTGATGCAGTGTTTGCAAATAGACTTACAGAAGGATATGGACCCAACAGTAGTGCTGTGATATGTAAGAATGAACGTGCAGTCAAAAAACTAATTATACATAATTTTAGAATTTTACAAGAAACATTTTATTATTGTTTCATTTCATTATGTTTTTGAATCTGCTTTGAGGGGACTTCGACATGAGTTTCATGAAGAATAAAAACCGATGGATTATGCATTGGTCCTTGGATGTAAATTTTGAATATTCTACTGAATCTGCACCATTGAATTAGTGGAAGCATAAAAAAATGTCCATGACACTCTCTTTCTCTCTATAGTTGTTACAGTATAATCCAGTGGAGCGGCTAGGTGCGGGAGTAGCCGGAGTGGAGGATATTAAGTCTCATCCATTCTTTTCTCATGTGAACTGGACCAAGTAAACTATTACTTGAATAAGATGAATGATCAAAATTGATTGATAATGTCCATATGTACAAAGACATCATAAATAATGCAAAAAACATGCTTATGTCACACAGACTCTTACCTACAAGTGTCCAAAGCTCATTGTCAACTGTGATAAAGTTTCTGTTCTGTTTATATCAGAGGAGATGCATAATATATAATAATAATAATAATATATAATGTACAAAATTGTAAATGTGTATGGGTGTTTAATTTATAGTGTTTACCAAAAGCAGCTGGCAGATTTCACTGCATGAACATCTTTAGCATGTGCTAGAAGGACATGTATGGAGTGATCCTGGTCAGTTGTTTAATTGAAGTTTATCACAGGCTCTACATATTCTCTACTAACCCATCTGATGGTCTGTTATTCATTAAACTTCTCTCAATGTCAGTGAGTTTAATACTAGTTCTTTTCACTTGATGTGTTACTTTCTCAAGGGTGGTTCACACTCTTTCAGACAAATGTAACTGCAGAATCAAGTCAAATTACCTTTATTAAACTGGAATTTAGTACATCCTCCTGTTGAGTGTAGCTAATTCAGTTAATGTGTTTAATTCAAGTGAAGCACAAGAGCGCTGCTCACAGGGCTATCGGCTCTGACAAAACATTTATTACAAAAACATACCTATCTCGCGGCACGAGATCTCGCGAGATCCGATGTGTCTAGCAAGACCAGACAGATCTCGCGAGAACGTGATAGTAGGTCTTATTCCTGTCTTTCAGTCACATAATGATCATATTATTAGTGGATGATCAAACGCATTTATCATTGAATCATTCATTCAGGAGATTCCAATAGTAAATTAAGTCTTAATTAATTGTGAAATTAATTTGATTTAAAAATTTTTTTTAGATTTGAATCTCTTTTTTCTTCAGAATCATGAGAGAATCGTGATCTCCAATAATAATAAAAAAAAAAAAACGTTTTAATTTATCCAGAATCTTGTAGCATTAGTTTACATGTTTATTACTGCATATAATTCATTAAAATAGAAGTGTATTTTCATAAAATACAAGATTATATCAAAATGCACCTATATTTTTGTTTTTCAGTTGAATAAAATACTATTTTTCCCTATATATTTCATTATTCAGGACTTCTTTAAAAAAAGTAAAAAAAATCATTGCAGTTTTTTTCATTCAGAAACCATCCTAATATGCGGATTTGCTGTTCAAGAAACATTTTGTAGTATTGTTATTACTATCAATATTTAAAACAGTTGAGTACATTTTCAGGATTCTTTGATAAATAGAAAGACTTAAAGATTTACCTGAAATAAAAATCTTTTGTATCATTATTCACCATCCGTGTATATTATTTATATATACACACACACAGTTGTGCTCAAAAGTTTACATACCCCTTGCAGAATATGCAAAATGTTAATTATTTAACCAAAATAAGAGGGATCATACAAAATGCATGTTATTTTTTATTTAGTACTGACCTGAGTAAGATATTTTACATAAAAAACATTTACATATAGTCCACAAGAGAAAACAATAGTTGAATTTATAAAAATGACCCTGTTCAAAAGTTGAACAGTTGGAAAACCAAAGAATTTGTGGGAGCTGAAGGATGTTTTCTGATGAACAGCAGACAGTTTAACTGTTCAGGACAAACAGACGGAAGCCTCTCCTCAGTGCAAGATACATGAAAGCCCGTATGGAGTTTGCTAAAAAAAACACCTGAAAGACTCCAAGATGGTGAGAAATAAGATTCTCTGGTCTGATGAGACCAAGATAGAACTTTTTGGCCTTAATTCTAAGTGGTATGTGTGGAGAAAACCAGGCACTGCTCATCACCTGTCCAATACAGTCCCAACAGTGAAGCATGGTGGTGGCAGCATCATGCTGTGGGGGTGTTTTTCAGCTGCAAGGACAGGACGACTGGTTGCAATCAAGGGAAAGATGTCTGCGGCCAAGTACAGGGATATCCTGGACGAAAACCTTCTCCAGAGTGCTCAGGACCTCAGACTGGGCCGAAGGTTCACGTTCCAACAAGACAATGACCCTAAGCACACAGCTAAAATAACGAAGGAGTGGCTTCACAACAACTCCGTGACTGTTCTTGAATGGCCCAGCCAGAGCCCTGACTTAAACCCAATTGAGCATCTCTGGAGAGACCTGAAAATGGCTGTCCACCAACGTTTACCATCCAACCTGACAGAACTGGAGAGGATCTGCAAGGAGGAATGGCAGAGGATCCCCAAATCCAGGTGTGGAAAAACTTGTTGCATCTTTCCCAAAGAGACTTATGGCTGTATTAGATCAAAAGGGTGCTACTAAATAGAGCAAAGGGTCTTAATACTTAGGACCATGTGATATTTTAGTTTTTCTTTTTTAATACATCTGCAAAAATGTCAACAATTCTGTGTTTTTCTGTCAATATGGGGTGCTGTGTGTACATTAATGAGGAAAAAAAAAAAAGAACTTAAATGATTTTAGCAAATGGCTGCAATATAACAAAGAGTGAAAAATTTAAGGGGGTCTGAATACTTTCCGTACCCACTGTGTATGTATGTATATATATATATATATATACACACACACACACACACACACACACTTTTATTTAGCAAGGATGCTTTAAATTAATCAAAAGTGATGATAATCATGTTTATAATGTTACAAAAGGCTTCAATTTCAAATAAATGCTATTCTTCTGAACTTTCTGTTCATCAAAGAAACCTGAAAAAAAAAAATCCACTCAGCTCAAAATAATAATAAATGTTTTTGACTATTAGAATGACTTCTAAAAGATTGTGTGACTGGAGTATGATGCAAAAAATATTCACATAGAAAACAGTTATTCTATATAGTCAAAATATTTCAAAATGTTACTGTTTTTGCTGTACTTTGGATCAAATAAATTCAGGTTTGGTGAGCAGAAGAGACAAAAAAAAAAACATAAAATCTTACGGTTCAAAACTGTCTGGTAGTGTCAGTTGTGTGAAAGAAAATGCTAAATACATTAACTATTAAAACAGTTAGCACATTGATCCTATTCAACATGCACACATTCATGGGTGCACACATTAAATTTGCCATAGCCCTAAGAACCATTTAGTTTTAGTTATGCGATTGGTTGCTGTTACTGTGGGTGCTAGTAAAATAATAAAATAAAAATGTATATGCTAGTAAAATAATAAAGAGTTTGGTGGTGTTCTGCAGCAATGTAGGATGATTTTGAAGTTGGAGAAGAAAATGAGATGGAAGTTTTTTGACATACCCTAACTGCATTCAACCGGAATGCACAGAGTGCATGCAGAGACGTTTGAGATTAAAAAGTATATACATTTTTATTTATTTATATTTTTTTAGAAAATGATTGTTTCACTAGATAAGATCCTTTTTTCTTGGCTGGGATCATTTGAAGCTTTTGAACCCTTTGAAGCTGCATTGAAACTGCATTTTGGAAGTTCAAACTCATGGGCACCATAAAGTCCATTATATGGAGATATTTCCTTAAATGTTTTCCTCAAAAAACAATTTCTTTATGATTAAATAAAGAAAGACGTCTTGGATGAAAAATGGATGAGTACATTATCTGTAAATTTTTGTTCTGGAAGTGAACTACTTTACTCCACTACAGAGCATCAGCATTAAACTTTGTTACATTTACATTTTGTTATAGCATTGCATTTTGTTCTTTATTTTATCTTAATAGTAGTAAATTAAGAGTTGGCTGAGGTAAAAGTCATAGGTAATAGTTAACAGTGAAAATTGGATAAATACTTTATGGGTGAAAAGTTGGATGGTGTGATAATGCCATGAGAAAATGATTTCATCAGTAAATTTATAGTACAACAAACAACCAGGTGCATGAACCAGCAACATCACCTGTGCCAGTTGGACAAGGGGAGGTCATGGAGCCCTACCCCCTCTACAACAGCTGGGAAAGTGCGCCAATTGACTGGAAGAGTGAGTGATTCCTGTCTCATTCATTTTCACTTTTAAGAGTCCCTGAATCTCCTGTGTCTCCTCTGGTTCCACCTAGCCCTGTTCCACTCAGCCCTGTATCTCCTCTGTCTCTGCTGGTTCTGCCCAGCTCAAAGTGCCCAGTGTCCCGAAATTCCACCCAGCCTCCCACTAGCCCGCCTTAGGCAGCTCTCCCTTGATCAGTTGTCGCTCTGCCTGCACCAGAGAGTTCCGGGCCTTCAGCTGTGCTGTGTCCCTCCACCCCTTTGGCTTTACCTTGGTCCTTGGTTGCTCCATCTTCGCCTCAGTCCTCCAGCCTCCTGGCTCCACCAAATTGGTCTTCATGACATTCAGTTTTGTCCGGCCTCTACAGCTCTTCATCTCTGCCTGGGTGAGCCTGTGTTCTGGTCCCTCTGCTGAGGGTTCCACCTTGGCTCATCCTGCTTCCGTCTCTGCCCCGACTCCACCTGCTTTTGATGTAGTTGAACTTTGTATTTTATCTGTTTCTAGATAATTTTTTCTTTGTCTGTTCATTTGTTACTATAGTTACTCATCAATTGATTAGTCTCCACATCTGTGTTTGATTGGTTTGTTTCCTTCTGTTCATTGTCAGTTTATGTTACACATGAGTTTGGTTATGTCCCTTAGTGCACCTAGGTCAATCACCAAATATTTATTTAAACCGAGTTGTAACAATATAGAATATAGAATATCCTGCCATTATTTTTGAAAATATTATTTTCTAAATAATTGTAATAAGTCACAATATTATTTTAAAACATATAGGAATTTAAAATATTTTAAAAGTGTATTGAAACTTAAATCTCCTGTCACTGCAGAATAATAAAGAATGTTGATCTGAGTGACATAAAAGTCATGTGAACTCCATTTTGACTGTTCAGACTGCGGTCCCAATGCAAAACATCAGGGGCCGTATGTATAAAGCCGCTCAGAGTAAAATTTTAGTCTTAAGTGTGTCAAAATTCTAAGAATGACATCATTTTACTCTTATTCCTAGACTTAAGAATAAGAGTAATTCATAAAGGTTCCTAAGTGTTAAGACTTGGTCTCAGCTCCTAAATTATTTAAGACAGCTGGAGAGGTCTCCTAACCTAGTTAGGAGTAACAAGGTGGCAGCAAAGAGTGGGAGAAAAACACTTTACAATTAAGATATTATGTATTGGAGTTATATGATGATATGATAGTTGATAAAATGAAACTTGATTGTGAAGATTTTTTTTTTTTTAAATGTAAAGTAACTTAAATGTAAATTTAAATGTAATTTCTTCCACTCTACAAATCAATGCTCTAACTGCAATAACTATAACTACAACAGTGGCCAAAAGTAATGTGTGAAGGTTTTTTATGACCCCAAAATTCACTTAAACCATCAAAATATGAGAAAAAAACAACAACAACAACAAAAAACACACTTACCAGTGTTGCCAACTGCTTTAAATTGAAAGTAGCTAAAATAGTCCTTAAAAGTTGCTAGATGACATCATAATGGTGAGTTCACTGATCTAAATGGAAATATAGATCAGTGGGAGAGTCTCTGATTCTATGATTTGTCTAAGAAATGGACTTTGTTGCTCGACTTTTGAAAAACAAGTATTAAAGGTGTGAGGAAGTCACTACATCACTGACAATATCACTAAATTGGCAACACTGTCACATTGAGTACAAAATCAGTTATTAATATTTTGTTGATCCTCTCTTGTTTTTACATGCGTTTATAATTTTATAATTTCTTTGTATATAAAAACACATTTTTATAATTAAGTTTGAAGATGTAAAATTTCCTACTACTATAGGCACTATTTAGCCACTACTATATGGCAGTTCATTTACTTTCCAACTGACCGTCAAACAATGCAAGCCATCAAAAACAAGCAACTGTTATGAGGATTGTGGGCTTTCCTCGAGTTGGAGCTGTTGATGGAACTCATGTTCACATCATTGCTCCGACTGTAAACAAGTAGACATACCAATAGAAAAGGATTTCAAAGCATCTGTAAAAATTTGTGATACTTTTGCACAATGCAAAGCATTTAAAAAAAAAAGAAATACATTTAAATAGTGTCTTAATTAAATTATTGTATTGTAGTTGTGTCGAATAATTAGTGTTGTGCTGCAGTGACTTCACATGAGCAGGCTCACTATTGGCTGTTTCAGAGGTCAAGGGCAGCCATTTTGGGTTGACATCATTGTAGTCCTTAGTTAACAACACTTAAGTGTCCCCTCAGTCAATACTTAAGAATTGGTCTTAGACTTTACTGAAAGTTGCTTTTAGCTTCTTTATAAAAGTCTCCTACTCTTAGGAAAGTCCTACTATTAACTAAGAATTTTTTGACACTTAAATCAAAATTTAAGACTGTTCTTAAGAGCATTTCTGAGAAGTTTTATACATACGGGCCCAGACCTGAATTGGATTTAGGACCATATAATGAAAGTGGCCTAAATCAAAATTAAAAAGATCAGATTCCATGTGGTTTGTGTTGTTCACATTGTCACGAAATAAAACATCCAGATTTGGGCCACATTTTCTTACAATGTGAACTTAGCCTAAGTAACTAATGTTGTAAAGAGAGTTCTGGACCTTTAACATTTATAAATATGTATTTTCAGTTTTAAGGCTTTGATTTGCAATTAAGATCACTCACAAATGAAAAATGTTAATGTAAAAAAGAGGGAATATAAAGAATATAAAGTTTATACAGTTTAAAAAGCATTATGTCTTTTGTGTGTTTGTTTGTGTGTGTGTGTACAGATTTATCCTTTTATTTATCCTCATTTTGTGGACCAAATGTCCCCACAAGGATAGTAAAACCTAACATTTTTGTCAGGAAAAAAATATTAAAAATACTAAATGATGTTTATCTGAAAATGTAAAAAAAAAAAAAAAGTTTTCTGTGAGGGTTTAGGGTTAGTGGACTGAAAATAGTTTTAGGTTAATATAAAAACAAGTTAAGTAAATGGCAAGTGCCCATAAAGATGTACAAACATACTTGTTTGTGTGTCTAGCTAAAATGCTGTCTACGTAGGGCAAATCACAAAGAATTAAGACACAACCGCAGAATACGTCACTGTTTCATTTCCTTGCTTTCACAGATATAAGAACACACCTGAGCTCTGAAGCAGGTAGAAATCATATGTGTTGACATCTTTCGACAGGAAGTTCTTAGATTTTAACAAGTCTTTTTGACAAGAAACAATGATAAGCTACTGATCTAGATTTTTACTAGTCAGTTCGGTTGATGCTACAACTAAAGTGGATTGGCGAATTTTAACGAAATATATAGCCTACCTCACACCAGGATTCCTTAACATTAAAGAAAAATGGGCTTGTGGCGTTTTCTTTTCGCTGCCTTGGTTTTTATTCTCGGCGTTCATGGCGGAGAAACCCAGAGTAGCACAGCGGCGAAATTCACATCAGCACAGGACCAGTGCGTACAAAATTTCAAGACCGGTCGGAAAAACTTTGTTCTCGATACGGAAGAGTCGATTGAGGATGGGGCCGTTTTTCTGGCTAACCCGAGCGTCGCGCATAAGATCGCGTGCATTGCTGAGTGCTGCAGAGATCCCAAATGCAACTTGGCCCTCATAGAAGACGGACACGAGACGGGTTCCAGAATCAGCTGCTTTCTCTTCAACTGCTTATATAAGCATAAATATGTCTGTCGATTTATTCAGAAGCAGGGGTTCACAAATTATATACTGAATTCAGTGTATGAATATTACCTGAACGGCCGCAAAAGTGGTAAACTTTATTCTGTGTATTCATATTTTTATTATGCTTTTTACAATATTTCACCATTCATGCTTAAAATGGCATAACACCCTAATAAACTGACTTGCTGTTCTGTGGTTGGTCTCCTTGATCTGTTGTCCAGAGCTCAAAATCCCTTAAAACCAGCCAAGAGACCGGCTAAGACCAGCAAATCATATTAGGCTGTCTATTTTTGTTTTACTTTGTTAAAAAAAAAAAAAAAAAAAAAAAAAAACGTACTCTTTCTGTTAAATGACTCACTGATGCTAAGCCATCCCTTGTTTTAACCCAGTAACATTCACATCTTACTTCAGTCAGCACTTACTTTTTTAATTTATTTATTTTTTTTGTAACACTTTCTTGTGATCTATGTGATCTCACTTAGAATTAGAACACAGTGATAAACTTTTTAAAGCCTGTTTTATCCCAGTGCTCCAGCATCATATTTATTGTTACAAAAGTAAAATATTGAAAAATCTTTTAATAATAACTTAATATTAACAAACACATGGTCTCCTTCAGTTTAATTTTTTTAAGAAACAATTTTCTAAATTTGTTCATGTTTTATCTTTCAATTTTTATGGGTATAGAAGTTAATTGCTTTCTGCATTCATCTGTTCTAAATGCTGTATTTAAAAATCATTTAATGAAACCCTCTGAAGAATCTCTGGGCATCTTTTAATGTGCCTCAGTTGTATACTAATATATTTCAGGTTTATGTGTTTAGGTTTATTGGAGGAACCGTTAACTTTTTCTTTAGAACTTTTACAGGACCTTATGGGTACCGTTTTGTGAGTCAGACCTTTTCAAAAAGGTACCTAGAGGTTCTCTAGAGGGTTCTAATATGAAGATGCATCAGGTATTTTTCAATCAAGCAGTCTTTAATCAAGCATGGTGCAATTGTATGAATTATTATTATTATTATTATTATTATTATTATTTAATCTGAGTGATTGTCATTTGAACAACAATTAAATTAGGTTTGAATGTATATTATCACACAGTAATTATTATTTTGTTGTTTTAAGCAATGTACATTCTTTAGCAGTGACTACTGATATTTTTCTCCAGATGGAAAGGACAAACTGCCCATTGCCAATCCTGGACGGGATGTGGTGGTCCAGCCTAATGAGGAGGTATTGCTGAATGGCATTGAGAGTTGGGATGATAGGAAGATCATCAAATACCAATGGAGTCTCATCAGTGGAGACGAATATGTCCAAATTGAGGTATTATATTGGATGGGTAAACTATCCCTGTAACAAGGACTAATGATTATTTCAGTGCCATAGAGTGTAGTAGAAAGCCAATTTAGAGCATACCCAATTTGTTTTAACCTGCTTTGGATTCAAGACCCAGATTGGATGTCAAGTAGCAATAGACCTGCTCATCTTTGTCACTTGATTGACTCACTAGTTGAGAACATTTGTTTCTGTAGTATAATAATAATAATCATAATATCTGATCTAAATCTAAGCAACTGCTCCACAGAAAACTGATCTGCCAGACCAGGTGAGAGTGTCTAAGCTGGTACCTGGGGTGTATAAGTTCAAACTGACAGTGACAAATTCAGCACAACGTTCTGATTCTGCTGAAGTCACTGTCTTGGTTCTCACTCTTGCGCAGTCTGAGCGTGAGTATTATTTTTATTATGCTTTGCTGACCCACTCCTTATGAATAAATCTCATTATTAATTTATATCACTATAATTGAGAAGTAAGCGAGAAGTAAACTATAGTGCTTGCCTATTAGTATTCAAGTCATTTTTTATGCAGCTATTCTCCTGTCTGTGATCTTTGTAGATGTTTAAGAATACCATAGTATTTTTTTTAAAATGGCCTTGTGTTCTATGAATATTACTGGCTTGTGATGTTCTTTTCTTTAAGTCATTTCGGAAAAGTGACCGCTAAATGAACACATCTAAGATAAATGAGATTAAGGTAAAGCACATTTTCAGACATGTAAATGTCTTGGGCTTACAGATAAAACTGTAATATAGTGATTTGTTGGGGATGACTCTCTCTCTGTTTTTATTGTGTGAGAGACTTTACCACTCCCTCTGCAAATGTGCAGAACCTGTTTGACATGTTGCAGGCTTTGAGTCACAGTTGCGCAGTACATGGATAACTGCTCTGCGTAAACACACAGCGCACCCCCAGCAAAGACATATTAATGATGATTTAATTAACTCATAGCGTTCTCATCCTTCTGTAACCTCAACCTTCAGTAAATATGTCACAAATGATGTTTTGGTTTTGCCTAACAGAGAGGCGAAAAGAACTGAAAAGGAATGAGTGTATAAAGGTGAAAAAGAGGGGTAGTGGGAGGGGTAATGTATATAAAAATTATAGTAACATGCAATAAAACGACAGAATGAATTCACTGAAGAAATTAGGTCAGTTTTAGCAACCGTTTAATCATGCATGCAAATGTTTTTTACTCATTGTCTAGCCACCCTGTTTATGTGACACACACACAACGCATATATATATATATCCTTTTTGTTAAGACAGTGATGTTTCATTAAACAGCTTCACACATAAATGAATTTAGGTTTTTCTTTTTTTTGTCATAAGTCTTACAAAATTTAGAGAGGGTTAAGCTTAAAACAATAATAACTGAATGGGTTCTGAAGGAAATGTAAGTAGTGCCTGTCATGACAACACTGTGCAGTTGGTAGAGTGTTCTGGGTGCTTACAAAGCAATTGCTAGGTGGTGGCTACAGTGACCCGCCTACCCTGGATGGTTGCTAGGGTATTGCTATGGTGTTGCTAGACTGTTGCTAGTGTGTTCTGGGTGGTTGCTAGGTCCTAAGTCAGGTGTTCTGGGTGGTTGCCAGAAGAGTGTCTGTTATATTCGGGAGTTGCGACACTCCCATATGCTTCCATAGGAATTGAGGAATGCAGAAGTAAAGCATGTCATGGAGCAGCCAATAGTCCCAAATGTCAATAGTTTCAACACTGAAGCCTATTCATGTCAGTGTTTCTCAAGCACACTTGCCAGAATGTTAAAGAAATTGCATCATTTTTTTTTATTTTAACACTTTAGTTGACCTCTTGAAAATCTGGCCAATAGTGGTATTTTATGAAAAATGTTATAGTTAATGTTTATTGTAACAGTTATACTGTAATTGCAGTTAGATAACGTGAGAAACACCCCAATAGACACCATAACCAGATGCTAGTTGTCATATTTTTAAGTTTTGCAGTCTTCTGCAATCTTTCTCTCCCTGTAAGAGGTTGAATGAGTTTCAGTGAAGACTGCCCAATTAAGGAATACAATAAAGAGGTTCGCTGAAGAAAATCGGTTTCCTTGTCTTTTAAAAACATTATTTTAAACTTTTTATTGGGTTAAATTTAGTGTTTGTTTGCCTTTAATATTCACTCATGTTGTATGCTTTGAGTAATTAATCTTTTTAAATATAACATATAAAACTTACACAAATTGAGTGTTTAATAATGTCTAAAATATACATTCAAATACAAAACCTAAAAAAAAAAAGCAATTATGACTGGCAAAAGTTTTTTGAGCAAGTAGAGCTAAATACGTCTAAGCTATATTTCTTAAACAGCCATACAGGCATCTAGTGGTTAAACCATGGCATTACATATGAATGTTATTTTTCTAGTCACCAAATACCTCGCATTTGCCTCTTTGCACTGCAATTTAAAGCGTTTCTTCTAAGTTAACTTTCAATACAACCTTAATTGTAATGCAAATAATAAACATATTAGAAAATGTTATATTTTAAATGGTCATTTATGGATCATAACTATTGCACA
The DNA here is from genome assembly GCA_033026305.1 of Cirrhinus molitorella. NCBI lineage: Eukaryota > Metazoa > Chordata > Actinopteri > Cypriniformes > Cyprinidae > Cirrhinus > Cirrhinus molitorella. Next base: position 16,560,493 of record CM065133.1, on the reverse strand, counting down.
TATTATTTAGTTAGTAAAATCTTCTCAAAATATTGCCTAAAATAGAACTGAACTAAAATACAGCACAATTATTCAGTTGTTTAAAAGCCAAGGAGTATGAGAACATATTAACACTGTCTCTTTATCAATTCCCAGAATAAAATGCTATTGTAACGCATAGCTGCATAGTTATCAATGCAGATAATAATAATTACTAGAAATTGCTGTAAATACAGTGAAACTGCTGTCTGTCCCTATTAAACCCATTCAAACATATTGACAGCTCAGAGTTATTCTGAACTATTGAGAGTTGTAGTGACCACGTGGCGACGAGATCAAAGCATGTTGCAACTCTGTTTCTCAGCGGCTATGGATGTTCCAATACATTTATTAGGCTGCTCTGGATGGTTGCTAGAGTGAACCAGACAGTTACCAGGGTGATATTTACAGACTAGTTGCATGCCCAAATCAAAAAAGCCAGACTTGATGTCTATAAGATAATCTGGTGCTGGCTGAAAGGGTGCTCTATATGGTTGCTAGGACGTGGCCACTCAGTTGCCATGGTTGATATTTGAAGACTACTTGTCAATCTTTGTCAGAAGAGACCACCTCTATATTGTTCTTATCTAGAGATATCCATCTTGTTACTTATAGGCTGTTTGCTAGAGTTAGTTAGATGAGCCCAGCCCCAAGTCTTCATGACATTTTGATCCATTCTCCGTGATTCCTTCTGTACAGATGTGCGATATGACACATTGTAATATTATTTCATAATGTTATGATATATAATAATTTTACAGTAACGATGTGCATCACAATATAATTATTTTTTTTGCTAGAAATAAGGTTATGATACCAGCAATTCTAAAAAACAGCTTTGATAACAGAGCAAAAACTAATAGGCTAACTAATACAAATTACCAGAAAGTAATGCAAATAAAACAAAGAAGCATATTATAAAGCCTAGAACAAGTAAAGACAATAAATCAAAAATACAGATTTCTAAAATACAGAATTATAAAATGAAACAGACCTTCTGGAAAGTATATCTGAAAAAATACTATTTGAAACTGAATAAAGAGAACTAATATAAAATTATGTGATTGTGTGTGCCTTGATAACCAATCACATTACAGCCTTGACATCACTGAATTTTAGTTTAGAGATGTGTGACACCAAAGACTCCTATACTTATGAATGGGAGAATCTGCAGCACACAAAATGGCGGAATAAATGACGCTTCTAAATGAAAGAGTCAATCGCTGATTGGTAGAGTCATTGTGTCGCTGTGCATTGGCTGGTCTAACTTAAAAATAAACTGTTTAAACGCTATTTGAGCATAAGAAACAACATTCACGGAGTAGTTTATTTCAGATGTTGCTGATTTGAAATATGTAATTTAATTGCAAGTTCATTAAGCAGTTTTTGAGATTTCAGGATTCCCCCATTCATTTAGATAGGACTTGGTCTTGGATGAGCTGCCCAGAGGTGTTGCAAATATGGTCACCGAGTGAACAGGCTTTCCTTTAAAGGGACTTTGGTGACACTCAATCGCTGTTTACGGATAGGAATGAAATGGGAAGTGTCGTAAGGTGAATCCCACCTGTCACAAAAAATCTGTGACTTCTCGTATAAAACTGCATTAGAAATGCTTTGGTAAACTCTAAAAATACTTCAGTCCAAAAGTATTGTTTAGTGTAGTGAAGCCTCTGCTTCAGTGACATCCATTCAAAGAAAGCGTTCTCTGGTCTCCTTTAGCCAAAAAAGCATAAAGCTTCTGGTTGGGGAAAGTTTGCAGGCTTACCTTCAATTGGCTTTGATTTCTAGTAATCCTGAAGACCTCAATTAGCTAGATCAGGTGTGTTTGATTAAGGTTGGAACTAAACTGTGCAGAATTGTGGCCCTCCAGGAATTGAGTTTGAGACCACCGACTTAGGACATTTGTGTTAATGCAGGTGTGCTTTGAATCTGACATGTACTTTACTTGCTAATGTTTTGCTTTATCTCTACATAGATAGAAAGCAGCCTGTTAGACAGTGTGGGAGTACTGAATTGATTTCTTTTTTTTTGCAGCCTTATGCTTATTTTATACTGGTTAATATCTTTTATACTGGAATACCACCCACCTCTACCCAAACATTGTATGTCCTATGGCTTATAAAAGTTGTCAATAAGCCATAACAATGGGACACCTCATTCATGCATCTACAGTATGACAAACAGAAAGAGATGAGTACAAAGTTTGTACAGAAGCATGTTAATAGTGATATAATAATATGAGAGTAATTTATATTTTTCAAGCACTCCTAATAATACAGAGTAAGTCTTAGCCAGTTTTACTTCTGAAGTATATTTATTTTGTTTTAAGGATTTTTAATATATTGTATTTGTCCGAAACCACTCCTTTCCCCCTATATAGTGGGCATTATCAGTTTTAGCCATTTTGTAGTTCTACTTGAACCCACATTTGTAGCCACATTCATTCCCTATTGTAAACCCACAATGCACTCTTAGTCATAAGGGAGTGAGTGAGTTTAAATGAGAGATTCCATTTACATATATTTTTTATTTCTGCTTTAACGTTGATTTCGTGCATTATTAATATTAAAATATGTTATGTAGGCATTAAGGTTTTACTAATTTACTGAGGTGACATTGTTAACTTGCAAAAGATAATAGAGACGTGATGATAATTTGGTGAATGATTTAAAATTATTAGAGTGCAAAATGCTGCTTGGTTTCTAAAGTTTCAAGATACCAAAAACACTACATAAAATTATGAGCACATGTTATGTTTATTTTTGTTACCAGTATTTTAATAGTATTTAATGATTATCAAAATTAAGCATTACAAAACATTATTAATATACCATGAATGAAACCACAAAGCAGGTGCAGAGGTGTGTGTGTGTGTGTGTGTCTGTGTGTGTGTGTGTGTGTGTGTATCTATTTAAAATACACTGCTCAAAAAAATTAAAGGAACACTTTTTAATCAGAGTATAGCATCAATTTAATTAAACTCATGTGATATTGATCTAGTGGGGCCTGTGCTCAATGCCCAGCACCATGGAACCCGATTGCCATTTGCCATTGAACATCAGAATTGACAGGTCCATCATTGGCGCCCTCTTTTCGCAGATAAATGCAGGTTCACCTTGAGCACATGTGACAGACGTGAAAGGGTCTGGAGAAGCCATGGAGAACGTTATGCTGCCTGTACCATCGTTCAGCATGACCGGTTTGGTGGTGGGTCAGTGAGGGTCTGGGGAGGCATATCCATGAAGGGATGCACAGACCTCTACAGGCTAGACAATGGCACCCTGACTGCCATTACGTATCAGGATGAAATCTTTGGACCCGTTGTCAGGTCCTACGCTGGTTCAGTGAGTCCTGGGTTCCTCCTGGTGCAAGACAATGCCTGGAGAGTATGCATGCAGTTCTTGGAGAGTGAAGGAATTGATACCATTGAATGGCCCCCATGCTCGCCTGATCTAAATCCATTAGAACACCTCTGGGACATTTTGGTCCATCCGACACCACCAGATTACACCTCAGACTGTCCAGGAGCTCAGTGATTCCCTGGTCTACATCTGGGAGGAAATGCCCCTAGAACACCATCTGTTGTCTCAATATGAGCATGCCCTGATGTTGTCAGGCATGCATACACACACTTGGGGGCCATACAAACTACTGAGTACCATTTTGAGTTGCTGCAATGAAATTTCAGCATAATGGATTAACCTGCTGCATACTTTCTTCACTTTGATTTTCAGGGTGTCTTTGAATTCAGCCCTCTGTAAGTTAATCATTTTCATTTCCATCAAACCATGTGGCATCCTTTCGTTCCTAACACATGACCCAGTCCATATCAGTATAGATATCCATCATGATATATTTCCCTGTTGAGATCTGATGTGTTTTCAAAGTGTTCCTTTAATTTTTTTGAGCAGTGTATAAAGTCATTTTGAATGTTATTGTTGATAATATTATTTTAAATTAATATCTAAAATAAGGTAGGCTAAGATAAAAGTATATGACGAATGTTTCTGTGAGCTCTCTGACTTAAATTCATTCACTCCTTTCTGATATAGTGTATTCAGCTGCCATACACTATATAGGTATTAGTGAATAAGCGAGCGATTTCGGGCACAGCTTTTATCTTTTTTTCAGTGAACATGATTAAGAAAACCACTATAGCAGTGTAAGTAGATTTAGTAGTCATCTCTTAGATCATTTTCTTGTCATGATTGAACTTGTGATGAAATGCCACAGGAGTGAAGATTTTCTTTTTTCCTAAAAGCTTGACTCTGAATTCTTTCTGAGTATGTAGATGCTGTAGGTGTATAAATGGCCACTGGGCAACACAATAATGTAGACAATCCCTTGAGCCTCTTAGGAACTTTGCATACACCCCTGTATTTTGAACAAATGCCAAAACTGTTGATCCCATGTGCATGCTTCAACAATAACTTGGGAGCAGTGGCGGCTCGTGGGTTTTAAAATAGAGGAGGCACACTAATTATATTGGTCTGGTAGAGAAACGTAAAGAAAACACACACATACAGCAGTATAATATAATTTCACTTACCTGGCCTGTCACTTGAAGCAAACACAATTAAAAGAAGTCTGTGTTTAAGAAGAGGCTCTTGTGCCATTTAATTAAACTGCTATATCCTATATCCAGCTTTTGCATGTTCTCCCTTTTTTTATTTGTATATATAAGTTACTGTTTAAATGTCAGCTTAGTAAATCTTTTGGCAATCAAATATTATCGCTGTTCATCATAGGTACTTGGTACATTATCAGTGCAGCGGCAGATGTTTAAACAAACATCATTAATTTAGGTCTCTATGATGATTGATATACCAGAAAATATACCTCTGTGAGAATTCTTTTCTCAACACTACTCAGCACTGAAAGTGAACACACGATGGTGATTGGCTCTTTCTTTTTTTGTTTTTGTTTTTTTTTTACCAACGGAGGCACGAGAGCCCAGCTCTTCCCTGGCCTCCCCCTCCCCTTCTCTATCACTTAGTGGTTGTAATTACATCAGCAGATTCGGCATATTCGCGATAGAAAAGTGGCGCTTCCTAACTTCAGTAACATTATGATATTACAAAAATACCCATTCTGAGACAGGAACTTAATGAATTGTGAATTTTGTTCATATTAAATGGTCCTCCTCCCATTTTCACCTCAAAATTTTGGGGAAGCTGTGCCTCCCTTGCCTCACCCGATGAGCCGCCACTGCTTGGGAGAAAAAAAAAAATTACCAAAGTAACTGAAAGGAACATGTCATGTCATGTTATTAGTTCTAAAAGCTGCACATAAGAAATGTTATTTGCACACTCAGTTCTACATTTTCTTTAATTTACATATTCGACATGCAGTACCTTTTTTTTTTTTAATTATTATTATTAGTTCACCAATAAGCTTCTTTATTGGCAATGATTGTTCATTGAAGAACCTGTAACACCAACGAAACCTTTCAGTTTCAAAAGGTTCTTTTATATTGGAAAATGGCTTTAGATTACTACTTTTTTAAAAAAAAACAACAACAACTGTTCACTTGTTTTTTTTATGGGAAACCCAAAATGGTGGTTATATGGCATCACTGCGAAAATCTCTTCTTTTTTTTTTAAGAAAGTCGTGCTTGCACTATTTTTATTGCTTATTCTTATGACTTTGTGTAACCAATCACTAACCCTAAGTATTAAACTTGTGATTTGTTGGGAAAAGGTCTGCTGTTACCTTTTCATTCATAACATTCATAACAGGGATATCACATGGACTCTTTACATTTGTATTCGTATAACATGTTTTCTGAATTCGGATTAAGATGGGATCACACTTGACCACATTAAAAGAACAGTGTAAATGCACCCAAAATGCATTTTGATCTGATTGTGATTGGATCACTGAAAACTCATTTGGGTATGGTCTGGCCACATTTATTATGGGTGTATATACAAATTAAAGAAAGGTTGAAAATAGCTTTTGAGGGACCAGCACTAGTTTAAGTCAGAAAGTGTTGAGGGAGGAAAGAAGTAAAAGGAAAATTACAACTATCAGACAATCATTTTGCAATCGTATCTGAATTTTAACTGAATAACTAAGGGAATTTGTATTCATTTTGGTGGTGGAATCGCCCATTCATTTTTGACCTGCATAACAGTAGTAGAAATGTATTAATTGCATATGAAAACGTTTACATCGGCTACAGTCTAATAACAATTTAGTAATATCCCTGCAGATGTGGTCTTGAAAATGTTGAAATAAAATTCTGAGTGCACAGTGTCTCGAGTATATCTACACTAAACATTTCAACACTGATAATGTAATATAATATACTGTAATGAGTATATTAACGTATAGAGTGTCAGTGAGCTTATGATTGAATGATCATAAATAAATATTTGTGTGGTCATTATGTTCACACCTTTAATAGACTTGGTTACAATGCTCAACACGGCAAGCTCTTTAGTGTGTAAATGCATAAACTGAAAATGATGGCCTATATGAAATGTGTTGCATCATTCTCATTGCCATTTAATAATTTTGCACCTTTCAGTGTCAATTAAATATCTTAAAGTGTAGAATGGCAATGTTTTAGTGTGCGCAACTGCAATTGTATTGGAGATGCATTGGAATCAAGATTTAAGTGAAAAATTAAGGCTTGCATTTGTTCTCAATGTAGGTACAGTAAACATAATATAGGAGTATTTTTTTATATCATGTCAAACTGCAATACAAATTAAATGTACTCCTATTAGAGTTGAAGAAAGTTTGTTGTTATTTATGTAGTAGAAACATATTAATCAAAACTGAATTAACATCAATTAATTGATTTGTCCCACTAGGTTACTGTTTGGTCCCTAAAAAGGTGGGACCCTGTCGAGGTTCTTTTCCTCGCTGGCATTACAATGTTGCATCGAGCAAGTGTGAGCAGTTCTTCTTTGGAGGGTGTAAAGAGAATAACAACAACTATCTTTCTGAACAAGAGTGTTTGAATGCCTGTAAAAACACAGGTAATGCTCAAATCATTGTACTGAGGAAGGGTGTACAATTCAGTTTAAAGGAACACCTCATGTCATCATTTATTTGTGTCATTCCGCTATGGAACACAAAAGGAGAATTCTGAAGAATCTTCACTTTGCTACATAAAACCTTTTACCTTTTTTGTGTGTGTTGACCATACAGCATGGTGTAAAACCATGCATATATATATATAATAACGTGGCATATTTTTTAGAGCTGCTGTAAATGGGAACATTTTCAAAACAAATTCAAAATTCTCCTTTGGTGTTCAACAGAAGAACTGAAGCATAATATATAAATAAGTATAAATAAATGAAGCTGACATATCAGTATAAGTTCAAAATAAGGCTGATAAATAATACATTTTTGATGCACTACTTTATATGCCCATATATCTTAGAGAATGTGGTGCAGCTTTCTTAGTTGAGGTCATTTTGTGTTTCAAAATGACAGTACTCCTGTACACAGGTGGTAGTAGTAGTCTACTGTTTTTCGTGAAAACTTGACTGACCTCTTAACCCTTACACAGCACCTTTGGAATGAATTAGAGTAGTGACAGCCTCAGAGCTTGACCTCACTGATGCTATTGTGTCTTGAACATCTAATACTCTACTAAAAAGAATATCCTCTCATCATTTATTCATCCACATGCCATTTCAAAGCATACTGATGTTAAGTTGTGAACTCATGAACAGTTGGCCAAATGCAATGTTTTTTTTTTTTTTTTAAGTTTTAAATATTAGTATTTTTCTTACACACCTATTGTTTTGCTTCAGAAGACATTGATTCATTAAATGAGTTTGTATGGATTATCGTTGTTTTGTGTGGTTTTTAAAGTGTTACAAATTTTTAAAAGGACATAGTTTTCTTGAATGCCATTGTATTATGTGCCATTAAGAATTCTCCTCACAGAAATCATTGGAATAGCTGAACCTGTTAATTAGATGGAGGTGCACACATACTTTGCACCATGTTTATTAATTTATTCCTTCAAGTTATTTACTTAAATAAAATCTCAGTATCTGATGGACTTTCACCAAGTAATGTCTTCTCAAATATTGTCTGTCTGCAGTAATATCTAGTGGTGATACGAGAAAGCTGCCCAAGGAAGGTATATTTGCTTTTGATCTCTCCTCAGCCAAATATACTGTATAAATTTTTCAGGGGTTTGTTGCTTGTCTAAATCTGTGTTTTTGTTTGTGTGTGATACAGACTGTTCTTCATCATGTGGAGAAGATGAATTTAAATGCTCTAACGGCTGCTGTGTGAAGAAAGAGTTTGAGTGTGATGGACAGCAGCACTGCAGTGATGATTCTGATGAGAAGAACTGTGATCAATGTGAGACACCGTGAGCTCCATAACCACGCACACACCTTATGACGTACTCAAAGGATTTAAATTTACTTCCTTTACTTTTTAGTGAATAATAGCCTGACCCGACTGCTTAGGATTGAGGTGAATAAAAAAGGTAAGTTTTATGCAGTGCTGGAAAATTATGCACCAGCAGCCTGACATTAAGAAATCATTCAACCCAAAATAAAAACTGCTCTCATGTCATTTAAAACCTTTATGATTTTCTTTCTGTCAGAATCTTCTATTCTTGTCTATATAACAGCAAGCGAATGAGGTTGTCAAACTGCAATAAAGACAAAACAAAAAAGTGCTATAAAATAGTCCATACAACGCATGCAGTATTTACAAAGTCTTTTGAAGCCATTTGATTGCTTTGTATGAACAGAGCAAATTGTCCTCTTCGCATGCACAAAATTTGATGTTCAAGATTGGTCAACTCTATTGGTTCTCATCACACATTATTTTATATATGTGGAAGCACTATTAAGCTACGGCAGATGGGGATTTTTGGGTGAACTGTATGTCTAATATTTATTCATATTTATTATTGCCCCTCATTACTGTTGCTCCTAGACAAATGTTTTTATTTATCAACAATTAGTATTCTGTATTTACTATGATTCTACCAACAGTTTGTGCATTATTGAGATAATTTCCTCATCTACTTTAATTCTCTTCTAATCCCTCATTTCTGTTGTAATGACATAGCCCACTGCATAGATCCACCTGTTGTGGGCCCGTGTCGAGCAAGTTTTAGTCGTTGGTACTATGACCCTCTTAACAAAAAGTGCCATCACTTCACCTATGGTGGCTGTGATGGCAATGAGAACAACTTTGAGACAACAGACAAGTGTATGAACAACTGCTCAGGTGTCACAGGTATGAATGGTGCTCAAGTTTGAACAAGATATATTAGTGATGATGGCTAAAGTTTATATCTGATGTATATTTCTGTCTGTCTATAGAAAATGATGTGTTTGCCGAAGGATTGTTTGTAAGGGGTGAGGAAGAACTAGGGGAAAGCCAATCAGGTAGTCTTTGGATCTGCTTTCCAATATATCTTATTTATCATTATTTATCCCAGAAGAAAGGTTCCTAATGATATTTTTAAAAGTATTTTTGATCATTACAGACTGCACTACCCTTACTGGTTAACATCATATTTTGTTTGTTTGCCAGTTTGATTTTTGTTTTGCAACACAGCTATTATTTTTTAAAATAATTTTAATGACTTTAAAGAACTTTAGAGTAAATTTCATGGAACAAATTGAAACCTTTTTATAAACAAAATATAAAATATAAGAGTATTGAAGTATATTAGAGTAAACAAAATATTGGAGGATATATATATATATATATATATAATTGTTTTTTTTTTTTTGTTTTTTTTTCAAGATTACTGTTAAAAAATCTATAGGATCCTTCAGAAATCTAGATGATGGTGCAGCACACATCTCAAAAAAGAAAAAAAAAAAAAAATATATATATATATAGTCTGGTGTCTTTAGCTAAAGTGAATAGGAAAGATCTGTGCTCTTAATTTTAAAATGCATGTTGTGGATTGTTTTTTTTCCCTCTCAGCTTCTGTTGCCTTAGCTGTGGTTTTGGTTATCGCCATCTTGGCCATTCTGGCTGTGTTAGGTTACTGTTTCCTCAAGAACAAGAGAAAAAACCATCAGCATCAGCGTGTGGCCACCAGCAGTCCTCCAGTGGTGTACAGTGAAGATGACCAACAGCTGGTCTATAACAGCACTACTGCCAAAGCATGACATAATCTGCAGTGTAGATGGGCCATATGGATTAAATAAGCAACACAGTTAGGGTTCCCGACCTTAACGGGATGCCATATTAGCCTAAATGTTTGGTCACTTAACAAGTTTTTTTTTTATCTCAGGTCTTAACGATCAAATTGTTTAATGTGGATATTTAGAATAAGTGTTTTAAATTACATTGATCAGACATGTGTGTGTTTTAAAAATGGCCTAAGAGACAGTAGAAATCACTCCTTTAAGATGGTCTTCTACCATCTGAGAATTTAACATTCTGGTTTCTAAGCACTTGACAAAAGGTATTGTAATTGTCTTTTTATTTGTTTCTTATAAAGCCATGTCATTTAGCATTCTGATTATTTCTGAGGGGAGTCAAATGTCTTGACTTATATTGATATTTGTTACATTTTAAATAATATATATATATTTTATGGTGTGACAATTCATTGTTTATATATGGAATGGAAGATTGTTTGTGTTATCTGCCATGTAATCCATGAGTTTTTGTTGCACTAAATTTAAAATGTTTGCCATCTTTTTGCTGTTTATTAAAGAGAACTTAATATTAAGGCTTTGTCTTCTCAGGTGTGAATCACAGCATTATTCATGATCATTCATGCCTCCTTGAATATTCTTTCTCCAAACAAAGAAAATTTACATCAATATATTGTTTTCTGAGAACGAGTGAACAGAGTAATTTTCACATCATTTTGAAGCAAAAACTCGAAGCTACAATACCCAGTTCTCAAAAGTCTTGTGAACAAATGTTCTGTATGTGTTTTATTGCCTTAAGCAGTGACTTCAAAATTTTAGTTTTTCACTAACCATGCATAAGTGTTGCTTTCTCAAAAACAATCATGTACATACATGCTGCTCACATATTATTGTAGACAGTTTGTGCTGAATACAGTGTTATCAGACAGTAATGTTTTTTAACATTAACATGAAAAATCACAAATGTCAGGCTATGTCAAAAATTCTAAAGGGCCCCAAAACACCCTCAGACCCCAGAGGGTTAATGCTCTGAGTGATATTCCAGTTGTTGAGTACTAGGATGAAACAGGCTTCAACACTGGGGAGAAAAAAGCAAAACATAAACCTAAATTTCTCAAGATGGATCAGTAGTGTCACTGACGAAAAAAAAAAAAAAGTAATTTATTTATAAATATTTATGTGGGTCGTTGTGATATACATCTGATTATTTGTTTTTCTTAGTTTAGTATTTTAAACGGTGCCATTTGGTTTATGAGGACAGATTCAGGTGCTATGTTTTTGAGTAAAGAGATTCAAATTAAATTGTGCATTTATGTTAAAAACATTGTAAGTAACTACGTGGAAATGTTATTTTGAAATTAATGGTAAATCCCATATTTTAAGAATCATAGTATTATACATATTCTATATTAAAATAACCAGAAAGAAGCAGCTTATTTTACTAAAGAGTTCTTACTATGATAACCTAAATAGCCTCTAAACATACTGATAGACCTCGTTATAGTGACACCCGTTGGTAGAAATAAGTCTCACAGGTTTCGTAAAGGTAGCTAGCTGTTTAAACGTAACGATAAAACAAAACAATAAACGCTGTAATATTTGAATCCGGATCCGTGGAGTATCGGTGTATGGAGATGTCAAGCACCCACTTGAGAAAAACATTCCTCGGCCTTATGCATTTCTTTGAGTACTGACCTTCTCATTTATCCACTAGAGGGGAGAATTTCTCTTCATAAAAAGTTATATAAAAGAATTTATGAAAGTTACAGCCTGTCACCTTTGGCCTCCACTATGACAGGGGCTGTAAGAACAGCAAGCACAGTGAAACGTTGGTATCGTTATCGTTGGTATGATATCACTAGAATATTTCACTTCTATATTGAAATACACACACACACACACACACACACACACACACACACAACACGACTTTTATGCACCTTGTTTTACACCTGACTTCATTCTTCACCTTGAATTACTTGATCAACACAATATAATGGTTTTAGACAAAAGCCAAACATCCACCCAACGTTTCCATGGAATCTTCTGTCACTTCCAAGCAAGTCTTGACTTGTTCAGTTTTGTCTGAAATGCCTTGGTGAAAACCCAGTATTATATTCATTTATTGTATCAACCAGTCACTGCTCTCTCAGTGAACATAATGTATAACAAAACAATCTCAACTAAAGGAAAATGTTTGGCTCTTGAACTTAAACACCAAGCATAATACCTACACTGTATAATTCAGGTTAAAGATTATGTATTTGTTATAGAAACGAAAGGCCATGTGATAGTTGTCATTCTTTTTCATGCTGCTGCTTGAATTTTTTTTTTTTTTCATTTTTGTTAGCTGAAGAGCTTTGACTTTATATTTAAACAGATTTTCTCAATGTGGGATGATTGTGTTGTTGCTTGTCATGAGTCAGGATTAGTAATGATTGTGTACTTGTAAGAAACTGCAAGGACATGTCACCTTTTTTCCGTGACAGCCTTTCTGTTTAGCTGGTTTTGGTTAAAGACAGTGGTGGCATGGTAACAGAATTAACACACCTGTTTTGCTATGAAGGTTGCGTTGGTTGATAATCACGTTTGTGGCATGTCTTGGCGTGTTGTTGCAATGTTCTTGTTCTTAATCTTGATAATGGCATAATCTAAAGACTTGTAGCAATGTTATGAGAAGAATAATGTTGCGTAAGTAAACAGTGATGATTATTAAGTTGACTCAGTATGAGAATTCCATAAGGAGTATGTACTTACATGGAAATGTTCACACTCAAAAAAGGACTAATTTTTGCCTGTGCAAGAAAAGGCAGTCAATCATATGTCAATCCATACAAAAAATCAGTACATTCAAGGAACATGGTTTCATTTGTGCCTGAAAATTTCAGTTGTTACTTATGGAAGGCATTTTCTGCCAATTTTAAATAAATAAATTTAATTCTAAAAATGAAAATGAAAACCAGATTAACAATTTCATTATAAAAAGATATACGCAAAATATGTGCCAAAATTGAAAATTAAATGAAATAATTTGATTTTCATTTTCATTTTCATTGTGACAATGCATTTTCCCTGACAAACTGAAAAATAAAATGCAGTTGGTGATTTGACATATCATTTTCACTGCAATCTCGAGGCAAAGCTGCCAATCTTAAATTGAAAAGGCAAACGTGAAAAAGAAAATTCAAGTCCAAGTTTTAAGAAGTGTTTCATTAATGCTCATGCAATAATAGTGACTCAAATTAAAATGTAAAGTTTATTTTTCATTTTATTGTCTCTTTTACTTCACAGTGTTCATTTTCGTTTTCATTTTCAAAGTCAACTTGTATGCAAATGTTGACCAGGGGGCGGGGCTTATTGTTCGAGAGATGTACAGAGGCCCGTTTCCACAACAGTTAAGTAAAAAATATGAGATTATGCCAGACATAATAACGAGAAAGACTCTCATATTAATGACATAATAGCTCATAATAATGACTTCTCTTGTATCAGTGAGAACCTGTGAGAAAATGTAATTCTCTGCCAGCAGGTGGCGCTTTCGCCATGAATATAGTCGGTTCCTCAGTAAGCGAAGAAAACAAAGAAGAGCGCCTGACTTTCAAACTTGCAGCGCTGATAGTTAATTAAATTATATTCGACCTTGAAATATGTTGAAATGATTACTCATATTGTGAGGTTTGGGCCATACAAATTACAGGAGTTTTACCAGAGGTGAATGTAGGAAACAAAAAATACGCTCAGTGGGATTTTTTATAGAAAGATTAAAAATACGGGAGAAATACAGGAAAATATTTAAACGGGATGGTAGCGGGATAGAATGAAAAAAATTGACAGGTTGACAGGTATGTATTAAGGTATGTATTAAGTCATTAATATGAGAGCCTTGCTCATTATTATAACTTACAGAATCTTATATTTTTTACTTAACTGTTGTGGGAACTGGCCTCTGTACGTATCTCAAACAATAAGCCCCGCCCCCTGATCAACATAGCATTTGCATACAAGTTAACTTTGAAATTGAAAACGAAAATGAACACTGTGAGATAAAAGAGATAATAAAACGAAAGAATAAACTTTACATTTTAATTTGAATTGTGTCACTATTATTGCATGAGCATTAATAAAATGCTTTTTAAAACCTGGATTTGTATTTTCTTTTTCACGTTTGCCTTTTCAATTTAAGATTGGCAGCTTTGCCTCGAGATTGCAGTGAAAATGATATGTCAAATCACCAACTGCATTTTATTTTTCAGTTTGTCAGGGAAAATGCATTGTCACAATGAAAATGAAAATGAAAATCAAATTATTTCATTTAATTTTCAATTTTGGCACATATTTTGCATATATCTTTTTATAATGAAATTGTTAATCTGGTTTTCATTTTAATTTTTAGAATTAAATTTATTTATTTAAAATTGGCAGAAAATGCCTTCCATAGTTACTCTCTATGGTGTATTTTTTAAAGTTAGAAACATTACAACCTAAATGTAAAAGCATGTATTGTTTATTCTTATTTTCCAAATATAATAGGTAAATACAATTAAAATGATAAAAACATTTTAAAAGAAAAAGAAAAGAAAGCATGAAAAAGAAAATGTAAAATGTTAACAATTGAAAGGTATATGTATGTAGAAAATATAAAGTACAGTTCAAATAATTATATTCTTATGCAATGGTAAAATAATTTCATGAGCACACACATACATTTAAAGAGACTTTCAAAGGTTTTCAAAAGCAGATGTTATCACAATTAGAACTAGATATGTTTAGTTTTCTTTGTTACCTTAAAACAGTGGTTCTCAAAGTGTGGAACTCAGGCTCTCTCTAGTGGTATGCAGAGGAATCACTCAATTAAATGCAAATTAATGTTAAAACACAATACATTTAAATTTTATCGTTTAAGTACTTAACACATTTTAATTGAATCATTCAATCAAGTTTTTTATTTACCTGTATGTAAGCACAGTGCAGTGTTCATGTTCAAACTGTGTATTTACAATGTTTAGGTGGCTGGCAACAATACGCATTCTTATTAGAAATAAAACTGCCTTGTTTTTTAACTGTTTTGAACAGCTGTAGCTGAATAGTTAGGCCTACTACGCTACTGTATTTTGTGAAAGTTATTGTTTAATTATAATGATAAAAAATGATATTTTTTTAATGATTTGAATTATTTCAATTCTTCAAGCATTTAAAGAAAAAGATTTCCTAAGAAATCTCTAAATCAATTGAAATATATATGAATTGTCCTCTTTAATATTTGTTATATAATATGCTTTATATGTACATTTTGTATTTATTATTAGTTCATACTTTTTCTCCTGCTTGGATTTACTGAAGCTGTATTTAACAATAAGAATACTGTTGTCTGAAGAGATTTAAAAGTAATGTTAAAAAACGCCCTGAATATTCTGCGCATGCGCACTCGTTCACTTTCGAAAAAAGCGGAGGGTTACAGGAGAAGAACATGATCAGGTTGTCATCAGTACAACCACAAGCAACAAACGGATGAGCTTGAGCAGAGCAACCTTTTCATTGTCCTCTTTTACGTCGAAAATATTTTTTTTGTGCCACAGAGACTTTGTCAACATAAATGCAACTTTATCACGGATTATTCGGTTGAAGTCTTTCGAAGTTTTTAAACTTTTCTTGTATTGGTAAGTGCGTGTACGAGCTATACGTTCCTAATCTTTATTTTAGATCAAATATTTTAGTTGTATGCTGCATCATTTTGTAAAAGTTTCAAACTTAAGTTTTCTGCCCTCACTGATGTTTTCCGGGAGAAATCTAAAGAATGTGAGCATAGTATTCACAAGCAATCTCCAAAAGTTGAAAGCGTGCGTTAAATTGCCATATGTTTTCAACCGTAAACGACAGTCATTTGCAGTGTGGATGACAGTTTATACGCGTTATTGTAGTTCAATTTAATTTAATTCAAACTTTTGATGGGATTTTTGAAAAATATAAAATCGTTTACTGACAAGCTACAGAGAACTATATGCAGCTCTGTCAGTCTATGCACAGTGTAGACCAAAAGTCTGACCATATTAAACTGATACCATTCACCCAGATTCACAAATTTTCTTGTCTATATCTGAAAGAGAAATCATTATAAATTTATGTAGCAGAAAGACCTCAGAGGTAGAAAGACCTCTAAGGAATGAAGAGTGGTCACTGTCTTATCAGTCTATCACACAAGATAACAGTTGTTTCGAAAGCTTCTACAAGAAAGAAAAAAGATTATAGCTAATGCAGTGCTCTGTAGTAAGACCTTCAGTTGTATAACATGTAAAAGACACATTTCAGCCAGAGAGTTGTGAAAGAACAAGGATTTATGACTCAATCTCTGAGGAATGTTCTCAATTATTAGAATATCTTTACAAAAATAAAGTTTCTGCCAGTTTGCATATCATGTCACTACAGTGAATTTCTTCATGATTATGTGTGGAAGATGCAAAAGGTGCCTTCAACTACTGTTCAAGCCCCCCTAACTTCACTGGCAGGAAGGACTGATACTGGCTGTATTTTAAAATAAAATTGTTAGCTGCCTGCCTACACAGCATTTTTTTCTGCATCATTAGTCACACTGTCATTTTTTTTTTTTTGAAGTTGTAAAGAATTAAAGATAATTGGAGTTGTTGTTTTTTTTTGTTTTTTGTTTTTTTTTAACAAAAAAAAAAAAAAAAAAAAATACTATTTTAGTCTTTTTACTTAAAAATTTAGTGTTTTTCCAATGTGTTATTTGCTGTTGCTTTTAATTATTTGTGGAATTTATTAGCGATTTCTGAGTGTGAATTTTTGATACCCTTCTTTTTTTAGTGCATGAGTAGTCAAGATGTTTCACTTGTGGAAGAAAATCTGGTCCTCATTGTAGTTTTTTATGGTGAAGAACCACCCACTTGACAGTAAAGGAGCTTCTGACCAACATTTAAGAGACCAGACCAGTGATTTGTTCTTTCTCAAAACACACTGTATCAGCCTGATTCGTTGTAGCCAGCATGTGCTATTCTATGTGCAACAAATGCCCAACTTCAGTTAGGCTATGAGCTTAGTTGACTCTTGAGTATGTCTAAAGCGTCTTTTACAGAGATATGTTAAAAATGTCTGAAGAATTTGTGTTGTTCTGTTGGTTGAATTATTCTGGCATTGTAGAATTTTGTTTTTTTACTAAACTAAAGTTTTTCCTTAATCACTGCTCCTATACTTGAAGCTTTTATCTTCTTATACTGATCTTTTATCACTAAAACACACACCCTACATTAGCTCTTTTCACACAGACACACTTTGGCACACTGGCTTTGCATTCATGGAATGAGCAGTTTTCAGGAATTTCAGGAACTCCAGTGTGAGTCTCAAATGCTGTCTAGGTAGTCATCTCATTAGGTTTGAGATACAGCCAATGATTCTTTACATTAACAAGTTAGGGAAGTCTTTGTTAATGTGTCCCATATGAGCATGTGTTAAACCTGTGATAAAACTGTGGACACACCCGGTTCCTTTTCCAGTCCTGCCTGTGGCCGACTAGGGTGCCAGACGGCTTCTTTCATTTCCTGATCTTAGACAGATAAGGGAGGGCCAGTGTTTAAACAAATCAGTCTGTACTTGTCTCCAGTTTATAGTCAATTTCTTTCTTAATAGTTTGATTAATGTTGCTGTTTGGTAAAAAGACTTCCAATATGGGAGATAACTAATAGCTAGAAATTGGTCACTGCAAAAGATGCAGCAGTGGGTTCTTGTTAGTACCACAGTTCATCTTTTTTTTATCACCAGGGCAACTTGATGTCACAAAACAAACTTAGTTCATTGACTAGTATTTGCCTTAGCCTGATATTGGAGGCTTGTTATTTGACTGTTAAATCTGCTGCTCTTTGAAATACACTGTCAGTCAAAGGTTTAGACTCATTAATTTGTTATAATCATTATTTATCTCCATTTTACTATAGGAGTATGCTATGAAATGACATAAATGGATGTAAGGTATTTATGTAGTGAGCAAAACTGTAATTTTTATTAATTTACTCAAGGAGTTCTCATGTATGTTGGGCACTTTTTGAACAACTAATTGTATAAGTAGACTCACATTTAGACTTAATTTATATTTTACACAGTTTACACCAATCATAGACAATTTCAAGTATTTAAGTATAAACCTTCACATAAAGGTCTTTAAGATCACGAGAAACAAATTCAACCAAGGATGCTTTAAACTTTGACTGGTGGTGTATTTATATTTGTATTGGCTGTGTCAGGTTTTCTGAGTTATGAGACCTGTGAAACACAATCACTGGAAGTACAAACAATAAGATGGTGTTTGGTCTTCCTTAGCCCTTCCATTCCTGTGGATTCATTGTTAAAAATGGCTCTGTAATGCTCCACCTGATTGCTGTTTGGACAGCATGGAACAGATGTTCCTCAGTTCAGGAATTTCACAGTACTTCAGCAGTTCTTGTATTCTTTCTTCTTTTAAAAAGAGGTGGTTGACTGGTTTTATTCTAGGCTTGATTGTGTTTATGGGGTGCAGTTTAACGTGCAACATTTAAAAAACACACAATATTTTTCACATATTTTACCTTATTTTCTTATTTTCACATATTTTACATATTTTAACTTTTTTCAGATTGGTTAGCTGTCCCAGTGTGTTGTGATTAGCTAAACCGCCTATAGTGCAAGTGCAGAAATGTTACGCCCCTCACATGCACTCCAGTTGTATTGTAAACAATGGCATTGTCAATATTGCTTATTAGTTTAAGCCTGAATAAGACCCAGAGAATATTAGTGAAGAGTATTGCGCAGAGCCTGTGCAAGCACGGCTCTTACAGGACATTTCAGAATGGTATGTGTTTTTGTTTGTTGTTGTCTCATACTTTAGATACACTGTTATTTGTAAATGCTACTGCTAATGTTAGCTTCTAATATATGGTTATCCTGATTAAAGCTGAGTATGTGATACAGCAGATTATGTTTTCGCGTTGTAGCATTTTTGTAACAGTAAGAAATTGTAGCCAACAAGTACTGCTCATTTCACAAATAAAATCATTATAAACAAATTTCATCTTTGCAAAGCAGAGGAAAGTGATGCTGCATTTGAATTGGCATTTAGATGTATTTACCCACTGTTTAATGCAGGACATTAATGCATTTAACCTGCAGTTACAAATGCATAAAGAATGTTTTAATATTTTAATCCTAAAATGTTTAATGCTGATATTTGAAATTCTTAAAAAAAAAAAGAAGAAGAAAGAAAGAAAGAAAGGTACATTAAATGTCAAATTAAAACAGTAAGTCATTAATTAGCGAGTCATTGCGATTGAACCATATCATTTAAACGGTTTATTCATTCATTTGTCATACACTGTATAACTTAATCTCTTACTTAAATAGTTTAATATTTATTTCATACAAATTTAATACAACAATCTAATCTTTTTATTTAATTTTCATTTTCACTAGTTTCGTGTAATTTTATTGGAAAACCATGGACCCGCCAAGTATATATTTTTTGGGTGTTATGAGGGGTCCCTTAATGCTTATGGGAAGTCCGGGACCCCCCCAGCCCCCCTCAATTCGAACACTGCTGCCACAGCAACTGTGTGTGCGTTCATGTTTAACCCTTTTTGTAGCTATGTGAAAAATATCTGTTTGTCACATAAAGTGTATAATTGTCACACAGTTCACTGATGGAGCTGGCGAGTTGTTGATCTGAATAAGAGAGAGAGAGGGAGATGGAGAGCAGAATGTGTGCAGAGCAAGGAGACATGAAAACGCGAGGATTAAGAACCACTGCTTTAGAACATTGATTTTGAAACTTGTGAATCCATTAGAATCTTTAGAAGACAAAATTTGGATTCATATATGAATAGATTTTTTTGTGCATCCCTAGTTTTGATGGCATGACAACAGCTCTTCCTCTTCTCGCCTCAACCTCTTTTTTGCATGTTCCCAGGGGTGGGGTTTATGTAAATGTCTGGGTTTGTGATGTCACCAACCCGGGTTGTTGTAGTCCCTACGAGACGTTTTTGTAGAGATTAAACTGCCATAATTTTAAAAGACAATATCTCTGTTTGCATTAAACTTTCAGCGTCGTAACTTTGCAGATATTGTTCATGCTCAAACAGCAACATTACAGACAAACTAAAGTTAAAAAAGTGAAGTCACAATCAACCACCCCTTTAAACAATAGAAAATGTTAATTTTAAAATGAATTTCTGGAAGATATTTGGTTTTAGGATGGAGCCTATACTGGAGAAGAGAGTGTATTATTATTTTTTGCATTTTAGGTGATTTATTTTTTTCTCTTTTAGACCTACTACAGAGAAGACACACTTGGTGACCTTTTCATAGATGTACAAGGAGTTATTAAAACAGGTTGTGTGCTCGCTGCAAGCAGTATTCATCCAATGAATGTTACAGACCTTATAAATGCACAGAAGAGCATTAACCCAGGGTTTACATATGTACAGTGTAAAATCTTAAAACTTTAATAGCCTTTATTATTATTAATATTATTATTTGTATTTGATTAGAAGACATACAAAGTAGCTCCAAGAGAGATTTGGGAGGGACTAGTGCATCAGCTTTCTTGGAAGCAGTGATCATGCCCATGTGTAAACATGCAGACAGATGTCTATCTCTATTTCCTATAATTACCTCCTCTGGTAGTTACCTTCACTGACTGGAAAAAGCTTTTCAAACTGTGGTATGTTGTAATTATCTACATGATGTCACACATTTATGAATGTACAGTATGTGTTTATATCATGTAGTGGGGTCATATCATACTTTATTTTCATGAAAATTTCCCTTACATTTTGTGACATAGTGTATTACAGAACAGTCAGTTTTCCACCCTCTCTCTTAATTGTCTTAATCTTAATTGACTTTTTTTGCTGTTGCTGCCCCTTTACAGAGTTATATGTAAAAATCCTCTTTGCATATGGCAGTAGGGTGCAGTGCTTACAAAGGTGCGGTTCTTAAACCCGATACTAGAGGTCTCCCAGCACACATTTTGGATATTTATTTGACACCCCAGGTCTTGTTTCCCACCAAAAAAAGCAGTGCATGCCAAATAAGTAGGATATCCAAATCTGCAGTTTCATTATACAAACAGCAACCAGAGGACCTGCCCCTTTCACTGAGATTCTGAAATGTGGAACCAGTAGACATGAGGCACCTGTCAGAATCAAAAGATTGATTGAGAAATAAAATAATTTATTTTCACAGTTGTTGTTATGTCGCAGGTTAAAGAATATTCGGGTAAAAGAGGTGACAACATAGTAGTCTCAGCCTCAGACGCCACGCTCACTGAACGTTGGCTAAACTTCTGATGCATATGGCACACTTATCTGGAAACACTTCAGGAGTTTCAAAGTTGTCATCGGATTGTTTAGATTATACGGGATTTCCGGGAGATACATGTGTCGCGTTCTTTAACGTTCTGCCTGGAAACAAAAATGTTGTGGCCCCCTCACGAAAGAAGAAAATTGTTGTGTTTACAACTGAGACGAGCACCTATTAGGATCAACTAAATGCTGTACTTTCAAAAGAATGTGAAAAATGTAAAGTTTGTGGCATAGAATCTTTAAAATATGTCAGAGAATTTTACACACCGGTCTGTTATTGTGGCGACATTTCCACGCCCCTAAACATGATGCGTCACAAATTGGTTGCTTTACCTGTCAGTCATATGGCCTAATGTGCGGGCCTTGGCCATTCAAAGCAGCCAAAGATTCCAGACCTTCTGCCGTCAGTCTGAAGGTCTGCCAACATGAGACTAACAACATAGTGTTGTCGATTTCAGTACGTTATCTATGTGTAAGTTTTATATATATATATATATAATATCACATCATTCTTTTATTACAGAGATTGAGCAGTAATAAAAATTTAACTGTATTACTTAAAAATGACTGAATACATAAATGGATTGTTCTCCCAAAAATGTTGGGAGTTAGATGCTCCCAGAATAGACCCTCTTGTATCTGTGCTTGGCCCTGTCATGTGATCTGGCTGTGAGGGGCTATTTGTTCATTGTTGTTCTTCAGCAGTGTCATTTAACCCCTCCCCATCCATCCTTTTAGCCAAGTCTGAGAGCAAGATTTAGTTTCTTATGTCTCCATGTCACATCATGCTTGCTTTTTGGAGCTTTACAAGTCACTTGAACTTGGTGAGTGTGATCAGCATTTTATGGGCACTTTTTGGCCAATGCAAAATTAACTTGTAGTTGTCTTTAAAACTTAAGATTGATGAACAATGAGAATTTGTTTTAGAATAGATGAAACCACAGATGCAAATATAGTTAATCTTGTCATGACAAAATAAACTAACTCACCCTCGGCAAACTACTGGACACATTTTCAGAGAGGCAGACGCTATCTATCTGGTAACACTAAAATGATAACTAAAAGTAGTAAATTGACTTATGACTCATTAACGTGGTGGGAGATTTAAAAGATGAGAATGGTGGAAATACCCCATAGCAGTGTAGGAAAATTATTTGTTTTGGGTTTGATTAGATTGTGATCTTTTTTTAATAACCAATGCTATAATGACTCTAGTAACTGCAGGCTGCAGTGTGACCATGCACAACTTTGTTATGAGTTATGTTATTGCTTATGTTATTGGTTAAAACTAGTGCTGTCAAACGATTAATCGCATCCAAAATAAGTTTATGTTTGCATACTATATATGTGTGTACTGTGTATATTTATTATGTATATATAAATACACACACACACGTATATATTAAGGAAAAATATTTTAGATTTACATGTAAAATATTTATATTTATTTATAATCTAAATTGTATACAGGTATAAATATATATACATATAAATATTCAGTTTTAATATATACATGTATGTGTGTGTATTTATATATACATAATAAATATAGAAAGTAAACACACATATAGCATCTAAACAAACTTTTATTTTAGATGCCCTATTTTGACAGCCCTAGTTAAAACATAAATGGGTTGTCTCGATTAGCGCCAGTTTTATACCACTTTAACCTATAAGTTTAATTTGTATGGCCTTTTTAAAGTCCTATTTTCAGTCATCTTCTAAAGCAGTAAACACACTATAGGCATGGGACGATAACCGATTTCAAGGTCAAAAGGTTTCAAAAGTCACGGTTTTAAAACCGCTAAAATGTCCTGTCATACCGTTCCTGCGGTATGCACATTTTTTTACTTATCTTCAAAGGTGGAAAGTGCAGGAATCCCTCAGTTGTGTGCAGCAAATAGCGTGGAGGAGTCACACGACCCCTTCCCCTCCAGTTGGTACGAGCAGTCAATGAGAGTCACCTAGGATGGCCGAAAAAGGGAAATCCCTAAAGCTTTTAGTCTGTTGTATGGGATTTTTTTACACAAAGGTTGACTAACCATGTTCCGTACACAATGATGTTCTTTGCAGATGGCGTTTTAGAGCCGATCTTTGAATAAATACTTACAGGTTGTGCATCTAATATAAATCTGTCATTTTCATTTCCCCCTTTCAGCCCCGATCTAGACAGAGACCCACCCTCCGTTTGTTTCAGTGTTGAAATAAATATTATTTGGCTTGCTTACCGAGGCAGATAACGTGGCTAATTAACTAGCTAACGTCAACTAGTTTCTTTCCTCGTGTTACTTTACAAAGTGAGGAATATCTGGCATAAAAACGCGTGGAAAACGTTTTGCGCGCCGCCTTCTCCTTCGCGTTCTGTAGCTTTTGCTTCCATGGCGTCTGCTGTTGCTAAGCAACCATGACACGCGCTCTCTAAGGAGAAGTGGAGGTTTAGGCAAAAGAATAAATGAATCGCGACCGCTTCGTTTCATTTGAAATGACGCGACATGTGACCGCCCCTAAAGTATTACGTTTAGCGTTAAATGGAAAAGAGACAGAGCGTGTGTGTACGCGCGCGCTCTCTGTGTGTGCACATATTCTCGTACATCACTGCTCCAAACTTAATCAAAGACTATAGAATAGGAAAGGTGAACATTCCTGCATCAAAACTTGGACTAAAAGATGAATGTGTAGAAAGTGAGCATGTCTCCAAAGACCTTGTTGAGCTGCAGGTTTAACAACTGCATTTATTTATTTATTCATTTATAGAAATTAGGCTTTCATTATGTTTTCGATTACTGAGCTGCATGTTTAGGTTTAAGTGACTGCACTTAATTTAATTAGGAAGAATTCAATTATTAATTCTAATTATTAACCTGACATGTTTACTGCTCCAAAATGTTCTATATGTTTCTTAAAAATAAGATAAATTGTGTTCAGTAGAAGAAAAGTAGTTTTTTTTACACAGACATTTAAAAATAACATATTTTAGAGTTGTAATCTAAATACCGTGACACCGTGATACCGTGAAACCGTGATATTTTTATGTAAGGTTATCATACCGTCAGAATCTCATACCGGCCCATGCCTACACTGATAGTTACTTGGACATTATCAATGAAACAAGAAGATACACAGTTTGAGTGTCATTATTGTAGCTGTTCCCTTGCCTAGCATGACAGAGCCACAGTGTTTACACTTTCTCTTTAAGCCCAAAATACACTTTGTTTTTTACGTGTAGGCTAGGGTAAGCATAAAGTGCACTACAGGAGAAAACATGATATTTTCAGTCTTTTCACCTTTAAGAAGGCTAAAGGCTAATTTACACCAAATGAATTCACGCCAACAAACTGCAAGACAGGTTTGACGAGTTTTGTCTGATCAGTGTGTTACCCTGTTGCCGTCTGTTGGTGTTGGCACTTGTTTTCGCCAGTTGAACATCTTAAATTAGTGTTTCTCAGGTCTTAGAACGTCTGAGAAGTGACTGTACTCGGTGAGCTGTCGGCATTGCTCTGCGTCTGCAGGTGTGATGTGAATTAGCCTTAAGAATGATGGATTTTGTGATAACCTCCAGGTAAACTTTTTAGGGAAAAGGTTAGTAAAGTCATTAATGAAAATTATCATCACTTACCCTCACATCTTTCCAAATCTATAAGAATTCAAATAATGAAATGTGAAAGTCTGTTCAAAGTTCATTAAAAGTTCATGAATATTTGGAATAACTCCTCGATTCATATGGATTACATTTTCAATGTGTTTATGAAGTGTCAGTGTTTCAGGTGAATGGATGGAAAGAAATCTTTCGGGTTTCATTAAAAATATCTTGAAGATGAACAAAAAGTTTGTGGATTTAGAACAGCATGGAGATTAATAACTTAAAGCAAGGGTGTTGCCAAGCCCTTGACAGGGTATAAGCTTCCAAACAGATTACATAATAGGTATACTGCTAGGCCAAAAGTATGTAGACACCTCGTAATTAACGGGTTTTATAATTTTAGATACACCCATTATTTGCAGATGCATTAAATAAGGTATACAGCTATGACAACAAACACTTTCAGTAGAATATGTACCTTTTTGTTCTTGTGATAGGCATGCAAGCATGTATTGTCTTGGTAGGCAGAAAACAAAACATCTTACATATAAAAATACACTTGCCAAAGATGTGTATGGAAGGATATTCCAGACTTTTCAAAAGAAATTGCAAATTATATTTGCAATTGCTTTTTCCATATGTGGACGCATAAATTGTGCCATAATCCAAATGCAACTGCAAGTATTATTGTTTTTATCGTTGCATTATCGTTTGCATTTTCATTTTCGAAAATGCACAGTGACTGCCAAATTTTAAATGGAAAAGCAAAGTCCATTTGCAGCTGTATTTCCTATGACTTACGAGTAATGACCCTGTCATGTTTAAATAGCACTCTCAATTTCAGCGTCAGCTTTTTCACTTTCTCTGCGTCACATATGTTGCTTGCTAAAAGTCAAACGCAATTGCAATTCATTTTGCGTTTGAATTTCCGACGCATTGCACGGAAACCTGTCAGTCAGCATCAGGGGTGGGTCTATACTGTGGGGCATGATTGTATAGAAACAGAGGGCATTTAGGCCACACCCATATCGGATGGGAAAACAATCCATCGCTCTCCTTTGACTTTGTATTACGGGGAAGGTGCCTCCTTGTCATTATTTATATAAAAAAAAACAGAACACAGAACAATGTCTAAAAGCTGCCATGTGACAAGATGTACAGTAAACAAGCTAAAAATCACAGAACTACGTTTTTATAAGTTGTCGACCCCAAAACGAGTGTTTAAGGACACAGAAGTATAGCGTGTGTCATATTAGGCTGAGAACTACGCCCCATGCCCATCACCAAGGGGGAGCATTGGGGGGCAGTGATAAAAATAACTCGACGTGCCTCCCTGCACATGATCACGAGTGAACTTACTATTGAGAAAGAAAAACATTGATTATACTGATCTAGCATTTAAATATTGGTGCAACAGATCTAATTTGAATGTCTTTTATTTTGGTGACACTGGATGCCTTCGCATTGTAGTGTGTGTAATATGTTTTCCCCTCGGGGCTCGCCGTAGTCGGCGGGAGGTTCATGCGCACTAGAGAAGTGGGGAGTTGAGAAATGTTTGAGAAAAAGTGTGGTTGACATGTGTTGCTAATAAAAACGATCAGAGTTATGGACGAGACCAAAGCATCCGTTTCTTTATTTTATTAGAGGCAAGTGTTAGGCGAACTAATGTGTGTGTGTGTGTATATATATATATAGATATATATAGATATACATACATTAGTGCTGCACGATTAATCGTATCGCAATCGCGATGTCAGCCTGTGCGATTATATGACGGGAAAATTTGGCAATTATATTATTTTATATTAGGCTAATTGTGTGCACTTGACAACACATGCTTTCTGAGAACAGTTTGCTTATTTTCCGTGCTGCTAACAAAACAAGACAAAAGATTAAATAAATAAATAAAAATAAAAAGATCTGACAGTCTCTCAGTATAGGCAGTGCACGTGTGGCGTGCATGTGTGCACGTTCACTTGTGTGCACAACGCTGAGAGACCAGAACGAAGATGAGTGCAGAGGAGACTAATCTGGTAGGCAAAAAAACTCTACCTCTATATGACGATATTTTGGATTTGATTTTACTGACACTGAGCAGAGATATGTATTGTGCAAGATTCGCAAAATTAAATTTGCTACATCACGTGGCAATACAACAAATTTATATCAAACATAACAAAGCATAATTACAGATGTAATCCCCCCCACTTAAATTAATGTCTTGTATTGTACAATGCACGCTCAGCACCGCCAGCGCTTCCCGTGACAGTTAAAGCGAAACCGAAAGTAAGATTTTAAGTAAAGTAAGAGCGACTCCCCAATGCACGCAAATTAGGCAACATGACATCTAGGCTGTTATTATCATCTAAGCTATAATAGGTTGTGTAGTTGTCTATAGCTCTGTATCATGCTTTAAAAAGTCGGTCTCTGTATATACAGGTCCTTTTCAAAAAATTAGCATATTGTGATAAAGTTCATTATTTTCTGTAATGTACTGATAAACATTAGACTTTCATATATTTTAGATTCATTACACACAACTGAAGTAGTTCAAGCCTTTTTTTGTTTTAATATTGATGATTTTGGCATACAGCTCATGAAAACCCAAAATTCCTATCTCAAAAAATTAGCATATTTCATCCGACCAATAAAAGAAAAGTGTTTTTAATACAAAAAAAGTCAACCTTCAAATAATTATGTTCAGTTATGCACTCAATACTTGGTCGGGAATCCTTTTGCAGAAATGACTGCTTCAACGCGGCGTGGCATGGAGGCAATCAGCCTGTGGCACTGCTGAGGTGTTATGGAGGCCCAGGATGCTTCGATAGCAGCCTTAAGCTCATCCAGAGTGTTGGGTCTTGCGTCTCTCAACTTTCTCTTCACAATATCCCACAGATTCTCTATGGGGTTCAGGTCAGGAGAGTTGGCAGGCCAATTGAGCACAGTAATACCATGGTCAGTAAACCATTTACCAGTGGTTTTGGCACTGTGAGCAGGTGCCAGGTCGTGCTGAAAAATGAAATCTTCATCTCCATAAAGCTTTTCAGCAGATGGAAGCATGAAGTGCTCCAAAATCTCCTGATAGCTAGCTGCATTGACCCTGCCCTTGATAAAACACAGTGGACCAACACCAGCAGCTGACATGGCACCCCAGACCATCACTGACTGTGGGTACTTGACACTGGACTTCAGGCATTTTGGCATTTCCCTCTCCCCAGTCTTCCTCCAGACTCTGGCACCTTGATTTCCGAATGACATGCAAAATTTGCTTTCATCCGAAAAAAGTACTTTGGACCACTGAGCAACAGTCCAGTGCTGCTTCTCTGCAGCACCTGTAGCCCATTTCCTGCACACGCCTGTACACGGTGGCTCTGGATGTTTCTACTCCAGACTCAGTCCACTGCTTCCGCAGGTCCCCCAAGGTCTGGAATCGGTCCTTCTCCACAATCTTCCTCAGGGTCCGGTCACCTCTTCTCGTTGTGCAGCGTTTTCTGCCACACTTTTTCCTTCCCACAGACTTCCCACTGAGGTGCCTTGATACAGCACTCTGGGAACAGCCTATTCATTCAGAAATTTCTTTCTGTGTCTTAACCTCTTGCTTGAGGGTGTCAATGATGGCCTTCTGGACGGCAGTCTTACCCATGATTGCGGTTTTGAGTAATGAACCAGGCTGGGAGTTTTTAAAAGCCTCAGGAATCTTTTGCAGGTGTTTAGAGTTAATTAGTTGATTCAGATGATTAGGTTAATAGCTCTTTTAGAGAACCTTTTCATGATATGCTAATTTTTTGAGATAGGAATTTTGGGTTTTCATGAGCTGTATGCCAAAATCATCAATATTAAAACAAAAAAAAGGTTTGAACTACTTCAGTTGTGTGTAATGAATCTAAAATATATGAAAGTCTAATGTTTATCAGTACATTACAGAAAATAATGAACTTTATCACAATATGCTAATTTTTTGAAAAGGACCTGTATATATTAAATACTGACTGCTGACAAGTGCTGCACTGGTCAAACAAACAACCACAAAAAAGGATGCATGACAGGGTATATAATAGTTGGCAGAATCATTTGTTTCTAAGGAAATGGTGACTGGGTGTTGGATCCTAATGTTCCTTTTGTTTTATGACCTGTCCTGAACTAGAGGAAATGGATTTGTTTCCTGATGTCCATCATAGGCCTAAATAGCTCTATAATGTAACTCTCTATAATATAAGAGCCTATACAAATATTTGAATGTGGAGTGTGCCTTGAGCCTTGCATAGTCCCAAGAAAATTATTCCAGAGTTTAGGAATTAGGTAGGAAAGGATCTTACATCTCTTTTACATCTTTTGAAATTTTGGGTACAATCAACAAACCAGAATTTGCCATCACAGTGGCCATGATGAATTAAAGCATTATAAAGACTCAATAAGTACTGCAGAACTAGGCCATTCAAGGCTTTGTAAGTAATTAGCAAAATGTAAATATTTATACCGAACCTGACAGGTAACCAGTGTAGAGATGATAATGTTGTGCTGATGTGATCATACTAAATGAACGGGTAAATAAATTATTTGGCATCAAATTAACAACACAAACAATGTTTCTGAGGTGAAGCAAAGCTGTTCTACAAACACTGGCAAAGTGACTATTAAAAAATGGTCTCTATAAAACAACACTCAGAATCTAAACTATAAAGGATGACACAATTGTACACCATTGACTTAAGTGACAGATATTCTAGCCTTTTATGTTTTAGAGGCATTTGGTTCTAAAGAGGTAAGATCCTTTCCTACCTAATTCCTAAACTCTGGAATAATTTTCTTGGGGACAACAACTAAATTGGGGAAAACTAAATTGGGGACAAACTATTTATTTATTTGGAACTATTGGTTAATTTCCTCAAATTAAAATTGTTTAAAGTTTCTTTTGAATTATTGATATATTACTTTCCCATTTGATACTCTATAGTTGCTTTGACACAATTTGTATTGTAAAAAGCGCTATATAAATAAAGCTGACTTGACTATTATTAAAACCTCATAAAGCAAACTTCATTCTAGCTTGGAGGTGTCTCATCTTCAGAAGTCTTCAGAGACTTTCTTGGTCGGCAACCTCGCAGTACATTCCTGTGCAGGGCTCTAATGACTGTCTTCGTTGAGACATCAATTCCAGACTTGGCTAGGTCATTCACTAGTGTCTCGGCAGTTGTTCTTGGTTCTTTAGAATCCTCTCTCACTAGTTTTCTTCCCAAAGTTTTTGAAATCTTTCGCTTCCTGCCTCTGCCTGTCTTGTTCTCCACTTTGTTGGTCTCTTTAAACTTCTTGATAATGCATCTCACTGCAGTTCTTGACACTTGAAAAGGCTTTGATAAATGTGTGTATCCTTCTCCATCTTTATGAGCATTAACAATTCTTTCACTCAAGTCCAAACTTTTGTTTTAATTTCTTTTGTCTTCACCATGATGACAGTGCATATTATTTTAGTAGTTGTATCGCAAGATATCCTCAGCTTAAAGAGCAATTTAAATGCTTAATTAGGTTAATCAGGCAAATTAGGTTAATTTGGCAAGTCTTTGGACAACAGTGGTTTGTTCTATAGCTAATCTAACTAATCATTTCTTAAGGGGGCTAATAATATTGACCTAGTTTTTCATATTATATGACATTGATAGATTTAAATTTTTCATAATGAAAGGACTTCTTCAGAGGATATGGCTGCATAGTATGACGATATGCAGTTCTTGCAGCTTTCAGAGCCCATCTGTAACTAGAGACACTATTCCTTCCATGCCCCTCGAATAACCTCTAAGTTTGTACTACTCCTGCACTTCAACAGCCTTCTTCTTCAGGGCAGTTCTTTTCAGCGGCAGAAACACTGAGGGTCCCAATTAGTATGAAAGTATTAAACAGAATTTCAAAAGGTCTATGTAACCTGTGTAAAGTCAAAAACATATTGATGAATAACAGCATTTACTGTAATGGAGCTCAGATGTTCAATTCATTTTTTACAGGAGTGAGGCCTCAGTGCCATGCCAGAGAAATCCCATAGCACAGCCCATGACGTCACAATGGGTGAAGGTAAGACTCAACTCTTATCTGTTGCTGTGAATACTAGAATATTTAGTTCAGTCTAAAACATTTACTGTGCACAGATTTCTTTTTTTCAGTAACTACACCTGTAGAGATGGTTTAAGTATTAAGTAACTAGGAGATGTTCTAACACGAACAGCTTTTCTAGCACTGATATGATGAGTCATCATCCCATGTGAGTGTACATTATTTGTTTAGGTGTAAAACATTTTTGTTGGAAACATTTAGTTGCAACTAAAAACTATGGAAAGTTGTTAGAAAGATTTTTAACTGGTTGGTGAGAATGGGGCCCACAGGAACGCCTCAACTGATGAACTGCAACGTCTATACTTCAGACTACAGGCTATACAATGCATGTCAAAAGGGTTAAAATGTTGATCCAAAAGTTCATCCAGGAAAGTAAGAATCAGTTTGCAGTTTTCTTTTTCCAGTTTACTTTGGTAAGGTATGCATGAATACAATTTCTGTGCCATCACAGTAGGTTTAATGAATGTAAGTTATAATGCTTTAACTGTTCCAAAACTCATTCAGACATAAAATTCCATTGTCCTGGAAACCACCCACAAAACCACAGTGTTTTGCACAGTGTAGCAAAGCGAAGATCAAGCAACATAATGACTAAACATTTTGTATTTAATTTAGTTATGTATAATCTGCTTAGACTGAACAAAATTATAAACACAACACTTTTGTTTTTACCCCCATTTGTCATGAGCTGAACTCAAAGATGTAAGACTTTTTCTATGTACACAAAAGGCCTATTTCTCTCAAATATTGCTCACAAATCTGTTTAAATCTGTGTTAAGCCCCTTTCACACTGCCCGTTGATTCCGGAAAATTGCCGGAACATTGCCGGAGTGCCTTCAAATGCCTTCAACACGTCCCAGGATTGATTTCGGGAACAATTCCTGGTTGGGGACCTAGTAATATTAATGCATCGCATTAAAGCCTAATGTCCTAATGTCACGTGTCTTTACGGGTTGTGTGTGAAAGCATGCACGGATTCTGGAAAATCACTGGCAGTGTGAATGAACCGAAATCAAATGATCCCGGGACAATTCTTGGAATTCCTGTGTGAAAGAATCTTTAGTGAGCACTTCTCCTTTGCTGAGATAATTCATCCACCTCACAGGTGTGGCATATCAAGATGCTGATTAGACAGCATGATTATTACACAGGTGTGCCTTAGGCTGGCCACAATAAAAGGCCACTCTAAAATGGGCAGTTTTGTCACACAGCACAATGCCACAGATTTCGCAAGTTTTGAGGGAGCGTGCAATTGGCATGCTGACTGCAGGAATGTCCACCAGAGCTGTTGCCCGTGAATTGA
Organism: Cirrhinus molitorella; assembly: GCA_033026305.1. Taxonomy (NCBI): domain Eukaryota; kingdom Metazoa; phylum Chordata; class Actinopteri; order Cypriniformes; family Cyprinidae; genus Cirrhinus; species Cirrhinus molitorella. The sequence continues at coordinate 16,528,036 of CM065133.1, read as the reverse complement.
ATGTTCATTTCTCTACCATAAGCCATTTTCAAAGGCGTTTCAGAGAATTTGGCAGTACATCCAACCGGCCTCACAACCACAGACCATGTGTAACCACACCAGCCCAGGACTTCCACATCCAGCATCTTCACCTCCAAGATCGTCTCAGACCAGCCACCCGGACAGCTGCTGCAAGAATCGGTTTGCATAACCAAAGAATTTCTGCACAAACTGTCAGAAACTGTCTCAGGGAAGCTCATCTGCATGCTCGTCGTCCTCATCAGGGACTCAACCTGACTGCAGTTCGTAGTCATAACTGACTTGACTAACCAATCTGTGATTACAAAGTATTACAAAAGGTTATCGTCTAGCAGCTCCAGTGGCACAATGGTAAAGTACGTGTTGAAGTCATTTATGACACTATCTACTCAGGTTTGAATCCGTGTTTTGCCAAACTTTTTTTCTATCTTTTCAAATCAGATACCACGTTGGAAATGCATGTATTTTTAATAATAATTATGTAAATAATCGAAAAGTTGAGCTTTAAAGGAATAGTTCACCCAAAAATGAAAATTTCTCCATGATTTACTCACTCTCAAGCCATCCTGGGTGTATATGATTTTCTACTTCCAAACGAACACAGTCAGAGTTGTTTTAAAATTTATCCTGGCTCTTCCAAGCTTTATAATGGTGGTGGATAGTGGCTATTATTTTGAAGCTCCAAAAATCTCATATATCCGTCGTAAAACTAACCCATACGCCTCCGGGGAATTAACACATGCCTTCTGAAGCGAATTCATTGGTTTTTAATAGCAAAAATATTTCTATTAAGTAATATATAGGGTATATATAAATGGTATATATGTATATAAATGGTTATAAAAAACTGAAAATCAGTAAACACTGTGGAACCAAATAAATAAGAAATGTAGATTAGCAAATGAATAAAAAAGCTTGGAGGCATGGCATACACCTTGATGTAATATAAAATAAAAAATACACAGTTTTAATAAATAACAATCAGCAAACACTGTGGAACCAAATAAATATGAAAATTCCACTATCACCTTAGATAAATGGCAAAAGTCAAAATCCAAAATATTTTTAAAACAGACGCTTTTGCATGTCGTTATAAAACTATTCTGCCATTGTCTTGTTTTTCTCACCTCTCTCTCTCTTATTGTCAGTCAGGCCCGGTTCTATTGATTCAAACGATATCAATAGCACCCTCATGGCAAATCATTGCAGATTTAGCATCCAGTGCATATATATATATATATATATATATATATATATATATATATATTATATATATGTATGTGTGTGTGTGTGTGTATATATATATATATATATATATAAAGCCGGGCTCACAATGCGATTTTTAATAGTCTTTTACGATTGTTGCTTGTCAGACTGTATGAACATGATGATCATGTCACACTGTGGGATCTCAGTTGTTATTAATGTCAGGCTGTACGACAGTCAAGACGTGGTAAAACGGGTGCGCGCAAGAAAACCCGTCCGGATTTTTACATCATCAACCCGTTCATGACTTTCCGGGTGGGAGGTTGGAAACTGGGGGGTTTTTATGACCCTTTGTCTGAGAGCATGGCTCTGACATTCTATATTCTGATTAAATTACAAACACACATAGCATTTTATGAAATTAGCAGTAATTTGATAGGAGGCATGACATATGTAGGGTTATATGAACTAGTACTTCATTCATAAAGCATGCATAAACTAAAATACAGTGCAAGGGACAACAATACGAGACAGTTCAAATCATACACAGTGATCAGAGGATTTGTGTGTTCGTTCACAGAAAGGTTTGTTGGTGAATAAATAGGGAAGAGTCCATTTCTATGGGCATAATGTCTTTCCTAAGGCATAGTGAGGGTTGCCTACATTCCTTTTGGGCCATAACACTAGTTTTATCAGATGGTTGCCCTGGCAACCGAGCCTTCCTGGGGTGAAGCAAATACATTAAAGGGAGTCCGAAAATATGCTGAAAATGTCCAGAAATCTTTTCAAAGTGGCAATCAAGAATTTAACCAATGATTTAGCCAACAGTAAAATGTCCACAGTAAAAATAAGCAATTCTTTGTGCAAAAAGTGCACAATAAAGTGATCAGAAAGCAATCTAATTTAGCTGCCATTTACTCCCGTTCATGTATACATCACGACAGTCAAAAATGTGTTATTCATTGATACATGATAATCGAACAGCAAAAATAAAATAACGATAATAACAATAACGCACTTACCTTTGTCTTGTGCGTTGTCGAACAGAAGTAACAACACGTATTTTTCACGAAGGGCACATTTTAGAACATAATGTAGAACTTTGCACAGTCAAAACTGTTCAAGTCCAGCAGCCGTCAATGCCAATTATACCAGAGTTTGGACGGTTTAAAAGATGTTCAGATGCAGCACAGCATCGTATACTAGTCCCATATTCAGTTTTGATTATTAATTAACTGTTCAGTCAACTGTTCTTCAGTTACAATTACACTTTGAAGCCTTCTATTCATCTCTCACCATGTGTAATCACGAGTCACTTAGACTTTTTATCGTGTAACTTATATTTAGGCCACTTTGCCATCGCAGTCACTTACATAAAATGAATGAAAGAATATATAGCTGCACATTCAAAATCTTGCCCTTTCTAGCGCCAAAACCCCATCACTCACGGGGTTTTGAACCCGCCCAATCTGGCAACACTGTTGCCCTGTATCTTGTTCTCTCATTGGCAGTAGGTCGTCGACGATGTCATTTCCAGTCAAAACCCACTACAGGACTGTGAGGTCCAGATATCTCACGGGCATTGATGACATATCTAGGCTTCTTTTAGATCGCATCTTTGATAACACACATTACGTGATTGGCACTAACATGAACATACTTTTGATTTTGCACATTTGTTTTTTCCACAAAACAAACTGCAATAAAAAACTGCTTGTATGCAATTCATAGTACACAGTACATAGGAGGCTACAGTACAATGTTTAGTCCCTTGTTGTGTAAGCCAATGACATCTGTGACGGAACAATAAAACTCCATTTGAAACTCCAAAGTAAATGTAGCATCAGTACTTTAGCATATATGTTACTGCATTGAACTGTAAGTGTTTTGTATGACCATCAAGGATTGAGCAATAAAGTGCAGGGGACATGCCTGATGAAGAAGTAAAATTTCATTGAAATGAAATTTTGTTGGAAACTTGGAAATTTGCATCCCTTCAATCATTAATCCATGCTGAGTTAGTGTTATCAAGTTGCAGTAGAGCACAGGACATTGGTTGTTTGCCTATTCATGTAAAACACCTGTGTGTGTTTGTGAATGTGTGTGTGGGTGTTGAACTTTATTTGCATGAGCACTGAACAAATACACAAAGTAAAAACTTTACTGAAAACTAGATTTACTCTTGATTATTAACACCAATACCTTATGGTTCTAGATTTTATACTGCTTTTTCTCCTTATCCTGCAGCAAACCACTAAGAATAATGTTATGAATATGGATAACAGAATAATGGCTCATCATTAACTTTGTCTTTTTTTCCCTGATGGCATTGATTCACCACATAACGAAATTATTTTTTTTGTTGTTCTACAGTATAGTCCATCAATTGGAATACAACTTTTTACAAATTAATTGTAAAGATGTGCATGAGTGAGTAAGTGACTGCAGTGATCAACCGTGAAAATATATTTTGCTTAAAGCTGCAGTCCATAACTTTTTGAGTTAAAAATTTACACAAAATACATTTTTGAGAAAATACATTACCAGCCAGTGTTCAAAACTATTGCCTTACTTAAGCCCGATTCACAATGGTTAGCTTATAATAATGTTTTTAAATTGAGTGGTTCGGGTAGGTTTTCGCGGGAAATTCAAGCATGCCACTGCGTCATTACGTCACGTTTGTAAACATAAAAGAAGGCGTCCGGCTAGTAGCTTTATCGCATGTGAGAATACTGCAGATGCGGAATATTTTATAGCCTTTTCCCACAGCGGCTGAAATAATTACATTTATTTTGTTGATTGTGGATTGTGATCCAGAAAATTTGTTTATGAAACACAAGTAACTGAAATTAGATTAGCCTACACCAGTTTTAAATGTGCATCTGTTTGCAGATAGCCTACGTGAGATTTGTATTTTAAAGAACGCCGGTCCTAAGGAAGAATGATTTGCTTTTTCGGATTTCTTGAAATAAAATTGATATGAAATTTGAATTTTATGTCAATCAGAGATTAGACTGTACAGAAACAGAAACGCTAATAGGCCTACACACTACATACACATAGTTACGCGATGCTGATGTTGTTAACATGAACAATTTGAGAACAAGGTACTAATAACTTGTTGGTTTGATGAGATATGAGATAATAACCGATCGTTAGATTTAAACACCTGTAGCGTTTTTCCTCAGTTGGTCATAACAAAAGTTTTAGACTTGTTACTTACTCTTAGATGACAATATCCGATGAAGATTCTTATTTGGGCCATATATTTGAATCAGTGATTCCTAAGTACAGTGAATATCCACAGCGGTTCGGTGACTGACAGCTACCGAAACATTAGATTCATCCACGCTGGAGCCGAGCCGGAGCACAACCCACGCATGGAAATAATTCCGCATTTAACTGCAACTGCAGGTTGTGAGACAGAGATGGCGACAAAGAGGCAAAACTTACGGACTGCAGCTTTAAAAGATAGCCCTGCAGTCATTATCCAGTAACAAGTATATGCAGGGCTTGCAAAATTTCAAAATCACTTGTAGCCCTTCAGACAGGCGCTCTTCAGATTTTGGTAGTGCAAAATGATCATTATTTACAAAAAAAAAAATATATATATATATATTTTAAGGCTTTTTATAACCCTTTTTAAAACCTGCAATAAAATGAATACCAATGTTTATGGCATCATATTAAACTGACATGATTTACAGTTTAGACACAGGTTTTCCCAAAAACATAAAAATCTTATAAAATGAGAACATCACATTTCAGCCTTTAAAACATTTTTAAGAAAAGGGATGAGTAAAATTATAAATTTATATAAATTGTTTGTTAATTGATTAGATGCATTAGGTGCATTAGCTTCTTTCACATTTACAACTCAGTGTGTTTGCTGATAAAAAACATGAGCTATCTTGAACCCTTTGTTCAAGATAGCTCATTGGGCAGGAGAGTGATGCATTTTGGTAGCCCAACTGGAAGACACAATAGCCCTGGGACGTCAGGCTAGCGATTTTGCAAGCCCTAAAATGAAAACGTGCCCAAAAATGTAATTTTCAGCAGTACCTTTTGATCCCACTGTGCAGTCTGGTCTCATTATTTTATACAGTACATAGTTGTTTTTGTATGTAACATTTACAGGTACTAAAACAATATGGACATTCTGGACGCAGCAAAAATGTATGCAGTATTACATATTTAAATATTTTGGCCGGGTCCCATGGCAGACAAAACAAATATTGCAAAGTAATGGTTAATCAATCTCAAGAAATGTATTAATTTTGTCAAGGGTTTTGAAAACTAATTAAATGGTTTAATTACAGTTTAATAGATGAGACCGCAACAATCTCATTAATCATAAAAACAATAGAATCAGCCAATTAATTCCATTGATAAAATACACATAGATTAATTAAGGATTAGCTAAATTGTTAATTCGTAATTTTTTTACATTTTAGATGCTGTCAATATTGTAGTAAAACCACGTTTTACATAAAATGTATATAATTACTAGGGCCCTATGAAATCATTTTATTTTATTTTTCCGTAAATTCCATTTTATTTTATTCCAGAATCCGTTATTTTTTTTATTTTTTTTTTTGCATTGTTTTTTTTTTTTTTGACATTCTGTTTTTATGACTGGATTCTGCAATTCCGCCCACGTTTTCCGCATTGCGGAAATCATAGGGCCCTAAAATGCTCATGAGATCACATTGGACATTGGGGGGTTTTGTTTTGGTCAGCACTCAAAACTGTATGGAGATCATTTGAGGGCAAGGACATACACACAGGACAAGACCATTGGTACTAAAAGGTCGCCCTATATTGGTAGTTGAGCAAAAGTGCATGTTTTGAGTCATAAGCAAAAGATAGAGAGTGCACAAGCCTGGGGCTCTTTTTAAAGCAGGTAAATGGATTAACAGACTGGATTATCTGGAGGTGAATGGCGAGACTTTACACACTGTCTCCTCTGGTTAGTGTAAAGCCAAAGCTTTCACATGGGAGGGCCAGCCAGTGACGCACAGTATTGTGTCCTTATCGTATCAGCCATTATTCAGTATTTTTCTGCCAGTAATGGACATTTAATTCTATCCACCCACATGATTGCTTAAATGCTTAAATTGATTTAAATGTAACAAATTGAAGATAAAGTTTCTAAATTATTCAAAGATTTTGCTATGATGTTGTCAGCATATTGTGAGCTCTGTGCACTCTGTATGTGCAATTTGTCACTTCCTAGTCTTTGTTTATTTGCCTTGTTAAAGTAACCACCACTTTTTCTCATGAGAGGTCCTCACTCATAAACACACAGCATGTGTTACACAACACAGTACAGTTCATTATAATTTGTGTTATGTTCTCTGACACATGGTTAAATTGTGTCTTAATGAGTTCACAGGTGAGCTGTAAATTGTCTCTCAGTGCTGTTGTTATACACTGCGGTGGCTGTGTGAGCGTGTCGTGGGGTTTTAACTGTGTGTGTGTGTGTGTGTGTGTGCGTGCGCTGTAGCTGTCATTTCTGCAGAGCTGAGTCGCGAGTGATGTGCTGTTGTCTGTTCTGATAGGGGGTGGGACACCACTTCTGCCTCTAAACTCCTAATAGTTGAATAGATTTTTCATTTTACGACTATTCTATATCTGAGATGTGAAGTAGACCAGGCAGTGAACATTGTAAGGTGGATTTTCTTTCATGTGGTTTGTCAACTGCAGGAGATGGTGTTTGTCTGTAAACTCCCCTTAATACGTTAAGCTGGATTTTCTACCCATCAAGTCGTATACACTGAAAGTGTCTTGGAAACCATCAATTTGAAAGACAAAAGCTAAAGGTGTGTGAACAGTCTTTTTGATTTACTTTATTTAGCTAGATTAGATTGAGTTTAAGATTAGACTGTAACTGATAGTATGTGAATACTAAATCTTCAGTTTTGGGTGAAACTTAAACTAAACAAAGTTTTGTCTTTAAGATTGACATTTTGAATAACAGTCAATATTCAGTAGCTTACATTATAGACACAATATTGAGTTGTTGCTTATGTAATGTATTAACAGTATGTACTATATAAACAGTGTTTTCATTGGAACTATATTGTTTTTTTTTGTTTGTTTGTTTTTTTTTTTTTTCTCCATGTTTTAATTTGAATGACATAATTTCATTTTTGTGCTTGAGTTGGGGTTAACATTCCATCGTTTAGCTCATTCCAAGCCCGCTGAGCAGTCAGTAATGTTCTGCTTTGGACACAAAGCTGTCACTGTTTTTATTAAGCAACAATGAGTCTGTGTGCATCAGTGATGCAGAGAAAATGTGTAACCATGTCACCATTTATTCTGGGTTGCATTTTGTAAACAAATACAAAAATGTATGCAGCACTGGAAGTTTTTTCATTTACTACTGGTAAAAACTAGACAACAAGCTGCGTAAGCGTCAGCGACAAAGCAGTTTTTAAGGTACTTGACTGTCACCTGCCAATTGCTCTGTTAAAATGCGTATACTATATCTGTATCTTTTTTATCTATTCTTGTTGTATTGACAGCACTGTCGCGCACATGTTAGGATGATAAATAGATTTTATGAAATTTCACCTTACGCAAGCTGTGTTAGAGGACATGACTGCATATCTTAATGCTTTATTTGGAATAGCATACTATTGTACTGTGAATTCACCAAAATCATCTTAAAAAGTTTCTTAAATTTAAACATGAATTCTAAGTTCTTAAGATTATTTATTTTCGATACAGCTAGGCTTTTGTGTGATTGTACGGTGGTTCTTGCCAAGGACTATTTATAATAAGCTTGCACACTATTACTTTTGCGACTGGAGTAATGTAGGGTGCAAGGCAGAGTCCTAACAAAGCCAACAAGTAGAGAGCTAAAGAGCTAACAAGATGTTCAGTGTTCAGTATACAGCAATTTTTAAAAATACAGTAAGAGGAATGTGCAGTATTATACTGGGTGATATACAGTAAATAACTGTAGAAATTAAAGAAAATGTGTATAGTATAAAACCGTATACAGTGAGAGCTGATACTGAAGACTGTTACTAGAATAATCATTCAGTAATGGCTGGTTACGTTCTATGTAAAATTAGAAATTAGGCCTCACCAACTAAATTACCTGACAGATTGAGCATTGTTTGCTTTTATTTCGTGACAGTGACTTAGGACTTAGGACAAACTTAAAGCCATAGACAAAAATCAGAAACACAATGGCAGTTGTAGATTTAAAGGTATATTCACTTGTCAACATGTTTTGATCTTTCTGCTAATGCAAATGTTTTTTTTTATGTTGCGACATGTGTACATAATGTGCATTTGTGAAAAAGATGGTTTCTGTTTGTGAATTTCACAAGTTTGAGAAAAAAAATATATATTATTATGGATTACTTTGTGAATTTGATTTATTTAAGTTAGTTTGGGATCAACCACATTTACAGTTGGTGATTTTACTATAATCAGTATAATTTGGCAACAGTGCTTTGTTTTTCCACTTGGGCAAGCAATTTGGGTACAGCTTTTGTTAGTGCATAAATCGGCCACATGCCAACCAACCAACGCTTGACAATGACAACAGTTTATGAGGCACATGATCTACCGTGGATCCACTCACCTAAATCTTTCCATAACTGGACCAAATTACAGAAAACAGCTGTTTGATGATGGAATAACTTGATGACAAGGACAACAAGGAAAGTTATATTAAATGTTAAGATTATTGAGCAAATCCCCACAGTCAGTTTTTTTGGATTTCCCAAATTGGATATGCAGAGCATTCACAGTTTATAACAACATTGTTGCACATACTAGGCACATTATTAAAATCATGTAAGGTGAGTAGACTTGAGGCCAAAGTTTTAATTGCATTTATTTCTTTTGAATGCTCACTGTATCTAGACCATCAGCCTTTGTCACTTATTCTGTCAAACACAACGGAGGGTTAGGAAGATAACAGCCTTTGTCATCTTATTCATATTAAATTGACAGTTTTAGAATTCCTTTTTCAGTATCCATTACAATAACAGGAATATCTTGTTGCACGTTTTCCATGTTTTTGTTCTCTCCAATGGAAACATTTGCAAAATTTTTGTGAAGTTTGCCAATAAGTTTCATGAGCTGTTCTCGTTACTGTCACATTGTTTTCATTAAAGCTCTGTCCGTTTTAACACTCTTAACTCTGTAAGCAAAGATCACCATCAGCCCTACATTATTGTTGTTTACATTTACTGTATGCGATTACCATGACATTCTTATGTAAACTTGACAAACTGTGTAGATAATTTATGTCAGAAGTGAATCAGTAGTTATTGATAATTCAAATACAAAAACAAGACAAATAAACATTTTTTGCACCTGCTTCAGTTTATGTCTTATCATAGGGCTTTGCTAAACATCTTCTATTAGGTCTTTTTAGTCCGTAAGTTTGCACAGTTGAATAAATATCGATATATTCACACATTTACTTTACAACTAAATTATGTGGTCTGACATGCATTAGAGGCTTTAAACGATTTTTCTCTATTGTCTTTTCAACCAGGATTGCTGTTATGACTCATAGGCAGACAAATTTGCTGTATATACGCCAGTCATATTACGTGATCATATCCCACCTTCCCTTCTGATGGTTACCTTCTACTATAGACTTCCACAATCCTGTCTCTTACATAACTAACACAAAGAAGTGTTGTTGTGCCATACTATTTCAAAAATCTTAATTTGATATTTTTAAACATGGTGGTCCAATGGTAGCCAATGAGGCACCACATTTTTTCTTTTGTATGTTATAACAGTATCGACACCACCAGAATAAGATTAAAGATCACCTGAATGTGAGTTTTTGACCAGAATAAGTTATTCTGCTTATTCTGTTGATAGTCAAAAGTTCAAACTGTATTTGGATATTTTGACTCATTGTAGTTTACACCAATACCCAAACAAGGCTTTGTTATTGTCTTTCTGGATATTTAGTAATGTATCAATCAAAACCAAATATACGCCTGTAGTTTATTCTAGTGACTTTCTAGGTGCGGTTTGATATACCTGTTGCTGTTTGCAGTTTTAAATCAGGATTATTTAAAGTGCCTTTAGTGGAATGCTGTTATAAGAGTGTTTAGCCCCTTATCATTTGTGTTATTTTCAGTGTAGGCTGCAGTGGCTCCTTTCATGCTCAAGGAATTTGGTTCTGGCTGGTATTACAAACTGATGATATATTTCTCTTTATTCCAAGATGAAGATAAAATACTCAGAACTCTTCAGCCGTACAGTCTCAGATAAAACATTAACCCAAGCATCATAATGCCATATTTTGACTAATGACTAATAATATACCTGCTGCCGCAAGACCACCATCAGTCCCTTTGCTGGCCTTTTTCAAATCTGTGGAAGGCCCCTTTTAGAATGTTAAACCACTCTTTATATCAATAATATATCTAATACTATCTCAATAATAGTTAAAAGTGCAAATAAAAACAAAGCAAAAAAGGAAAATAATAATAATAATGTGCAAAATTTGCTCTCCACCACAAACATTTTTATTTTAAATATATTTTCGAGTGTCTATTCAGAAATCCTTAGAACTTGTTTTGTGTTTTGTCTGGTTACATTTATATATTTATTAGGGGTGTAACTATACACGTATTCGTATTGAACCATTCAGTATGAGGCTTTCGGTTCGGTGTGCATTACAAACCGAAAGATTCAATTAGTTGGACTAATCCTATTACATTTGGAAAATAAAAGAGCTTACAGTGTGTGAAATATAATGTTCTCAGTGCCACTGTACTCAACAAAGCAGTCCAAATGACGTAACAGACAAATTGATGTCTGCTCCTCCCACTCCCAAAGAAAAACACAGTACTCTAGGAGGGTTGTGACAGTGAGGTAGTTAGTTAGAATTTTCCTTCTTTTCCTCGCTTTTATTTACTTTTAAATAGCTTGTAAATGCCTGTGCATATTTTACTTTCACTTTTGAATTAGCGCCAATTCAACATCAATTGATTGAATTGACAACAACAAAACAGCACGATAAACTCACTTATATTAAACATAGAATGATTAATGTATTAACAAAACGAATACAAATATAGGTTATAGGCCTAATATAAAATAACAAATAACTTACACAAAATTTAAATATAAAATACTGGAGATCAGCAAATGGTGGAAGCTTCCAAAATCATCTTAGATAAATAGCAAAAGTCTAACATATTTTTAAAGCAGGTGCTTTTGTACTTCGTTTTGAAACAAAATATTTCGCCAACTACTTGTTTTTCTTGCTTCACTGGTCAGCTCGGATCACTCTCCTCATGTGATAAATGAATACGACTCCTGCTGCTGATCAGAGATGCATACTTTATGATGTTAGTTTTTAATAAATAAAAAATGTGTAAAAATCAAGGAAATTTCTTTGGCATTTCTTTCTTTTTGCTGAATCGAAAACGTACCGAACCGTGACACCACTGTGTCGCATCGAACGGAACCATGAATTCTGTGAATAGTTGCACTCCTAATATTTACAGGTCCTTCTCAAAAAATTAGCATATTGTGATAAAGTTCATTATTTTCTGTAATGTACTGATAAACATTAGACTTTCATATATTTTAGATTCATTACACACAACTCTAAGTAGTTCAAGCCTTTTATTGTTTTAATATTGATGATTTTGGCATACAGCTCATGAAAACCCAAAATTCCTATCTCAAAAAATTAGCATATTTCATCCGACCAATAAAAGAAAAGTGTTTTTAATACAAAAAAAGTCAACCTTCAAATAATTATGTTCAGTTATGCACTCAATACTTGGTCGGGAATCCTTTTGCAGAAATGACTGCTTCAATGCGGCGTGGCATGGAGGCAATCAGCCTGTGGCACTGCTGAGGTGTTATGGAGGCCCAGGATGCTTCGATAGCGGCCTTAAGCTCATCCAGAGTGTTGGGTCTTGCGTCTCTCAACTTTCTCTTCACAATATCCCACAGATTCTCTATGGGGTTCAGGTCAGGAGAGTTGGCAGGCCAATTGAGCACAGTAATACCATGGTCAGTAAACCATTTACCAGTGGTTTTGGCACTGTGAGCAGGTGCCAGGTCGTGCTAAAAAATGAAATCTTGATCTCCATAAAGCTTTTCAGCAGATGGAAGCATGAAGTGCTCCAAAATCTCCTGATAGCTAGCTGCATTGACCCTGCCCTTGATAAAACACAGTGGACCAACACCAGCAGCTGACATGGCACCCCAGACCATCACTGACTGTGGGTACTTGACACTGGACTTCAGGCATTTTGGCATTTCCCTCTCCCCAGTCTTCCTCCAGACTCTGGCACCTTGATTTCCGAATGACATGCAAAATTTGCTTTCATCCGAAAAAAGTACTTTGGACCACTGAGCAAACAGTCCAGTGCTGCTTCTCTGTAGCCCAGGTCAGGCGCTTTTGCCGCTGTTTCTGGTTCAAAAGTGGCTTGACCTGGGGAATGCGGCACCTGTAGCCCATTTCCTGCACACGCCTGTACACGGTGGCTCTGGATGTTTCTACTCCAGACTCAGTCCACTGCTTCCGCAGGTCCCCCAAGGTCTGGAATCGGTCCTTCTCCACAATCTTCCTCAGGGTCCGGTCACCTCTTCTCGTTGTGCAGCGTTTTCTGCCACACTTTTTCCTTCCCACAGACCTCTTGCTTGAGGGTGTCAATGATGGCCTTCTGGACAGCAGTCAGGTCAGCAGTCTTACCCATGATTGCGGTTTTGAGTAATGAACCAGGCTGGGAGTTTTTAAAAGCCTCAGGAATCTTTTGCAGGTGTTTAGAGTTAATTAGTTGATTCAGATGATTAGGTTAATAGCTCGTTTAGAGAACCTTTTCATGATATGCTAATTTTTTGAGATAGGAATTTTGGGTTTTCATGAGCTGTATGCCAAAATCATCAATATTAAAACAATAAAAGGCTTGAACTACTTCGAGTTGTGTGTAATGAATCTAAAATATATGAAAGTCTAATGTTTATCAGTACATTACAGAAAATAATGAACTTTATCACAATATGCTAATTTTTTGAGAAGGACCTGTATATGCATGCTCAGAAATGAGTGTTATGGATGACTTGTTGACAATACAATTATACTTAACCAGAAGTACTGTGTAAGTAGACTGGTTTGGTTATTAGAATTATTTGGTTTCCTCAAACAGGGTTCCCACGGGTCATGGAATTTCTAGAATATCATGGAATTTTAAAAGGTCTGTTCCAGTCATTGAAAGTCAGGGAATTTAATATTTTTTTGGTCCAAGTCATGGAATATCAGGGATTATTGTTTGTTGCTTTAAATTTTAGTTTCTGTTTATCAAACTGAACTTTTCTGTACCGTTTTTATTTATTTATTTTATTTTTATTATTATAATTTTTTTTATATCGCATTGTTTTACACATTTTGCCTATTTTTATTGTTAGGCTATTTTTCAGTGCCATTTTATTCCCTATCCGCCCGTCAACTGGCAATCACTGAAGTCAAATGCAGTCACCAGGCTAAGATAACTAAGGCAAACATGCCAGAAAAACAATTTTGGCTACAAAATGACCACTTTAAATACTGGGTATGAAAGTAGATCATAGAAAAGCAAAAACTAAATGTGCAGAAATAAAAAAACCTGAATGAACTTGATTACAAACCCTTACAAACCCCAAACCCTTACAAAAATCCTTCAGATTGTTATAAACATAAATGAATCTCTGTAGAAATATTACAGAAAAAGCCTGTTTCCAGCACTAAATAAAAAATAAAAAGAAGGTTATTGCGACTTATCTCACAATTCTGACTTATTTTCTCACAATAGCGTGATACAAACTCGCAATTCTGACTTTTGTTTCTCTGAATTGTGAGATATGAACTAGCAGCTGCGAAAAAAAAGTCAGAATTGTGAGATAACACGTCGCAATTGCGAGTTATAAAGACAGAATTGCATGATATAAACTCGCAATTGAGAGTTAAGGCAGAATTGTGTGATATGAACTCGCAATTATGTGAACATATCAGTATTTTTTCTCCTCAGAAATGAATTTATATGTTACAATTCTGAGGAATATAATACAAACTCGCAATTGCAAGAAAAAAAGTCAGAATTGTGAGTTTTATCTTTATCTTTTATTTATTTAATGGCAGAATAGTACATTGTACTAAAAACGTCTGTAAACAAGTAAATAAAGCTTGCAAGTAAATGGATCCGTTCATTATAGGTCATGGAAATTCAGCTTTTTAGTCATTAAAAGTCAGGGAAAAGTGAGGGAATTTGACATTTGGCTTAGAGTGGGAACCCTGCTCAAAGATTGTTCTAAAATTGCTCCTAAAAAGATTTCTTCAGTTAACTTATGGGAATTAATTTACTCTATGTACTACCCATACCCAAGAATCTTTGGACAGAACTGACCAAGACTTTTTTGGCATGTCAGTGACCATTTAACCCCACTCACACAATGTCCTCATGCCATTTATTCTCCTAGGGACATCCAGCCACTTCAAAGGTAGTAATAGGGCACCAGTGACGTTTATCTTTTACCCCACTGGCTTCAGAGAAAGGTTAGTGTAGAAAGCTTGCTTTTAACTTAGAACAGGTAAACTTTGTGTATATACAGTTGAAGTCAAAAGTTTACCTACACCTTGCAGAATCTGCAAAATGTTAATTATTTTACCAAAATAAGAGGGATCATTCAAAGTGCATATTATTTTTATTTAGTACTGACCTGAATAAAATATTTCAAAATAAAATACATTCACATATAATCCACAAGAAAATATAATAGTTAAATTTATAAAAATGACCACGTTCAAAAGTTTACATATGCTTGATTCTTAATACTGTGTTGTTACCTGAATGATCCACAGCTGTTTTGTTTGTTTGTTTGTTTGTTTGTTTGTTTGTTTGTTTAGTGATAGATGTTCTTGAGTCCCTTGTTTGTCCTGAACAGTTAAACTGCCCGCTGTTCTTGAGAAAAAATCCTTCAGATCCCACAAATTCTTTGGTTTTTCAGTATTTTTGTGTATTTGAACCCTTTCTAATGATGACTGTATGATTTTGAGATCTATCTTTTCACACTGAGGACAACTGAGAGACTCATATGCAACTGTTAGAGAAGGTTTGTCGTAGCGCTTGATGGTTTTTGCAACTGCACTTGGGCACATATTCAAAGTTTTTGCAATTTTCCGGACTGACTGATTTTCAGTTCTTAAAGTTATGATGGACTGTCATTTCTCTTTACTTAGCTGATTGGTTCTTGCCATAATATGAATTCCAACAGTTGTCAAATAGGGCTGTCAGCTGTGTACCAACCTGACTTGCTGTCAACAAAGCAAAGGGTGGCTACTTTGAGTAATCTAAAATATGAAACATATCTGAAGTTATTTCAAACTTGTTTGTTTACTACATAATTCCATATGAGTTTATTCATAGTTTTGATGTCTTTGTATATATATATATATATATATATATTGAAACTGCATCCAGTTTTATAATGACAGTTAATATAATTGGCCTCCTTTTTTGACATGACCCAAGCAAAAGCAGAGGATCATTTTAGCTGCGCTGTTAGCTTGTTTACTCTATGCATATCTTGCCCCATCTGTGGCCCCTCTTTTTAAAAACTTGTAATTGATCACAGCTGGTCTGGGGTCTTTCAGTTGAGGGACAGACTTTCTAAATGGAGCTTAGAGCAGATACAGGTACATCATATGAATTGCCTTATTCTTCAAATACAGTCTTTTGATTTAACTAAAATATTGTAAATCATTATAGTAATCTGGGATGAAATCTGTTTTTACTGCATTATTGCAAGTCTGTAAATTCATGGCAATCTGTTAATGATTATGGAACTATGCAGCTCTAAATTACATAGACAGGGTTATATAAGAATGAATGTTTACGTCATGAAGTTGTATTCTTTGAGTCTAGCTACCTATTCTTGTTCTTGCGAAATGCACTAAAGGAAGAGCTTTCCTTTGCATTCTTTCTGTCTTACTGAGCTACAACCTGTTATCAGTTTCTCAGTCCTTTTATGAATACAGCCAAGCACAGCTATTACGTCCTCCCTCTTTAGAAAAAGAGGTGTGCTCTATTTGTTCATATGAGCCGGTGTGTAATAGTTGACTTTCAATCACAGGGGAGGCCAGTACCAATGTTGGACAGTACCTACAGTACTGTACCCCATTTTGGGGAAATCTTAAATGAAACTAGAAAAGAATTTATAAAAACATCAGAAAGAAACCTAGTGAACTGGAGGCAAGTCTGAGTTTTTTGGGCCATAACAAGTACAACTCTTGAGAATGATTCTCAAACCACATGTGGAAGTTTCTTCCCTTAGGAGTATCTGGGAGGAGAGATGCTGGTTCACTGTCTTTAATCTCAGGTTATCACGGTGGTTTGGTGAGTCTGAAGGCTTTTCTCACCCTGTCTGTGGGCTTTCTTTACTTTCCTGTGTCATTTAGAAGAAGGCTTTGAAACAGTTAAAGTTTCTACCTTTCAAGAATGGTGTAGATAGTTGGTAGATTTCATCCTCAAAGCCTTAATTTTAGAAAGGCTAGGCAGTAGAGCACTGCAGTATTCCATTCCTGATTTTTTTTACAGCACAAATTTACACAACCTGGCTGTTGTTGAAATGTGGATGGTAAAGCTCAATTGGTCATCAAACACTACTCTCATGTTCCTTGTGGTTCCTTGTCCTGGGTGGTGTTGGTGTTGTATATCCCACTTAAATGGTGATGTTGTGGTCAACTGCCAGGTTTGCAGGGATTCCAAGGAGCTCTGTCTTAGCAAGGCTGAGCTGGAGATGATGCTCCTTCAGCTGAGAACAGTCCTGATGATAATCTTGGCATTTTCGATTGCTAAACTTAATTCCTTTGGTCTCAGTGTGGTGAGAGTATTGTGCTGAGCATGACAAGTTTTACATGTACATTAGCATAGTCTTGAGTCTGACCTATATTTGTCCTATAGATAAATTATCATACTTAATAGAAAAACAACTGAACATCCAGTCAAGAAACAAAAGCAAAATATGAGTTAGTCTTAAATTGTAGGGCATTTATTTTATGCAAAGCATTTAGCTTAGGAATTAAAAAAACATATTTTTTAGGACTTTGTAGCGTTGTTTATTTGTAAATGCTAGTCTATTGTTTTTTCAAACACGTCATTGACCACCCAGCAACGGTTTGAAAATGCAGAGGTGAAAGTCCAGAACAAGGCATAAATGGGATGGGCTGGCAGGAGACGTCAGTGCTGTTTGAAAGTGTTTACTTTCAAAATGCTCGTATGGAAATTAGCTTTCTGCCTCTGTCCTGCTGCTGACCTTGAGTTTACTTTTATAAGCTGAAAGGTAGATGGAAGACACTGACTGAGCAAGTATGGGTTTATTGTTTGTTTGTATTTTGACAGTTTTTAATAAATCTAAATTTGGAGCTTAAGAAAGTGCTTTTAAAAAAACATCTGTATATTTCTTGCAGTAATGTCCTTTTGTTAGTTTGAGTTCTGATCAATATGGCTGTAAGGCCATTCCCTAGCCAGCCAAAGTCTATGTTAATATGCTTTGCATTATTTATTATTTTTTTAACTGCTCTTTATGTTTTAAATCCTTAGACATGCACAGAAGACTGTTTTTAAAAGCATGCATGCATTTCAGTCTATTGTGAATTCCTGATTGCACTTCTTTTTTGCTAATAATTTCTAGGGATTATGCCCGTTTTCACACATACTTGTTTGCAGTGTGTATGTAGCCTGTGTGTGGTATATGCAATTCAGAAGAAGCACAGGCTCATTGGGTTTATGCTTATATACTGCAGCTGTATACCACAAATACAACCATTATCCATTATTTTCATTAAAATCCGAATTTTGAAAAATTATTTTCCAGCATTGTGATTCTCTTTTACACAGTACACTAACACAGTCTTTCTTAAACATATTCACGTTAAAATGCAATATAAACAATGTATTATTCAATGCAATTTATTTCTAGATTTATATATCAAGTTGCTCAAGCATGTGGCAAAACAAATTTGTTAAATGTTAAATTAACTTCACACGTCTATTGTCTTTTCAGAATTAGTGTATCCTTTTTTTTTTTTTTTTTATGGGAGTGAAATGTGACAACATGCCCCACAGTTAGGGCACATTGTAACTTGACAACTTAAAATCTTTTCTGATCTCTCTCTCTCTCTCTCTCTCTATTTATATATATATATATATATATATATCTTTTTTTTTTTTTGACAAAATATTTAGGTATGGATTGTGTGTGTGTGTGTGTGTGTGTGTGTGTGTGTGTTTTTTTTTTTTTTTTTTTTTTTTTTGATCAGAAAAACTGTGATGAATCCCATCTGGGCAACTGGAATTAAAAACTGGTTATTGTATTCTGCTAGTTAGCAAAGCGTTAAAGAAAGAATCTAAACTGCTAAATAACAGATTGGTATATTAAAATAATAGCATATTTGCCTCATAAAAAAACAACTAAAAACTGAGATGAGAAAAAGAAATGTACTTTTACTGTGGTTAAATGTTTAGCAAAATCTCTTTTTTCATTTTTTTCTGGTTTTGATATGGCAACTAATAAATACTGTTTTGTTATGCTAGCATGTGTGGAAATGTTTAACCAATGTGTGTTACAACTAATCCCACGTTAGTTTCATGCTCACTCCTAAATTTCTTATGTTAATGCTATAATAAATATTTTAAATTAGAAGTACCATTGAAAGAAACAGTCTTGTGCCTTTTCTTTGCAGTTAAATCTTTATTACAAGCATCCATGTGCAGTGTGAATTCGATAACCTGTTAACATGGGCACAGAAAAAAAAAATGCACTGCATGTGTGAGATAGGCATTGGGGGTGGTTGGTAAAATGACCATATATCATTATAAGGTAATTTTTACTTGACATGTTTTATGCTTGAAAAATATACTATACTAGGGGCTCTTAAAAAGTAGAAACTCACCTGCTTAAATATCACCAGTTTCTATCATGTGCAGTCAAACTTTAAATGACTTTAATATCTGTCTCACTAACACATTTTTGTGTGTGTGTGTGCACTCAGCTTGGTGGAAGGTACATTTTCATGCCTGTACTAGTTGTACTATTGTGTATATTGGTAAGAAATGTGGCCTTAATTAATCATCTTCTTAGCCTACACTAGCATTTTAAATGTTGTCCCAGTGTAGCTATGTTTCCATCCACCTATTTGTATGTACATTTTGGAATATCGCATAAAAACACGCTGGATGGAAATGCCAAGACTCTCATAAATTCTAAAAATGAGCATAAAAAACTTATGTGCACAACTGAGTAAAATAGATTTTTTATCCAATAAGAAAAAATGTCCATAAACTATGACGGAAACACATTTACCGAATAAATTCTTCCATGTGCATTAAAAAAAGTCATGTGACTTTGCACAATGGGATTCTGTAAAGATGAGCTGAGCAACACTCCCCATTAAAGACCAGGGCATTTAATGAGGTTGTCCTCCAGGAGTAAAACAGGACAGATGTGACAATTTGTCATGACTTGTACAATCAGTGCCAAGAAGAGTCAGAGCAGTATACTTCTGGAAGACATATCAAATACTAGAATATTATACATTTGCTTAATTAAATCTAGGGTGTACTCATTTCTGCAATCCTTCATTTAAACAAAATTGGCTAATTTACTTATTTTACAGAAAATATTGGCATATTTTGATCATTAAGAAAATAATTTTTTTTATATTTATATCAGAGGGGGTGTACTCATTTATGCTGTGCACTGTATATGAAAATTGCTATATTTAGTGGCTTCTCCTAATTTTCTTAGTGATATTTAGTGCCAGTTTATCAGGAAGTGATGATTTTGTACTCTTTGGCTCATAGCTTGGAAACGGTGCTTTATTCGCAAATGTTTTATACGATGCTCCAGTTATGCGCATAAGTTTAATTTGCATATTTGGATGGAAACAGCTTGTGTCATATAAATCTTTTAAATATCATATATGTGTTTTCTTAAAGAATTTCATATCATCCACTCTTACATTTTTGCACAGTATATATAATGTAATCCCTCCCAACCCTAAGTGGAGAGCCTGAAAGTTGTCAGTAAGCTTTAGAGGGGAACCAAATATCTTTCCTGTTTATAGCCTAACCATTTTGTAATTTCTGACATAAAACAAGTGTGCTAATAAAAAAAAGTAGGTGTAAATTAAAATGAGGACAGAAGTGGTGTTTAAAGCCCTATTAGGATGGTAATTGTTTCTCATATGAATGTCTGTAAAAATAAATATCACCTTAGTGATAAAACACATGGATTCTCGGATGGTCAGTCCACCACACGAATAGCTAATCTAATCGCACGTGAATAATTGTGAATATTCCCTAAAAACACCCAGTAAAGACATTGAGGATTCCTTTGAAATATGATTGTGCCCGCTTCGTCCCGTACCCCAGCCAGAGAGGATACCAACAAACAGTGACAGAAATGCTGTGTGTTCATGCACGAGAGAATGTCGGGGAGAGCGCAGTGGTAAAATAATAATGACTTATTATTGGTTACTAATTTGAATCAGTACATTATAACGCAAACAACACCTTAAATAAATTAAGAGTATACTTCTCCAGGCACCACTACAACACTGGATATAATTATATACACATTTTACAATTGCATTACATACCTGCTGCTGCCATAAAGACCCATTTTGAATGTTTACGTCCTTTTCTTCTTTTTCTGCTCCCACTCCCTGTGGTGGAGCAGTTACAAGTATTGTTTTTTTTAAACACTTTCTAGCATTTCAGTAATACATGCAAATTACACCGAAGCAAACAATTACCGTCCGAATAGGGCTTAAGATGACTTAAGCCCTATTCGGATGGTAATTGTTTCTCATGGGGACGTAAGTGATTTTCACCATTTACAGTGGGTAGTCGGTGATTTAACTGCCGTCTGAATCCTGGATGTCGATGTAAAGTAATGTAATGTTTAATATCTTTTTGACTGCGGCAGAACAATGTGGCCTGCAATTGTTTTACTTTGCTGTGATTTGCATGTATTACTAAAAGGCAAGAAAGTGTTTATAAAAAAATATATATATATATTTCGTAACTGCTCCACCACAGCCAAGGGGAGCAGAAAGAGAAGAAAGCACATAAACATTCAAAATGGGTCTTTAGGCAGCAGCAGGTATGCAGTACAATTGTAAAATGTGTATTATATAACTATATCCAGTGGTGAAGTGGTGCCTGGAGAAGTGGGTATTACTCTTAATATATTTAAGGTATTGTTTGCATTATAATGTAATGATTCAAATTGATAACCAATAAGTAATTATTATTTTGCAGGTGCAGTCATATTTCAAAGGAAGCCTCAGTGTCTTTACTGGGTGTTTTTAGGGAATATTTTCATTTATTCACATGCGATTGGATCAGCTATTTATGTGGTGGACTGTCATGATTTTGGCTAATGCAGGAAGACTAATTGATGCGCACACCCTGCTCTACAACACTGACTACATAACGTATAAACACATACATCAATACTCCATCTATTTTCCTGTTTTTAAAAGATTTAAATAGCCTAATCAAATAATAAATAGGATAGATGTTATAAAATACGCTTGCAATAATAAGAATACCTTTTACATAATAATAAGTATTTTTAATACATTTTACACAATAATAAGAATACATTTGTAAGTGAAATTAATTTGATTTATAGCAGACAATCATGTGACTGACCACGTGAGCAGCGTATTCCCAGGTTCGTAGGATCACAGAACTCGCTTCTCCACTGTGAATAAATTGCCATCCGAATCCATGAGTTTTATCACTGAGGTGGTATGTAAATTTATTTTTAAGAAGTCCATATGAGAAACAATTACCGTCCGAATAGGGCTATAGTGTGACTTACAGTGTGATAAGGAATATTAGTCATTTGAGTGTGAGAAATACATTGTGATTGTCTATGATCAGGTTCAGATAAATCACTCGCTTTGTCACTTTTTTTGCCATTTCCACTTTAGAATCACCTCGGTTGTCCACCGGCTCTGTTGGCAGTAATGACCGGGCCACCACTGCTGCACTGCCCGATTGTTCTGACTTCACAGAGGTCCAGAGGCCTGTAAGCGTGGTCTCCACCATTTCATCTGGGTCTGGTTCCTCTCGGGAAGACATTCTTCTGTCAGGTACCCCATCCGCTGATGTACCTATTGAGGACAACGTCGATCTGGAATTAACGCCTGCCACTGATCCAGATGAAACTCAGGCCACTAGACTTGCAAAAGCAACCACCCTCTTCTTCCAGCAAAATAACACTGTTAACAACAACAACAGCTCCTCCATTTCCAACAGTTTCTGTCCATTTGCTGTCAACACCATGGCACCCAACCCTGAGCTCACCTATTTGGACCGCGTGGTCATGGAGATCATTGAGACAGAGCGGATGTATGTGAGAGATCTGCGGAGTATCGTAGAGGTCAGCATTAGTCTTAACCTTTCTAAACAAATGCTTATATTCAAGCATCAATCCAAAAAAATTAGCAAAAATGTAATTAATTACAATATGTGCTAGGAATGTAATGATACAAAAAAAAAAATGATGCTTTGGTACCTTGGTTTTGAAGTCACGTCCCGTAAGATGTAAGTTATGTGAAAGGCTGTAATTTTTGTAAACACGTTTTTTCCTAGTTAGTTGGATATTGTTAGTTGGACATTTAGTTGGTTAGTTGGAATTAGTTTAGTAATATTTCTAAACTGCTTTACCCGACATGGGTACAGTTGGAACAAAAAAGGTTCTTGTGTTTATGAGCTAATTGTAGCAAATTTGACCTACTTATGGATTTTAATAATTATTAATATTTTAGTCGACAAGTAAATGACAAAAAATGTCATATGAAAAATCACTTTCTTTCAGTCCCTAGTTTTGGTGTGGTAATGGAAAAAGCAAAGTGTACCAACTGTACCCGGTCTACCCTACTGTACATTACTGCTGACTTGATCTGCATTGCAGCTTGTAATCATGCAAAATGTTGGATCTGATGAATAGTGCACTTTTGTTCTAACCAGTTATTATAGAGAGAATATCTTCATCTGTGGGTAAATAAATTTCTTTGTTTTAAGCCTTTGGAAATTTTTAGGGCTGGCTCGATACCACTTTTTCAGAACCAATGCCAATCCGATACCAACAATTCTGAGTATCTGCTGATACTGATATCAATCCGATACTAGTGTAGTTTGTAACATACAATCTACTAAATATAGACAACTTTATTGTAAAGAAAAACAACAAATGAATAAATATGTAATTATAATCTATGACAAAAAATACTGTTATAAACTAGGTTGGTGGATAATTCAGTAGCAAAAGTTACTCTAGAAAAAACAGTGCACAATAATTTTATAAAATCTAAAATTATTTTTTTTTTAAATTATTTTGTGGTGAACAGTTAAAAGTGAATAAGACGTCGGCGCCGATAGCCTTGTGGGCAGTGCGCCGACATACAGCGCCGTTGCGCAACGGGCGTCCCGAGTTCGATTCCCGGCTCGAGGACCTTTCCCGACCCTACCCCCTTCTCTCTCTCCACTTCGCTTCCTGTCCCTCCTGATCTGTCCTATAATAATAAAAGCCAAAAATAAATCTTTAAATAAAAAAAAAAAAGTGAATAAGACTAAATCTGGCAAAATTATACACATTGCTCTTTGTATTTTTGTAAAATAAAAAGCAAGTAATATATATAAATATAGATTTTAAAATTAAAAGACAATTCTTTTAAATGTATAGCACAGCAATGAGGCAGCACCATATGATAGATGAGATGAACAAAAAGGCTAATTATAATCTTTAATTTCGCCAAATACAGAGCGGCACAAAATGATGCGCTTATAGCAACACAGAGTCACAATGCGCTGCGCAGCGCTCCGCATAGAGAAAAGTTCAAAACACAAAATGAAGAGATATTAATCCGTGCATAGTGTATGAAAATCTGTGCAATTTCTTTTATCAGTCTTACATTTCAGTTACTGTGCTCGTGAAGAACCGTTCATAGTGTTCTCTACAACAGTGTTGTGATCTAACAGACACCCGGTAGAAAGTTAAATGATTTAGAAACGGCACTGAACTCCAGCAAGTCATTTTATGCAAAACCATTGATCTTTATTTACAGATCGGGTATTATAATAGGAACAGTGAATCATCTTGGAGAGAGTTTTATCATCTTGACTGTCGTAACCAAACGTGACACGCATTTTGAATGATGAATGGAGGATGACAGACAGCCGCAGCAGAGAGAAGAGTTTACGTGAACTTGATTTAAATGTTAATCTGTACCTCACATTAAACTATAGACCAGCTTCAGAGCACTTGAAATATAATGCACAGAAACGTTATGGTGTTTTATAATGTGTTTGTGGCTTTTGTGGGGCTTAACAATAACACAATATACGCAATAACACAGTATACTCATAATATCGATACCGATACTCAGATCCGGCAGAAAATGCCAATATCGGAGTGATACGGATACAGAATAACATCACAGATCACATTTGATGGACTTGACTTTTTGGAAAGAAGTTACATTTCTGAAGCTCTAAATTTTAGTTCAGGACATTTAATATTATTGCATGTGAAATAATATCAACATTAGAGTTGATTGCAAACATTAATTGCCAAGCTGTACTTAATCTACTGAATTGTAAATGTAGGCGGAGTGAATTATCATTTATTGTAAATCTAAACAACAATTTGGGTGGCACGGTTTATTTCACAGACCTGCTGCTAGATTAAAAATTTAGAAGGGTCTTCTCAGTACAGACAGAAACTGTTCTCTGTTAATTCAGGTACCAAACTGAAGCACTATCAGGAACTTGAACCATTTCGCTAATGTCCACCAGGCTCAGCCAAAGAAGTACATTCTCTTCAAAGTACACCTGAATGCTTCAAATGGCTGACAGAAAGAGAGCCCCACAAATTGTCACCAATTTTTAAGTAGTTAAGTAGGAACAAAAAAGACTAAATAAATAAATAGAAACAAATAAATAAAAAACAGAAGAAGGAAAAATTCACAATAGGCAAATTATAGCTATACAATGAAATTTGGTTAATAAATTAGTTTATAAATCAAAGTAGTACAGTCAACAACATAATCCCAAGTGGAAACCACATTATTTGTAAAGCACGGAATGTTATGTCCAGAGCACATGTTAAAATAACTGCATGAGTTTAGTTTACTCTATCCAGTTTGGTTTATTCATTGCTACCCAGAGATTTGATTTTCACTAATGAGTTATTTACTTAAAACCTGCATGAAATGTAAATTGAGCTATTTCCTGAATGTTGGTGATCTTATTGTGAATGATTCATCCAACAATATGTATTCTTCTCTCTGGTGGCATATACACCAGACTTCCCTAATCATTTAGTCTATGTTAAGATCTGCTGATACTTGTGTTACATCTCAACTTTAAACTGATTACTCCATTAGGAGGTCAGTTTAGTGCACTGGAATCTTTTAAACCCATCAGATACTGTAGGTCATATCACTGCTAATACATCAAGTTTAATTCCCCTGCTACTGTATTCATACTTGAAAACATGTTTTTTATTATATATTGAGTGCTTCTAAAGTGTAGGAGCTGCGTATTATGACTTGTTAGCAGTCAGACATCCAGTGCCCTGGGATTATCATGTTATGTAACATCAGGTTTGACAATTGGATTGTGCCAGTTGAGTCCTCCAAGTACAACACAATGTCACACAGCTTGAAGTGAGATTACAGTCATAAGGTGTTAAAAAAAGCCTATTACTTTTTAAAATTACATTTTGAAAACAGAAAAGCATGCATAACAATTTTATTTATTTGAAACACTTTGAAAGAGTTTATCAGATAATTGTAATTTATTTAAGAAAATTACCAAGAAAGAATACATAATATAGTCCTGAATAGGCTCCCCACATCTGAATTGTTGGATTTAATATAAAGGTGGAGCTGCGCAATTATGAAAAAAAAAACAAAACATAACTGTTAAGTATTTCTACTGATATTGTTATAGTAATAATTTTGTAATGAATTTGCATTAAATTCTCATTTTGTCTGGCAACGGCAATCTGTAATTTTTTTGTAGATTACACACCGTTTGCTAAAGTCTAAATGGTGAACCTAAAATTGGCAAATTTAAAGCATTTAAAACAAAACTGTTATTCAAAGTTTGAATTAATTATGCACAGACATTGGGCAAATCATTGCTATTAGAATGCATCATAATATTATAATCACTAAAGCTAGAGATTAAAGACTACATATTGTGTTCTATTATTTACATCCTGTAGTTGGCTATGTTGATTTATATGTCTTGTTGTGTGCAAGTGACATGACATCTCCTTTGTTGTTTGCATTGTTACTTCTTGTTATTTGTGTACATTGTGTGTTTCACAACAGTACAATGTGCACTATGCCTGTGCAGTATAGCTGTCCTTTGAGGTTTTTGAACTGTAGTTTGCCATAGGCCACGTGAAACTTGTGAGGTTTCACTTGCTTCATGCATTGGTAGCATTGAGGCACACTTCTCTTTCCTCTTAACAATGAAGTCTTTGTCTGTTTGACAGTATAGCCCATGGCCCAGTTGCATGAATACTTGAAAGGGGTTTTACTTATGGGGGTCTGGCAACATAAAGCATATGAAAATTTAAACACATAATTTTGTATTTTGGTCCCTTAATTTTTTTTGTTGCAAAGCCAAACAGAACTTGGGGAACAATGAATTAATTAAAAGGAAACACCTAATGACGTGTTTAAAGGGATGTTTATCCAAAAATGAAAATTCTGTCATCATTTACTCCCCCCTTAAACTGTTCTAAACCCAGTGGTGTAGTGGTGCCTGGAGAAGTGGGTATACTCTTCCACCTTACTCTGAAGTGTTTTAGTGGTAAACTGATGTGGGTCATAAAGATGCAACTCTTTTTATCTCCCATGTGGCATTTCTGAAAAGAACTTTAGACAGGTGATGTCTTTCATTATGCACTACTGAAACATAATGTGACATTCTCTAGATTATTCTCTAAATTCTCTAGATTATTTAGAACCCCTTTTTAATCAGTTTGAGATTTATTTACATGTAATCATTGAGCTGGCTTTTTGCAAGTTTGCAAATTTCAAGTAGACTTGAGTTTCTGTTAAACTAGAGAATCACATTAATGAAACTCCAGAATGAGAGTTATAATACCAATTAGTCTGCCAATACATTTTGGAATATGTAGATATGCAGTACATTTTTAAATCAATAATATGAAATTTTTCACGTAATGGAAAATTGTTCTGAGCTTTATTACAGAAATTTACTATATGCTGTAATGTTACTTTTGCACGTAGCTACGTCTTAAAATTAATTTTGTCAGAAAAAAGTTTACAGTGCTTATTTTTTAGAACTTTACTGTAACACTTGGGAACTTCCTCAAAACTATTCAAATAAAAGCAGATGAGACCTACAAGAATGATAGTCTAGTAGTATAACCTTTATTATTATTATTATTATTATTATTAGAAACACAGAATTAAGACTAAAAGATGAGCAGTGAACACAGTAATAATGACACAGTAATGTTCATGATGGTTTTTATTACACCACCAGAGGCTGCTGTTATACTGTATAACTAAGAATATCCAGCTTTTAGAAGCCTTCAGTGTTTGTCAGACCACAGAAAAACACATTGTGTTAAAAAAAAATTCTATTATCAACTATGGCATTGATTTTTGCAGATAATCTTGTGTTGATTGATCTGTAAAACTTGTATATGAGCCAGCTTCTGAATCTCTATTATAAACTAATTTCAAGTTTTGTTTTACATTAGAGCTTAAATCTAATGTTTACTTAACATTCAAATTTTTATGTAGTTGTACATTTTAAATCAGGTATCAAAATTATACATTATAGAGTAAATGTATAAAAAATATAGAAAATAAGGATTTTAGTTTGGTACTTTTGTGCTGTTTGGTACTGTTGAGAGCATTCAA
The DNA here is from genome assembly GCA_033026305.1 of Cirrhinus molitorella. Taxonomy (NCBI): domain Eukaryota; kingdom Metazoa; phylum Chordata; class Actinopteri; order Cypriniformes; family Cyprinidae; genus Cirrhinus; species Cirrhinus molitorella. The sequence continues at coordinate 16,499,835 of CM065133.1, read as the reverse complement.
GACTGATTTTCTCTTTGCAGGACTACCTTGCTCACATTATAGACACAGGAGATCTTCCCATCAAGCCAGAACAGGTGTGTGCTCTGTTTGGAAATATAGAGGACATCTATGAGTTTAACAGGTAAGAAATCATTCATTATTAGCTTGTTTTCGCAGCTCAATGAAACTGAAACCAGCACCAGTCATTTACTTGTGTATGTAATTAAAGTGTCATGAAACCCCCATTTAAGGTAGTTCACACCTCAGATCTAAAAAAAAGACTCAAGAAATGGGCATGGACAAGTGGGAGTGAAGGAGGTGGGGAAGAGGGGAGAAAACAACCAATATTTGCACATATTTCATTTAAAGAAGACATACACAGTGCACATACACAGTGTTGGCTCATGTTTGGAACACGAAAGAGTTTAAAATATATACACAAAAACTAGAAACACGCTTGCTCCGGTCAGGATATGAGCCGCACAGCGAATTCTCATTACGGCATTCATTCTAAAACTGCCCTCTTATGCGCACTTGTCACAAATTAACGCACATCTCACTTTTCGTGACATTGGTTCAACTTTGTTTTTTAAACCAGAAAAACTAAATGGCTCCAAAAAATGAAAAAATAATCTCTAATAATCAGACATGAGTGCTATTATTGTTTTCACTGATTGTCAACCTGTACATATACATTAACATCTCAAAAGTTGTGTTTTAGTGTTTAATAACCGCTAAAATGAAGTAAATTAAAGTAAATAACATGTTTCTGACAGGTATTTATTGATGAATAAAGTCCACACAAGATGTTTTTTGTCTTTGGCCTACTAAAAGATTTACAGTATCAACTCTCTAATCTGGGTGGGAGGAATGACTGAAATATTGTATCACAGTAAAAGCAATTTTCACAGTAACATTACATTACAAGGTATTTGGGGAGTTTTTACTGTTTTTATTTTCATTATTACAAAAACAGGGCATGGTGAGGTTTGAACAATCTGGGGGAACAAATTGTGATTTCACTTATAAAAATCAGAATTGCAGTCTATAATTTTATTATTTTTGTTTTAGTTTAGTTTACAGAAGTTGAGGTTTGCTAAACAAGAGCTGCACAAGTAACTCAAGTTATTTTTTTTTTTAAATAGTTCAGATTTCTTTCTCCACTTCAGTTGTCTCAGGCCACATTTAAACTAGTTTTTATAGAATCTATTCAATATGACTACACAACAACAACAACAATTGATTATTACTAAACTCTTGGCGAGTGCAAAACGTATTTTGCCAACGAACCAGTGAGACCAGGGGAAATGTTTCTCCTGTTCCAACCTTTTCCAAATCTCACAGCTTTTACCTTGATGAAATTCATGTGGAGCAGCATTTACTGATCAACATGATTATCATTTTTGTTCATTTTCCAGTAAAAGTGGCTTAACACTGTGATGCGTATGATTTCTCATGCTGTTCTTTAAAGACTTTATGGGGCCTTAAACACACAGGGTTCTTCACCTTTATTCATCTATCCAGTCATCAATATATTGTTTTTGAGCATAATTGTCTGCTCACCTGTTGTCAGGTGTTGGTCTTACTGCCAAGAGATACTTTTCTCCTCAATACCATGCAGTAAGTGGGTGAATGATTGCCATATTTCTGTTTGTGGTTCGTCACCAATGCATGACACAGAAAGTGTGGACATCTGTATGCTATGGTGTTTGCTGTGGTCAGCTAAGCCCTAAATTGCTTTCAGATCCATTTAAACAAGGACTGAACTACACTTACAGTTTTTCTCGATTGCTAACACACAATTCATGAAATAATTCACCATTTTCTCACAACTATAAACACAATCTCAAAACTACACACCAATTTGCACAAACCTTAAACTTCCAGGTCAAAATGAAATATTCTAGTCAAAAACAAATTATCTTCAGTCAAAAACAAACTTTGGCCTCAGATGATGCAAAAACCTGCCAAATACAAAACACTACTCCCCCTCCTAAAAAACACCAGTGAGATCAATTCAAAACACTGTTATTAAAACCTCTTACTGGTAACCAGGAATCAGTGGAAGGGTGGAGGTACAATAAAATAAAAGGAGAAGCATTTATAGTTGTTTTTATTTATGACAGGACTTTATTTATATAAACTTTCAAAAAAAAAGTACTAAATAAAAAATAATAATAATAATAATAATAATAATAACAACAACTGTACAGAACTGAGTATGAACTCAGTATGCAACAAAAGACTGTCAGTTACAGTACACACGCAAAAAAAAAAACAAAAAAAAAAAAAACTGATCAGTTACTGATCAGCATCCTCGGCACCCTCAGCATCACGTCTCTGGGCAGGATCGGGCCACATACCTTCATCTACGTCACAGTAAATGTTTTCTCTTGCAAGGCAGCGACGAAAATATGCTCTGCTGTGTCTTATCCAGCCTTGGATCGACTCTATAGCAATATCACCACAGGCCTCTTCCATTGCTTGCGAAAGGTTTGCCCGTTCATAAGGGTTTCGATCATATACTTTCCACCGCCATGCAGAAAAAAACTCCTCTATGGGATTGAGGAATGGGCAGTATGCTGTCAGAAACATGTTAGAAAATCTGGGATGATCATTGAACCAATTGCGGACCAGAGCAGCACGATGGAAACTTACATTATCCCAAATTACAACATAATGAGGCTGCTCGGCCCGTCCTGCCTCTCTTGCTTCATGCTGGATAATGGAACCATAGAGATGGTTGAGGAAATCCAAGAGATGTTGTGTGTTGTAAGGGCCCAAGGTTGCATGATGGTGGAGAATTCCATGGTGACTAATGGCAGCACACAGTGTCACATTGCCCCCACGTTGACCAGGGACCTCCACAATGGCACGGCGTCCAATAATGTTCCTCCCCCTTCTCCTCCTTTTAGTGAGATTAAACCCAGCCTCATCAATAAATATATATTCATGCAGGGTGTCTCTGCCATCAAACTCGAACATGTTCTGCAAAAATATGTTTCGAGTAAGCAATAAGAATATCTTGACCTGCAAGAGTACTGTAATTATCAAATTACAGCACTAAATAACCCATTAGTGAGTTACACTTAGTACCTGTACATACTGCACTCGCTGATTCTTGACTTGCTCTGAATTCCTTTCAAAAGGCACCCTATATACCTGTTTCATTCGAAGTCTGTTACGATGCAGGATACGGTCAATTGTTGAAATACTTATACGATCAATTTCTGAGAAGGCTTGTTGATCTTCAATAATTCTTCTCTGAATTTCACGCAGTCTAACTGCATTATTAGTAATGACCATATTTACAATTGCAGTTTCTTGCTCCTCTGTCAGAAGACGTTGTCTGCCTCCCCCAGGCAGTCGCCTCTCAACTCTGCAAAAATACAGTACATGGAAGAAGAACTACTGTAATACTGAGCAACACATAAATATGACAGATATGAGTTTAAGGATTTACAGCATGATACAGTTCTGTACACAGAAGAACAATGTAGGTTCTCTTATCTCAATTTTATTTATTGTAACTGTATGTCTAAATAGTAAAACCCTGTAGATTACTGCACAGTGTGTTTGGCAAATATCAGGTACCTGTTTTCTTCTCTAAATGTTCGAATGATAGAAGCGACTGTAAATCTGCTCACGTTCGGCTGAACTCGTTGGCCAGCTTCTCTCATGGTCATCCCATGCACAAGAACATGGTCAACTAGCGTTGCCCGTATTTCATCAGGAACAAATGTTCTTTGGCCTCTGCCTCTGCCTCTGCCTCTGCCTCTGCCCCTTCCCCTTCCTCTTCCTCTTCCTCTTTGTCTCCCACCTCTTTCTGCTATTTCACCGTCAGGTTCCATTTTCCAAAGCAAATGATCTGCTGCGGCCCTTTTTATATTACCTGAGATTCTGATGGGTGTGTCATCAATTTTGCTACTTAGTGTTAACACATGCATAATTGTGTGTTGATTGTGTTCAGCTTGTGACAGCTTGAGTTAATTATATTATGTGTTTGTGTTTTCTGAATGAGAACATGGTTAAACCTGTGCAAAATTATGGCAGTTTTGTGTAGAGTTTTGCAGAAAACACTGAGCAAATTGGAACGTGTGTGAAAGCAGATGAAATGTGTTAAAAGTTTTGAGAAACATATCTTTGTTTTGAGAACTGTATGAATGGTTTGGAAAATTGGGCCAAATGAATCAGTTATAGTGTGTTAGCAATCAAGAAAAACTGTAATAGACAGGAAATTCAGATCCAAATTTCGTGGCAACAGTGGCAACGCAAAAGCTGTCACTTAAAATAAAAGACAATAAAGTAAATCTAACTTTTAAAAGTATTGTGAACCAATTATTTGTTGTTTGCAATTTCAAATCACCAAAATCTGTTGTAGTTTAAATGGATAGTTCACCCAAAAATGATAATTCAGTCATTATTTTTCATCCTGGTGTTGTCCTACAAATACTGTTCTTACTTTACTGGACCACAAAAGAAGAAGAAGAAAAAAAAGTCCATAAAATGGCAGTGTAGAACAACCAGCCTAAAAAAAAAAAAAAAGATACAAAAGTGTGACAGAATGATACAGTGAGATGGGAACTGTATTTTTAGTGTGTTCTGGAGGATTACTATAGGGTTTGGTGACAAAAAGCAGAGAGATACTGCTGATATTGACAGAAAAACTATTGACATCGGCTGTTACTCTGTACTCATTCCTGAGACTGTGTGAACACTTGACCAGCTGCTCACACTGTATATACAAAAACTTTTGTTGTCATGACAACCAGAACATAACTGGGATGTACACAAAATAACTACACACAAAATATACATATAGCAAAATATATCTGAAGATTTGAATGGTGAAATCTATTTTTGGGTGAACTAATATCTTCTAGCACTCATGGACACATAAAGAGTGGTAAGAGATGTTCATTTTTCTCACTGACCACAGACTGCATGTGCTGTTAATTCTGTATCATAAGGCCTTTTGCAAGCTTAACACTATAATTGCCCTAATTGGGTCTGTTTTCCTTTACAGAAGTGTGCTGAGCATGTGGTGTTTTAATAATTATTATCTAAATGTTTTGTGGTCTGTAAAGATGGTTTCTTTTTTCTTTTAGTGAACTCCTTCAATCACTGGACCTGTGTGACCATGATCCTGTGGCCATTGCCAGATGCTTTGTGATCAAGGTGAAGTTCAAGCTGGTTAAATTATCAATTTAGGCTTACAATGCTTTTGGGAAACACAGCACTGATCATATTTGAATAATGTTTATCAAACTAAACAGGAAATATAACTGTAATAATAAGTAATAAGTGTTTATGGTTATTTATTCATTAACATCTTTACTTCATCTTTACTTGAAAAATTTGATATACTCAAGCTCCAGATAAAGTGCTCTTATTACAGCATCTGATGATTTCCAAATCGAATTATGTAAATGAGGCTCATTGCAGCTGAATATTTGCATTGTTTAATTGTGTGTTGTTGAGAAAAGCTTTACTGACTTTGGTTTTCCTCTCTTTTTTTGTAGCAGGATTATTTTGATATCTACACACAATATTGCACCAACTACCCAAAGTAAGTTGCACTCAACATTGCAGAGCCTCTGGCTAGGTGGTCACATTGATGTGGTTTCTGAGTAATATGGGGGGAGGTAAAATATTACCTATTACCTACATTTCTTGACAGGATTTGTGAGTATTTTTCAATTCATTAACTAATATTAATGTAGTGGTTGGTCAAATTCATGAATTGTAATGCCTGGGTAAGCACACAAATTCAGGGCCAATGCCAGACATTACTGAACCAATGTGTGGGGACAGTAAAATGCATTACATAGAATTATTTAGCAATATAGCAGCAGTACATGGTTACAAAACAATCTACAGACAAATCATATAGTAAAATCAAGCACATACATAATAACATTATGCAGTTTAAAAACAATCTGTATTATGTGAAATGTGTACAAATTTAGATAAAGATGTATGTCATCATTACAAAAAGTCAACCACCAATCATTAGTCAGTAGTGCCTCTGCACGTGAGATATGTTGTACAGTCTTACTGTTGGTGCTACTTCTATCTGAAGCAATATGCATTTCCTTTGTAAACTTTGATGATTAATGAAATATTGTTATTGTTTAATGTTATATGTGAGTTGACTGTTATCAGATTGTATAGAGACATATTTGTTGTTATGGTGTGCCATGTTTTGACTGTTTATACTCTCTCTATAGCTCTGTGGCTGCTCTAACAGACTGCATGAGAAACAAAACTCTTGCAAAGTTCTTCAGGGAGAGGCAAGCTGCTTTAAAGCGGTCCCTGCCTCTGGGATCTTACCTTCTCAAGCCTGTCCAGAGGATCCTTAAATATCATCTGTTACTACAGGTTAGAAAACCACTCCCAGAAAAATGCTTTATAATAAAGGCTTTAAATCACCTACTGTGCATGGACAAAAGGGGTCAAAATACTAAATGCACATAATCAAATGTAAAATAACCATGTAAATGTGATTGGTATAATTGTGCATAGCAAATAAAAAAAGGCTTCTTCTAATTTGTTTGTTGTTGACATTAAAGGTGGTGCATTTATTCAAACTCTATAGCAGTGATTCTATAGTGGGGCCCACTATGGGGCCTCAGTAAACTTTCAAGGGGATCTCAAGATGACTTAAAATGATGTAAGATTAGGCAAAACAGCCATTAATATTAACAAGCTAAAAGAATAAAAAAATCAAGATATTCCTTATTTCTATTTACCTCCTTAACAGCTGTTTTAAATTGAAAAACAAGGATTCTCAAAGGAATCTGTATATATGAAGGAATCACCTTAATCTTTGTCCAGTAAAGTTTTAGGACCTTAAAATATTATTGAGGACAACAGGGGGGCCATTGAGTCAAAATGATTGAGAATCTCTGCTCTACGGTATTTTGCTGGAAATCTGTTGGAAATTATACGTCTGCTAATGCATGTACAAAATGTTTATATTCAGCCTGCAATGTAAATCATTATGAATATTGTTGGGCCTATACAGTTAAAAAAATGTTAAAAAATATCAAAGTTGATTTCATGATTGACATTTTTGTTGATTTTATGCAATAAACAATTTTGGATTTATTTGGATGTGTTCTTTATATTTTAGGAGATTGCCAAGCACTTTGACCCAGAGGAGGAAGGTTATGAAGTGGTGGAGGAGGCCATATACACTATGACTGGTGTTGCGTGGTATATAAATGACATGAAGAGAAAACATGAACATGCAGTTCGTCTTCAGGTGAGCTCGTAAACACCAAGAATTTGTGTTATGAGCCTGTTTTACTGCTCTTGTTTTTGTGTTTGCCATGTTTAGTGAAGATATAAACCAGTTCATAATCTCTGTACCTCCATAATCTATCTCAGGAGGTCCAGTCTCTACTCATAAACTGGAAGGGACCTGATCTGACTACATATGGAGAATTGGTTCTCGAGGGCACCTTTCGTGTCCATCGTGCCAAGAATGAACGAACACTGTTTCTTTTTGACCGCATACTCCTTATCACCAAACGCAGAGGAGAACATTACGTCTATAAGACCCACATCTCAGTATGACTTTATCCTTATTCATAGAGAAGTACTTTTTTTGTTGTTTTTCATTCATTTGTAGTCTAAACATTCAGCACTAATGTAAAGGCTCTTGTTTCTCTTTTCTTACTGCAGTGCTCAACGCTCATGTTGATTGAGAGTGCCAAGGATTCTCTGTGCTTCAGTGTCACTCATTACAAGCATCCCAAACAACCTCATTCTGTCCAGGTGTGGCTTCAAAGATTAGTGCCCTTTACATAAAAACATGTTATTCAAAAGGAAATTTCCATAAAAAATTTATTTCTGTCATTATTTTATCATTGCTGTGCTGTTCTAAACGTGTACTCCATTACTCTACAAAAAAGACATTTTTAAAGATCCCCTTTGGTAAAAATCAAGTTTTTAGCATTATTTACATACCTATCTGGTCATTTTAACATGCTTGCAGACAAACCATGTGCCAATTCATTAGTCAACATCATTGCTGAGCTTTTTTTCCTTAAAACTGCAGTGTAAAAAAGATGTCTCAGAAATGTGGTTTAAAACTGCCTGTTTCCTACTGTCACAAACATGTTACCAATCCTGTCAACTTGTGGGGTGAAGCTTTTCATATCATTAGCAAAGGGTTTCTACCTAAGGATATCCACAAGTTTCATGTGACGTCAGTTTATCGCCGCCATTTTTGTGTCTGCGCTACTTGTTTCAGTCTATGGTCACAGCAGCAACAACTACAAGAAGATCAGCGAAAACACTCCCAGAAGGTTCACAACAAGGTTATAATATGAAAGGGATATATTGTTCTGATAGCTGTAACAACTGCCATCAGAAAAATACCCATCTACAATTTTATTCGATCCCAATCAGTGCTTGAAGTGGGCTGGTATGCGTATAGCCTTTAGTGTACCGGCACTTCTGACATGTTACCGTCAGTTAAATACATCACACTACCAGGAGGAGTCACCTCTCATCTCGACAATTCACGTGAATGAATGCAACCGGAGTCGGTCTGGGGTGCGAGAGCATGTCAGGAGAGGCAGAATAGTGGAATAATAATTACTGACTACTAATGTGAATCAGTACATTATAACGAAGACAATGTCCTAAAAATGAAAAGAAGCTGTTTTTTGCGATCACATAATTTTAAACCCGTCAACTCCTAAGTCCAAGCTGATCCATTAAAAGAGAAAGCATTCAAACGGTAAGTTTAAAACAGTGCTAATGCGGAGATTAGATCTAGATGCCGGTAAATTATTCGTTTTAGTGTGTATTTGGTTTAACAGCAAACGTGTTTTATAATGAATGTCATTGCCATGTCTGCAGTAAAGTAGATATGTACAAAGGTTCTCAAAAATAATCATATTCGTTTTGCTAAAACTATTTATGTACAATTACTCAAAAAAAATAAATAAATAAATAAAATAATAATAATAATTTGTCATACAAAAATGGCACACAAGTTACACACAAACCATCGTCCTGAGCAAAATGTACCTTTGTGAACTGTGAATGGCTGCACAAGTGGTGTAATAATTTAGGAGGTGGATATACTGTGAAATTACATGACCTACAAACACATGTATGGCGTAAAACTTGAAAGCGTATCAGAGAAAGTCTGAAACATCAGTAAAGCATTTTTTTAAACAATAGCAAAATTTAACTAAAATGTTATTGCAGCCAAATAGCCTATGAATGAATGAAAATGCATATTTTTAAATAAAGAAATCGCATTCTTTTGGTGTTTAAATTTGTGCTTTACATAAGAAGTGAAAGACGTCTTCTTTCAGGTATATATCCATGTTTTCTTGGCTTGCTGGATGTTGGGCTCATGCTCATATATATATATATATATATGTTGTAAGGGTATTAGTGCCGTCAGTGCCAGTCCCGCCAGCCGGCATAGGATTCTTCAAGGTCTTAAAGCCTTCATCGAGCGTTCACAATCATTTACACTTTACACTATGTTCACAATCATTTACACTTTCTGCCCTAAACTTACAACCAAGTCAAAGTCTCAGTGTGGGAAGTGGTAGTAAAAAGTAATTTCTTCTTTCAGTATATTTTTAAATCTCATTTGCCGTGTCTGTTGTCATATCGGACACAAATATGGCGGCGAGCATAGCGGAAGTAACGTCTTTGGTACTCATGGATTGATAATTAGGAAGTTGCTATTCGAGATCCCGAGCATGGTGTAACATTAGCAACACATTATAACTGTTTGATAGCATAGTCTAGTCTACCCAAAGACGAATAGTACTAAATGTTGTAGAAAGTGATACAAAAAATGCATTACCTGTTTGTGTCCTTGTGTGTTCACAAAAAAAAAAAAAAAAAAAATTAATAACCTTTTTGAGTCCCACCAATCTCAGTGCCAAAAATGCATAGACAGCTTTGGTTAAAGTCACCAATGGCTTGTTTTTAGAGGCTGACTCTGGATCTCTGTCAATTCTTATTCTCTTTAATTCTGGTTCAGCTTTTGACACTGTTATGCTATTACTTAACTGACTTGAAACTGTCTGTGGTGTATCGGAGACTGCCCTAGACTGGTTCAGGTCTTATTTTACTAATTGCAGTCAGTTTGTTTTTATGGATGATTACATATCAGAGGTCCTGTCCTTACTCAGTTCTTTGTTCCCTTGCTATTTTATTGGAATTGCTCAGTTTATTCTTCTTCTTCTTTTCCAAAATGGGTCCCATTTTTGAAGGCCTATACATGCTCGAAAACTCATGAAAATGTGCATATGCGGCAGAAGTGGCAAAAATTTACGTCTGATATGGGTTTCAGAAGTGGGTGTGGCAAAATGTTTCGATATGACCTATACACTTTCAACAAAGTGCTCCTCAAGCTACATTTCACATACATGTTCGACTGTAACACATGTAACACACCAATACCTACAAAAAAGTCCTGGTGCAAAATTTGAAACATGAAGTCACTTATTTAGAATTTTTTTTCTGCAAATGTTGTGCATATTCTTGGCTCCACATATGCTAAATGAGATAAGGTATAAAGTTATAATCAAGCTATTTTATAGTTTGAAAAAATTATTTACATGGCAAAAACTATTAAATATGTATTTTATTTTGATGATCAAAGATGAGTTTTAAGTAATAGAATCTTTACGTAGCTCTTGATATACAATGACGAAGTTATCTGAAGTCATAACCTTCAATACAGCTCTTAGATCAATGATAAAACATTGTAATGTTTGGTTAAAAGACATTTCGGATCCAGTGATATTTGTTGCTGTTGATTTTCAAAATGTACCACTGGTGCCATATTTTATTGGAGTGCAAAAAATAATTTTGCTGTTCTTTCTTTCAAACCTTTACAGTTAATCCAGAATGCGGCTGCAAGATTAATTTTTAATGAGCCAAAAAGAATGCACGTGTCACCTCTTCATCAGTTTGCACTGGCTACCAATAGCTGCTCGCATAAAAATTCAAGGCATTAATGTTTGCCTACAAAACCATCACTGGCTCTGCACCCCTTTACCTAAATTTATTACTTCAGACTTATGTGCCCTCTAGAACTTGCGTTTTGCAAGTGAACGGCGCATTATTGTGCCATCCCAAAGAGGCACAAAATCACTTTCACTGACTTTTACATTAAATGTACCCTCCTAGTGGAATGACCTGCCCAACTCACTCCGAACAGCTGAGTCTTTAGCTATCTTCAAAAATCGGCTAAAAACACATCTTTTCCATCTTTATTTGACCCTTGAACTCTAGCACCCTCTTTTCTAATTCTAAAAAAAGCCCCTTTAGACAGTTACTTACTGCTTGTTTTCTTTAAAAAAATAAATAAATAACACTAGCTTCTCTCTATACAATTAACAAAAAAAGCGAAAAAATTCCTCTAACACTAGCTTACGTTTTCTTTTTTGTTCTATTTTCTTTTTATTTATTATATAATTAAAAAATCCCTTGCTGTGTGTACTGTGTTAGGCTAAATGAGACTTGTCATAGCATTTGAATGTTATTGCTCTTTTGTTGATTTTGTTTGCTTCTATTGTCCTCTTTTGTAAGTCGCTTTGGATAAAAGCAGCCGTTAAATGTCTAAATGTAAATGTAATTCAAAGCTATCCTATGGCTTCAGAAGACTTAAAGTAACCACATGTATTGTGTTGCATATACTACTTTTTTATGGTGTTCTTGTTGGAACTAGAACTACTGTATGAACTGGAATGAATGGAAATTCTTCAAAGTGGAATTCCTCCTTGTATGTTTCACAGAAAAATTTACAGCATATAGGTTTGAATAAATAATGAAAGAATATCAATATTTTTTTTGTATAATTTTGTTTATAAAACTCCTGTAATATCTTATTTTCGCTAGGCTAGGACAGTGGAGGAGAAAAAATTATGGGCTCATCATATTAAACGACTCATTTTAGAGAACCATCAGGCTGTGATACCACAAAAAGTATGTAATAATGAAAAAAAAATAGGTTTTGCATTTTAAAAATATCTGAACTTAGTTTGGGCAATTTTAATTTATAATATAATTATGTTTTTTCTCTTTTTAGGCAAAGGAAGCAATCTTGGAGATGGATTCTATTTGTAAATATTTCTAACCACTCATGAACATATTTCATACCATTGTATTTTATTTTTTTATTAAAATTGTCATGGGCCTGTTTTGACAGACAACTTTTTTTTTTAAGACAAAAAGTATAGGTACAGCCCTGAGAGACTCAAAAAGTCTGTGTCATGCCAGTCTGAGGAGTTTTCTAACTCTAGACAAGGCCGGAGACAGTTAGGTAAGTTCCCAATGTATCTCTTGCTCTTAACTTCTTTTTTTTTTTTATTGACATTTTCCAATTTTACAAAGATGGTCTACAAATTCATCTTCCAACAGAACCATCTAAAGAGGTACTAAAGAACACTGAAGGTACATTTCTATGTGTCCATTCTGTTTTAACTTTAAGTTAAAAGTATATTGTCTTATGCTTTGAATAAAAAAAATCATAAGTGTTAGCTGTTGGCATGTAACAATTATACAGTGGGATTAGACACCACTAGTGAAAATGTTTCTTTTAATTTGTGTAGTACCTCATTTGAATTGTATTATTAACTAAATTTAAATTTAAGCAGAATGTTTAACTGATAAATGAACCAAAAATATGAATGTCTTAGTTTTTGCAACATCTCTGTTTTTTTAATGAACATGGCTGTCAGGTGGCTTCAAAATTACAAAACTATTGTGCTTAAGTGAAAGCAAGAAATTCTGCAAAATATGACTAATGTCACAGATGTATACACTTTGTTTTTTTAAACATATTTCACTGACATTTAGACAAAAGTATAGACATTGTTGGTAAAATATATATATATATATATATATATATATCTTGCACAAAAATTTTTGCCTTCAAATTTATTAATAATCTTTTTCTTTTATCCGGCTGATCTGATGTCTGGGTTAATTCTTCAGTAATGCCAAAGGTAAGAAGCCATTAAGTCCACCAAAGGAATATTTAGAATACAGTTACATGTAATTGATATACAAAACCACAATGAAATGGCTAGAAACCACACATTTACATATTATGTAAGATGACAATTTGAAGTGTACAAATTATCTGATGTGTTGTTTATTTTGTGGTCCACAAGACTGTTCAAGTGTTAGACAGAAGTAAAGTACAAATACTGACAAATAAAAAAATAATCACGAAATAGTAAAAGCAATAATGTTAAATTACTATGTGAGAGTAAAAAAAAAAGAGTAATTACAGTTACATGTATGACATAAAGGATGTTTCTCTGTGCATGTGTGAGAAATGGCATGTCAAAATATTTTCTAATTCTTTGAAAAAGGGAAAATCCACACCACAACTATGATGATAATGACACAGGATTCAGTGGAATCACCTTCAGAATTATTTGAAGCTGATGATTGATTAAAAACAGTTATGACCAGTTCATCAGAATTCAACCCTGCCTTAAAGAGTTTGAGCATTAAAATCAACATTATCGTTCTTAAGCCGCCTTTCCACTGCACACGACGAACGACAAGTGTCGGACCGGAAGTCATTCATTTCCAATAGAGAGTAGTGCGGGGGCTGCGTGGAGTTCCGATCATATGCGAAATTTCGGGCTGCGTATGCGTTAAAATATTTGAACTTCTGCGGCTAGACCGTATGCGACCACCCGACCGGATGTGATGTATTCTATTAAAAACTGTGAACGTAAGGTTAGAATTACAAATAGTTTGTTCATTTTAACATGATTCATTAAATAATATTGTGCAAAATGTTGCTTTAGAATAATTATGGCAGAAATAAAAAAATGAATAAGTATTAATTCATTATTTCCATTGATTATTCCATAACCTACTTGGGGGTTGTTTGTTTTGTGACGAAACACTCATATTTGATTATATTCATTTAATTTGTTAATTTTACCAAGGCGAATATGCAGAGGTGATGGTTGCTGCACGACCAGCTTGAAAGTTCTTCACGACTGCCACTGGGGGGGGGGGGGACACGTGTCGTGCAGTGGAAAGGCGGCTTTAGTGTGAATAGGCTTTAAAATGAAAGTATTTTTTGTCATTAGAAATGTACTTGAGTAAGACATACTCATTGAACCTACTTCAATAAGTACATTTAATTTTGTGGTCAGAGAAAAGGTTGCAAGAATAGGGAACCTTTATTCCCCAATGGAAATTCTTATTTTCTTGGTTTGGTCATATTCTTGTATCTCCTAAGAAGAAATCTTTGTGACTTCATGTCCCCCAGCATTCTGACAGTGACGGGGCATTGGCTGCTGAAAAATGGCCTTTACAAGCCACTGCTAGCGCTAGCACTCTTGGCTTATGCAAATCTTCAGCTGAGAAGCCTGTTGCACAAGAATACTCTCCTGAAGCCCTGATTCCCAGTGATAACGAGGAGCCTGTCCATAGCTCGCCGTCTCTGAAGACCAGACTGATGCAGGAGGATGGGGATGAATTAGAAGGGGAGGGAAGTGGCTCTGACGATATTCTAATGGAGGACAACCAGGTAGCTGACTTTGCCAGTTCAATGTTGGCTGCCATTTCCTGCTGGCACTATAGAGCCAGAGCTTTGCTTTCCATGGACTTCACAACGGTGAGGTTCTCTGCCACCAAGGGGATTTTATCTTACCCCAACCTGACCTGGAACATGACCTGCATGTTTGCCAGACCTCCTGCCAAGTTGCATGTGCTCTCACAGAATTCCTCAATTCACTAACAGCTTACATTGCATAAGCAGAAGCTAACTTTGCAGAGCATCCAGCAATGCTAGAAGAACTAAACTAACTGTAACAAGTTACAAATGTTACAATTTATCACATAACGCATATACAGTACTTATGATGAAATCTGTTCATTGTATTGCTGAATTTCACTTTGTTGACAGGAAACATCTAGTGTACATCAACCACCAGGGCAGTCTTCGCTCCTTTCGCATGTCACAACTGGTCCGCCATCTCTCACTTTTGAGACAGCACAGACTTAAGTATCTACATACCACTTACATTCCTGGCGAACTCAATTGTGTGGCCGATGCGCTCTCACGACAGACTTCGCTTCAGGGCGAGTGGAAACTTCACCCCCAAACAGTCCAGCTACTTTGCAGTCACTTTGGTCAGGCTGTTTGCCTTGTCGGAATCCACTCACTGCCAGTTATGGTATGGCCTGACTGAGGGTCCCCTCTGAGGGCCCTTTTGGGATCTGGCCAACATGTGGCAAGAACTGTTTGAGCCCCTTCAGTCAGTCGACCTCTGTGTGCTGTCTCCATGAAGACGGTCCTTCTGACTGCGCTCACATTGGTTAAGAGTGGGAGACCTCCTAGCCCTCTCTATTAACGATTTGTGCCTATAATTTGTGCCAGCAGACTTTCATGTTGTCTTGAGGCCCCGGCCTGAATACGTGCCCAAGGTACCGACCACTCCTTCAGAGATCAGGTGGTCACCTTGCAAGCATCCCTTCTCAGGAAGGGGACCCCAACATGTCCATCTATGCCAGTCCGTGGCCTGTGCATCTACACAGAATGCACTCAAGATTTTAGATGTTCTGACAAGCTTTTTGTCTGTTTTGGAGGACAGCTGAAAGGAAATGCTTTCTCCAAGCAAAGGATCTCCCACTGGACTGTGGATGTGATCCATATGGCCTACCAGGCCAGAGGCTTACCCTGCCCACTCGGAGTGAGAGCCCACTTGACCAAGGGAGTCGCTACCTCAGCAGCTCTGGCAAATGGGGCCTCTCTAACAGACATCTGCAGAGTTGCAGGTTGGGCTACACCTAACACATTCACTAGATTCTATAATCTTCGAATAGAACCAGTGTCTTCCAGAGTTCGAAACACAAGCTCTGAGACTCAGGAGACTGGCAAGGTGTAGAGCATGCTACAACGCTTCCCCCTTCTAAGGTGATTACGCTTTTCATTTCAGTAAGTTTCCTTGAAGTGAACCCTGAGCTACCCTCTTCCATCAAGTGATGCACATTAATTAATCAGCACATTACACATGGCCAAGTTCAGCAGAGGAACTTGCTATCAGAATCCAGTATAAGCAGTGTTATAGTGGTCCCTGGAGAAGTGGGTATACGCTTCATATTCATACATTTCGAATATTTGCAATTATTCACATATGACTGGATGTGGTGGTCAGCCATGATTTTTGCTAATGCAGGACACTACTGAATGATGCGCTTCAAAGGGAATTAGAAGTGGGTATATGCAAAGCCGCCTGATAGAGAAGTGGGTATACACCGTATACCTATGTATACCCTCCACTACACCACTGAGTATAAAGTAGGGGTTGCACCGACTAGTCGATTAGTCGACTTTAATGCTCTGCCATGACTAGTCGCTGGTCCTAAATAGAGGACGCAACAGGAAAATAAAACATTTACACTCTGTTTCCAAACAGTCAAAAGAGACCGTTTGATTATACTAATGTTTCTCAATTCCAATCCTTGCACCCCACTGCTCTGCATATTTTGCATGTCTTTCTTAGTTGACGCACCTGATTCTGACATTGAGCTCGTTAGAATTGAGCTCCGTGCATGAACTGTGTTCCAAATGACAAAAAGATTGAAAAAAATTGTATGGCTAGATCAAGTAGAACTAGATTCTCAAAATAACAATTTCAGGTTACCCTTTTATTGATTGATTGATTGATTGATTGATTGCTGTAATTGCTGACCGCATTAAAAATCTAACCAGGCATGATACGACAAGATTTTAACGACAAACAATTTGTCTGTGCACACTAAACATGAAAATAGGGGTGTGACGTGACACAGTCAGAACTGTTCTCTCTGTTTGCAAGCACTATGATATTTACAGAATAAAACACTGCAACTGAGGAATGTACAGCTAAAAACTTGTATCTTGACTATATTTTGACTAATGTGAGGTTTCACCAGAAGGCATGCTTTTTATGTTTGTTTTTTCTAATGGAATTCGAGGGATTTGTTATATAATGTTTAATTGTTGTGTCTAGTTAGGACATGGTGAACACACTTTCCATATAATACCTCAGTTTACATAACATTGTTTCTAATGTTTAATGATGATTTTAGTTCAGACATGTTAACTAAGATGTGCATGTAATAGTAGTTGTTTTATTCATTGCATTAACATAACTGTTGTTAAAAATGTTAAGATCTGTTATTTTAAAAGTACTTTTGAACTGATGACCAAGCCCAAATGGAATGTGTGTGCACAGAATTATTCAAAAAGCTTCAGAGATTTCCACATCATTCCATTATTTCATACCTTTTGTGTTCAATTACTTTTTTTACCCAATTTGATTGTCCTTTCAGTCAATACAACTGAAGTTTTAATCTGTTCCTTTTTTGACCTAATTTGATTGTGCTTTAAATCAATACAACTGAAGTTTTAATCCATTCCGTTTAACAAATGTAGTCAGAAATGTTATTTTATCATTTTGTTTAACTAAATGCTTAACAAACATTTTCTTTCAAAAAACATGTAAAAAGTCAGCTGATTTCATCTGTGCTTGCTGTGATTCTAACCTAATATGGATGTATCTGAATAATTGTTTTGTTGCTTATATAAATTATTAATGCTTATGTAAATATTATTATGCATTTATTTAAAGGGTCATTGTTTTTGTCATGTTTTTATGTTAGGAGGAAAGAGAATGTGAGGACACTGAGAACAATTTTATAAGAGAAAATGGACCATCAATTGAACAGGTTGAGGCATACCTCGTGGATGAAAAATATATCTCTGAACAAGTGAGTTGTTTAATTAAAATAGGTAAATTTGTTATGCATAATTAGTATTAGTATTTTACACCTAAGACTACACCTAAAATTGTACTTACTGATTATAAGTTGCTTTAGTAAGTAACGGGTAACCTAACCAATGTTTTGAAATTGACATATTGTATCTTGAGGTTACCCAGCTGTATTTGAAACAAACCCAGAGATCAGTGAAATTAGTTTATAACTGTATCTTGATTTTCCTATCTTACACTCTCAAGGACAAATCACAAAACCTGGAAACAACCTCTTACTGGGGTTCCACTGAGAAATTGAAGCCAGATGTGTTTTGTGATTCAGAGTCCAAAAAGCTGGACAAACAGGATCTTGAGTCTGCAAGAGACAAAGATGATCAGAAATGTTCTAAAGAAAAGGCATCTCTGTTACACCAGGAAGACACACCTGGTGATTCTTCAGAGGAAGAGGAGGATGTAGAAGAGAAACCAGACTCCACTAGCATCCTACCATCATCTGTGCTTGATAAGGCCAGCGCCATTGCTGAACACTTTGTCTGTACCGCACGGCGCAGTAGCGTCAGCGCAGATGAAATGCACTCCCTCGGTTGCGTATCTCCACGTCTTCCCACCAGGACCGGGAGCACTCTAAGTTTAGGAGATGCCCATGAGCGTCAACATAGCACGTGCTCTGAGTCGCATGGAATTCCATTGACCCAGGAAGCCCTTGCATCAGCAGATTTCATGATCGGGTCATCAGGGGAGGACAGTCTTTTTGACTCAGATCGAAGCATCTACAGAAGAAGGGATTCAGTGCTTTCCAGGCAAGACCAACTACTTATTGACAAGATTAGAAGCTACTATGAGAATGCAGAACACCAGGATGCTACATTTAGCCTAAAGCGTAGAGAGAGCCTCACTTACATTCCAAGTGGGCTTGTTAGAAATTCAGTTACTCGTTTTAACAGCATTCCTAAAGATAAAGGCCTTGCTTTAGAGAAGACCACCAGTACATCTGGACCTGTTAAAGCTCATATCTCAGTCACAGAATCTCTTTTGGTTACATCGGCTCTATCCAAGATTAATACAAATCCAGCCTCCCTGAAACAATCTGTTATCAGAGCTTCCACAGATTTCACTATGCCTGACAAAAACGAAGACCTGTTTGAGTCTAGTGTAGATGGTTCCACTAAATCTCAGTCTATAGATGGAAGTCATGAAGAAGAGGTTTTCCGTCCCTCCTCTGAGATGATCAAAGTCTGGCAACATATGGAAAAAGAGGTCACTAGATGTCAAGGGAACCTCAAAGCACTGAGGCCCAGAGAAAGTCCTTACTTCAGAGGGACTAGTCCCAGCCTCTCCAGAAAGGATCCATACCAGAGAAGAAAGACAGAAGCCAAGGGCAGCGATGGACTGATTATTTTTGAAGATTCAGATCTCAGCATTATCAGAGAGGAGTCCTCTACACCATTACTTTTTAAGGAGAAGGAAAACTATGTATCCAGTGAGAATTATGTCATCAGACCCAGACAATGGGAAGAAGAAGGTAGACCTCTTAGAGCTCTAGCCACCCATGTTATCCAGTTGAGAGCAGAAACTGAAGTTGAGAGAGAGGCAGGAACTCATTTAACAGAAGATGCAGATTCATCCCAAAACAAAGTTTTACATCTTGCAAGGAAATACAGTCAACGCATAAAGTGCACACAATCAATGTTAAGACAGAGGAGTCAGGAGTCAGAAAATACATGGTTAGCCAAGAGGAATCTGCCATCTGTGGTGGAAGAAAAGCCAGAGATGGAGGCCAAAGGTAAGAAGGGATACTGTCTGAGTTATATCATAGTCCAATTTAAAAAAGAAAAAAGAAAATTTCTAAACAATTTGCAGCATTTCTAAACAATTTGACTTTCATAACATATTTCCATTCATTAATTGGATTGTGACAAGTTAGTGTTCCGTGCTGCAGTGCAGCTAACTACAGTATAAGCAACTGGAATATGACTTGGGTTAACATTTTTTTATATTTCCTCAAATATAAATTTGTCACAGAGACTCTGCTTACACAGTAAAAAAATGTTTCAAAGTTGTTAAGATTATTGGAATACATTTTACAAGAATATACTATTTCAGGCTTTCTGCTTTAGAATTTGACATTTAATTTGGTGTGCTACTAGCTGTTTCTTTGTAACTGACCCTTCGCAAAGACCCACCCCCCTAGTTACAGTTGCTGTGCTATGCTGATGATCATGCTTTTACTCAGTGAAAAATACATTGCGGACACTGACAACACACTAACAGACAGAGCAGAGTGGGTTACTTTTAGTATGAAACAAAGTCTCGGCTTTCATATTTGGTAATTTTTGTAAGAAATTCAAACAATAAATACTGTTCTGTGGCTATTGTTATTGGACAAAATAAACATACATAAACATCAGAAGCTATCTTGTTTCAAGCATGGAAAAGTTTAAGTATGTACTCTTCTGTCTGGTTTGTTTGCTGGACAAAATTGCAGATTCCGCATTATGATTAGTTAGATCACCAGTCAGTCACGCTCCTGGTAAAAGGTGAATTATTTGTAAAACTTACTAGGAGTGAAAATAGTTTCTACATTTTTTTTCAATGTAGTGTTATTCCACTTTTTATGTATTGTATATTAAAACACAATTTTCTTGTGTTTCACTGCTCCACTTACATTTGGAATTTTGATAAACAGGTAAAGCAGACTTGATGCTCTCCATGGCATCATATAATCAGCCAGATTTTGATGAAGACCAGAAGACCCAGGCTATGACTCCCAGCCCAGACAACATTCCTAATTCTGTCAGTAGCCCAAAGGTATTGTCCCCACACCTGTCCCATTCCAGAAGTCCTCTTAGTCCACCACCTGAGAACTTTAACTGGCCAGACGTCCGTGAGCTTTGTTCAAAATATGCACACCTCGGAAGCTCATCTGCTCAGCCACTAGTAGGCCAAAGTCGTTCTGTGGAAGAAAGGATGTTTGATGGCAGTTTAAGAAGACGTTCTAGCTGCTCTTCTAGTCACTTAGTCACCTCTAATGGCTCCACAGACTCTTCAGTTTACAAGTTTTGTCCAGGAAGGGATACCGGAGAATTGCTGACTCGGAACCAGCGTGCAGGTTCTCTGGACCAAAAATTGTGTAGTTTGTACTTAAGTGATCTGCACAGTCTTCAGAGTAAAAATGCCAACAGTGGCTACTATATCTCTGCTCAATCTACTCTTCCAAATGAGAAGAATATAATTGTGGTTGAGAAAGTACCTGAGGTTCAAACACCAGTAGAGATGGACCAGCCTACAGAGGGAGAGAAACAGGAAATCACAACAGATGGAACCGATGACAGCTACGTCCAAATTCGTTCGCCAACATCCCATGAGAAGATTTCAGTTGTGGCTGTCATTGACCGCTGTCGGGTATATCAAGAGTCAGAGGAATACCATCTGAGGGAAGATGGAGGATCAAAGACAGAACAGTTACCTAAGATTGAGAGGTGCAAAAAATTTGAGAAAACTTCATCCTATAGTGAACACTTAGACAGTGCTGTTAAAAATGCACTGGATTCTGGGAAAAAGGCTGATTCTAGTCAACAAAGTGTTGTCAAGAATCTCAGAGAAAAATTCCAAAACATAAGATAAAATCACTTGTTTTAAGATACAACTATTGTATGTGTCAAGAATATTGAAAAAAAGTTGGATGTGGAATACTTACTTCATTAATTTATCTCTTGTTTTATGTCTTCACCACTGGAGTTAGAAAATGTATGGTAAGCACATATCATGCTGTAGCCAAATAAATCATCTGGCAAATGTAAACCTCACAACTAATATTCATTACATTTTGCATGCTATTTTACTGGTATTTTGGACACTGTATGATCATGTTGCCTACTGATATTGAGAAACTTGTGGATTTTAAAAATTCTGAATGTCAAGCAGAAAGTGTAAATATTGTTGTACATTTTTTTGTTGTTGTTGTACATGCATTCTTTCTGTTATACCAATTACATATTTGATATAGTAGATACGCATGTATGTATTTGGTAGTCATTTTATGTAAATGTAATGGTAATGACATTCTTCTTTATAAATACATTTCAGGTAAGGTTTTTCAATTAAGGTCATATTTGAGCTAAGGAATTCTTTAGCAAGAGATAAAGTCTAGTAAATACTACAAAATAAGCCCTGGCAGAGTAGTGTACTTTACTCTGGACTCTAAATGTAACAGACCACTTGAAAACAGAGTTTTATTTCACTTTTAACTAAAAGACATTTTAAAGATTTTTAGTAGATGTCATGTATGGGACAAACCTTTTTTTCTGTTGTACCTGAATCTAGTCTTTTGACTAATGGATTTAGGCATAAATCCTTTTTGTTCAGAAGACTAGAACTAAATGTTTAAAGATGATTGTTTTAAGGATTTCTTTAAGCTTACACCAATGATGTTACTTTAGCTTATTTTAAGATTTTGTTGTGGTCTTTACAACAAATCTGAGTTTACATCAGATTTTCGCATTTGAAACACTGTTGGTTTAGCAACCCATGATAACAGCTCTCTCATTAATCACTTTGTGTCTCTATGTTATTTATTAAGATTCTATAGATCTCCGACTGACTTATTACAAATGCATCAATAAATACTTTTGAAAGTGAAAATTCACTCCACAATATAACGAAAGAAAATTGCAGACTTGCACGTTTTTAATTTTTGTTTCATCTAAATGACTGTGGTCAAACCAAGATCATTTATGACACCATTTAATACCATTTATCTGTCAACACATTAAGTGTTTTAAAAATGAGCATTGATGGAGCAGAAGTTTTTTAACATTCTGTAAATGTAAGCAGTGGCAAGTTCGATCCACATAAACACTGTACTTTAGCTGAAGTAATTTTTTTTTTTTTTTTTTTTTAATATACAATAATTATTGTTCAATAAATAAAAAAGTGGCAAGGATTGCTTAGATTTTCAAATACATGCAGTAGGCCTACTCCAACTCTGCCACAATGAAAAGTGTTTTTAAACCTGACTTGGTTCTAAGCACTTTTCTATGCCAAAAATAAATAAATCTCAATGTTTGATTTTCACTCATTCACACTTTGATATCAGTATGCACATTTTATAAATGAGGCCCCTGGTCTTCTTTTGTGATTCCTACAATTACATATTGCAGCTTTAAAAATCAATGCTGTCAGCAACAGACTTACAAAAGTGTTAATAAGAAAGGTGGTGACTCCATGAAGATAGGTCGTTGGACCTGTGTGCTTATACGTTTCTCAGACTGCACACTTAACTGTAACTGCAATCTTTAAAATTGCAGAGACATATGGTGTAAATATTTTCATCTCAAATATATTTCCTGCACTAAAGTACTTGTGTGAAAGCGGTATTAATGGCTTAAATAAGTGTATTATAAATTAGATTAAAAGTTTAATACACTTGTTTGGCTGGTTTATAAAATTATATAATGACATACAAAATTACAAAGCATTTAAATGTGGATGCGTAGGGCAAAGCCATTGAGATTAAATCAACACTGTGGTTTTGTGGGTGACAAAGACATTTTTGAATTAATTCAGGAATACATGAGACTTACTCCAGGACAAAACATACTACTGAACCTTATGTGCATTTACTATGCTTTATAAATGTTAGTTGTTCATCACCAACTTCTTCAGTACTGCTCTATACGTGGATAAGCACATCTGTACACAAGTCCTATTTGGCTCACCTACATTACATATGGCATAACATGCAATAATTCCAAAATAATTATCTCATTTGCATTTAATACATACATCAAACCATCCATAACACAGCTGAAACTAAAGCAAACTGTTTGATGGTGAGCTGCTAAACCATAAAACTAATATACTGCATACAATCATTTCTTAGTGCAGGTATTTAGAAACATTTTTTCCAAGATTTACCTCAACAACATGATTGCAAAGACTTTTTAACATTGAATGGTAAACAAAGAAAAAAAAATGCTGCAGTGGAAGATCACAATTAGACACAAAACAAATTCAATCCTAACATGTCATTTACTAAATAATTTAATGTGCTGATGGGACCGTGGTAGACAGAAAGATGTTTGGGGTGAGTAAATTATCTGTAAATTTTTGTTCTGGGAGTGAACAACTCCTTTTAGATGGCGGGGCATCTTCCCTCAAGGGGTATGTTACCCTGTTAACATATGCGCAATTTTCTAAACCAAATATTAGTGTGACGTTGTGGATTTCTTTCTCTTATTAAAGGATATTTTAACATCATTTTGATGCATTTAAAACATTCAAAATCACAAATACATAGAGTATATATGACACTTAAAGAATACATGGCTAATGCAAACATGACAACAATAGCCTATTACATCCAGCTGCTTTTTGTTTGCTCCAGTGATTTTCTGTCATCCTAAATTAAAAACAATCATTTTGTTGCATACAATTATAAAAGCAACATTGGGGCAGGATGAAAATAACCCATTTTTCAAGTTTTCACCTGCAACACAGCAACAGCACTTCACAGCATCACACGATTCTACCATAATCTAGCACTCCCTTACACGCGTAAGCAAACAACCTGACACCCCAGACAGATGTGATGTAGTTGCAAAACAAAAATACAAAAAGAAACTTTATCTATCCCAAAAGCTGCTTACTTTTTAAACAAAATTCTTGCTATGTCTGTGAATTCAACAGTAGCCAAATTCCATATTCTTAGAAGCACCGATATTTGATTCTTATCTTTGATAGCATTATTACATTTTTTTTTTTTCGAAGGAAGCTAATGGCTATACCCTTGTTGAAAGCAAGCACTAATAAAGTATTGTGTATTCACCCCTTTTTGTTCATGCTGAAGATTTGTAGCAGCCACGTACACTACATGATTGACATTGAACATGAATTGAATGCTACATGGTTTTCAATCAGTAAGACCACATGATACAGGAAAACAGTAACACACCCTCTCAGTCAATCATGAATGACAAGTTGGCATATGGACAATCATTCAAGCAAGCCACAATTGTTGAAAATAACAATGTTTACACCTGCTTTAGCTTGTAAAGTATGTCTGTAGTCTTAAAGCATATGCCACATATTTGCACCACAGTCTCACAATACTTTTACAAATGTGCCACGAATATGGCACATGATTAACATGATTTTTTTTTGTTGTTGTTTTTTGTGAAGCAAGCTCATGGCTATCCTTGTTGAAGGCAAGCTTATACTACATATCGGCCTCCCTCAGGCCCCCTGGGACCTCGCTTTGCACTTGCATTAGCATTAGTTGAAGTGGGACTGGTAAACTCTTTGGAAGCAGACTTGGTCTTTCCCTCAGGAGAGGTTCCCGTAGGGTGAATCTTGAGGATTCCTTCAGGTTCAACAATAGTGTTGATCACTGAGGTATGACAAAGATAAAACACAAATGGATATAGAGAAGAATATGTAATATACATGGTCAAAGTTAACATAGTTTTGGTTACGCATTTACTCTAACCCTTGTTCCCTTAAGGAGGGAATGAAGACATTATGGCAGTGACTGACGAATTGGGATCGTGCCTGAGAGCCCAAGTCACCTTCGAGTGGTACAAAACAAGCCAATGAATATCGGCAAATGAGATTTGCATCACAAACCACTTCCTTTTACTATGTAAGTATATAAGGAAGCCTTCAGTTCACTCATTCAAGATTTTGCTGAAGAGTAGAGGTCCGCTACCCGACCCAACGGGTCCCGAATAACTCTCGGGCTTCGGGTCGGGTTCGGGTTAGTAAAAAAATAAATAAATAAAAAGTGTGTGTGTGTGTATATATATATATATATATATATATATAATAACAACTTTTTTTATTTATTTTTTTTTTTTTTACTAACTTTTGCGCATGTGCTTCTGCTCTCACACGCTTTTTTCCTCACAACACCGCAGACAAAATGAGTTCGATAAAGCAAAAAATTAGCGAGGGGAAACTTATTACGGTGCCAAACGATGCCGGAAAAGCTGCAATATGGAGGAATTATGATCTTGTCCTTACAACCAATAAAGAGTTCAGCGGCTACATGCAGTGTAGGGCTTGCAAAGCTGTCTTCGCCTACGACAGTAGGCACAAACTTGCCATATTTCTTTTGCCAAAGTTCTGTCAACTTCGCATGCTGTCTCAACCTGACAGAAGAAGCCAGGTGTCGGATAGCTAGCTTTACCAGTGATGGCGAGCCAGCTGTTGAACCAGCAACTAAAAGAAACAAGATAGTGGCAGAGTTTGAGGAGTGGGTAAACGTGCCCCTGCATGAAACGGTTGATGAAGTACAGCAATACATAAGCCGCAACCACGTCATGGAAGAGGAGCGGGATCTCTTGGGTTGGTGGAAAAACAACAGTGGCGTTTTCCTGTTATTGTTAAGACTGGCCCGCAAGTATACTCAGCATCCCTGCAAGTAGTAGCAGCAGTGAGAGAAACTTCAGTGCTGCTGGACTAACTTTTATCAGAGGAGAACGGAGAAAACAGGAGAAAACCTGTTGATGCCGTTCTCTTTCTTCACAACGCATAATGAAAAGGATACATTTGTGTAAATAGTTCTGCAACACTTTCCGCAAACTCATATTTCGGGTTCTAGTCAGGCTTCGGGCTGTGAATTCAACAGGTCGGGTGGGGTCGCGTTGGGCTGCGTCAAACGATCTCGGGTATGGGCCGAGATTCATGTGTCCTCGTAATCTTTAATCAAAAATGTTAACCTCCCCTCACCTTCAAAATGACTCCTCTTCCGGTCACAAGCTATGGCGTGAGGGCAGAGCTATCGATATAGCAATATGTCGGGAACGCATGGAACTTCCAGCAGCTGCAGTGACATCAGCGATGTGAGGGGTAAACACTGGGATAAGCGACAGGGGAGAAAGCTAAAGCCAATGCTTCACTTTATAGAGATCAATGCTAAAAGAGTATTAGGGCATTATTACAACATTTCTGTTTGGACATACAAACACCTTTTTTTTTTTTCGTGAATATGACATAACTTGGTGAAGGACGTGCTTAGTCAATGCTGTTGCACACCGGAGAAGAAGCACAGTGTCACGCCATGTATTTACATAGTCATTGCTAGGTACCACTGGTGTGTATTCGCTCATAGAATTTGTTTGAATTTTAAAGACACAGCTCATGCTGTGCTTCCTGCCCGGTGCATGACAGCCTTCATTCTCTCTCTCTGTTTGGGCTTGTTGAGTGTCATTGATCATCCTTGTCATACTCAATAAATACATTTAAAAAAGTCTGGTGGGGAGAAATGCCCCGCAAATGACTTTGAAAACTGGCATTCAAATCTGCCTCCATTTTGTTAGCAACACCCAACTTCTAACCAAGTGCAACAAAAGCTGCTCTCCCTGAATATTAGTTTGTCACAGCCAGCACTCGCAAAGAGACTGGTTACACCCGAAAGTTGTAGAACCTCCCTCCAGCCCCACAGCTTTAGAAATATTTGTCATAGAGGTGCTTTGTGCCAATGCCCAGGAGGAGGCAACACTCTGCATGGAATGAGCTCTCAGTCCAAGGGGGAACAGCTCAGCTTGGGCTTGATATGCCCAGACAATGGAATCCACTATCCAGTGGGCCAATCTCTGCTTGTGTTTCCCTTTATACTGGCCTCTGAAACAGACAAAATCTATTCTGAGGTCCTGAAGCTCTGTGTGCATTCCACATAAATGCATAAGGCATGAACAGGACACAGCAGAGCGAGGTTTGCTTCCTCTAGGCACAGTGCAAGTTCACCACCTGGTCCCACCTGGTCCCTAAGGGTAATGGTGGGGAGTTTGGACACATATCTGGGCCAGGGACCGAAAATGCCTGCAGGTCCCCCACCATCTTGATACAAATAAGCGAAGTCAGGAGTACTTTTTAAAAGACAGGAACTTAAGCTGACTGCAAGGGCTCAAAGGGATCTTTCTGCAAAGCAATTAAGACTAGAAGGAGATCCCAAGAGGAAAAGTGGAAAGGTCGAGGAAGGTTTAACCTCCTTACACCGTTCAGGAACCTCATGACCAGATTGTGTTTCCCCAAAGACTTACCATCTACTGCATCATGATGTGTTGCGAAAGTGGCAACATACACTTTAAGGGTGGAGGGAGACAGCCTACTCTCCAACTCTTCCTGCAGAAAACAAAGCACAACACTCATCTACAGGGGTCTTCCTGGTGGGAAGCATAAGCACGCCTCATAGAGGGGGCTCTTGCTGAAGTGATAGTGTCAACTAAAGCTGGGGGTAGGTCACTAAAGTCCTCTTTGTGCCATCCAGAAACCACACGTGGAGGTTCTGGAGATCCGAACGCGGGTGTTATATAGTGCCCCGTCCCTGAGAAAGAAGATCCATCTTCAGGCGCCTGGGCCAGGTGTTTGCCGAGGGTGCCCTCGGTCAGGGATGTGTCCGAAGAGGTAAGCAGGTCCACATGTGCGGCTCCGAGGCATCTCCAAATCAGCTGGACCACTTGGGGATAGAGTCTTCACTCTCCCGGGAATGTGCGCTGTCATTAGAGCACGTCAGATACACAATTGATCTCACCCGGAATGTGAATGACACAAAGCAACCTCAGGCACTTCTGACTCCAAAGGAAGATATGGCAGGCAAATTGCGATATTAAAGGTATACTCCGACATTGCACAGGCAAGTGTACTGCTAACAACCCAAGGCAATTGATATGCCAATGCAGACAAGGTTCTGTCCAAGAGCCCCAATCTGCATGCCCATTGCATACGTCACCCCAGCCACTGGTAGACGCATCTGTCGATACAACATGCCTAGACACATGTTCTAAAGGAACTCCTGCCCATAGAAAAGCAAGGTCAGCAAACAGGCTGAATGAGAATGCTGTAAAAGCCCATTTCATATCGGTTGAAGGGACTGGCTCTATCGCGTACTTCACCAGTAGAACTGCGATTTCTGCATGCAGGACATGAGCATACTTGTCCACCACTGAGGTGAACCAAATGCCATTGAACCTGAGGTGAACAGAATTGCACAGCCGAGTCTGACTGTCCGAATGAGCCAGCAAGATGGGTTGGAAAACCCCATCCAGGCCAACAAATGTACAAGCGGGACCGAGGGTAATGAAGGTATGGAGGAGGCATTTAATGCCCAGACATGTGAGACAGTGCCTGTCACCCAGATACAGGAAACGTCATCCAGAAACGTACAGGTGGAATGAAATATGCAGAGCTTGCTCAAAGATGAAAGGAAGAGGAGAGTAGTATTAACAACGCTGCAACGCTTCCTTATATACTCATTGTAAAAGGGAGTGGTTTGCGATGCAAATCTCACTCGCCATGATTGGGGCTGTTAGGCAAGATCCCAATTCCTCAGTCACTAATATAACATTTAACCTGACTGACTGATAGGGAACTAATGCTGATAAACTCACCCTCAAGTTGTCTCTGGACTCTTCGCAGTTCTTGGAGAATAGATGAGATTTCCTGCTTGCAAAGGAAAATACATTACAAAATAAAGAATCATCTCTGAAATTAAAGTTTGGTCTTTGGAAATTCAATTTGATGGAATGTACCTTATTAGATGTCTTGAGGATGGGAACCTCATTTTCAGCATTTATTTTTGTTTCTATTTCCTCCCAGACCTCTGTCTTGTTATGAAACAGTGCTCTAAAAGAGAAATAATATTTGTGGGACTAAACAGACAAAACACCTGGATAGTATTGCCAGTTCTTTGTGTTCTTTTGGTTTACTCCATCCCAATATGAAAATTTTGTCATTAATCACTTACCCCCATGTTGTTCCAAACCCATAAAAGCGTCGTTCATCTTCAGAACACAATTTAAGATAATTGGGAATTGGGATCTTGACAACCTGGAGCTTTGTGACTGTCCCATTGACTGCCAAGTAAATAACACTGTCAAGGCCCAGAAAAGTATGAAAGACATCGTCAAAATAGTCCATCTGCCATCAGTGATTCAACCATAATTTTACGAAGCTACGAGAATACTTTTTGTATGCAAAGAAAACAAAAAGAACAACTTCATTCAACACTTTTCCTCTCCACGTCACCATAGCGCCATTTTGAAGAGTATCCACTGGACGCAAACAGTGTACGCTGTTCTTTGTCAGCCACAGCACATAGATACGTTTTGTATGTTTATTTACACTTTGATTCAAATTAAAACCGTGATCCACATGACACAGCTGGCAGAGAACAGCGTACGCTGTTTACGTTCAGAGGATACTCTCCAAAAAGGTCCTATGGTGACGCGGAGGAGACAAATTTTTAAATAAAAGCATTATTTTTTCTTTGCGTACAGAAAGTTTTCTCGTAGCTTTGTAAAATTATGGTCGAACCACTGATGCAAGATGGACTATTTTGACGACGTCTTTCATACTTTTATGGGCCTTGACAGTGTTATTTACTTGGCAGTCATTGGGACAGACACAAAGCTTCCAGTTTTCATCCAAAATATCTTAAATTGTGTTCCGAAGATGAACAAAGCTTTTTACAGGTTTGGAACGACATGGGGGTAAGTGATTAATGACAAAATTTTCATTTTGGGGTGGAGTAACACTTTAACGTCCTAAATGGAATCAAAAGGCATTGTGTTCACTTTAGGCCTGTTAGCCTTGAATATATCTACTGTATATTCTAATACAAATGTAACCTTTAACAGACACACACATTTCAAATGTAGTCTCTCTGTTGTAAAAAAAAATTACCAAAAATACTGATGACATCCTGGACTATACAGATTTTACTATATTCTCTAGGATAAGAATCTCTATTTCCATAATAACCCCTGTTAACAGCTAGCAAGTAGTTTGTAGCCATGATGTAACTACAGCCTTTTCAAAAAAACAAACAAGAAATAGATTTTAAAAAAAGAAGAAAGAAACAATCCTTTATAATGTCCCACACAAAGTTTGTTTTACTTTTCATTTTTTGATTTTACTTCATACTTCATTTTCTCTGCTAGTTGCTCCGTGTTCTCTCTGATAGCCTGGGAGAGCTGAGAGACTGGGTTTAACATAAGATTATCCAGAATTACCTGTGATAAAAAAAAGTTAAATGTTAAAACTAATTGATGTAATTGCAATTTATCCACACAGTTTCCGACAAACACTGCCATTGGCTATGCAGGCTATAACACCCTGAGTAAATGATTAATGGATCAGTTTATTAGTGTAATGAGCAAAGGATTTGACAAAATTTGACCTCTTCACGGTTCCAGGGTCGCCGTCTGGAACTGTCATGGTCGTTCATATTTGAATCCTGGTCTATTGGACTAGTTGAGCCTGGAGGAACCTTTTGATAGTTCAGACTTGCCTCAGGTATATGCTGTACCAGCTGCAGATCAATCAGGGATGGGAAAGCACCAGTATGAACATGTGGACATGACAATGGCAGGTTAAATTTGATGTTAAGAGACAAATATCTCTGAGCTCAGATTACAGTGGAGGCTTTTGGGAGTAAAACTCTGGGAAGATATCTGTATGATCATGCTAATTCAATTGTGAACAGAAAAGGGATCTATGTTCACGGTCAATACAGTAACTTTGATCCTAATTCCTTAAAGATACATTTGGAAAATCTTTTCATGTAACATAACCTGTTTTGTGAACATACAACCTTAAGGGAATTCCCTCATGCAAATAAAAGGCAGAAGTTTAGAAGGTTTCGAAGCTAGAAATCGGACAGATGTTAGTATACCGATACTAGCTCACAGATTAAGTATTTTAATTTTGGACACCACTTGGTGATAATAAGTGATGAATTCAGCACCTGAGGTAACAGGAACCTGTAATGATGCATATGGTCTCTGCACAAAAGAGAAAATATAAAACAAAACGTATGCAAGATTAAAATAACTTTTACCTTAGTCTTAGTCCTTTTTGGGACACAATATAATTATCATGAGGTGTACCACAGTATAGTAACCCATGACACTTGCTTGTTTAAATTTGAATTTAGTATTTTACTTACAATGTTTTCCTCTTTGTGCTAATGAAGAGAATATAAAATTTGCTGCATGTTCTTTCTTATATTAAAACAATGGAATGGGTCAATGTATATGATGGGATGTCATTTAATCACGCAAGCAAAATTTGGGCACACCTCCTCTCTGGTCGAGATAGTGGATGCAGGGGTATTGGGCATGGAGCCTGGGGAAGTGGTAGCTCCCATGCCTGATGATGTTTGGGAGTCACCATCCCCTGCAACATCATGGATTTCACGTGCGAGAATAGCAAGATCTTTGGCCAGATCTTGACTCAGTCTAAAGGAAGTAAGTACAAATGTAAAATATAAAAATGAATTAAAAGTATTTATGCACAAACTAGCTATTGCATTAGAATATCACACCACAACAACAACAACAACAACAAAAAAGTTAATATAAATAACCTGGCAATCTCTGCACTATGAGTAGACCAATTCTGGAAGTGTTCATTCTGAGTTTCGTCGTCTTCCGTTTCCAAAGAGCCACATTTTAGCCTCATTTGAATTGTTTTCTGTGGTGTCTGTGTCTGAGTTGAAGCTGAGGCATGCGAGCGTTTAGGTTTAGAGTTGGAATTCGTCTCAAACTCCTCCTCTGAGGTAGAGGAATACTCTGAATCCTTTTGTCTGTGATGGGAACCTCAAATTATAAACAAAAAGGGAAATTTTGTTTCTAAACAAAGTGTCATGTTTGTAATCCTCAAAGTTACATTAATGAAAAATTGTAATGTTATGCAGTTTTAGTGGTCTTGTCTAGAGGAACTACAGGTGGATAATATATCTATGAATATTTATATGAGGTTTAAGACAAATAAATAGACTGATACTCACCAGTTGTGCTACTGTGTTTAACTTGGTTAGAACGGGTACGAGCAGTGGAGTGCTTCCCTACTGATGCAGTCCCTTTGCTGGTAGCCTGCCTCACCTCACTTGAAGCCCCTTTCCTCACATTGCTATTTGCCTCTGTAGGACGGTTAGAAATGCCATGCTTACTTGAGTTTGACTCATTGTCACTTGGAACAGTGAAGGATCTAGTGCGTTTTCGAGGCATGGCAAGAATATCCAGTCTTGACAGTTTCTTTCCTTCAGCAGGAGTCTTACTGTGGTCGGAGCTCTGAGAAGCACGGTCTGTCTCTGTACCTTCATTGTCTGAGGCATCACCTAGTCGAGCTCGGCGGAGCATGGAGGCACGTGTTGGTCTTGGGGCTGAAAGGCTATTTGATCGGGTCAGCACCTGATGACTTCCTTTGGTCATTTTACTAGGGTCCTCCTTCTGCAGAGGTGCAGTGAGTTTTTTGCGGCTGCTGGGTCGTGAACTTGACTCATGGTCAGAAGCCGCAGCTTCAGGCCACAGTTGTTGACCATGCTGATTATCCGAAAGGTCTAAAGAACCACGATTACCAGCACTGCGACGAAGTTGTAGCCGACGGCTTAGTTCAGCTTTACTGGTATTATCAGTAGAGGCATGATTTCTGCGTTTTTCTGATAGGCGTTCACGAGCTGTAAGTTGTCGTGCTTTGTCTTGTAAACCGGAGGATGATTTCTCTTTATGCAGATCACTTGCAGATGTGTGCTTCTTATTTGCACTGACAGGAGCATTTTTATTGCTGACCATGCTTACAGTACTAGCTGTATCAACATCTGAATCACCAGACAGAGAGTCCTCTTGTGCAGGACAGCTCCCTTTTTTTGAGCGTTGACTAGATCCAGGTAACGTTTCTTCTGGTGATGTCAAAGATTTCTCTGCTTGCTTAGGGAAGGAAAATGTATCTTGAACAGCTTCCTCAGTATCCAAGCTTCTTAAAGCAGGATGACTGGAGATATGAGGAAGTTTCTTGACTTGAATATTGTCGCTTGGCCTATCTTTGGTAAAACTCTCCTGTCGAACAAATGAGGTTGAGGTCTCTTTGGTGGGCACCACATCCCTGTTATGTGCCTGAAGATTTGGGGCTGATGAGTTAGGCTTTACCGGACGCCTAGATTCATGGCCACTCAAGTGTCGTATCAGGACAGTTGTTGGAGGTACCTTGGGAGAGGAGTCTCTCTCTGGCTGTGAAAAAACTGGACTTTTGGACACATCTGTTTTGCATGAACCATCCTCAGAGCCAATATAAAATGAGGTGGCTTTAGGAGTTGGTGTTGGAAACTCTTTTAACCCTCTAGAATGGTTTACATTTTCAGAAGGTGAATGTATTGTAGTTCCTCTCCTTCCTAGGCTCTTTCCACTCCTATCAAAGATAGAGCTGTCGTCTGAACGGCTAGTGTCACTCAGACTGTCTGGGTCTACATCGTCTTGTACACGTAGCCTCTGAGTGCAGTCCTGCTGCTGTGGTGCTCTGGAACCTTTCACAGGTGGCTCGTGGTCTATGTTTGTTTCATGCCGAATCAAGATACTAGGGGTTGTGTTATCCAGTTTTTCCCCAGGTGGAACTTGAGGAAGTAGTCGCCTGGTCCTGGAAACTTGACTGCCCTCTGACTCCAAGATATCTATGTTTTGACTAATCATTGATGCCACGCTGTCATCTTCAAAATTAAAAGAGTGAAAGTTGTTAATTTGCTGGCCTATTCATAAAATCGAAAATTGTATCAAAATGCTTAATTGCTCAAATACCACTAGAGGTTTTCAATGAATATACCTCTGTCTGCAGGTCCACTTTGGAGTGGAATTCCCATAGATCCTTGAGTAGCACAAGGATCACTGTAAGTGTCTGCTAGGCTGGCCCAGCGTGAGACCCATTTAGGCCCTCTTACATCAGGATGTGCCTAAATAAAAAAAGAATAACAACTAATAATCATAATTATTCATGAATTGCTCACTATTTACAACATAACACAGTTGGAGCAGTATTTTAGTAATGGAGGGCACAGTTGTCTGAGAAATATGTAACTGCAGTACCTGTAATGAGATGCCTTGTGATGATGCCAACATTATATCTGCTGCCATACCATGGCTATGACTCAAAAATTGTTGCTCATCTTTACCATCTTCAATCACAGGCCTATAAACTCCTGTATTCTGACCACTGTATTCTGGTGCATCTAAAACACCAAACACCTGTAAAATATGAACAAATGTGATTTATTATGTTTCTCAAACACCACTGTCTTCCATAGTTCAGACCAAATAGGTCAAACAGGTGGTGCCAACCTAAACTCACACAAGCAGCTGAAACAGAAGTTGACATTTTGGAGTACTTAAACACAATGCTCTGAAAGTTTTCCACCCCTCAACTCGGCTTAGTCATTGTATCTTTATAGTCAACTGGGATAGGTAAAAATATTTTAACATCTACAAATTACACCTTCATTATTACAGTTTTTCTCAATTGATTTGGCACTTTTCTTCAATGCAATGTACTTGTTCTCAAAACAATCAGCATAGCCATCCAAACACAAAATGATCTTAACCAGTTCAATTTTACTGCAAAATGAAGCTCTGCAAGTTTTTGTAGTATTTATTAAATTACATCTATTAAAAGTAAATTTTAACATCAAATCTATAGGTGTGTTCTCTATTGATTCTAAAACATACTCAGCTGTATATGCACAAATATGCTAATGAAAATACATGTTTCTTGCAATTCTTCAACAAGGAGTTGTATTTATATATATATATATATATATATATATTGTGTATATCTAAACAAAATAAAAAAATTGTTATCCAGCACCTGCTATCACTCATGAGATAAAAAAGGAATTGCCCCTTTAACTCTTTAACTGTCACTCCCTATTTTGAACATAGACGTGAAAATGCACTATCCAAATTTAAATTTTTATAATTCATGAATGAAAACATTTTGTAATATGATTTTCATGTACAATTTCCATAATAATGCAATGTCTGATTTTAAAATGGCTCTCAAAGGATGAATTTTGAGATTTTAAGTCTTCAAGTGATATATAATTTCTTATGATTTCTAAAGTGTGATAGGGAAAAAGTCAACGAAAAAAGTCTTTTTGTGAACAAGGTCTGAACCCCTCTTATGATGTAAATTTTTTGAGGTGCACTCTTGTCATAAATTAATCTATTACTTTTTCTACATAATTTGTAACACAAAACAGTGGTAAAATATCTATTCAGGAGTCTTAGACCTTTCCAACGATATATAGTTTGTCATGATTAGATTAGGATTTATCTGAAATATGGTGAAGTAAACGTAGGTGTCCCGGTGACGGGCCGGTGACAGTTAAAGGGTTAAATTTAAGTGTATGCCACTTTTAGCAGCAAGAACTGCAAACAAACTTTTCTGTTAACTACAGATCAGCACAGTGATATGCTATAGTGATGTATAGCTGGTGAATATTGTAGTGTTGTAATAATTTTGGCCCCCACTGTATATAAACGTGTGTGTTTGCTGTCTAAATTAATTATCCTGAATTATTGATCTTGCCTTTCATTTATATCTGGAAGAAAATTACATTGCATATTATCTACATATTTGCTGCACTTGCATAGGAGAAAAAAATGCAAGAAGGTTGAATTCATGCTTGACAAGCTCCTGTCTCAACATCTCCACATGCCTCTTCCTTTGTGGCTGGTGATGTTGTTCTAGACCACAGTGCTCTTGTTCCATTCAAAATAATCTTGATTGTCCACCTGAATGATCTCAGACTTAAATAACAGAAGTTATCTCACACCTTCCTCTCTGCTTATCTCTTTCTACCAGTTACAATCTTCTTTTCTCTCATTACACTCCTTTCTCTACCAACTCAACCACCTTATAGACTTACACCTCTTTCTTTACCCCTCCCCCTTTTAATTTTATTCATACTTTATTATTATTATTATTTTGTATATTTGTTCTTGCTCTTTGTATACTTTCCATTTTATTATTAATCTAAAGCAATTGTGCTAAATGTGTAAACAATTAGGAAAACTGCATTTCCTGTGTTGTGTGTGTAATTAACCGAATAGTTATCAGTTTAGGGCCACTCAAAAATATACCATGTTCATTTGATAGAATGACAAATGACAGAATTTAGTTTGTTGTGTTTGGACAAATGGTAAATACATGTTTGTGATTTGTGTAAAACCTTTTTTTTCAGATTTTTTAAAGTATTGGTTGGTTGCATTAACTATTGTGAAAACATTTGAGGTTTGTGCACATTGTTTTGAGAATATTATTTGTAACTTGTATGAAATTAATGAAAATGTACAATCTGTTTAGGACAATTACAAAGTGTTTAGCTCACTGTGTTAACAGTTTTGAGAACAAGTGACCTGAGTTTGGAGGAATGTGTTAAATTGATTGAGAAAACTGAAAAGTTTAGGGCTGCCCTCGACTAAAGAGTTTTCTGGTCAACTAGTAGTCGTTTTAAACGATTAGTCGACTAATCATGTATATTAATATTAGGGTTGGGCCGATAGACGATGCCATCGTCGATGACTGATAGACATCACGATGTTGAGCCAGCATCATGATCCCATTGCCTCCCTCTCCATGATGATGTAATTTTCACAATGATGTATTAACAAGACTTAAGCCTCTTCTGGTTGATTAATGGTTAGTCCACTGTTAGGGGGCAGCCCTATTAAAGCCAATCTGTGACTACTCTGAATTTTGACTCTGGAATACACCAGTGGTGATACAGTATCTCTTCCCAAGAAAATGAAAAAAGGGTCTTTCACCTGATCAATCATACTTCTAGCTTCCTCCACTTCCTTATCTTGTGACTCTGTCTCAATTGTGTAGGTACCAGCATCACTCAGACTGTCCTCCTCCTCGGTTCGTGGCACCCTTGAGCCCTTAGTTTCAACACCACTAACTAACAGTGGTGAAAACTGTGGCACAGGTGATCCAGCTGAGCAGAGTGGGGATGCACTAGAAACCGGACCCTTTCCTGGGGCTTGGGAAGGTATGGAGACAGACGAGGTTGTTGGAAGAAGAGACTGGGATAATGGAGGTTGTTGAGATGGAGAAGAAGTGTATGATAGAGATGAGGGTCCAGATGGCTCTGCAGGGGAGGGTAAAAGAGTATGTGATGGAGACATCATCACAGGTGGGGCAGACATAGGAGGAGGGGAAGTCTTTCCTGTATCCTTCAAAAACTCTGCAGTAAATTCCTGAGCTAGTTTGGACTTCCTGCCAACACTCCCAAAAGGCTTTATGGTAATAGCTGGTGAAGAGCGAGACGAGGTCCCTAATAGAGATGTGCTGGTCCCACTCTCTTCTGTCTTTTCTCTCTTCAGTGAGCTTGATCGCTGTGACCCCCCATGGCTTGAACCTTTCAGTGGAACAGTGATTTGCTGTGTTGGAGGAACATGCCCATGCACAGAGGCAGGCCTTTCCCCATGAGCCACACCTTTTCGTTTCTCTAGTTTGGCCTTCAATGCAGAATAGGAGTCAGAATGCGCAGAGTTGTGGGTAAAGGACTGTGACCGCTTCTTTCTGGGATTATCATCAAAGAACTCAATAATGAAGGCCTGCTGGGTGTGAGGCTCAGGGTGAATGGGCTTTACCTCTGTCTGGGGAGGTGAAGAGGCTTCTTGAATTGGATGAACCTCAATTTCATCAAGTTCTCTTTCATGGTGTTTGTGTAGAGAGACTGACTGAGGATGATAATTTTTTTGTGTTGAGAAAGACTCCTGGGACAGAACTGATTCTGATGGTTCAGATTTCTTTGATTGAGCTGACTGGTGTGACTGTACTGATGATTGTGATTGCATGGAATGATGTGACTTG
The DNA here is from genome assembly GCA_033026305.1 of Cirrhinus molitorella. Lineage (NCBI taxonomy): Eukaryota > Metazoa > Chordata > Actinopteri > Cypriniformes > Cyprinidae > Cirrhinus > Cirrhinus molitorella. The sequence continues at coordinate 16,461,430 of CM065133.1, read as the reverse complement.
CTGCGTTGTCCTTTCATAACAGGGTCCTCTGAATCACTCTGGGTTCCATCTTCATGATGGTGTCCTATTGAGTTTACATATACAGTTTATATTATAACTGTCATTCTAATGCATTAATTTAAAGGAACTAATTATAATGAAAAAATCTGATAAAATGTATGTAACTAATCATGCATTGTGGCCTGTATTTAAATATTGTATTTAAATAAGGAAATAAGGAAATTAGCTTAAATCAGGACACAACATTGGGTATACAAATCAAGATTGAAATAGCATCTTAATTATTTTCTGAAGATTGCAGCTAGCCTTTCTCACTAAACCACACCTATTTGGAGCAGGCAGCAAACCATATAATGAGTAATGAGGTGTTCATAAAGGACACATACAAATTACTAAAACACTATGCATAGAACATCATGCATTAATGTGAGTCTTACAGAAAGTGCCCTGTTATGGTAGTGTAAGATGTCTCTTACCTTTGAGCGTCCGAATATGCATTGCCAAGTCACTCTTAGTGCTGTACACATCCTCACAGGGTGGCCGCCTGCACATCATACTGACATCACTCTGCACAAGCCAATCTGCCACCTTGCTCTCAGCTGATAGAACCTCTGTGGGTGTGACTACCAGAGAATTACTGGGTTGCTGCTGCTGCTTGCTACGCTGACGAGAGGAGAACTTGGTCACATGATCCTTGATTTTAATTTTGCCTGGCATGCAGTCATCAAACTCGATAGTAAAAGAGGCATGACTCTGGACAACTGGAGGTGTAGAAATGAGAGGGATATTGGTGTCTTTGGTTGGGATATCTATTAAATCTGTTGCTGGGGACTTGGGTTGCATATGGAACTCCTTCGTTGGAATTTCAAAATAACTGGGCTCTCTGTGGTACGGGTAGGTTGACTTGGTCTGGCCATCATGGATCTCCTGAACAGAGATGTTAAATTCATCCTCTGCTGTTGGGCCATCCTTTGTAATGTCTGTCAAGAAACACCCACACCAAACTGTAAATATGGTAAGACAAATATCCATATCAATAACACACGAAAGTGGCCGTAAGGGTGGACAAGTGCTTACCTGAATGACTCTCACCTGACCTTCGTACTTCACTGTGTGCTTCCTTTTTTCCAGAGTCCTCCTCACCCCACCATGATGGCTGGCCATACAATGGTGTTGGTCGGGGTACAGGTGACTCTGAAGAGGAACAATTACACAGCTGGTTACCATGCTAAGCATAATTTATTCAACAAGCAATTCCTGAAGTGTTCCTCCAAAACTTCACTTAATCACTAGAACATTCAAATATTAGAGTAGCTCTCTACTCTATTAATATATAGACTATTTTCCTGATTCCAAATATCCAGTATACATGATGAATTCGAATTATACAGGTACATCTAAAAAAATTAGAATGTTGTGTAAAAGTTCATTTATTTCAGTAATTCAACTCAAATTGTGAAACTCGTGTATTAAAAAATTCAATGCACACAGACTGAAGTAGTTTAAGTCTTTGGTTCTTTTAATTGTGATAATTTTGCCTCATATTTAACAAAATTAGAATATGGTGACATGCCAATCAGCTAGTCAACTCAAAACACCTGCAAAGGTTTCCTGAGCCTTCAAAATGGTCTCTCAGTCTAATTCACTAGGCTACACAATCAAGGGATCTGACAGTTGTCCAGAAGACAATCATTGACACCCTTCACAAGTAGGGTTAGCCACAAACATTCATTGTCAAAGAAGCTGGCTTTTCACAGATTGCTGTATCCAAGCATGTTAACAGAAAGTTGAGTGGAAGAAAAAAGTGTGGAAGAAAACATGGACAACCAACCGAGAGAACCGCAGCCTTGAGAGGCTTGTCAAACAAAATCGATTCAAGAATTTAGGTGAACTTCACAATGAATGGACTGAGGCTGGGGTCAAGGCATCAAGAGCCACCACACACAGATGGGACAAGGAATTTGGCTACAGTTGTTGTGTTCCTCTTCTTAAGCCACTCCTGAACCACAGACAACATCACAGGCGTCCCACCTGGGCTAAGGAGAAGAAGAACTGGACTGCCCAGTGGTCCAAAGTCCTCTTTTCAGATGAGGGCAAGTTTTGTATTTCATTTGGAAACCAAGGTCCTAGAGTCTGGAGGAAGGGTGGAGAAGCTCATAGCCCAAGTTGCTTGAAGTCCAGTGTTAAGTCTCCACAGTCTGTGATGATTTGGGGTGCAATGTCATCTGCTGGTGTTGGTCCACTGTATTTTTTGAAAACCAAAGTCACTGCACCCATTTACCAAGGAATTTTAGAGCACTTCATGCTTCCTTCTGCTGACCAGCTTTTTAAAAATGTTGATTTTATTTTCCAGCAGAATTTAGCACCTGCCCACACTGCCAAAAACACCAAAAGTTGGTTAACTGACCACGGTGTTGGTGTGCTTGACTGGCCAGCAAACTATGGGGTTTGTTCTATGAGGTACTGTCAAGAGGAAAATGAGTAACAAGAGACCAAATAATGCAGATGAGCTGAAGGCCACTGTTATAGAAACCTGAGCTTCCATACCACCTCAGCAGTGCCACAGACTAATCACCTCCATGCCACACTGAATTAATTAAAGCAAAAGGAGCCATGATGAACATACTTTCCAGAATTCACTAAAAATGTTTTTTTGTTTTTTTTATTGGTCTTATGAAATATTCTAATATTCTAAATATTCACTGAGACGAATTGGTGTGTTTTTGTTAAATGTGAGCCAAAATCATTACAATTAAAAGAACCAAAGACTTAAACTACTTTAGTCTGTGTGCACTGAATTTATTTAATGCATGAGTTTCACAATTTGTTGAATTACTGAAATAAATTAACTTTTCCACGACATTCTAATTTACTGAGATGCACCTGTATTTCCACTTTAGAAAATGTGTATTAGATTTTCTCAAGTGTTATCCATATGATCAATCAATATGTTTTACAAGTAGTGTTCAAAATGACAGAAAATTAGAATGATATTCTGCACTTCTCTGACTGTGACCTCTCAACTTGGAAAGCCATATGCTGAATAGTACATACAGTTTCTAAAAGTCTGAAATCACTAGTGAATATGTTCCTACACGTCATATTTTGTATTACAAATTATATTATCAGTTGCAATTCTAAATATAATTTGGGAAAAATTAGAAATGGAAAAAAGACATTAGTTTTTTTTTATTATATTTAGATAAAATATTGAAGTAATAATAATATATTAATATCTAAACAAACAGTATTAGGTATTATTATTATAATTAAATAAGTAATACTAAATTAATAATTATTTAGTAATACTAATGGACAACATTTACTGTGATGTATTTATTTCCTAGATAAGCTTGCACATGGTTATTGTTTATTCTATTGTAATGTTAACGTGTGTAATATAGACACTTGGAAATAACATTTTAAGTAATGTTTAGTATAATAGACATCAGATTTTCTCAATAAAAACTGCTCATTGATGGACATGTCAATGCAGTGCCAGCAGCTGAACTAAGGCATAAGAATTATCTTTAGTATCTGTCACTTGACCAAAAGCTCAACAGGGAGGGGTTTACAAATAAACCAGGCCACTGTACTGCAGTGTTACAGATAAACAGAGATTAACAAAGACTGTGATAACAGACAAAATGTTATGGTCAGATACCTGCTATACTCCATGTTACAAAGCATTTTGTTTGACCACTATCTTGTTATTTTATCTTTTTCTCCTGACTTTGGTCATTCTTGATCACTGTCACCTGTGAGACTCTTGCGTTCGGAGCGCTCCAATTTGGACCTTTCTTCCTGCAGGGTCTGTTGCTTGGTTTCTGTTGATTTTATGCCCATTTGCAGCTGACTGGTGTACTTCTCATGCTGACACATCAGGGGCAGTCAGCCAAAAAGAAAAAATATATTAATATATTAATATATATTACATAGAACATAAAATAGACACTTATACACACAGAAGCAGATAACCCCATACCTTGAGGGCCTCCTCAGGGACTTTATGTTGACTCTTCTCAAGAATATACACATGTGAATGTGCTCTTAATGTTAAGTCAATACACTATAATAATGTATGTAAAGTTAATGTAAACAACTCTACAAACAAAAACATCTTAATCAAGAACTCAAGGTTTCATGCCAAAAAACCTATAACAGCTAACCAGGAAAAAGGATATCATATCCAAAACGAACAATGTCTGAAAGCTTGAGGGTTATGTATGTTTGGTCTGGAATTCTCAAGTCATTCACAAAGGTCTGAAATGGAAGAAGAAAAATAAATTAAAATGTATATGTGCTATATACAGGTGCATCTCAATAAATTAGAATGTCATGGAAAAGTAATTCAACAAAAATTGTGAAACTCATGTATTAAATAAATTCAATGCACACAGACTGAAGTAGTTTGGTTCTTTTAATTGTGATGATTTTGGCTCACATTTAACAAAACCCCACCAAATCACAATCAATCTCAACAAATTAGAATATGGTGACATACCAATCAGCTAATCAACTCAAAACACCTGCAAAGTTTTCCTGAGACTTCAAAATGGTCTCTCAGTCTAGTTCACTAGGCTACACAATCAAGGGGAAGACTGCTGATCTGACAGTTGTCCAGAAGACAATCACTGACACCCTTCACAAGGAGGGTAAGCCACAAACATTCATTGCCAAAGAAGCTGGCTGTTCACAATGTGCTGTATCCAAGCATGTTAACAGAAAGTTGAGTGGAAGGAAAAAGTGTGGAGGAAAAAGATGCACAACCAACCGAGAGAACTGCAGCCTTGAGAGGCTTGTCAAGCAAAATCGATTAAAGAATTTGGGTGAAACTCACAAGGAATGAACTGAGGCTGGGGTCAAGGCCACCACACACAGATGTGTCAAGGAATTTGGCTACAGTTGTCGTATTCCTTTTGTTAAGCCACTCCTGAACCCCAGACAATGTCAGAGGCATCTTACCTGGGCTAAGGAGAAGAAGAACTGGACTGTTGCCCAGTGGTCCAAAGTTTTTTTTTTCAGATGAGAGCAAGTTTGGTATTTCATTTGGAAACCAAGGTCCTAGAGTCTGGAGGAAAGATGGAGAAGCTCAGCCTAAGTTGCTTGAGGTCCAGTTTTAAGTTTCCACAGTCTGTGATCATTTGAGGTGCAATATGATCTGCTGGTGTTGGTCCACTGTGTTTTTTGAAAACCAAAGTCACTGCACCCGTTTACCAAGAAATTTTAGAGCACTCCATGCTTCCTTCTGCTCACCAGCTTTTTGCTGATTTCATTTTCCAGCAGGATTTGGCACCTGCCCACACTGCCAAAAGCACCAAAAGTTGGTTGAATGACCATGGTGTTGGTGTGCTTGACTGGCCAGCAAACTCACCAGACCTGAACCCCATAGAGAATCTATGGGGTATTGTCAAGAGGAAAATGAGAAACAAGAGACAAAAAAATGCAGATGAGCTGAAGGCCACTGTCAAAGAAACCTGGGCTTCCATACCACCTCAGCAGTGCCACAGACTGATCACCTCCATGCCATGCCAAATTGAGGCAGTAATTAAAGCAAAAGGAGCACCTACCAAGTACTGAGTACATATACAGTAAATGAACATACTTTCCAGAAGGCCAACAATTCACTAAAGATGTTTTTTTTTATTATTGGTCTTATGAAGTACTTTAATTTGTTAAGATAGTGAATTGGTGGGTTTTTGTTAATTAAAAATACCAAAGACTACTTCGGTCTGTGTGCATTGAATTGAATTAATACACAAGTTTCACAATTTGAGTTGAATTACTGAAATAAATTAACTTTTCAATGACATTCTAATTTATTGAGATGCACCTGTATATGTGTTGAGATACTAGAGCGTCAGAGAAAATATTCCTTAGAAATGAGGAATATCACAAGAAATTGGTCAAGAGTTGACAACATTGAGAGTACAGAATTTACAAGTTTCAGAACAATATGAGGTGATTTGAGTGATGACAGAATTTTTGAGTAAACTATTCCTTTAAGAAAGTTTTCTATCCGAACCATAAAAATTTGTCACTGATTCAACTGTCTGATTCAAGGGTTAATAGATCATATCTTTACTGCAGTGAGGACTTTTGCAACAGCATCCCAATGGCATATGTCCGTCATCTTTGTCTATTTATTTTATAAACCAAGCGTACAATGTAGGTTTTTATGCCTATATTCTGAGCTTTAGTCACATTTGCATATTGCTTACCCCATTTAAACTTCCAAGATCCTTGACAAGGTGCTCATCTGTGGCAGGGTTATAGTTGATAACAGCATGTTGTTTATCCACACTACGAGACTAAAAGAAGAAACGTGTATATCCGACATCTTTATTATTCTTGAACCTAACCCTGCTGAAACGATAATGTTAGCAAACATAGGTTGAATATTTACAGTCGTTAAATAGGTCTCACATTTCTGCTTTATGAATCTTACCTTTATGTGGCCTAGCAAGTTCTGTGAGTTATAATTGGGTCTCACAAGGGTACCGCTAAAGTATTGCAGTTTCCTTACAATGGGAACCAGTATGTAGCAGGCCTCACAGGCGGCACTAAATTAATATGCTGAGTTGTAGTCATATGTCTTTTAAGGTGTGAGAGTGTCAGATGATTCCTTCCATCTTTTTTAAACTGACACAATGTGGTATAGCACTGTCCAGTCTTTAAGCTAAGTGTACCTGCAGAGTTTACACAGTTCCTTGCATTGCCTGATTAACAGAATCATCAACCTGTTCAGTTGGTACCACATATAAACCGATTCTTAGAAGCAAAGGTCAGCTAAATCTTAAGTAAATAGTGCATTGCAGTTTTTAAAAAGTGGTATTACAGTTTTTTTTATTACAGTACAATTACAGTTTTTCACATTTACTAAAACACTAAACCCCATTCTCTGAACCAAATTCTCAACAGCCTAAACCAATATATTTTATTATATATAATATATTGATTTATTGTCAAATAAATCACTGCCTCCGCCCTGCAATCACTGCAAAATCTTAAACAAGTTCAGGCAGTTTAGACACTGTTTGCAGATCTCATGCACTCTTTTTGCAAAACTCTAAACACATTCTCACTCACTAAGACACAGTTTGATCTGTGATGAACTTGTACCCTAAACACAAGAAAGCAAAGGTTAAGCACAATTGCAACACAGCTGTCATCGTTTACACAATAATTCAAAATGCTTCACACTTGTTTCTAAATATTTAAATATAACAGTTCAGTTGCACAGATGTCACAGGTGCATCCGTCTATATGAGAGGTACAGAATATGAGGTGGAAAAGGAGGATAAGGAAGAGCAAAACCAAGAACGTCTAGGTCTAGGTTACGTAAGTAGCCCACGTTCCCTGAAGAAGGGAACGGAGACGTTACAATGGGAAGATTCCTGTTACCAATAACCTCTGATGCCACTCCCCTGTACATACGAGTATTTAAGGTGTCTACCACAGCCTGGGGAAAGCCAGTGAGGTCTACTGTCCAGAAGCCACACGTGTAGGTTCCACAAATTGGGATGTGGGTGCCAGATTGTGCCCATCTCCTGAGAGAGAAGGTCCTTCCTTAAGGCGATCTTCCAGTGAGGATGCATGAGGTCGGTAAACCAGGTCCGGGTGGGCCAATACGATGCAACCAACAGAACCTGCTCCTCGTCCTCCCTGATTTTGCACAGGGTCTGTCTAAGGAGGCTCACTGGGGGAAAGACGTACTTGAGGGGACCCTGGGGCCAGCTGTGTGCCAGTGAGTCCCTGCTAAGGGGGGCCTCGGTGAGGGAGTAGAAGAGCTCCTAGGACTCCTGGGAGGCAAAAAAAAGCCTCCCCAAATCGACTCCAGATCAGCTGGACCACCTGGGGGTGGAGTTGGCATTCTCCAGGAAGGGTGAGCTGTCAAGAGAGCGTGTGGGCTGTCTGATATGAAGCAGGCCGAGCGTAGTGACTGTGGCTGCTGCTGCCATATGCCCCAGGAGCCTCTGGAAATTTTTGAGAGGGACCGCTGTCTTGTACCTGAAGGTTTTCAGGCAGTTCAGCACCGACTGGGCGCACTCTCCAAAGAGGCGAATCCAGAATCCAGCTCCATCCTGAGAAAAGAGATGCTCTGCACTGGGGAGAGCTTGCTCTTCTCTCGGTTGACCCGAAGCCCCAAATGGCTGAGGTGCTGCAGCACCAGGTCCCTGTGCTCACACAACCAATCCCACAAGTGAGCTATTATCAGCCAGTTATTAAGATGAGTATGCGGATGTCCTTCTACCAAAGAGGGGTCAGGGCACCCTCCGCGACTTTGGTAAAGACGCAGGGAGACAGGGACAGGCTAAAGGGGAGGTCTTTGTACTGATATGCCCGACTCTCAAAAGCAAACCATTGATGGTTAACTGTTTTACCCTCTAACTCTTATGTTTGTCTTTTAGTTGTTGTTTTTTTCCTACTTTTTCTCTTGTAATTTCAGTTGACATAATGTATCTTCTTGTTATTTGCTGTATTATGTACAAATATCTGTCATATGTCAACTTTGTAGTCTTTTTGTGCAAAAAAAAAATAAATAAAAGATGTCTTTTAAAAAGAAAAAGAAAAAAAAAAAAAAAAAGCAAACCAAAGGAATGGTCTGTGTCGAGGCAAAATTGAGACATGAAAGTACGCATCCTTCAGGATGATGGCTGCAAACCAATCCTGGTGACGAAAGCAGACGGAGCAGGCGGAGGCTGGGCACCCGGCTGCCTGGTAGTCTCACGCCGGGGCAAGATGTGTTTTATCACCTCCGTCTTTCTGTACTGGCAAGAACTGCTGGGCGAAGTCCTCAACAGTGTCTTCGAATAGGCAGGCCTGGGAGACGGGCGCATCGAGAAAGCGGACTTTGTCGACATCGGCCATCTGTGCCAGGTTCATCCAGAGATGGCGCTCCTGGACAACTACTGTGGACATCACCTGACCAATGGACCGTGCCGTGAACTTTGTTGCCCGGAGAGCAAAACCGGTCACCGAACGCAGTTCCTGCATCACCAATTGGTCAGGACCACCCTCATGCAGCTGTTTTAATGCCTGGGCCTGGTGGACCTGCAGGATGGCCATGGCATGCAGGGCGGAGGCAGCCTGTCCTGCAGCACTGTTGGCCCTCGCGACGAGAGCCTACAAGCCTTGGACGGGAGATGCGGATGGCCCGCCAGGTGGCAGCATTTTGCGGGCACAAGTGCACCGCAACCGCATGCTCCACCTGAGGGACCTCCACATACCCTTTGGCTGCCCCGCCATCGAGGGTGGTGAGGTATGAGGAGCCCGAACGAAAGCGACATCCTCCAACAAAGCGGCAACCCTTTCGGGGTGACGCTCAGCGGAGTTATCCGCCTCAGCTGCTGATAACCCTTCTTCTGATGCCATGATAGACATCTGGTCATCGTCTGGAGCACCAAAGGAGACACTTGGCTCAGGTCACCCAAGCCTCTAGCTGACGCAGCCGAAGGACTTTTACGGCCCTTCGAACTGGATCGGGTAGAGGACGAAGGCTGCCGGCTCATGAATGAGTGGCGGACACGAAACGTGGCCATGGTCATACTCTCGCAATGAATGCATGAACCATCCACAAAAGCTGCCTCAGCGTTATCTCATCCCAGGCACGAGAGGCAGCGATCGTCGACGGGTGTCAGGAAACTACCACATCCAGAAGCACACGACCGGAAAGATGGCCCAGAGGACCATGGTTTGCTCAGGGGAGGCCGAGGCACAGGGTGCACTCAGGAACAGGGACACAGCGGCCGTGGCAGCGGGAGATTGGCTCAGCAGATTGGATCCGGTTTGCGGCAGCAGCAACAGCCATTTTCTCTTTCTCCTTTCTCTCTTCTTCAACTTTTTTAGAAGCAGCTTTCAGCAGGCAAGGCTCTGAGGCAGAAATCTGAATGAGCGTATGCACGCCGCCATCCTATATATCCATGTACGGGAGAGTGGCGTCGTACGCAAATCCACTCGCCAATATTCATTGGCCCTTTTTCTTTAGCTCAGAGGTGATTTTTCACAGGAATGTTCCCATTGTAACGTCATAGTGAAACAACTGAAGGGGAACAGTCTTTTCAGATGAAATTAGAGCTGCTGTAATAGACCATGTTCTTGTGCATGGAATGACAGAGGCAGAACAAAGAGTTTAACCAAATTTGAGCAGATTCTGGGGCCACCATAATCAGTTGGAAAGCTCAAAAAAGTACACTGAATTAAGAAATAAAACACTTGTAAATGCATACATTTACAAGTGCATACATTTACATGTTTTTTTGTTGTTGTTTTTTTTGGCACAAGCAAAAAAAGTATTGTTTTGAATTTATCTCATCAGTGTGTAAAACTGTGTTGTAGTGTGTGTGTGTTTCTGAAGATTTGTATCATGTCTAAGAGCAAAGTTTGTTTTTTCAGCAAGATTGAGTTGTTTTGAGTGGAGAGCTTCATTTTAACCTGAATATAGGAAGTTTGGGGAATTTAGTTAGAAGTTATGGATTTGTGTTCACTGTTTTGAGAATACAAGGCATAGTTTCAAGAAATGTGTTTAAGCAATCGAGAAAAACTGTAATAGCTTTGATTGATTTTGAGTTTGCTATTATGTATTGAATATTGAATAAAATCTAAATGTATTGACATGACCAAAATACAGTGCATAAAAATAAACTGTAAAAGAAAATTGTGTAAAATACAGTGTACTTTTTTGCTGTTCTTTTCAAGTTCTTTTCCAACTGATTATGGTGGCCACAATCTGCTCAAATTAGGTTGAACTCTTTGTCCTGTCTCTGTCATTCCATGCACAAGAACATGGTCTATCACAGGAGCTCTGATTTCATCTGAAATTATTGTTATTGTTCTTGGTCTTGCTCTTCCTCATCCTCCTCTCCATTCCTAAAATATACATCTTCTTCTGCCTCTCAGATTAATGGATGCAATGTGCCATCTGTGCACTTTGAACTGGCTTATATTTTGTACATTCACATATTTCGAGCGTAAACAATTTTAAATTATGCTTCTTACATGTACTATATATTTGCAGAACGACTGTCTAGGTAAGGTAGTGAAAGCCTTTTGTCAGCAGTCTATAGTCTATAGCAGACTATAGCAGTCTAAGAAACTGCTATAGTATGGCAAGTAAGGTCATTACTAAAGGCCGACCGATATATTGTTTTGTCGATATGAGCCTGTCGCCGATATATCAGAATTTCGCCGATATGAAAGTTTTTTTTTTTTTACAGAACATAACGCTGATAACATGCTTGAAATGGTGTAATTACTTATTTTGTCCGCCCCATTGTTTGCTATTGGCTCTCTTTCACTCTCTTTTTCAGGCAGGTCTTTGAGACACAGAGTCAAGTGCTGTCTTAACAGTAAGTTGCTAACAGGTTTGTTACAGTAAAGTTAATAAAAAATGACCCAAAAAGCTTCCAGGGTTTCCCATACATTGACAATATCCACATTGACCGGCACAAATATCCACCGCTCCCTGCCATCAGCTCCCGCGTCTCACACACAAGCACGAATTTAGCACTATATTTAGCAACTTTCAGACCCTTTTAACAGCGTTTTTTCCATCAAATGTACAAACTGACAAACCCAGCAAGTTTTTTTGGATAAACCTTAGCTGTCATTCAGCTGGAATATTTCACCACTACTGCACAGCGAGCACGAGGTCTGACTGTCCCGCAAGCGCAAGGTCTGACTTTAACAGCGCAGTGTCGCCTCTCACTGTTTATTCTGTGCAACAAGCAACAGAGAAGCAGCACATTCAGTTGGTCGTACTGCACTAGACTCATCAATAAATAAATACACAACAGCGTTTCCAAGCACCTGTCACTTACTGAGACTGTTTGGACTTCTAAATATGAACATTTTTGTCTGTTATGCACATAGTTTGTTACTCAGACGCAGGCAGTGTGCTGCAAAAAAATAATCCACCGCATATAGTCGCTCTATGGTGTAGATAAGTTAATTTTATCAGACGATGTCGCAATTATAAATTAGGATTTAAGGTGTAAAGTGACAGTGACTTCTGGTTAACGTAGTATTAATGGTTTAAGTCACTATTTATACTTGTTTTAACTAAGTTGTTGTTAAATTGTATAAGTTTCATGATTTCATCTATCTATCCTTCTAGTATGATATCTGATATCATACTCATTTTGGATAATAAAGTTTACTGTTAAATTGTTAAATACCCTGCCTCTAGTACATTTCTTCGTCACATCATTATAAGGGGAATGGGAAAGTGTCCTTTTGACTGGTACTGTACTATAATATACACATTAAGAATATCAGCCGATATATTGATATCTGTATTTTTTAACTCCCTGATATTGGTATCGGCATCAGCCCCCCAAAAAAAGCGCATCAGTCAGGCTCTAGTCATTACCAACAAGTTAATGCAATTTGGCAGAGGAAACTGAATTTGTATTTATTTATTTATTTATTTCCTGTACAGTAATTGGCAGTATACTGTGTTGTGTGTTCATAGTAAATTTGTAAATCTCTTTGTCTTTGACTATTATTTATTTAGTTTTGATGACAGATGATCCAAAAAATTAAAAAACAGGAACTAGTTAACTATTAAAAAGAAAAGCTGAAAATAAGTTCACAAATAAATATACTGTTTAATTTGTTACTGACGTGAGTTAATAATTTTTAAATAAATGTAAAATGCTTAAAAAACTTGATGAGATTCATATTTGGCTTTATTAAATGCAATATTGATTAGATTATTGTAATCAATACAATGTAAAAATATTAAATATATTTTTTTTTCTTTTTTTTTCTGACAGTGTGAATAATGTTTAACCAAGAAAATGTGAATGGGATATGAATTTACATTTAATTTGGGGGGAAAAAAACACTTTGAGGACACTACCGCACACCACTAATTTGTAACTTTGTAGCATTTTTCTGTTTCTAACAAAAAATGCTGTTTATATTAAAAATGTACACATTATTTTGTAGAATTATATGTACTTTCTAGGCAACAGTTCCTGGTACATTCATAAATGTGGTTAGGACACGCTTATTATAAACTTCAATGGAAAGGCAAATTAAAATACTACCTGCAGCATTAGCTCGCAGTCCTCCCGGCCAACAAAGATCATTTCCCTTGGCAGACGGTGACGAGTGCCAGAGCTACTGACCAGGAACCACGATGTCACGCTCATCTTTGTTTCTCAGACAAACCCGTTTGCATCCTGTGATATAAACATAAAAACATAAATTCAATACAGTGCAATTATTAGCCTAACCCAATGATTTACACCCTTAATGACAATTCTTTTGGACTCATACTCAACAAAAAATCTGAGTCTATTCTATCTGAAAACGTTAGCTATAACAGGTTCATTTGATTTTATTCAAATAAAATCCAGCCTCATCTGCAATAAGCTGGGAAGTAACCATCATATCTTCATGTTCCATTTTACCAGTGAATAATAACAGAGTTGTGTGAAATGTAAGATTTTTAGAAATGTAGACAGCACTGAGTGATCTGGTACACAAAAATCTAACTGTAGTTCAGTTAAGGCTTTAGGAATTCACCCTAATTAAGACTAGAATAGTCATTATATAATCCTTACAATTGTGCAGGACTTCATGTACCCTAAGACAGAGCTATCTGTAGACATATTGTCCTTGTTTTAACTTTTTCAGTTTGTGCAGATGTTCTTCTCAAAATGGATACTTAACCACTGCATATCTGTTGACAGTGTTAAACAAGTTATTAGATACTACAGCTGTCTAGACATGTTACGATGTTATAATAATTTTTTTAAGGATATATTAAGGATTTTTTTTTTGAAAAAGTAGTTGTTTTATAATGAGAGAGAGGGATACCTCGATTTACACAGCAGATAAAGATATATTTAAAGACCTGTACATAGCCTACTAAGAAGTTGATAGATGAATTTGAGCAGAACATACTATGGTTTTTCAGCAGGCCTGCACACATAGTTCATCTTTCATCTGTTCGTCTCAAAGAGACTACAATCCCGTAGAATCATGAATTTTCGCACAAATCGTTGTTTTCATTGTTAGTGGACAATAGGATTCAGCATACAAGTATAGTTTCGTGTATTTTATGTCACATTTGTAATAAATCGGGCCTATGTCTGCTTCATACGATCATCAAATTGACTCTGAACAGCAGTAAGCAAGCAGCAATGATTTGGTGATGGAGTGATCAGCTGCTGTCGCACCTTCTGCTGTATTTCTCTCTCCTTCTTATTACCATCAAATATTGACATGTGACATCAGTAGCCTATGCATGAACCAAATCCACAAATTCGCGAATATTCAGTCACATTGACTATGATGGTTGAATTTCAATGAAGACATTTCTCCGATATGAAATTATTCGCGTAATATAACCGCATGTCAAACTGCTCGCTATTCTGTGCAATAAATCGTTATGACATGTAGCAAAAACATTTGCCCTTCTATACTGTGAAAGGTAATAAATCTAGTGTGAATCTGGCCTTTTATTTTCAGCCCCTGATGATGCTGAATATCCTCCGACCTTACCTACAATACCCCAGATGCACTGATCTCTCCCAGATAAACAAAAGAAATGTCCTCTTCCGCAATATGATATGCGTTTCGCCGACTACACGATGCTATTTTGCGAAATCCAGTTAAAAGATCGTAGATTCTCATCAGTGTTGTGGTTCCATGTAGACTACACCCTCTCCCGTTAGACACAGATCACGCTGTCATGGCATCTGCGTCCAGCGCCGCCACCGGTGTGTTTCTACAGCAGAATACTGCAACAGCACTGAGCCACCAGTGTGAAGGACACTGGCTTTTTCAAATAGATAAATAGATTTTTATTATTATTATTATTATATTAATAAATATGCTTGGGAAAATGTATAAGCAGCCTATGTATTCAGATTAAGAAGGAATGAGCTATTATGATTAGTTATTGGCATTGTACTGACAGTTTTAAAGAAAATTATTAAATTATTAAATCATTAATATTTTATTGCTAACTTCGTATCTGCCTCTAACTGTCCAGCTCAGTTCGGTTCTCTTCAAATAGTGTTTGTGCAATCAAGCTGACAATATTGCCAGAAATTAAGTAATATTATTGCATTTTGCTTCATATTTGTTCATATTTTAAACATTTAAGTAGTTTTCAAATTGCTTACACACTAAAAGTTGTACTTAGGCAGTGAAACCAATCACTCATACTGAATCTTCAAAAATAACACTAGTGAAACTTTACATCCAATGAGCAAAACCTCAGCCAAATCTATACACAACTATAAGCACATTCACAGCCTCACACTTTTTGCAAAGCACTACACACATTGTTTTGCAAGACACTAAACACACTTCTCTACATTAGACACTAATATGATGTCACTTCTTTGCCATTAGGCAAGGCACTGCTTTCCAAAATATGACACTCATGATAAAAAGGCAACAGGTGAATTTTGTTTTCAACAAAACTGAAAGGCAGTGTCGCAGTAAAAGGAAGAGGGGAATAAAAATATTTGGCCACAAAGCTATTCTGAATGTCCTGGGCCAATGCTGTGCAAACATCACTATATATGCTGCAATCACACAGAATGGGCTCCTCCACTGGCATGCTATAATAAGTCCTACAATACAGACCACATACTCACATTTTTAGACAGACAAAGTATTGGACATAGGTATTGGACTTATGCAACCAGAAACTGTTACAGTACCTCTGCCAACACTCTCCCTTTCTTTCCTTTTCCCTTCCGCATGGCATTTAGAATATGTTCAGGTTTTACAGTTTTTTACGATTGCTTAGGCACGATTTTGAAAACAAGCCTTATTTTGCCAAAACACTACACACAATTCACACATCTACAAGCAGAGCTGGGTAGTAACTGATTGCATGTAATCTGGATTACGTAATCAGATTCCAAATATGAAGTACCTGTAATCAGAGTAAGTTACATTTTAAAGTACTCGTAATCAGAGTACAGTTACTTTTTCATGGATTACATGATTACATATTATTCACACAATAGCAATAAATTATTCATAATTCATTGATTTCCCTCTAATTTCTCTTTTTTATCTTTTCAATTTTCATTTCTAAAAAAGACTGCCAATTACTGGTGAACACATTCATTTTAACAGGTTTTTAACCATGTACAGCTTTGGAAGGCTTTTGTCTTCCCAACTCATTAAAAATTTGTTTTTATTTACGTTATATTTACATAATTTCTTATTTACATGTCATGCAGGCATTCCAAAACTGTTTGTCATCTAAACCTTATATGTCAAATATACAGGTGCATGTCAATACATTAGAATGTTGTGGAAAAGTTAATTTATTTTAGTAATTCAACTCAATTTGTGATGATTTTGGCTTACATTTAACAAATTACTGAAATAAATTAACTTTTCCATGGCATTCTAATTTACTGAGATACCTGTATTTATTATAACTACCCCTGATTTTTATTTTTTTTTTACCCCTGAGACCCCTGAAAAATAAGCTTTTTAATTGCTATTTGAGCATAAGAAACTACATTAATGGGGTTATTAATTTCAGTTTTATTGCTGATTTGACATCTAATTTATTTGTGAGTTCAGCAAGCAGGTTTTGAAATTTCAGGATTCACACATTTATTAAGACTTGGTCGTGTATGAGCTGACCGGAGGCATTGCAAATGTAGTGTACAGACTATCTTTGAAAGGGACTTTGTTTTAAAATGATTTATTTTAATACAAATTTTTTTATGATGTAATTAATTGTTAGCTTTCATTAAACTCACAAACCGCCTGCAGTTCCTTTACGAACCCTAGTTTGGGAAACCTTGATGTAATATAGTGTTTAACGCACTTCATGTTGTAAATGACAAAGAATGGAACATATTTTCTTACTCTTTGCATTTTTTACATCATCATGGTACAAGATAATCCTGTTTAAAATCAATGTGGTAAACAAGTTAAGTTAAAAGTAATCTAAAAGTAATCCAAAAGTAATCTGATTAGATTACCTAAAATATGTAATGTAACTGATTACAATACTGACTACAATTTTTGTCATGGAATCTGGAATCAGTACCTGATTACAATTTGTAAGTAATCTACCCAGCTCTGTCTACAAGTAGCAGAATATCTCAGATCTTATGCAAAATGAAACACTTCATTCAAAACTTTACAGTAATTTACAGTTTTTTATAATTGCTAACATACTTTTGTCCAATCTGTAGTTACATTTTCAAAACTCTAAACACAATTAGCACAACATCCATCTGTTGTGACCATACCATTAACACAATTTGTGTTGTTTTCACACAATATGCAGTCAATTACCATGTTTCTAAAATGCAAACATTTTCTTTTCATACAAGCTTACCCAAAACCAAAACTTTACTTTTTAGTCTTATTTGCAAATGCTTAAACGCAGCATGTCAGAAATGAAGACCTAATGGTCCATACATTAAATACAGTATAAAGCCTCTATTTCTGCAACAACAGCAGCTCAAAATGATTGAAAATATCCCTGTATAAAATATTGTAACAACTTATAAGCATATTTACAGTTTTTTCAATTGCTAACAAGCATTTACCAATACTTAAAGTACTTTTTCTAAACTCTTAACACAGCAACACACCTACATCACACAATTAGCCAAATAGTTAATTTTCTGTCCAAAACTGCATTTTTATAAATAAATTCAAACTCTACATTTCAAAATGCTTAATACCTTTTTCTACTTATACTAACTCTATAAAAACACAGCAAACCTTATTCAAAACTGAGTCATTCGGTCAAAACTTTAGCACTAGTTTCTGTCCAACAGAAACATATAGTCAGTCATAGTACAGTGATGGCTTTACAAAAACTGCATTCAATT
Source organism: Cirrhinus molitorella (assembly GCA_033026305.1). Lineage (NCBI taxonomy): Eukaryota > Metazoa > Chordata > Actinopteri > Cypriniformes > Cyprinidae > Cirrhinus > Cirrhinus molitorella. The sequence goes on along the minus strand of CM065133.1, from coordinate 16,443,590 downwards.
CTACCTGCATATAATAGATAATAGAAAACTGAATTAAAATTGAATCCATTTTTTTTTTTTTTTTTTTTTTTAATTTGGCCTTCAGTTTACTTTCAGTTGAAACCCATTTTACATTTTACAGTTTTTTTCAACTGCTAACACACTTTTGTCCAATCTGTAGTTACATTTGTTACAACATCTGTCTGTTGTGACCATACCATTAACACAATTTGTGTTGTTTTCACACAATATGCAGTCAATTACCATGTTTCTAAAATGCCAAAATTTTATTTTTCGTACAAGCCTTCCCAAAACCAAAATCATGGGTAATTTTAGTCTTATTTGCAAATGCTTAAACACAGCATGTCAGAAATAAAGACCTAATGTTCCGAACCTTGACTACAGTATAAAGCCTCTATTTCTGCAACAATAGCTACTCAAAATGATTGAAAATATCTCTGTATAAAATATTGTAACAACTGATACACATATTTAAATAAAAGATCAATGAAATATTTAGAATATTTAGCTGATTCCAGTCTCAGGTGGAGGAATAGTCAGGTGTTAGCTATTTCCATTACATCAACATAGAGTAAAAAAGGACCTCTTTGAATTGGTTTTGTGGATGCAGAACAATAAAAAGAATCAGAGAGAGAGAAAAAATTGCCTAAGAGAAGGAGATAAATAGTTGTAGGAGGTAGAGGAGTAGTTGGATTAGAAAAAGGGAGAAGAAGAGGTAGGGGAGAGGAGTAAGAATGTGTTCTGGACTGTGCATTTTTGTTTTTTCCTCTTGCACATGTGAAACCTATGAAAGCTTATTTCTGCCACAGAATATAAAGGGTAATTGTGCCTTTTTTTTCTCACAAAAAAAAAATTGTTGTAAATTGTAAACTCACAATTCCAAGAATAGAAGTCCAAATTGTGAGATAAATAGGTCACAATTACCCTTTACCCTTTATATTATGTGGCAAAATTGTAACCAAGGACCATGTATGTTGGAATTTTTGTTGATCACCTTGATTCAATCAAGGTTCCAACTATTTCTATTGTACATTCTGTAAAGTAATGACTCAATTCAGTTTTAGATAATATGTTGCAAAGAAATAACATATTCAACACTTTAAAATGTAAAATGGGTTTCAGCTGAAGGCAAACTGAAGGCTAAATTACAGTTTTTTTCAATTGCTAACAAGCTTTTGTCCAATCTGTAGTTATATTTTCAAAACTCTAAACACAATTAGCACAACATCGGTCTGTTGTGACCATACAATTAACACAATATGTGTTGTTTTCACACAAAATCCAGTCAATTACCATGTTTCTAAAATGCAAACATTTTCTTTTCGTACAAGCTTACCCAAAACGTCTTGGTTACGTATGGTAACCCTCGTTCCCTGATGGAGGGAACGGAGACGTTGTGTCGAAGTGACGACTAGGGGTTGCTCTTGAGAGCCCGAATACCTCTGACAGCTTTGAGAAAAGGCCAATGAGAATTGGTATGCAGTATTTGCATAGCCTGCTCCGCCCCGGAGATCCGGGCATAAGAGGGGGGGGCTAGGCAATACTCATTGTTCTGATCTGAGGAGCCAAAGCACCCGGCAACACTCAGAGGCGGTCCGAGGTTGTGGCAAGGGGGACACAACGTCTCCGTTCCCTCCATCAGGGAAAGAGGGTTACCATATGTAACCAAGACGTTCCCCGTCTGTCGTTCACGTTCGACGTTGTGTCGAAGTGACGACTAGGGGTCCCAGTTGAAAACGCCACAACCAGCGGACCGCGTCACGAGTGTATGGAGTGCAAATATTAACAGGTCTTGCGTGTTAGATAAATGTCACTCACCTCTACGTGACCTTCCAATGCCCAAGAGCTTCAGCCAGCCTTTCCTCACCTTTGGTTGAACATCTTGAAGAACACTGGGTCAGTGTCTGTCTCCCCGAAGGGGGACGGACACTACGGAGACCACACCCTGCCCGGAGGGAGGTATTCGTGTGGAGAATACACTTGAGGGCTCGCACTAGGGGAGCACAACAAGGGGACGATCCTGAGGCAGGCTCCGCATGAGGAGAGACTGCTGAGCTCAGGGTTGGAGACAAGTTTTGTCTTAAGGGAAACACCGCATCTCTGGGAGTATAGGTGGAGATACACACATGGGGCCGCATTAGGTGCCACTACATGTGGGGCACCAACCTAATATGAGAGTTTACAAGAGGCAACCTAACCTCATATTAGATTCTGATAGCTAGTTCCTCCGCCGAACATAGCTACGTTGCGGGTGCAACATGATGGAAATTGTCGTTCAGGGTTCACGCCAGGAAACTTACTGAACTGGGGCTTCTACACCGTGTCAGCTTCAGGAGTTACTGGGCTTGCGTTCAGGACACCCGAAGAGACTGGTTCTACACGCGGATTGTAGAACCTGGCAAACGTGTTAGGTGTAGCCCAACCTGCAGCTCTGCAAATGTCTATTAAAGAGATCCCGTTCGCCAGCACAACCGACGCTGCGACGCCCCGGTGGAGTGGGCGTGCACCCCCAGCGGGCAGGGCACCCCTGTGGCCTGGTAGGCCAAATGAATCGCATCCACAATCCAGTGGGAAATTCGTTGTTTGGAGACAGCTTTCCCCTTCTGCTGTCCTCCAAAACAGACAAAGAGCTGACTCGACCGTCTGAAGCTTTCAGTACGTTCCAAGTAAATGCTCAGGGCACGGACTGGGCATAACAAGGAGAGGTTGGGGTCACCTTCCTGAGAAGGGATAGCTTGCAGAGTGACCACCTGGTCCCTGAAGGGAGTGGTGGGCACCTTGGGCACATAACCGGGCACATAATCTCAGGATAACGTGAGAGTTAGCCGGCCCGAATTCGAGGCACGAGTCACTGACGGAGAGGGCTTGGAGGTCTCCCACTCTTTTGATCGATGTGAGCGCAGTCAGGAGAGCCGTCTTTTGGGAGAGAGCACTGAGTTCGACTGACTGGAGAGGCTCAAAGGGATCTGACTGTAGGCCCCGGAGGACCACAGACAGATCCCAAGAGGGGACAAGGCGCGGTCTGATGGGGTTCAGCCTGCGTGCACCTTTAAGGAATCGTATAACCAAATCGTGCTTCCCAACCGATCTACCTTCCACCAGGTCGTGGTTAGCGGCAATAGTGGCTACCTGGACCTTAAGTGTTGAAGCAGAAAGGTGTCTATCCAGTCCTCCTTGGAGGAAGGAAAGCACCGTTCGGATGCCACATCTCCGTGGGTTCTCCCCCCAGAAAGAAACACCAGTTTGTGAATTTGCGCCATCTGAGGTCGTACAGCCGCTTCGTGGAGGGAGCTCTCGACTGCAACAGAGTGTTTACCACTGCCAGTGGGAGATCTCTGAAATCCTCCTGGTCGCGTCCAGGGACCATACGTGGAGGTTCCAGAGATCTGGGCACGGGTGCCATATTGTGCCCTTCCCCTGTGAAAGGAGGTCCTTCCTCAGGGGAATGCGCCAGGGAGGAACAGGGGAGAGGAGCACCAGCTCTGAGAACCAAACCCTGTTGGGCCAGTAGGGGGCCACCAGCAGGATCTGTTCCCTGTCCTCCCTGACTTTGCACAGGGTCTGTGCAATTAGGCTCACTGGTGGAAACGCATACTTGAGGAGGCCCTGAGGCCAGCTGTGTGCCAGTGCATCTGTGCCGAGGGGCGCCTCGGACAGACCGTACCACAACTGGCAGTGAGTGTTTTCTATCGAGGCAAACAGGTCGACCTGGGCCTGACCGAAAAGACTCCAGATCAGCTGAACCGTCTGAGGGTGAAGTCTCCACTCGCCCCAAAGCGAAGTCTGTTGGGAGAGCGCGTCCGCTACCCAATTGAGTTTGCCCGGTATGTGGGTGGCTCGTAGAGACATTGTTTCGACACCAAAGGAGGAGATGGCGGGCTAGCTGAGACATGCGAAAGGAGCGTACACCGCCCTGGTGATTGATGTAGGCTATAGTCACAGTGCTGTCTGTTCGGACCAGCACGTGTTTGCCCTGAACCAAAGGTCGGAACCTCTTCAGGGCCAAAAACACTGTCAGCAGCTCGAGGCAATTGATATGCCAATGCAGCCGAGGGCCCGACTGCTTGCCCGTTGCATACGGCGCCCCAGCCTGTGTTGGATGCATCTGTCGTAACCAAAATGCGCCTGGACACTTGTTCTAAGGGCACCCCGGCCCGTAGGAACGAAATGTCTTCCAAGGACCGAGGGTTTTTAGACATACAGTTGTGACGTGCACCCGGTATGAACCCTGGAGCCATGCCCATCTCGGGACTCGGGAACGCAGCCAGTGTTGTAACGGTCTCATGTGCATCAGGCCCAGCGGCATGACGGCGGCTGAGGATGCCATGTGACCCAGGAGCCTCTGAAATTGTTTGAGGGGGACCGTCGGGCTGCGTGAGAGCTTCTGGATGCAGCTCAGCACTGACTGTGCACGCTCCGGGGAGAGCCGTGCATTCATGGCAACCGAGTCTAGTTGTACACCGAGAAAAGAGATGCTCCGTACTGGGGCGAGCTTGCTCTTTTCCCAGTTGACCCGAAACCCCAGGTGGGCCAGATGGTTGAGAACCACATCCCTGTGTTTGCATACCAACTCCTGAGAGTGTGCTATGACCAGCCAGTCGTCGAGGTAATTGAGAATGCGGATGCCCCCCTCCCGGAGAGGGGCAAGGGCTGCTTCTGCGACTTTCGTAAAGACACAGGGAGACAGGGAGAGCCCAAATGGAAGGACTTTGTACTGAAATGCTCGACCTTCGAAGGCAAACCACAGGAAGGGCCTGTGTCTTGGAAGAATCGAGACATGAAAGTACGTGTCTTTCAGGTCTATCGCCACAAACCAATCCTGGAATCTGATACACGTGAGAATGCGTTTGAGCATTAGCATTCTGAAGGGGAGCTTGTGAAGGGCCCGTTGCAGAATCCTCAGATCCAGGATTGGTCTTAAACCGCCACCTTTCTTGGGTACAATGAAGTAGGGGCTGTAAAACTCTTTCTTCATGTCGGCCGAGGGGACCGGCTCTATCGCGTCCTTCGCCAGAAGGGTTGCGATCTCCGCCCGAAGAACCGCAGCATTCTCGTCCGAACCGCGGTAGAGAAGATGCCGCTGAACTTGGGCGGGTTGCGTGCGAATTGGATAGCATAGCCGAGTCGGATGGTTCTGAGAAGCCAGCGAGAGAGGTTGGGTATCTCGAGCCAAAATTGTAAAACTCTCTGCTAACTCTCTGTCTCAGGGGGACCACCGACGTACCTCGGGTGGGTACAGTGTGACTGAATTGTGGTGAAAGCCCTTTGTTCGGGGGCGTGCTGTCCCGGAGGACACAAGGTGCTTTGATCGCCATAACCAACATACAAGGATCTGTGAGAAGATCGCCTGAGCTCAGGGGATCGACTGACGGATGCGCTTGTTTCTCTGTCAAAGTATGCAGAAGCGCAGGCTTTGCGGTTAAGCATGCTTTGATGTGTTTTGGTGGCTGGGTACCCCAGAGGGACGCAGTCACATAGATTTTTTCGCCCAGAGAAGAAAATTGCTCTTTTATTGACCATGTGGAGCCGAAACCCACACTCGTCCCCTCGCCGAGTGTGGATCCAGACAGGTCAGCAGATCTCTCTCCTCCGGGCTGCTCGTTTCAGGAACGCTTCGAAGCCTGACGAGGGTTCTTAGCGGCCTGAGACTGAGCTAACGGCGCCACCTTCTTGCGAGAGCTTGACCACAAGGCTGGTTTAGGTGCAGTCGTCCTCGGCGTGAAACAGGCGGGGGCTGCTGCTTCTGGGGTGCGGGCCCGGGGGCCGGCGCCCGACGAGGCAAGATGTGTTTAATAGCCTCCGTCTGTTTCTTCACTGCAGAGAACTGCTGTGCAAATTCTTCGACAGTGTCGCCAAAGAGACCAGCCTGAGAAATGGGGGCGTCAAGAAAGCAAACTTTCTCAGCGTCCTTAATTTCCGCCAGATTCAGCCAAATGTGGCACTCCTGGACCACCATGGTGGACATCGCCCTCCCCAGAGCCTGTGCCGTGACCTTCGTGGCTCGTAGAGCATAGTCAGTCGCCGAGCGCAGATCCTGCAAAAGCTCTGGTTTGGGAACACCCTCGTGCAACTCGCTAAGAACCTTGGCCTGATAGACCTGCAGGGCGGCCATAGCGTGAAGGGCGGACGCAGCTTGTCCAGAAGCAGCATAAGCCTTCCCCACGAGAGCGGAAGAAGCCTTACATGCCCTGGACGGGAGTTTTGGGCGGTCCCGCCAGGTGGCGGCGGTCTGCGGGCAAAGATGCACCGCGATCGCACACTCCACGGCGGGAACCTCCGTATACCCCCTCGCTGGACCTCCATCAAGGGTGGTGAGAGAGGAAGAACCGCTAAGACGCGTTCTGGCTGAAAAAGGAGCCTTCCATGACTTAGTCAGTTCCTCATGCACTTCCGGGAAGAAAGGAACTGGGGTAAAACGCGGCCGAGAACCACGGTCATTACCCAGATACCAATCATCCAGCCGCGAGCGCTCAGGACGGGGCGGAGACTTCCACTCAATCCCGATCGCTTTGGCCGCCCGTTCGAGCATGGCCGCCATTTCCGCGTCTGCTACTGACTGAGAACCCGCCCCCGCAGCGGGTGCCTCAGACAGCGCGTCTGCTTCAGATGGCTGCCCACTCTCCGATACTGCAGACACTTCTTCCTCCCCCGCAGGAGCCCCGAATAACCAATCCAACCTGTACTGAGACGAGTTTTCAAAGTCGTCCGAAAGCTCGACCGGCAGACACACAGAGCGCGAGGGACGCGGGGAATTACCAGGGGACTCTCACTGCTACTGCGTTTGAGAAGGAAGAGACCGCTGCCCGTGCCGTAGATCCAACGACGAGAGAGGTGAGTAGCGCTGCTTCTCAGTGAAGAGACGCTGCATTCGGCTCCGAAGAAACAGAACAATGAGTATTGCCTAGCCCCCCCCTCTTATGCCCGGATCTCCGGGGCGGAGCGGGCTATGCAAATACTGCATACCAATTCTCATTGGCCTTTTCTAAAAGCTGTCAGAGGTATTCGGGCTCTCAAGAGCGACCCCTAGTCATCACTTCGACACAACGTCGAACGTGAACGACAGACGGGGAACCAAAATCATGGGTCTTTTTAGTCTTTTTTGCAAATGCTTAAACACATCATGTCAGAAATGAAGACCTAATGTTCCGAACCTTAAATACAGTATAAAGCCTCTATTTCTGCGACAACAGCAGCTCAAAATGATTGAAAATATCTTTATTTAAAATATCATAACAACTGATAAGCATATTTAGGTAACAGATCAATGAAATATTTAAAAAAATAGCTGACTCCAGTCTCAGTTGGAGGAATAGACAGGTGTTGAAGCTATTTTCATTACATCAACATAGAGTAAAAAAGACCTCTTTGAAATGGTTTTGTGGATGCAGAACAACACAAAGAATCAGAAAGAGAGAAAATGCCTAGGTGAGGGAGAGAAATGGTTGTAGGAGGTAGAAGAGTAGTTGGATTAGAAAAAGGGAGAAGAAGAGGTAGGGGAGAGAAGTAAGAATGTGTGTTGAACTTTGCAGTTTTATGTTCGTTTTTTCCCCTTACACATGTGGAACCTATGAAAGCTTATTTCTGCCATGGAATATAAAGGGTAGAGGGTAATTGTGACTTTTTTTTATCTTGCAATACTGATAAAGTCTGAATTGCAAGATGTAAACTCACAATTCCAAGAATACCCTTTACCTTTTATATTCCGTGGCAAAATTGTAACCAAAGACTATGTATGTTGGAATTTTTGTTGACATGAAGTAACAGAAAAAACTGACACAGAAAAACTGTGGCAACGTCTCAAAGATCTTCAAGAAACCCACCTGCAAAGCTACAATACAAGGTTTTAGGCACTTGTGTAAAAAAAAAAAAAGTAAAACGAGGATGCTGTCAAAAATAATGACTTCAAAGTAGCTTTTGCCCTAGGTGCAGTTGTGCATAGTTTTTCAGATGGCTTTGCAGGTAGGGTTTCTTGAAGCATCTTGGAGACATTGCCACAGATCTTCTGGATTTAGCCTGTCTCAGGTTGTTCTGTTTCTTCATATCATTCAAGACAGGTGATGATGATGATGATGAGATCAGACCTCTGTGGAACACTGGCTGTTGTCAGACTCCTTGTACAAACAAAAATCTCACTGGATTATTACAATTAAATGTAAACTGATCTTTCCTACTGACACACTATACCAAAAAATGAAAATAACTGACTTTAAACCATTTTTTTTTCTTGGTGAAAATTCTGGTGGCCTAAACCTTTTGCACAATACTGTATGTTGACAAGAAAGAACACATTCAACACTTTAAAATGTAAAATGGGTTTCAGTTGAAAGCAAACTGAAGGCCAAATTTTAAAAAAACAATGGATTCAATTTTAATTCAATTTTCTATTATCTATTATATGCAGGTAGAAGTGAATGCAGTTTTTGTAAAGCCAAAAAGTATTTTGACGATCACTGTACTGTGACTGACTATATGTTCCTGTTAGATAGAAACTAGTGCTAAAGTTTTGACAGAATGACTCGGTTTTGAATAAGGTTTGCTGTGTTTTTATAGAGTTAGTATAAGTAGAAAAAGGTATTAAGCATTTTGAAATGTAGAGTTTGAATTTATTTAACAAAATGTGGTTTTGGACAGAAAATTAACTATTTGGCTAATTGTGTGATGTAGGTGTGTTGCTGTGTTAAGAGTTTAGAAAAAGTACTTTAAGTATTGGTAAACGCTTGTTAGCAATTGAAAAAAACTGTAATCTCCAAGTGCTATGTGTGATTGGCTTGTGTGTAGAGTTTTGACATAATGAGCCAAAATCTGCAAAAAGTATGTAAGCAATAGGCAAAAACTGTTAAAAAAACAATGGATTCAATTTTAATTCAGTTTTCTATTATCTATTATATGCATATAGAATTTAATGCATTTTTGTAAAGCCATCAGCTGTTAGTATTTTGACGATCACTGTGCTATGGCTGGCTATATGTTTCTGTTGGATAGAAACTAGTGCTAAAGTTTTGACCGAATGACTCGGTTTTGAATAAGGTTTGCTCTGTTTTTATAGAGTTAGTATAATCAGAAAAAGGTATTAAGCATTTTGAAATGTAGAGTTTGAATTTATTTTAAAAAATGCAGTTTTGCACAGAAAATTAACTATTTGGCTAATTGTGTGATGTAGTTGTGTTGCTGTGTTAAGAGTTTAGAAAAAGTACTTTAAGTATTGGTAAATGCTTGTTAGCAATTGAAAAAAACTGTAAATAAAAACAATAAATTAAATAAAACTACTAATTGAAAAAAACTGTAACAAAAGCCAGTTTTGGTACCATATGGCACACACATGGTTCATACAGTCGGATTCTGTGTGAACCACTTACACACTGCTGTGCTCAATCTTAAACACTTGTAACATTTTTAACTTTCTGATGATACAGTCTGGGTTTGATTTCTTTTTATTTTTTTAAGATGTTACAGTTTTTTACAATTGCTTAGGCACGATTTTGAAAACAAGCCTCATTTTGTCAAAACACTACACACAATTCACACATCTACACACACAAGTAGCAGAACATCTAAGATCTTTTGCAAAATTAAACACTTCATTCAAAACTTTACAAAAATTTAACAAAAGCCAGTTTTGGTACCATATGGCATACACATGGTTCAAACAGTCGGATTCTGTGTGAACCACTTACACACTGCTGTGCCCAATCTTAAACACTTGTAACATTTTTACCTTTCTGATGAAACAGTCTGGGTTTGATTTATTTTTGTTTTTTAAGATTTTAAAGCACATGAATATACTGACCAAACACAACACACGTGACAAGTACTGCACCCTGATGAAAGTATTTATTTCTCACCACATTGTAAAATCCTTCAGTACATAATTGCAATTAGGCTGCATTTTGCATTATCACACAGGCCTTCTCTATAGCTTGAATGAGGGGTATAACATAGAGATCATAAAAAAAAAAATAAATAAATAAAATAAAATAAAGGAAGATAGAGTGTTGTGGGAGGTACTGGAATAAATTAACCAGTTTCTGGTTGCATGAGTCTAATACCTCTAAAATGTGAGTATGTGGTCTGCGTTGTAAGGACCTATTTTGCCATGCTGGTATATGACCCCATTCTGCATGAATGTAGCATCTATTGTGATGTTATCACCATGTTGGCCCGGGATATTCAAAATAGCTCTGTGACCAAAGATGTTTCTCCCCATTCCTCTTACTGCAACACTGCCTTTCATTTTTGTTGACAAAAATCCACCTGTTGCCTTTTTATTGTGCTTACACCTTGATTGTTGAGTTTCTAGATAAGTACCTAAGTGTCTGCACACCTGATGGTCGTGTTTGATCAATTGGTTCATGTGTGTAGTATTTTGGAAAGAAGTGCCTTAAAATGGCAAAAAAGTGACATCATGTTAGATTTCTGTGTCTAATGTAGAGAAGCGTGTTTAGTATCTTGCAAAACAATGTGTGTAGTATTTTGCAAAAAGTGTGAGGATGAGAATATGCTTATAGTTGTGTAGATTTGGGCTGAGGTTTTGCTCCTTGGGTGTCAGTTTTCATTAACTATGTGTTATTTTTTTTATTTTAGTGTGTAAGCAATCGTAAAAAACGGTAAGTGCAAAATTCTGCCTAATTGCAATGATGTACTGAAGGATTTTACAATGTGGTGAAAAATAAATACTTTCATCAAAGTGCAATACTTGTCTCATGTGTTGTTTGGTCAATATATTCATGTTCTTTTAACAATATTTCAAAAAAAGGGGTGGGGGGGGGGGGGCACAAACCCAGACTGTATCATTACAAAGGTAGAAATGTTACAAGTGTTTAAGACTGACAGCAGTGTGTAAGTGGTTCACACAGAATCCGACTGTATGAACCATGTGTGTGCCATAACTAGCTTTTGTTAAATTGTTGTAAAGTTTTGAATGAAGTGTTTCATTTAGATAAGTGTTTCACAAGATCTGAGATGTTCTGCTACTTGTGTGTGTAGATGTGTGAGTTGTGTGTAGTGTTGTGCCAAATTGTGCCTAAGCAATCGTAAAAAAAACTGTAAACACCACACTTATTTAACAATTACCTACACCCAATTATTATGTCAAAACATTACACATAACTTCTCAACTCAAATCCACTTTATTTACCACTAAAAACAAAAATTGTTGAACAAGGTGCTATACAGTACATCAAATATCCTTAACTTCCATTTACTTTTGTTCATTTAGAAATTAAAATTCAATGTTTTGAGGAATAAATAATTTTTATCCCTTGCATTTCTTTTTACACTGTAAATATACCTAATTTGTTCACTTAGAATGCTACAACATTGATGCTACATAAACTGATCTCAAACAATTTTATTAGCAATCAATACAGTATAAATACTGTATATAGAAATGCTGCACATGTCAGTTTCCCAAACATGAACATTATTCTTCCAAAGCTATGAGACATATTAACATATATAAGAGGATATGGTGTTTAATTAAAAAAAAAAAAGTATTTTTTATGATACACAAACGAAAACAAGAGGATATGGTCTTTAATTTTACAAAAGTTTATTTATTTTTTTCAAAACAGTGTACTATTTGTGTCCCTCGCTCTGCTAAGAAAACAATAACTCAAATAAATGAAGCTCATGTTTTTTTAGAGAAACATTCACAACTTGAAACTGGAGTGTATCAATGCAAAATGTTTTAGTAGAACATTAGAAAAACTTTTATCAAATATAAAAGGAAGTAACCTCCACCAACCAACATTCAATATTATTTAAGGGTTTAACTACTCAAATATGGACCAAATCCATTCTCAGGAATGTTCAGTTTGTGTTTGATGTTGATGTTGTCAACATTTTTATGTTACTCTTAAAATACGCTACATATGCAGAAAGTTAAAGAAAAAAAAAAAAAAATTTACAAATTAATCCACTGACCAGTTATTGACATCAATTAAAAAAGAAAAAAAAATCACATAATTTTATCCAAATGTCTTTAATAAAACAATAAATACAATGAAATGAAAGCCAAATAAACTGTTTTGCTTGAATTAACTGCGGAATATTTTACTAAATGAAGGGTCTGGAAACTTTAGTAATGCAATTCTTAAATAAATTGATGTAATACAAACATTTAAAACAACATAAATATTGGGTACCATGCAACATGTAAACATGAAACTTATACATTAGAAATCCATGTGGCAAAAAATGCTGTTAATCAATTTTTTTTTTTTTTTTGGCAATTTTAGTTTTTGCTGTACAACCATTTCCTGCTATTAACTTATATAAGGACATTTTTTTTCTGTTGCTTTTTTGACAATTGAGAGTCATGAAAGTGTGAATAAACTGCATTGACATAAAAATTATTTAACTAATAAGCCCCTATTACTGCTAGCTGAAACCTTTAGTTCATCATCGTAAAGTTCATGCATATAGTGATGTCCTCAGTGGTGCAAAACAATCTACTATACTGAATTTCTACAGGTAGCTGTACTGTTTTAGAAAAAAAAAAAATTATAAGTCTCCAACTGTAATGCATAACTTCTTTGGTATTCAGGCAATTTTCATTTAAGAATCAGTGGATGTGTAAGAATTAATAAATGACTAACAGAGAATCAAGCCTGTTTCAAAAATCTAGCAATATGCTCAATAAAGAATCAGACAGAATAATGATCATTGATGAAATCTTTACATTGTGAGTCCAGAATTAGAATTGTGTGTTTGTGTGTGCGTGTGTGTGTGTGTGTGTGTGTGTGTGTGTTATTAGTTCACCCCAAAATGAAAATTCTGTCATTATTTATTCAACTTCATATTGCAAAAGCAAACAAAACTTATTATATCTGGTGATACTGGATCTAAACTGGATATGGTGCAACCCAACAAATATCCAACAGTAAACTGATGCCCCGTTATATCTTTGGTATACTCCATGCACTTCTGCTACTTCTGACAACTGGACGAATGGATCTGAAACATTCACTCTGTTACATCCAGTGTAGGCATTCTGAAGTTGTTGCAGTAGTGTGGACATGATGTCAAGCTCCAAAAATGACAAAATTAAGGTGTTACCAGGATAATAAAAAAATGATTTAAGTTTCACATGAGGAATGTAGTTATACTGATTTGGAAAGACATGGGGGTAAGTAAATGATCACAGACATTTTTAGGTCAAGTGTTCTTTTAAAGGGTTTTATGCTGTGCCACTAGCAGAATATGAGAACTGAGGAAAGTGGGGTCTTCTATCACTGTCAAAGAACTCCATGTTTTCATCTGGAAAAAAAGTAATACTTAAAACAACAGATAAAAACCATGACCAATGAGAAATGTGTTCTATTTTTTTCTCCTTCTATTGTTATAGAACAACTCGTAAAGCACCACTAGGTGGCGCCTTCGTTATTAACCAAATACCTGTTAATTGAGAGTTTTTAACATGCAGTGTAAAGCGGGGGGCATCACCTTGGCCTGGGGGTGTGATGGTGATGGTCTGCCCTGTAAACTCCACATCAAAATAGCGGGTATCTGTTTCTGATGTTACCTGCGGCTTAAAGGGTGGAACAAGCTGTGGAGAAATAGAAAAAACAATATTATATTTCAGTGGCCTCTCAAGGTATTTTGTCAATGACCACATGCTATTATTACTCACCTTCTTCTCATAAACATCTTGCCACTCAATGCCTGCAAAGAACTTATGCTGCATGATTTCTTTTGCATCATCTGGACCTCCACCTAACCTGCAGGAAGAAAACAATACCTTTAACCTTTGGCTTCTTCCAAAACAGCTTTCAGAGAACTGTTAACACACACACAAAAAACATACACACAAAACTATACTTCTAACATTTTTTTTCTGTCACAAAGTTCTTAGTTGCAATTTGTTCACTTGACAAAGTGATCATGAGAGCAGCATTTTCATTGGCAAGCTGATGAGTCAACAGTTGCTGCCACTATGTTACCATAAAGCACCTCCGTCATGGCAGTTTACTAAAACATCTGATTCACATTGTAGCCATCAATATTTTGGTTAGCTAATCCATTTTGGTTCCCAGGCTAAACAATCTGGTTTTAGAGGGTTTTAATCACTTTTTTCCTGGTCAGGGTAAGAGGCCATCTGGCTGGTCTTAGTTTGTTCACATTATATTTTGTTTTAGCTGTTTTATTAAGCAGATACAAGATATACAATAAATAGTGCAACAGCAAAATAATGTCACAGATTTGCAAGAGTACTAAAACAAATCCATTTAAATCAATCCCCAAAAGACAAAGAGTTCTTTAAAGCTTGTGATTCATCTTAATCTAAAATTATCTGTGAGTCCATCTGCTTACTATTCTATATCTTGGACTGTTCTTCCACCACACATGAAATAAACCACTTATGTCTCTCACTAACAGTTTTAAGTCTATGATATTAGACTTAACAGAAAACAGTAATCACAAGGAGACAACTTATCAAAAATATTTCAAGAGGAAAACAAATCCGGGTCACTATAGTCAATCCCCATTCATATGCAATAAATAAATAAATAAAATATATAAAAAAGTAGAAATGTTCAATAAATTTGGCTATTTTATAGGGCAAACACTCCCAAAAGATAGGTAGCAAGTGCTCTTACTTGTGCAATGAAGACTGCAAAGGTAGCTTAGCTTTTACTAAAAATTCAAGATTTTATTCAAATGTGGCATTGATGCAGAAATCTGTATAACGTTGGCAATATTTTGCTACAGTTGTATTACTACCAGCACAAGAAATAATGCTCTTTTTATTTGACCAATATTTTTTAAAACCCCATTTAGGGTCAAGGTTGCATGCAAACTGCACTAATTTAACAAAAAAATAAAAATCAATTAAAAGACTCACAGACTTTCCAAGTGATGTTATGAATGATGTTATACTTGAGAGAAACTTATCCAACATTCATCATGAAGTCTTTAAACAATGCACATGTAGAAGACCATAAAACACTAGAAGCAACACTCTCACCGTTGCTTTGGGTCTTTCTGAAGCAGTCCTGACAGCAAAGATTTTGCCTCAGGCCCAAGTGTACGAGGAAAACGGATCTCATCCATGAGGATCAATTCAAAGAGTTTCTCATGATCCTGGTTATAGAAGGGCAGCCGGCCACACATCATCTCGTACATGACTACACCCAACCCCCACCAGTCTACGGCCCGGCCATAATCATTGTCCTCAAGAACCTGAGAAAGAGCAGCAGAGAACCAAAAGTGGGGCCAAGGTGTCAAGATTTTGCTGGTTAGCATGGTAGATATTATTGAAAAAAGTGTTTTAAAAGCTGCTGTGTATTCTGACAAAATAATTTATTAATGTAAATTCATGTAAAATCACAAATATTTCATTACAGTGTAATAGATGTTTTAATAGTGATTAAAACATCTATTCTGCCTTTCACATCACAGCTTACGGCTTGACAAACATACAGTGTTTATAGGAATATACTGACTCTATGTCCGCACTCCGACAAGCTTTTTTTGAGAAAGCCAAAACACAGTGTCAAAACACAGGGACATGATGTGTGAAACACCCAGGATTAATTGTTAACCCTGAGTAAATTATGAACAGTGTGAAATGTGAAAAAAAAAGATAACTCAGGATTCCATTTACCCAGGGTTTAGAATGACCAAAGGTTAACTATGACGACAACTGAGTTGCTGAAACACAATAAAACTCTGAAGATGGCATGGGCAGAAGACAAATCTGAGGAGCCAATTTTTAGCCAATTAATTGGTGTCATTTTATCCACCTTATTTTCAATGCGTAAGTCCATGTAAGCTATTTTCTGTGAATGTGTAAGACTTCTGATTCATTACCTGGTGTAGGGAAATAACAAGAACAAATACAGCTGCAAGCAGCAATTACGGGGCCAAGCACACCAGAGATAAAATGAGGAATTAAGCATTCCATGGAGGACCAGACCAACTACAATGAGTAAATGAAGTCATTTGAAGATGATTTTAGTCAAAATGGCAGAAAAATAATGTATCTCCTATAAAATAACGGAACTCCTAGTAATATGATTTAATGGCTTATCACTTTGACCAAGTGGTGGCAGTGTTATCAAATTGATGTGGTAATCGACAATGGCAAACACAAAGTTTGGTTTCAATATGTCAAAGCTTTGCAGAGATAAGGCCTCAGAGTGATTTTGGCATCAATCCTAAAATTTGTAGCAGCGCTGTATGAAAATGGTTTCATCAATAAACATGAAAACATTTTGTCTGCACAGTTTGAAGACGATCCGACTCGATTTAGGTGAAAATCAGACCAAAGGTCGTGAAGGAGTTAAAAAAAGTAGGCTTTCAACATAAATCAAAATGACGGACAGGAAGTTCAGCCAACTATGGTAATTGGTATGTTTGTTTTTGGCATGACTCAAGAAATATTTTGAGACCAGTTTTATTACAATAGGCTAATGCAATCAAAAGTTATTAGCATTTTTGAGAATTTCATAATTAATGATTAATGAATGGTTTATTACTCTTGACCAATAGGTGGCGCTGTTAGCAAATTGATGTGGCGCAGTGAGTGTGAGGTGACAATGGCACATCAAAAAGTTTGGTGTCGATATGTCAAAGCGTCAGATGCAGTTTAGCATCTTTCCAGAAAATTTGTTGATGAGCTAAACTAAAACCGTTTTGTATATCAGCATGGCGGAAGACATGAAAGAAGAAGAATAAGAACGACAACGGATACAATAGGTGCCCCTAATAACAAAGTGCAGTAAATGGTAAAACTGTTTGTGCTTCAAATCAGTGTGTTTAGAATTAAGACAATACAATAAAATATTTTTAGTTTTTAACATCAATCAGCAAAACAAGAAATAGAAATAGCTTTATAAAACACCTATTTAATGTGTAAGCTTAAATAGTTGAAAACCAGACACATTAAATTTCCAAATGCCCATGCCTGCTCTTATGGGAATAGTAAGGTTGGATAGAGGCTCCAGACAATCGCCACACTGGAGGGTGTTCGCATAGTGTCAGCTACTGACACAGTGTCAAGTGAACCTATGAAAGCATGGGTTAAAGCAAAAAAAAATATTTGACTGAAAATTTTTCCTCAGGCAAACCCCAATTCATAACCATACCTGTCACACATTCAGTTTAAGAGCACCTTTTTTTCTTGTAATCAGGATTATAGTGAGTATTTTGAACTGCATTTCTATTATTGTTTTTATATTATACTATGTAATTTCATACCTTTCTCATTTGTATGTTGCTTTGGATAAAAGAGTCGGCTAAATGTAATTTACACACTTTTATGAAATTTCAATGTTTTCAGTTTAATGCTTTTATAAGACTTGAGTCTTTGTGTACTCATACTAATAATTAACCATTTGCACACATTTTTTATATTTTTTATTTTTCAAAAAATGCATTTGAACTGATTATTTATGTAAATTATAAAGCATATAATACCTTTCTTATAATTTTTTTAAACTATGGCTTATATACGTTTTTATAAGAATTTTTTAGCAGATAACGTATGCCTAAAAAATGTTTTACATTAATATTAGACGCCTTTCTTTCCACACTGCAGAATGAGCTCATATTTACTTCATTAAGACTCTGATGTGTTCCAAATTTGCACTGAATGAATCTATACAATTTTACATGTAGGCTATTTATATTCGTTGGTAATTTATATTTAGCTAAAGATGAAAGCATAGCACAAATCATTAAAAGAGTAGCCTAGACAAGCCTATTATTATTATTATTATTATTATAAATATAATATTGTGTCCATACCGTATCATTAGGCTAAACATTTAAAAAACAAGCGAATGTCACAATTACAAGTCATTTCAGCACTTGACATGCGGATAGCGACACGTAAGCAGGCACTACACTTAAAGGGGGTCGCACACCGAACGAGAAACGCAGCGTCGCGTCGCGCCACGCCACCTCTTTAAAATTCGAACACATTGTTTTCTATTAATGTACGCACACCGGTGGCGCCGTTCGGCGTCTGTCTGCGGCGCCCAGCTACAACTCAGGACGCTGTTCAAAATCCACAGAGCGCCTTCTGCATGGTTTTATATTAAATAACATCATATTTCTCTCAAATCGAGACCCTGCCCCTTTGAAGTCCAAAGCTAAAGCCCTTGCGGTCTGGTCTATGTGCACCCGCGATTTCAACCGTCAAAAATGACGTATAATTTGAAATTTTTTCCACTGAAAAAAAATGATCGCACTGGCGCCTCCAAAGCGGCTCATGTTCCCCTTTCCGCAAAAAAGATTGGATATGTGCCTAATAGCACACATTTATCTAACTAACATTGTTTTATAGCTACTTGAATTATTTTATATCTATAGATCTTTTTTCAGACATGATGATGCTTTGAGAAGGTAAATTGATCACACAGACTGATATAACACTATTCGATCCTGTAAAAAACGAAAACTTATATTTAACAAACAAAAAATGCTCCAAACGTTTTTTCTAAATGAACTTAATAAAAACACGAAACGAAACATAATCCATTTGCCATTATATACAAAATGTAACTATTTTATTAGCTGAAACAATAGCCGTTTTGGAAGAAGGGGGAAAAGACGGTCACAGGTCTGACTCGGCGAGAATGATGCGCTTTTCCCACCTGATATGAGTTACAAAGCGAGAAAGCGGTGAAATGAGGAGAGAGCTCACATAAATGTTGAGGCGATATCGGCATAATAGTAAAAATCAATAAAAAACGAGAAATAGCCTAATAACAACGCATTTCCGCTTCTGTATGGTCTTCATTGGATGGTTGGGTAATTCCTAGACCGGTTTGAAAAGGCCCAATAATTGGGAAGCACCTTGTTGTTTCCCAGAGACCTATATTTGGGACTCGGCCGACATTCGGCTATATAGGCGCCTGGTAGAATGTCCGCGTCCGGTGTGCAATACACCGAGTTTGTCGCGACGCAGCGCTGCGCTGCGCTTCTCGTTCGGTGTGCGACCCCCTTAACACACACTAACACACTCGTGCTGTGCCATCAAGTTAAAGTGCAACACGTGCAACACGTGAACGTGTCATTTAAGTTCATTTACGTGTCATTTACGTTCGTAAAGTCGCTGGTAGACAACGAACTATCAGTCTTTATCGGGAAACAGCACGGAGGCGCTGTGCAGACTCACGCTTCACGCAACAAGGCGCTACATATTTATTTTTTACCCTCATTTTTCTCGACTGACGGATTTCCGTCGTAGAGACGGAGATCTTTAAGCCCTGTATGAAAGGGAACCTAAATTTTTCAAAGAGCCAGAGAGAAATACGTGGAGTAAAACATAGCCTATATTGTATGAACGTGCCATTGTCCAAACCACTGTGTTGTATGGCGTTTAAACAGAGTCAAAAGTCGTGCGCACGAAAACCACGAGCACGTGTAGCCCTTGTTTTTTTTATGTTTTAAGGCAGCACTGCTTTAAATTGGTATTTCCCTTTAAGAGGGTGGGGTGTATAGCGCGTGCGTGAAAAGAGTGCACGGCAATAGCAGATTGAGAAAATGTGATGAGAGACAACGCGCAAGCAAGATTCACCGAAGTTGAAGAAATATTTCTCACTCCTTTCTGTGGTTCTTTATTTTCCAAGACATTCTGATTGGTTTTTTTCCTTTTGGTCTATTCGTTGGATGATGGTACTGGGACTTGAGTCCTCTGTGGGGTTTCTCCAGGAATGATTTCTTTCCAAACGGATGTCTATCAGCTTTTCATCAATTTCCCGTTCTTCATCTCATCTCATCATCACCTTTCAACTCTTCTTCTCATCTTTTGATAAACTGAATGCATTCCTAAGGGTGCGGTAGGACTGAGACATTTGCTTTATACACACATTCCACGGAACTGAATACCCCCCAAAGAGTTTTTTTCACAATTTTTTTGACTTTCCATTTATTTTGGGTTACAGTTTTCCTGAACTGGTTAAAAAAAAAAAAAAAAAATCTCTAAGTGAGATCAACTGTCTTATTGTACACAGTTGTTATTTCATCATTCTTTTTGAAGTGCCAGGAACCAAAGCATTTAAAGAAATTGTTTAAAATACACTTCCCTGTTAAGCTTAAGGTTCGTGTGTTTTTTATTTTCTTTCCCCCCTATAAATCCTGATATCCACTCATTACTTTCATTTTAAAAAAAAATTTATGGTCAGCCTACAGGAAAAAAAAAATCCAAGCTCTTTAGATTAACCTAGACAAATAGAATTCGATCATACAGCCCTGACAAGAACGTTAAGCGGGGTTACACCATAATAGTGGCGAGCCAGCCAGGAGAAGTTTGGGTTAATCATTACCTGTATTGATACCTATTCTTTAGGAAAAATGTTTTTCTTCCTCTGCTGAATTGTTTTCTTATTGTTCTTAGAGTGAGATTTACATTCATTCAATTGATTTTTGAAACTCATTACATTCCCAAAGACAAATATGGATCTTTGTAACCGTTTTGGTGTAAATGGACAAAACAGCCTGTATGTTATAGGGATAGAAAACACTTGTAGCATTGAGGACATCACAGGGTTTTTGAAGCACATGGGGAAATTGCAAAAGTAATCAGAGTCCCTGATGAGCCAGAGCAGCCAACTGGTAGAGTTCTCATTCAGTATTCATCTGAGAGTTCAATTTTGAAGACTGACCCTGATAGGTTAGGAGACCTGCTAAGCCCAAATGACCCTGCTGTTACATGGCATGTAAGAACAGTTCGTGATACGTGTCAAGAGAGATTAGGCAGGGAACTGGCACAAAAATATTTAGATGAACTAAACACTATACCAGGAAGTGGCAAAGCAGCATTTCTACTTGCCCTACAGAAGGAGCTACAGAGTGTCCAGCTTCATTCAAGTGACTTGCAAGCTGCTGAGGCAGGCCCACATACTACTGTTCACAGTCCTAGCCCTCGTTCCAATGTCAAAATCAACCCTGCTGAGTCAATTACAACTCAACCTGCTGTTCCAAACTTTTCTCCATCATATGTACCACAGAGCCCTGTGCACATTGATGAAAGCATGCTCAACCCTCCTCAGATTCAAAGGGTAGTTGTGGAGCATGTTATCCGTAATGAGTCTGCACACTCACCTTTGAGGCAGAGCCGGATTCGTACATTCTCCGGCAGAATCCCCAAGCCAAATGGGGAGGTTGATTACGAGACTTGGCGCACTCAAGTTGATCTTCTACTTTCTGACCTTTCTTCATCAGATTCTCAGAAAGTGAGGATGATCTTAGAAAGTCTGCTTAGTCCAGCAGCTGACATTGTCAAGCCTTTAGGTGTAAATTCTTCACCTAGTTCTTACCTTAACCAGATTGAATCTGCTTTTGGTGTAGTAGAAGATGGTGAAGAGCTCTTTGCCACTTTTCTTAACTTAAATCAAAATGCTGGAGAAAAACCATCAGCATATCTGCATAGACTGCATGCTCTTCTTACTCGAGCAATTTCTAGAGGGGGAGCTAGTGCCTCAGACTCTCGTAAACATTTGCTTCGTCAGTTTTGTCGAGGGTGCTGGGACCAGACCATGATAATAGGACTTCAACTTGAACATCTTAAAGACCACCCACCCCCTTTCTCTGAACTTCTGCTCTCTGTTAGAACAGAAGAAGATAAAAGGGCAGCCAAGTTAGACAGAATGAAGAAACACCTTGGTAGCACAAGAGCAGCTGCACATGCTCACTCCGTGTATGGCACACCTGTCAATGTAGAACCGCAGTCTGAGCTCTCAAAGAAATGCCAACAGGATGAAACTCAGAAACTTAAAGGAGAAATAGCTGCGCTGAAGAAACAAGTCGCCTATCTGTCAAAGAAAGGTGAAACAAAAGATTGTGAAGTTATTTGTGAAAAAACCCTCAAAGTGGACACAGTTACCAGTGATTGTCTTGTGGCTAGCTCCAATGTAACATCTGACATTTCAGCCATGCCGAGGCCCTGGTTCTGTTTTAAGTGCGGAGAGGATGGGCACATTGCCAGTCGCTGCAATAAGGAACCCAACCCCGAACTCGTTCGCAAAAAGAATTCCCAGCTAAGGGAAAGACGAGAGAAGTACCGAAAATTGCATGAACCATCTCAGTTTTCTTTAAACCTGTAGCAGCTCCTGCTGCGGGACACCCAGGAGCTGCCAACTCTTCTATTCGTCCCACATTGATGGCCCATGAAGCTGGAAATTATGCTAAAGAAAACCCAGGAAATAATGGGTTTAAAGATGAGTTTTTGCCACAGGGTCTTATTGGTCAACGTTGCACTGCTTCTGTTTTTGTTGAGGATATTGAGTGCAAGTCTCTGTTGGACACAGGGTCTCAAGTCACAACGGTTTCAGAGACATTTTACTTAATCCATTTCCCTTCCATTCCAATTCAACCAATTCATGCTTTGTTTGAAGTTGAAGGTGCTGGTGGACAGCATGTTCCGTACCTTGGCTACATCCAAGTTGTCATAACATTCCCTCGTACTGTCATAGGTGCAGAGGTGGAACTTTCTTCTCTTGTACTGGTTGTTCCAGATTGTCATTTCAATAGTAGAGTCCCCCTGCTGATTGGAACAAATGTTCTTGAACGCCTATACCAGCAGGGTGTAAAGAGAAAAGGGTCAGAATTCTTCCAAAATCCTGGGGCCAGCAGTGACTATGCTCTGCTTCTTCAGCATGTTGCTCAGAATTATGAGACTTTGAAGCAATCATTTCAAGTTAGAGCACTGGGGAAAGACCACATTACTATCCCTGCCAAACAGAAACTCTGTGTTCCTGCTCAAGTGAGGATAAAGAAAAGCATTTCAAAAGCTTTGTTTGTATTGGAGCATCCCAAGGATTTTCCCTTGCCGGGTGGGTTATTAGTTGAAAATGCTGTGGTAAATGTCCCATACCGGTCATGTTCCAAGGTTCCTGTTATTTTAAAGAACATGACAGAACATGATATTACTCTTCATCCCAAATGTGTGATAGCAGAGATGGCAGCTGCTCATGTACTTCCTTTGAAGCCTGAGGTACCCTCTTGCTCTAATCAGATGTCCTCTGGAAAGTTGGCGTTCAATCTTGACGATTCACCAATTCCTGAAGGGTGGACGTTTTTGCTGTTGATGAATTGTCACATGGTCATACTACTGCAGTGAAGCACCATATCAGACTACAGGATGAAACACCTTTTAAAGAACGGCCAAGACCAATTCATCCAAGTGACAGAGAAGCCGTTAGGCAACACCTAAGGGAGTTGCTAGATGCTGAAATAATAAGAGAGTCTGAAAGCCCTTTTGCATCACCAATTGTTTTGGTCCGCAAGAAAAATGGACAAATTAGGCTCTGTGTCGATTACCGGAAGCTTAATATGCGTACTGTAAAAGATGCATATGCCCTTCCCAATATAGAAGAGACTTTCTCAGCACTTAGTGGTGCTAAATGGTTCTCTGTCATGGACCTTAAATCTGGATACTATCAAGTCGAAGTAGCCGAAGAAGATAGGCACAAAACCGCTTTTGTTTGTCCTCTTGGCTTCTTTGAATTTAACCGGTTGCCTCAAGGTGTAACAAATGCACCTAGTACCTTCCAACGGCTTATGGAGAAGTGTGTAGGTGACTTGCATCTGAGTGAGGTTCTTGTTTTTTTAGACGACCTCATTGTTTTTTCCAGAACGCTTGAGGAACATGAAACTCGACTGATGAAGGTACTGAATCGCTTAACCCTCTGGGGTCTGAGGTGATTTTGGGGCCCTTGAGGTGTGCTGACATGCCCTGACATTTGTCCTTATTTCAGCTACTTATAACATACTATTTGCCCATATGTATTTTTCTTGTATTCAGCACACACTGTGCTACAATAATATGTGAGAAAGATAGATGTACATGTTTGCATTTTGTAGAAAAAAAATATTATGCGTGGTTAGCACATTTTAGGAAAAAACATTAATCTAAAAGATGGCCTAAAAAAACCTACTGAATAGTTCTGACGAAATCATTTGAGTAATCAGTCTTGTAAGCTAGAATATTTACTTCACAATGATGTGAGAATCATTCCAACCACTTCATCACAAACAAAGATATAATAATTTGAATTTTGAAAGTAAGTTTTTTGGCCAGCATTGCCATATTCATGGGAGTGTTAATAGCTCTGAATATTCATGTAATTCACACAAGGAGAGACAAAAGACACTCCCACAATGGCTAATGTTCCCCCCATCAAAGGTAATGTTCACCCATCAAGTTGGAGCACTGTGAAGAAAGAATGTGAGAATGCTCAAAGATTTTCATCTATTTTATTGTAATTCCTCTATGTGGAAAAGTGTTGTGCCTTGCTTGCTGTGCTAAAAATGTGAAGATATATTAACACTTTTGCTTTTCTATCTTAGATTTTTTTGTCTTGTTTCCAGCC
The DNA here is from genome assembly GCA_033026305.1 of Cirrhinus molitorella. Lineage (NCBI taxonomy): Eukaryota > Metazoa > Chordata > Actinopteri > Cypriniformes > Cyprinidae > Cirrhinus > Cirrhinus molitorella. Next base: position 16,419,270 of record CM065133.1, on the reverse strand, counting down.
AGAATATCTAAAAATTCTTAAATCAAGAAGGATTTTCTAGACAAGTAAAAATTATTGTCTTGTTTTCAGAAAAAATAAGTCAAAATTAAGTGAGGTTTGGCTTAAACCAAGCAAAATAACCTGCCAATAGGGTAAGCAAAATAATCTTATTTCAAACAGAAGGCTAGATTATTTTGCTTACCCCATTGGCAGATTATTTTGCTTGTTTCAAGCAAAAACTCACTTAATTTTCTAGTGTCTGAAAACAAGACATTGTTTACTTGTCTAGAAAATCCTTCTTGATTTAAGAATTTTTAAATATTTTGAATGGAAACAAGACAAAAATCTAAGATAGAGATTTTTTTGCAGTGTGAGCAGCACTCAGATAACAATTAGAGAATCTATATTATTATTTAGTAACGTCAAACAAGTACATATACTTCAATATTATGGCGATGCACATATAATTACATCAGTGAATTATTATATCTGTGCATTTACTCGACCGCAAAAACTGAACTACCCCTGGTATTCCGTACAAATAATGTTAATACAACTACCTCAGATTCAAGTGAAGAGTCATATGTGATGCAGGTATGCGATCACTAAAAACAGTACAGTCCTATTACTTATATATTTTGTTTTATATTACAGCCTATAGAGCATGAAACCTTCATTGCGTCGTAAGAATTTAGATACAATGAATTGTGTAGTAGCCTATTATATGAATTGTACCTATCCTTTTCACTGGATTTCAAACCTTTTAGCCAGGAGTTATAGTTTTAGAAAAACACAGCTATGTGTTCAAGTATATGTAAGAATAGCACGTTAACTAATGCAAATAAGAAACATTACTTGCTCATCAGAACGATCGCGTCACGTGGATCAGCCGCGCATCGCATTCTGTTCTTCATCTGGTGAATTCAGTGTGTATTCCTCTCAGCGTGTCTTCTTCCATAAGCGAACAGTAGCTGATATGAACGCGATGAATTCTCAAAGTTAGTTTGCGGTGATGTGGGCGTTAACATTCCCGCGCGGCTCACATGGCTAATTATCATATCAAAAGCGGAGGCGTCAACTTCATTATCGTTAATGAACACTGAGCGCAAAACTCAACATGTTGTTGGTTTCATACGGATTACTTTATAACAGAACATTTGTTTTCGACAAGACTTGCTTTATTTAAAAGTAGAGATATTAAGCTTTCTATCCATGTATATTAACTGTCTGTGTGCTGAGCCTCCACCGAGTTAAAGATACATTTATTGAGGCGTTTCTAATCGCAGTGCGCGGAGACGCTGAAGACAGAAAAAACACCCCGTCTTTTTTCTTTATTTTAAAAAAGAACAAATTTCAGTTGTTATTCTGAGTGTACACAAAAAAAAGTATACACTTAACCATTTTGAATGATGTATAACTCGTATTTGTGTGACTAATATCGACAGAGCAATTTTAGTATCTTTCGCACTGATCTTAAAAAAAGTGAGCTGGTCGCGCCGGCGCGACCGTCGACCCCAGAGGGTTAAAAGAGTTTGGGTTGAAGTTATCTCCGGATAAATGCCAATTCTTTAAGTCGTCTGTGAAGTATCTGGGACATATTGTGGATGCTGATGGAGTTCACACTGATCAGGAGAAGATTTCCGCTCTGAAAGATTGGCCCCGTCCCTCAACCAGGCGAGAGCTAAAATGTTTTTTAGGCTTTGCTGGGTATTATCGGCGTTTCGTCGAAGGTTACTCTAAGATAGCCAAGCCACTAAATTGTCTTACTGCAGGGTATAACCCTCCAAGGAAAAGGGGAAAGATCTATAAGAGAGAGAAACCAAACACTCCTGCAAATCCCAATGCTCCCATTGGTGAAGGGTGGACAGCCGAATGTGAAGGTGCATTCCGGACTTTAATCGACAAATTGACTTCTGCCCCCATCCTTGCCTTCGCAAACCCACAACTTCCATATGTCTTACATACGGACGCTTGTAGAGAGGGGTTAGGTGCAGCTCTATTGTCAGTACTCACTGACAATAATCCTCTGACATACGTGCTAACCACAGCGAAACTCGATGCCGCGGGACATCGTTGGCTTGCACAATTATCTACATACAGATTCAATATAAAGTACAGAGCTGGATCTGTTAACAAGGACGCTGATGGATTGTCTAGGAGACCACAGAATCCGCCTGAAGAGGCGAAACACTCTCTGCACTGTCTGACCGCCATTCAGCTGTCAAGTTGTCAAGTGAAGTTTCTGATGCACCAGAGGTTGTCCTTGCCGAGTCCTTAGCTTTAAATGCTTCGTCCGTCCCTGAGAGTTTTGTCTGCCCGGGTTATGATACCCTCCCTGGAATGGAACCGAGCTCAGAGAGAGGATTCATCTTTAAAAAGAATAGTTTCTTTTATGGAACAAGATCATAAACCTAACTTCCGGCAGACCAAGCTTGAACCTCTCGAAGTCAGGTTGCTCCTGAGGGAGTGGAACAGGCTTGAATTACAAGATGGAGTGTTATACAGGAAGTGGGCCACCCATGGGTCTATGCTTCACCAGATAGTTCTGCCCAAACAGTGCAGGGAAAGAGCCTTGAAAGGTGTTCATGATGAAGTAGGCCACCTTGGCTATGAACGTGCAATTGACCTAGCTCGTGCCAGATTCTTTTGGCCGAAGATGGCAAGAGATGTTGAGGACAGATGTCGTACCTGCGAACGATGTTTCCGGAGAAAAGCAAATCCTCAAAAAGCAGCTCCCATGGAATCCATACAGACAATGTTTCCACTCGAATTAATATGTATGGATTATTTGTCTCTCGAGCCTGACAACCGTGACACCAGGAATATATTAGTCATCACCGACCACTTTACTAAATTTGCTGTGGCGATACCGACAAAGGACCAGAAAGCTAAGACCATCGCAAAGGCACTCTGGGAAAATTTCATTGTTCATTATGGGTTTCCAAGCCGTCTTCTCAGTGATCAAGGAAGGGATTTTGAATCCCACACCATTCGTGAATTGTGTGCCCTCATCGGAGCTGACAAAGTGAGAACAACACCTTATCACCCACGTGGCAACCCGGTTGAGAGATTTAATCGAACACTCCTTAGTATGCTTGGAACCCTTGAAGAAAAAGATAAACAACACTGGAGAGACTTCGTGAAACCCCTGGTACATGCGTACAACTGTACGCGGAATGACACCACAGGCTATTCACCTTATGAGTTGATGTTTGGACGCCAGGCTAAATTACCAATTGACCTTGTTTTTGGCATCAATTATCCAGGCGAGAGAAACAAAACTCACTCAGAGTATGTGAAGAAACTGCGAGAACATCTTCAAGAGAGCTATGAACTGGCTGCTGAGAATTCTCGCAAAATGAGTGAAAAGAACAAGGCGAGGTTTAATCTAAAAGTCAGAGCAGCTGAACTGATGCCTGGTGATCGGGTCCTAGTGAGAAATCTGAGTGTGAGGGGTAAGCACAAACTCGCTGACAGATGGGAGAAGATGGTCCACACTGTGGTCAAGAGAATATCCGATGGTCCTGTATATGTGGTGAAACCAGAAAAGGGTAATGGTTCCCATCGTACACTTCACAGGGATCTATTACTACCCTGTGGGTTTTTACCTGCAAGTCCAGAAAAACAAATGTCTGGAACCAATTTAATTGCGAACAGAAAACGTAAGATGAGGACAAGGGCCAATGCTGAAGTAGTCACAAGGAGTCCCTTCATTAACAAAATGGATGATCGGATGCTTACGTCTCATAATGATCCTGCAAAATCAGATCAGTTAAATCCTCATGCAGCCGAGTTTGCTCCACGTACTTTGACTAGGACAAAATCAGAGTCTTTTCCACCTGTGACTGAATCCACGAGAGAAGCATCTGAGGTCTTTACAGGTGGGGTACCAGTCTTTCCCACTACACCAGCTGTTGAGGTCGAAAGTGCTCCTGATTATGTAGCCATTGAAATTCCAGAAGAGATTGTACCCAGTGCAGGGTCAGAATCCCATGAATTGTCCCACAGATCAGTTGACACGGAATCAGCACCCCTCAGACGTTCAGGTCGAGAAAGACGACCACCAAAGACATTTGAATATGAAGAATTAGGGAAGCCCATATTACTTGCTCTTACATCATTTTTTGATTCCCTGGGAAACATTCTCGCTGCCAGTCATGTTGTTAACACGCATGCAGGGACTCATGCGGTTTAGAGGGGGAGAGTGTAGCCCTTGTTTTTTTTATGTTTTAAGGCAGCACTGCTTTAAATTGGTATTTCCCTTTAAGAGGGTGGGGTGTATAGCGCGTGCGTGAAAAGAGTGCACGGCAATAGCAGATTGAGAAAATGTGATGAGAGACAACGCGCAAGCAAGATTCACCGAAGTTGAAGAAATATTTCTCACTCCTTTCTGTGGTTCTTTATTTTCCAAGACATTCTGATTGGTTTTTTTCCTTTTGGTCTATTCGTTGGATGATGGTACTGGGACTTGAGCCCTCTGTGGGGTTTCTCCAGGAATGATTTCTTTCCAAACGGATGTCTATCAGCTTTTCATCAATTTCCCGTTCTTCATCTCATCTCATCATCACCTTTCAACTCTTCTTCTCATCTTTTGATAAACTGAATGCATTCCTAAGGGTGCGGTAGGACTGAGACATTTGCTTTATACACACATTCCACGGAACTGAATACCCCCCAAAGAGTTTTTTTCACAATTTTTTTGACTTTCCATTTATTTTGGGTTACAGTTTTCCTGAACTGGTTAAAAAAAAAAAAAAAAAAATCTCTAAGTGAGATCAACTGTCTTATTGTACACAGTTGTTATTTCATCATTCTTTTTGAAGTGCCAGGAACCAAAGCATTTAAAGAAATTGTTTAAAATATACTTCCCTGTTAAGCTTAAAAAAATTTATGGTCAGCCTACAGGAAAAAAAAAATCCAAGTTCTTTAGATTAACCTAGACAAATAGAATTCGATCATACAGCCCTGACAAGAACGTTAAGCGGGGTTACACACGCGAATGAAGCAAGCGCACAAAACAGACCCAAGAGAGGAAAATAACAACGCGGGAGCGCATCTGTGCACCCGCGAGCGCGCATTTGTACACCGCGAGCGCGCAGAACAGCATTTAGGAGCGGAAATGAATACTGGCGCAAGCACTTGCTGCCTAGCGCGCACAACTGCACATGAGCGCTCGCGCGACTACTCAACACTCGCTCGCTCCTTGAGTAGACTTTTGACACTTTGAGGGCGGGGCAATGACTTTTGTCTTCCCAACTGTGATTGGTCATTTGTTTAATCAGTTTCACTCTTGTTTAAACATGTAGCAGGATGAGGACAAGGCACGTTTTACGGCAGGGGTTCCCAAAGTAGGGGTCGGGACCCCTCAGGGGGTCGCGAAACCAGAAGGAGGGGTCGCAAGATAATTTCCAGAAATCAAATAATTTTTAAAGCATTAGAAATGGCATATTTTACCCATAAATAAAAAATATAAGTTAAATTAAAAATAAAAATCCAGCATGCTGCCCACCCAACTCATTAGGTAAGATAAATGTTCAAATGTAAATAATGAGTAAATAACTATAAAATAATATTATGGTTGTTAGACTGTTGTGTTCCTTTGTGTTGTCATTATGCTTGTGCGCCATTTTGCAAAACGTTTGTATACTCAAGGAAAGTGGGGGTCCCGAGGTACTGGCACTATTATTTTGGGGGTCGCGGGCTCAAAAATTTTGGGAACCCCTGTTTTACGGAACCATTATGTCGGACCCGGAGCAGGTAATTTAATTTTTTAAAAGTCTTTGAGTTTCCAGTGCAATATATTCAATATATGATATTGTATTGTACAATTTCGAAGGTACTTATTTTGTTTACATCTTGAATAGTTTGTATAGGACCTTAACAACTAAAAAAGATAAGCTAATTTAAGATAAAGCTGGCTAACCCATAAATTTAGGATGTTAAAGGTTAGTTTTGACCTACATTGACAATATACAGTAAATAAATCATGGCTGAGTAGCGTTTCTAGCTACTAAACAAAGCTAGTATGCTAATTTACTAAACAAAGCAGCGTAAATGCAATCTTTGTGATTTATTCAAACCACAGCACCGACCCCTATTGCTCTATTATCGTAATGCTGTTACAATGCCGTTTTGATACTTTCCAAAAAGTGGTGTCTTAGCTATTGACAGAACAAAGAATAATTAATGAGATGTTAAGATACCATGTCACTGTTGTGATAAACACACTTCAAAAGTTGAAAGGGTTACATGATCTCTACTCATCCTTTGATTCCAGGAAAGTATCAAAATCAGATAATGAGCATCAAAGTTTGATTTTACTTACTAATTTACCTGTTTCAAACATGGTCTTAGTAGTAAATATATCAAAATTATTTTCTTAATTGTTTGCATATAGGATGATAGAAAACATCAAAACACAAAAAACTTCACTTTTTTCACACTTTTTACAGGGTCACATAGACCATCAGCGGAAAAATGCTTTTAGTGATGTAACTACGTTAAGTTTCACTAATACCGTTTGTAATGTGTTCTAATCATTTTATAAACGACATTACGATAATAGAGCAATAGGGGTCGGTGCTGTGGTTTGAATAAATCACAAAGATTGCATTTACGCTGCTTTGTTTAGTAAATTAGCATACTAGCTTTGTTTAGTAGCTAGAAAAGCTACTCAGCCATGATTTATTTACTGTATATTGTCAATGTAGGTCAAAACTAACCTTTAACATCCTAAATTTATGGGTTAGCCAGCTTTATCTTAAATTAGCTTATCTTTTTTAGTTGTTAATGTCCTATACAAACTATTCAAGATGTAAACAAAATAAGTACCTTCGAAATTGTACAATACAATATCATATATTGAATATATTGCACTGGAAACACAAAGACTTTTAAAAAATTAAATTACCTGCTCCGGGTCCGACATAATGGTTCCGTAAAACGTGCCTTGTCCTCATCCTGCTACATGTTTAAACAAGAGTGAAACTGATTAAACAAATGACCAATCACAGGTGGGAAGACAAAAGTCATTGCCCCGCCCTCAAAGTGTCAAAAGTCTACTCGAGGAGCGAGCGAGTGTTGAGTAGTTGCGCGAGCGCTCATGTGCAGTTGTGCGCTAGGCAGCAAGTGCTTGCGCCAGTATTCATTTCCGCTCCTAAATGCTGTTCTGCGCGCTCGCGGTGTACAAATGTGCGCTCGCGGGTGCACAGATGCGCACTCGCGTTGTTATTTTCCTCTCGTGGGTCTGTTTTGCGTGCTTGCTTCATTTGCGTGCTCGTGGTTTTCGTGCGCACGACTTTTGACTCTATTTAAACGCCATAGTGTTGTGCTCTTTCCAGAGTGAGAGCACAGGGGAGAATGGCTGAGAATGCTAACAGATGGCTTTTTCCAGATATTAGATACCTATAAATATTTAAATTATGTTTACTATAAAGTACACCTTCTACAAATGAGAGATAGGAAAAATTTACTATTTTTGTTCCTACCTGGATTTCCTCCATTCACTGTTTATCCAGAAATTTTTACAGGGTGTATTTACAATCTATTGGTGTATGGAACACATTTTACATAAGTTTTTACATAAGTTTTATTACCTCTGGAGCCAGATACTCTGGTGTGCCACAGAACGTCTTCATCGTTGCCCCCTCTGTAATTCCTTCCTTGCACAGGCCAAAATCAGTGATCTTTATGTGGCCGTCTTTATCCAGCATCAAGTTCTCCAACTAACACAGAATAATTATATTGTTACGTGATATCTTTGTTTGATAATAATACAACAAGTAGAATTACACTAAATATAACATAACTAGCTTTTTGACAAGTAATTTTACATAAGTTATTAAAAATGATTCATCTTGTATGGAAATTTTTTTCTATTAATCTCACCTTTAGGTCTCTATAAACCACGTTTTTCTCAGAATGAAGGTAATCCAGGGCTGAGACAATCTCTGCCCCATAAAACTGTGCTCTCTCTTCCGAAAAAACACGATCTCGTGATAAATGAAAGAAAAGCTGTAATATAAGAACAAACACCCCATAAATATCCCAAATGATATACAGTAAGACCATCTGGAATTTTGAATCTCCTGGGTCAAAACTGATTCTACTTAGTACACACATTATTGGAATAAAGCATATGATTGCATGTAAATAAAAAAATACTTGATTCATTTTAATAAACAATCATAACTAAACTTCACCTTTACAAGATCTCACCTCTCCACCATTTGCATACTCCATTACAAAACATAACCGGTCATGAGTCTGGAAAGAATACTTCAGGCCCTGAAACACAGAGGTGACTTTAGGTGTTGTAACATTTACAATTATTGGAATATTTTCATTTAATCTCTATCATTTAGTCTTAATATTATGACTTAATGATTATCAGTGAAAACAAATTGTCCAGGGGCAGATCTACTGGGGTAGCATGGGGTGGAAACTGCTACCCTAAGAAAAAGCTGCATTTTTATGCTAATATCATATTCTACAACTCTTCTCCTGATTTATTTTGACCTGTGTCTAAACATTTTCTTGCGGCACTTTTTAACTGCCAAGTCAACTTTGATAATAGAAATATTTTTTTTGCCATCTGAAATCAATTATAAATTCAAGATTACAGAAACTGTAGGAATGTAAAAATCTAATCTTCAATTAACTACACTGAAACTTCTAAAAGACAAAATTTATGTTGGCTTGATAAAGTCCTATCTTAAACTTGTTAGAAGTTTGAAGGTCAGGATAGATAAATTAATATTAACAAAACAGCTTCTCTATGTAATAATTTAGATCTGTTCTTACAAACCAGGAGACATTTAGTAACTACTGATATGATATTTTGTTATTTAATTGTATTGTATTGCATTATTACCAGTATAGATTAGACCAGTATAGATTAGGTTATTTTGTAAGAAATGTTCATGGACACAAATGTATATACAAGAACTATACATGGATGCTTGCTTTGGTTTTGCCACCCCTCATAGTCCTTATGCTACCCAATAAATTATTTTCTAGATTTGCCCCTGCTCAATAGAAATATTATTATATATATATAAACACTCAACCCCAAATCCTGTCAAACAACTGGACTTGGAATGTTCCTTAAATTACATATACTAGTGTACATGATAAACTGTCATAATAATCACAAATTCTAAAATGTTTCTGTACTCTTTACAGTTTCTCTACTATGATGATCTGCTTACTGTTAAGAAAGGGTGTTTGGAGTTCTGGAGGACCCGGTTTTCAGTAAGTGTGTGTGCTACCTCATCCTATAAATAAATAAGTAATGACAAAAATTGTTAGAACTTCTTATATGAAGTAACTACAATTTATGTATGCAATTAGAACTTGCCAAAATACACTGTACAGGCAAATACACAAAACATGTTTAAATTTACTGGGAAAAAGTTGATAGAATAAAAGCAGAGGACCTACTTTTGCTACTATCACCTCCTTTTTAAGAATTTTCATGGCATAGTATTTTCCTGTGGCTTTCTCCTTCACCAGTATGACCTTTCCAAAAGTGCCTTTCCCCAGTAGTTTGAGGTATTCAAAGTCATGCATTGTCTACACAAAATAAAGAAAAACATTTTAGAAATACAGTTTTAAAACATCCAGTATCACTTAAAAAAATCTAAATCTAAGGTACCAAATGTATTTTACAGAGAATATTTTATTTATTTAGTCTTTTTTCCCTATCTGAGTAAACTGGGGTTCACTTCATCCTAAACCTTTAATTTTTTTTTTAATTAGGAAAAAATATTTAAACTAAAAAAATATACTTTATATTTAAATTTGTATAGAAATAGTAGAGGGAGAACAAGAAAATATTGGAGTACTCCTACCACTTTGAGTCGAGGCTTGGACAGGAACATCTCCATGTCCATGGTGTCAGAAGAAAAGTCTATTCTCTCTTCCTCCTGCTTCTGTAGACTATCTGCCACAGCCTGGATAGCTTTTGTCCACTCCCCCCTAATGAAAACAGGAAAATTATGTAGGGTAACTCTTATTTCACAGCTTTCTTTTGTTCAGTGTGAGTTAAAAATTTAATTTAGGGAACTTGAGGAGTGCTATCATGAATTCAAGCAAAACAAATGAACTGTAGTGTATACTGTCTACTTCTGAATATAACATACCAACCTTTCCTCTGGGGTCTCAACATGAAAAGTGCGTTCAATAACAGTAGTCCACTGCAGGCACCGAATAATAAAAGTGTTTGCCTTCGGTCGCTCTGTCTTCATTAGCTGACATTCTGAGAGAATACAAGAGGGAGAGAAAGAGTGTTTTTTTATTATTATTATTTTATTGTTATTATTATTTTGAGTGTTATTATTATTTTGAGATTCTTAGGCGGGATTAGAAAAGGATGCAAAAAGGGAAAAATACAGCAGACAAGCACAATGTTTGTGTGCGTTCCTCTGCAAACTGATAAATAAAATGGCTACCTACGGGCCACTGAGAAGTTATTGAGTGGAGTTTCGAGCTGGTCAACATCTTGTGGCCGTTCTTTGTACCCAATAAATGTTCCATCACTCTTGAGTAAGAAATATCTTGGTCTCCATGTTTTTATGTATTCTCCTGGAAATAAATAGATAGTAGAACAAAACACTTCCAAACATAATATTGAAACATTTATGTATTAACATTTTAGTAAATGTATGTTTTGCTAACATGGATCACTAAATACATAAATACATACACTAATATGTTATTATTATAAAGACACATTTAACCCTCTGGGGTCTGAGGTGATTTTGGGGCCCTTGAGGTGTGCTGACATGCCCTGACATTTGTGCTTATTTCAGCTACTTATAACATACTATTTGCCCATATGTATTTTTCTTGTATTCAGCACAAACTGTGCTACAATAATATGTGAGAAAGGTGGATGTACATGTTTGCATTTTGTAGAAAAAAAATATTATGCGTGGTTAGCACATTTTAGGAAAAAACATTCATCGTCATATGGCCTAAAAAAACCTACTGAATAGTTCTGACGAAATCATTTGAGTAATCAGTCTTGTAAGCTAGAATATTTACTTCACAATGATGTGAGAATCATTCCAACCACTTCATCACAAACAAAGATATAATAATTTGAATTTTGAAAGTAAGTTTTTTGGCCAGCATTGCCATATTCATGGGAGTGTTAATAGCTCTGAATATTCATGTAATTCACACAAGGAGAGACAAAAGACACTCCCACAATGGCTAATGTTCCCCCCATCAAAGCTAATGTTCGCCTATCAAGTTGGAGTGCTGTGAAGAAAGAATGTGAGAATGCTCAAAGATTTTCATCTATTTTATTGTAATTCCTCTATGTGGAAAAGTGTTGTGCCTTGCTTGCAGTGCTAAAAATGTGAAGATATATTAACACTTTTCACTAGCAAATCTGTTAAAAAAGGGTGCGCTGCAAAAAAATGCTTTTCTATCTTAGATTTTTTTGTCTTGTTTCCAGCCAGAATATCTAAAAATTCTTAAATCAAGAAGGATTTTCTAGACAAAAATTATTGTCTTATTTTCAGAAAAAATAAGTCAAAATTAAGTGAGGTTTGGCTTAAACCAAGCAAAATAATCTGCCAATAGGGTAAGCAAAATAATCTTATTTCAAACAGAAGGCAAGATTATTTTTCTTACCCCATTGGCAGATTATTTTGCTTGTTTCAAGCAAAAACTCAATTTTCTAGTGTCTGAAAACAAGACATTGTTTACTTGTCTAGAAAATCCTTCTTGATTTAAGAATTTTTAAATATTTTGAATGGAAACAAGACAAAAAATCTAAGATAGAGATTTTTTTGCAGTGTGAGCACACAGATAACAATTAGAGAATCTATATTATTATTTAGTAACATCAAACAAGTACATATATTTCAATATTATGGCGATGCACATATAATTACATCAGTGAATTATTATATCTGTGCATTTACTCGACCGCAAAAACTGAACTACCCCTGGTATTCCGTACAAATAATGTTAATACAACTACCTCAGATTCAAGTGAAGAGTCATATGTGATGCAGGTATGCGATCACTAAAAACAGTACAGTCCTATTACTTTTATATCCTATTTTGTTTTATATTATAGCCTATAGAGCATGAAACCTTCAGTGCGTTGTAAGAATTTAGATACAATGAATTGTATAGTATTATATGAATTGTACCTATCCTTTTCACTCGATTTCAAACCTTTTAGCCAGGAGTTATAGTTTTAGAAAAACACAGCTATGTGTTCAAGTATATGTGAGAATAGCATGTTAACTAATGCAAATAAGAAACATTACTTGCTCATCAGAACGATCGTGTCACGTGGATCAGCCGCACGTCGCATTCTGTTCTTCATCTGAGGTGAATTCAGTGTTTAGTCTTCTCAGTGTGGTAAGCAAAAAGCTTTTTGTGATATATATGATAAACATAAACACTACTTAATTTAAAAAAAATGTTTTTGATGTTCTAAAGTCTCTGATGCTCACAATGGCTACATTTATTTGATCAAAAACACAGTAAAAAAGATGAATATTGTAATATATTCTTACCATTTAAAATAATTGTTTCTATTTTAATATGTAATGAAATTACATTTGACTTATCAGGAGTTGTTACTAATCAAAAATCATTTTGATTTGGTGCTCAGTAAACACTTATTAACGTATTAGCTTATTAACTGCTTTATATCTTTGATGAATAGAAAGTTTAAATGAACTGCATTTTTTTTTATATAGTGCCCTATGCAATTGGTAATAGAATAGCTACTGGTGCTATCCCTCACACTCTGTTATATTACCTTCAAGATTTTAGGTTAAAAGTAAAAAAATAAATACATTTGTTTTAGACTAAGTATAACGTCACACTATCCACTTATAAACTTCCTCATGTAAACTATACAAATATTTATCTTATATGCTATCATTAAAACATTTTGTGTCAGATTTTTGCTTTTATTCTACAATAAAAATTACTTTCCTATTAAACTGCATAAGAATTAAAGGTTTGCAATCAGGAAATAAGATAATAAGAGTTATAAAATAAAATAAGTGTTGAGTAGTACTGCTTCAATTCGTATGTAGACACTAGGCAGCCAGTATCTATGATGAATTCTGGTAAACTACACAATTTACAGTACCCTTGTCACAGGCTGTTCTCCTTTATACCACACAGACTGCAAGTCTACACCTACGACTAATCCATTTATTTTTGTTGGGGAAGTACCCTGCAGTACTTTAAGGTAAATACTAGTAAAAAGGGGCATCCCTAAACCCTGATAAAAGAGAAGGTTGAGAACTTTCACCATAAACAGTCTTTATTTAATCAGCTTATCTACAGTCATCAAAACAAACAGGAAGCTGATGTTTAGTTTTAAATAACTCACTCAAGATAAGGTTCACACAAACTTAACTAGAGAAAAAAAAGAGAGGAAAAAAACCTGCTAACATCAAATATGACCAAAACAGTCTCTGTCAGATGTAGAAGTTCACATCATTAATCAGTTGAAAGTGGATGTCACCAACATACACCTGCATAAGTTTACTCAAAAAACAAGAAGAAGCCATGACTGCTATTGATGTTTGAGGTTTCATGGTTGTATTTTAATTTCTTAAATTCTGAACTTTTTTTATTTTAAGGTCACCACATTAGTGGGACTTCTGGTAAGTAAGTGTCAGATTCTTGAAAACAGGAAGCAACACAAAAGATAGCGTGGCCACAAGCAACACAAGTTTAAAAATGAGCTACTGCTATTGCTGACTCATATCTGCACTGATATATACATTTAAACGTGCACAATAAGATCATAACACATTATCTTCCAGGGAGAGTGTTGACAATGTATTAATGTTGTTAAATGTATGAGAGAAAATATTTTTTTTTATTAATGTAGTATCAATGTATCAATATATCATCTTGTGTCAAGAAGCTACTTCTGAGAAAATTTATTTTTCACTAGTGATTATATAACCTGTGTGATATATAATTCTATATATATATACACACACACACACACACACACACACACACACACACACACATATATAAACATCTGATCTCTCAACAAGTTTGTGCGAAAATTGTTCTGTTCCACATTAATCACAGACAAAGTTTTCATTCAGGTACTTCCTTCTGTTTAAGGACATCAGCTAAGTTTATAGACAGATGAGCAGAGGAACACTTGTTAGTAAAGGGGATCATAAAGTCATTAGGTGAGCATCTTTGAAAAAAAAAAACTAATCTAAACTATACTAATACTATACTAAATACTAAACTATACTACTATACTAATGACAAAAATAAAGTTTTGATGAAAAAAAATGCTAAATGTTAAGAGATGAACAAAAAATATTTAATACAGTGTCCTGCATGCCCCCAGGGCCATACATAGGAAAAAAAGTACTCCCTAAATCCCTTGTGGGCAAAAAAAAGCCTGCCGCCACACTAAGCAGCATAAATCCAGGCAAAGGCAGAACTGCTTTTCATCTGGACCTAGAGTGCCATTACGGGTGGTGTCTGTCTGCATAGCTGAACTGGAATGACCTTGCCTACAGAAGCACACAGCCCTACACTGTCCGGCAGTCCATGCCTCATAGGCCCTGGCAAGATGAGGATAGCAAACACTCAGAGTGCCTCAGGCTTGATATTCAGCCTTTTTGCTGTTTTCTGCTCTCCACACCCTCAGGCTTTTTCCGGTAAACTGTTGCATCTGCCTCTTTGGCCCAATGACTCTGATGCTCCGTGGTTTGCAAGGACAGACATGCGCTCAAAATTTCCATGCTTTGAGGAGTGCAACACAGTAATATCCTCTCACTGACATGTACAGTAGGAAAATTTACTTAAGAATGTGATTTGATTACATGTTGGAACGATGTTAAAAACACTGAATAAATAGAAAAGAAGGACAATATAAAACAACTCCACTAAAATAAACTGCTACAAAAAAGATACAGAATGTCAGCTTTAAAACTATAGACACATGCAGCCTTTTGCATTGTCACTGACGGTGTTTACACTGGTGAAGAGCGAGCGGAGCAGGCATTTTCAATTAATTTCAGTGGAAGCTGAGCTTCACATTTGCAAGGTGATTTGTGGAACTGACACCGGATTGTAGAAAGCACTGAGAGCAGTAAAAATTATCAACTCAATTCAAATGAAGAGAGCAAAATGTCCGGCAGCAACAAATAGCTGTGAAGATCAGGTTGTGATGTTTGTCTTGAATTTTTATAAATATGCAGATTGTGCAGCTTCTGTTGAACTTAGCGCATAAATCATGATGCAGTTTGGACTCTTAATTGTGAGTAGACAGTATTTTTTATTTTTTTTATGTTTATCTGTGCAACTGTCATGAACTTTCCGAGCGTCTTTCCGTGTTTGTTTTCCCCGTTCCGGACTCCGTTGTTTCCTGGTTCCTGATCGTTCTCCGCCGGCCCTTTCGACCCCTCGCTTCGTTCCTGGACTACGTTTTCTGCTCACTGCCCGCCCCGACCTTTACGCCTGGACTCTATGACCACTCTTGGACTTTCTCCCCTGATACCGTTAGCCCGTTGACCCTGCCTGTTTCACCACTGCTTTTGTTAATAACGCTTTGCAAATGGATCCACATGTCTCAGCCCCTTCCGTTACAGAAGACTTCGCCCTCTACGGATCCAGCAGCTTTATTGCACCTCCCAGCTCCACCATGGACCCATCTGACCAGCTGCTACAGCTGAGACAAGACGGTAGGCCCATTGACACTTATGTGAGAATTTCTGATGATCTGCTCTTCCAACTCCCCTTCTATGATGAGGCCTTTTTCATGGACATGTTTGTTCGTGGGCTGGATGAGCCTTTAAGGTCTAGGCTGAGAGTAGAAGGCCCTCGCTCATGCTATGCAGACTTTGTGGATTATGCTTTGTGGTGTGGGGGTGCGTTACGAATGGATGATTTCACTGAGAGCGATCACGAAATGGCTGCCAAACCACAGTCACCTCAAGGCAAAATGGTGGCCATCCCAGAGTCAGCACCTGTCATGGCCGCCCTTCCAGAGTCAGCACCCATCATGGCCGCCCATCCTGAGTCAGCACCTGTCATGGCCGCCCATCCTGAGTCTAATCCAGCATTAACTGTCCTTCTAGCATCTGGTCATATCACAGCGACACTCGACCGGTTGGAGGACATCCTTGCTGCACTCTGCGAGCTACAAGCCACAGCTGCTCTGCCTCCAATGTCAAGTGTCTCCACAGCTGCTCCGCCTCCAGAGTCAAGCGTCTCCACAGCTGCTCCGCTTCCAGAGTCAGGCATCTCCACAGCTGCTCCGCCTCCAGTGTCAAGCGTCGTTGCAGCTGCTTCGCCTCCCGAGTCAAGCCAAGTCGTCGCAGTTGCTCCGCCTCCCGAGTCAAGCCCAGTCATCGCAACTGCTCCGCCTCCCGAGTCAGGCCAAGTCGTCGCAGCTGCTCCGCCTCCAGAGTCAAGCGTCTCCGTCGCAGCTGCTCCGCCTCCAGAGTCAAGCGTCTCCGTTGCAGCTGCTCCGCCTCCAGAGTCAAGCGTCTCCGTTGCAGCTGCTCCTCCCGAGTCAAGCCTTGTTGCAGCTGCTCCTCCTGAGTCAAGCCCTGTTGCAGCTGCTCCTCCCAAGTCAAGCTTCAACGCTGCTGCTCCTCCCGAGTCTATCCTCGACGCCGCAGCATCTTCCAAGTCAAGCCTTGTAGCAGCTGTTGCTCCCGTGTCAAGTTATGTCACAGCTGTCACTCCAGTCTCCAGCCTCGATGCAGCTGTCCATCCTGCACCTAACCACACCCCCACAGCTGCTCTAAAGGTTACCAATATCACCCCTGAACCAAGCCAAGCCACTGCCGCTGCTCCGGAACTAACCTTCACTGAGGCCATGCTCCTCCTGAGTACTGCTCTTGGGGTTGTCTGGGCCGCGTATACCACCACCGAGTCCTCAGAGGTGGCGGCTCACTCCGCAGAACCTCTGAGGGTGACCTTCCCCGAGGAGGTGGCTGAGGTCACAGATCCTCAAGCTGTGGGGAAGGTCGCACCTGCTCCCTGCACGGTGGTAGCGTCCAGCAACTCCTACCACACTGAGCTCTCGCCCAGTCCCCATTCAGCCGCAGAGCTCCTCTATATGCTGGGAATCCAGCCCAACCTGGCCAAGAACTTGGGCTCCGAGCCCTCTCTCTCTCTCTGTGTGTTTGTTTGTCTATGTTCTGTGTTCCAGGCCTGCCTGTTCCGCCCTGGGGGTTTCCTGTCCCGTCAGTTCTGCCCTGGAGGGCTCCAGTCCTGTCTGCTCCACCCTGGGGGGATTCCGCTCCGCCCTGGAGGGATGCCGATCTACCCTGGAGGGTCCCTGTCCTGTCAGATCCGCCCTGGAGGGCGTCTGACTCTCTCGGTGTGTCTCTCTCTATGCTCTACATTACAGACCTGTCTGCTCCACCCTGGGGGGATTCCGCTCTACCCTGGAGGGCTCCAGACCCGTCTGCTCCGCCCTGGGGGGATCCCGTTCTGCCCTGGAGGGTTCCTGTCCTGTCTGCTCCGCCCTGGGAGGATCCCGTTCCCGCCTGGAGGGTTCCTGTCCTGTCTGCTCCGCCTTGGGGGGATCCCGTTCCGCCCTGGAGGGTTCCTGTCCTGTCTGCTCCACCCTCGGAGGGTCCCGTTCCGCCCTGGAGGGTTCCTGTCCTGTCTGCTCTACCCTGGGGGGCTTCCGTGCCGCCCTGGAGGGTTCTAGTTCTGCCCAATCCGCCCTGGAGGGCTCCTGTCCTGTCTGCTCCGCCCTGGAGGAATCCCATTCCGCCCTGGAGGGTTCTAGTCCTGCCTGATCCGCCCTGGTGGGCGTCTGACTCGCCCAATCTGCCCTGGTGGGCGTCTGACTCGCCCGATCTGCCCTGGTGGGCGTCTGATTTGTCTGCTCTGCCCTGGAGGGTGCCTGCTCCGCCCGATCCGCCCTGGAAGGCGTCTGATTCGTCTGCTCTGCCCTGGAGGGTGCCTGCTCTGCCCGATCCGCCCTGGTGGGCGTCTGATTTGCCTGGTCCGCCCTGGAGGGTACCTGCTCCGCCTGCTCTGCCCTGGAGGGCGTCTGTTTCATCTGCCCTGCCCTGGAGGGTGCCTGCTCCACCTGATCCGCCCTGGTGGGCATCTGCTCTGCCCGGCTCCGCCCTGGGAGCTGTCTGCTCTGCCGGCTCCGCTCAAGAGAATGTCTGCCCCGTCCTGGTGGTCTCCTGGGCATCTAGAGCAGCTCTGTTGCTCTGCTGCCCTTTGGGCACCTTCTGGACCCTTTGCCCCTCTTAACTCTGTAAGCCCGCATGGACCTGGTCCTCCCCTCTGCATTCTGTCCCACCCCCCCACCCCTTGGTGTTATTGGACTGTGTTGAGCGTCTGCAAGCCGCTCCTAAGGGGGGGGCTCTGTCATAAACTGCACCGTTGTGGCTCCCTCACTTCATCCCTAGAGGGAGCCTTCATTTCACTATGGACCATTCATTCACTACATTTCCCATCATCCCTTTCTCATGAACTTCCTGTGTCCTCTCACCCCTGTCGGCCATCTTGCTTGCACACACCTGCTAATCATTACACCTCATCACTCACAATATAAAAGCCATTCACTCTCACAGCCATTCGCGAAGTCTTGATTTAGCTAACCCCTGGTCATTTCCGAGCGTCTTTCCGTATTTGTTTTCCCCGTTCCCGACTCCGTTGTTTCCTGGTTTCTGATCGTTCTCCGCCGGCCCTTTTGACCCCTCGCTTCGTTCCTGGACTACGTTTTCTGCTCGCTGCCCGCCCCGACCTTTACGCCTGGACTCTGTGACCACTCTTGGACTTTCTCCCCTGATACCGTTAGCCCCTGTTGACCCTGCCTGTTTCACCACTGCTTTTGTTAATAACGCTTTGCAAATGGATCCACATGTCTCAGCCCCTTCCGTTACAGCAAAACTGGTTGGGACTGTGTTCATAACCACCCCTTACCTGGATAACTAACATGATTTAATAATAATTATAATGTAAACAAAAATTATTATTTTTTTTTTTTACTTGTTTTTTACAAGTATTGCATCTAAAACTGAGGGAAAGCTTCATATCATTTTTACCTCTCTTATGTAGCCATCCCTCCTTCACAATGACAATATCACTCATTGTGGCTGGAGAGAAAACCCTCTTGTCCCTTTGACTTGGACCAGGACCAGAAGGTGGGAACTGATGGATGTCTCCAGCCTAGACATTCAGTAGGACAGGTGTTCTGTAGAAAACAGAAGAAAACAAGTTTCTGACTTATAAAGCTGATGTATATTTTTAGCTTTATCCCACTGTTTTAGCACAAAGCATGTTTGCACTTTCCATTAATGTGATTCTTACTGAATATGTTGACATTGCATCTGTAAAAAAAGAGAAAATAACTGCATAAACTTCTTGAAATCATAATTAAGACTTGTACCATTTAAGACATTTTACAGCCTTAATGTGATACAATTAAATGTAAGACTTTTTAGTGACTCATGGAAACCCTGTACAAAACACAATTTAAAGGAATCAGTTCAATTCTAATTAAATTCTCAAATTAGCTTTTTTTTTTTAGAAGTTTTTTTTTATAATAACTTTAATTTTTAACTTTATGATAATGATTTTAAGTAATTCAATTGCTTAACTCACTCGCTGTACATTTAATCTGTATGTGTATATTAAATGTAAAGAAGAATTTAAAATCATTTTGTTCACTTAATTGATTCATTCACACCAGTAAAATAGTATGTAAGCATGGTCAAGAGTCAATGGGAAATTGTGTTCACAATTTAATTCACACACAACAAAATTTTTTGATAAAATTTTGTATATATATTTTGCCACACTATTCAAAAGGCACAACAGTTAGAATATAGTATTAGAATAAACCAATTAGGGAATAGCTTGAACTGTAGTTTTTGAGTTCTGACTATTAAAACCTGCTGCCCTTGATGCACCCCACAGCTATGCAGCCTCTGGCTGCTTGGAATGCAGTGAGAAAGGACAGCGTCTGAAACAACAACCCCATGTGAACTTCCCCTCCCCCTGCCTCAAAGATCAGCAAATAGGAGATGCAGGTACTTCTCTGACTCAAAACGTGCATGCACTTACACAAAATGAAAAGTCTGCAAGCCAAAAAAAAAAGAACGAATGTTAGCTGACATGCAATCACATAATCTTTGAGAACTGCTGTAATGACAACATTTCTTAAACAAATACGCACAAAAATACACTGAAGAACCATTTACTCACAAGGATGCCAAGCAAATGCAAGAGTTCACACAGACCTAAAACTCACAGGCACAACTACCTTCTCTAATGTTCTCTCTGTCTGTCTGTCTGTCTTACACAAACCCTTACACACCAGAAAAGTCTTCACTGTCTGGTGCTGCCACTGCAGCTTGTCTCTGAGCACGGCCCCTCCCAAAGCCGCCACGCTGCGGGAGAAAAAGAGAGAGTAAAAAAAGTGGGAGGGCGACCAAGCCTGTGCTCAATGCAGCACTCCATATGAACTCAATGGCCTCACAGAAGGTCACGTGGCACAAATAAAGTGAATGAGTGAGAGACAGAGGCCCCTAAGGAGGCCACCCACCTCATTTCAGTTTTTGCTCGTAGCTCAGAGAGAGGAAGAAAGGGAGGAAAAGGCATCAGTCATCTAGTTTTTTTTTTATCAGTGGCCAGTGCTGTGTTATGCTTAAATGTATATTTCATAACTGTATTTGTACAGAATTAAATTTACATTTTTAATTGCATGCCAGCTCCTGGTATGCCTAGTAAGGCTGTAACAGGTCCAAAGTTTGGAATAATTGAGATTTTTCAAAGATGTTTTTGAAATAAGTGTCTTTCTGTCATGTCAAAGCTGAATTTTCAACAGTCATTTCTCCAGTCTTTAGTGTCACATGATCCTTCAGAATGAATTCTAATAAGCTGATTTGGTGTTATTTTAAATTTTACAAAATTATCAAATGAATGCATCCTTGGTAAGCATATAAGACTTCAGTCAAAAAAAAATTTCTTAAACTTTTTTCTTTAAAAAATTATTCTTAAATTTTTACCCAGTAGTGAATATTAGTAGCATAGAGTTGAAAACTACATATTTAGCTGCTTGTCACATGAGTTCATATTTACAATTAATTTAGGACAATTGGTGTGTAATTAAATAATTAAGGGATTATTTACGAGACAAAATAAATTATTTTTAAATAAATAAAAAAAAAATAAATTCAAAATGTCCAAACACAGAATTCAAAATATTAAGACAACAATTGCCCTGTATTACTGCTTTTAGAGGGTTGTTTGTTTTTATATTTAGTTCCTTAGCAACCACTATACCCCTGGTTGAGAATGGACAACCTTGAGAGAGCCACCAGGTATTTCAGCTTTTGGACGAGAAGTTTTTTTTTTTTTTTTTCTTAAAAGGAGGACATAATTGCTCTCAGCAACTAAACAGTGTTAAAATATCTTGGACATAAGAAAAACAATGAAGTATTTAAAAATGACTAAATCTAATAATCTAAACTAACTAAAAAATAATAATCTTCACAAAAAGCAACTCCTCTCATTTCCTGATTTAAGAAATCCTATAAATGTAAATCAATCCACAGGGCTAGCTGGTTTAGACAGACAATTGTAGATTTATGTCAAGCACTTTTTGGCTTTTTTCTCCTACATATAAACATCTTTAACAACTTTACACACACACACACACACACACACACACACACACACACACACACACACACACACACACACACACACACAAAACATTGCCCTTGGGTACTATACTACCTCGTTTGACCACCACATTGCACAAATGGTACACTACACACAAAATAGCCTACATACAGAACTTTCAAATAAATAAATACCTGTACTTTTAGCTGTAAAAATGCTCTATTATCATTTTTTATTTAAATGTAGTCTACGGTCTGTCAAGATGTTTTAAGACAAACAACACTCTAACGCGTTTGATTTGATGGATTCAGATAGTATACACCACCACTTCATGCATCTCAGTTTAACATTTTTTAGTGTGTGTATTAACATTTATGGCATATGAAAACTGCCATATATAACTAATAAATTAACAACAACAACAACAACAACAACAAAACCCTGGCCATCTGATTTTTGACTTTTGAAGAACAGGGTATTTGCAGAATCTCACCGTCCACCCATACTGAATTAACAAATGTTGTGTAAGCTCGGGCAACTTGAGCCGTGATGCATTTAGATGCTTTATGGAACCCATCTCATGTTCAATTCACCTCAAAACAAGACTACTAAAATCTATAATGCATATATGTAGGCTACCACATAATGTCATACCCCAAGACTTCAGATGTAACTTCTGCTCATTTCACAAATTCTTCGAGCGTCTTCTCGTACAACTGATTCCCATAATGTTTAGGGTAAAATTATGTCCTGCAAAACTCTTTCCGCTCTTATATCGCTCTGTATCTCTCTCCAGCTCGACAGTTATTTTATTCTTCGATTTGGATTTCCTTCATTCGTTCGGGATATTTCAGTATGGTGCAGTAAAGTGAGCAATGAGTTGCGCAGGCGTTGACGTCAGATTTTCTTAAACAGACCCAACATTTCCTCAAAGAGACCTCACCACACTGCAAAAATGTTCCATTTAAAAATGTCGGTGGGTGGGACTTTACAATAAAATAATGTTGGCCACCATAAATAATGTCATACAGTGCACCCCAATATATATATATATATATATATATATAAATGTTTTACTTGATATGGAATCTAGAATATATGAAAAAAACACTTTTTCACGATATTTTAATTTTGCACACACACACACACACACACACACACATATATATATATATATATATATATATATACAGGTGCAGCTCAAATTAGAATATAGTGAAAACTTATTCTTCAAAAAAAACTTATTTTTTCATATATTCTAGATTCATTACATATAAAGTAAAATATTTGAGAAGAGTTTTTGGTTTAATTTTGATGATTAGAGCTTACAGCTCATGAAAGTCAAAAATAATCCAGTATTTCAAAATATTAGAATATTTCCTAAAATCAATCAAAAAACGGATTTGCAAAACAGAAAAGTTCAAGTTATTTAAAGTATGTTCATTTATGCACTCAATACTTGGTCGGCAGCACATATTACAGCAAATGACTTGCTCCTAGCACAAATTACAGCATCAGTGAAGTGTGGCGTGGAGTGATCAGCCTATGGCACTGCTGAGGCACTACTGAGCCTTCAAACCATCTGTATATTGCTGGATCGACTGTTTCTCATCTTTCTCTTGAAAATATCCCATAGATTCTCAATGGGATTCAGGTCAGGCATGTTGGCCGGCCAATAAAGCACAGTATCATGGTCAGTAAACCACTTGCAAGTGGTTGTTGCACTGTTGGCAGGTCCTTTCCTGCTGGAAAAGGAACTCAGCATCTACATAAAGCTTGTCAGAAGATGAAAGCATAAAGTGCTCAAAAATCTCCTGGCAGATGGCTGCATTGACTTTGCACTTGATAAAGCACAATGGACCAACACCAGCAGATGTCATGGCACCCCAAATCATTACTAACTTCAGAAACTTCACATTGGACTTCAAGCAGCTTGGATTCTGTGCCTCTCCAGTCTTCCTTCAGACTATGGGACCAAGATTTCAACATGAAATGCAACATTTAATTTTATCTGAAAATAGGACAGTCCAGTTCTTTTTCTCCTTAGCCCAGGTAAGATGCTTCTGACATTGTTTCTGTTTCAGAAGTGGGTTAGTAGTCCTTTTTCTGAAGATGTCTGAGTGTGGTGACTCTTGTTTGTTGGTCAGAGGAGAACTGACCCCCTGACTGAGCCTGGTTTCTCCCAAGGTTTTTTTTCTGTCAGCGATGGAGTTTTGGTTCCTTGCCACTGTCACCTCTGGCTTGCTCAGTTGGGGACACTTAATTTCCAGTGATATTGTATACTAATTGAACTGAGCTGGATGATAGCGTCACTGAATTCAATGATTGACTGAAAAAACGTTTCCTTTTGCATTATTGACACACTACCTTCCTATTTGATACTGTAAAGCTGTTTTGACACAATCTGTATTGTAAAAAGCGCTATATAAATAAAGGTGACTTGACTTGACTCTTGATGCACTGACTCCGGCTTCATTCTACTCCTTGTGAAGCTCTCCCAAGTGTTTGAATCGGCACCCCATTCAGTAATAACCTTCTGTGACTTACTGTCTTTGTGGAGGGTGTCAATGATTGTCTGGACCATTGCCAAGTCAGCAGTCTTCCCCATTAGTGTGGTTTCAAAGAACCTGGAACTTATACTGTAGGGATGGTCATTTAATGAAACTCAAATGTAAATATTCTAATATTTTGAGATACTGGATCTATCTAGATAGATAGATAGATATAAAATATATAACAATTAATAGATCATTACACTGTAAAATGTAACAAATTGATTTAATGAAATTATTTAATTTTACTAAATATATAGGTAATGCTATTCATTTAAAAGATGATGCTGAAAAATAATTTCTCCTGCTTTCATTGCAAACAAATTGGTTATTTAATTTGATTTAAGTAATCAAAATTCCTTAAACTGAAATATAACTAAATTATTTATTTCTGTAAATGATACTTAGATTTTTCCAAATAAACCAAATTAATCAGTAACCACAACAGAAAAGCCTGTTGGTGAAATTTTGCTAATTTAGTTTCCCAACTGAGAAGGGGCAATACCTCTCAATACATCCAAATGTAACTTAAACGAAATCAGTTACTACAGTTCCCAGCATGCTTTGTTTCAACTATGAAAGGAGAATACATGTTGAAATTATTTGTTATTTTGTGTAAGTGTATTTTTGCTATGTTGGGATTTAAAAGGATTTCTGTTATATCAGAGTTTTGGTGTTTGTCATTGTGCAAAAAAATAGAACCTGAAGTCAAGGATGAGCCAGAACCGAAAACAAACAAACAAACAGCAACTTATTTTACTTTGAGTAAAAGTTATAGCCTAACGGTAATGCAGATAGTCTGTTATTGTATTATCGCATGTGTTATAGTTTTTTGAATAGTGAAAGAAAAAAAATATATATTCTATTTTTCAAAGCGAATTTATTTAACAAAATTGCTTCACAAAACGAGTTGCTGTTTGAGCTCTTGAAACAACACACGCTGGTGACGCCTGCTGGACAAAACTGTGCAAATGCATCAAACTCTGGCCAAAACATGCATAAAACAGTTTTACAAACCTGCGAATGTTTTATTGAAAGTAAAATATATTACATTTAATAAACAAATCATCAAATACCATATTAAGTGCGTTATTTTACTTTTTATCTTTACTTATTTATTTATTTATTTATTTTTTATTAATGCATACGATTCAAATACAAACCTTAAACTTCACAATAACACATATTAATAGCGTTGATACAGCAAATTAATGTTTATCGATAGATAAACACAAAATAATTAGGTTATTTATCAAAAAAGTCTAGGTTCTTATCGTTCAACAATACTCCAACTTTAATTGAGATCACAGTCAAAGGATGTATTGGTATATGTTTAGAATTAAGCCAGTTTTAAAATTCTGTACAGGTTCATGAATTGTTCTCCCGATTAAATATTTCTTACAAAAAGTTATTAGATGGATAAATGTCATTTAGTATTTTAAATGTCACTTCT
Organism: Cirrhinus molitorella; assembly: GCA_033026305.1. Taxonomy (NCBI): domain Eukaryota; kingdom Metazoa; phylum Chordata; class Actinopteri; order Cypriniformes; family Cyprinidae; genus Cirrhinus; species Cirrhinus molitorella. Next base: position 16,393,650 of record CM065133.1, on the reverse strand, counting down.
TTGGCCTTGGGAAGGATTGGATAGCCTATACCAAATATAGCTTAATTATTTTCTTTGCCTCTTCTTCAATAAATTATTTTATAATAATAATTTGTAAAGAGTTTGTTCTTTAAATTTGTATCTTCAGTACAGTGAACCGTTGAATCATTGTTTGTATATATTCATTCATTGTTTGTATCATTGCTTTGTTGTATTCTCAAATTGAGCATTGTAGAATAGCTAAATTAATCACACAAATCACCATAATATATTATATTATCCACCAAATGCGATACTGCCTATATTCCTTTTTCCATCTAAGTCCCTACAAACAAAGGATGTATTATGTGGAGTAAAGTTGTGTTTAAATATTAAGTTCTGGTATCGAAGAACCTGCAGGTGGAAATCGTGTTGTTTTAACCTGTTTGTCCAACAGGCCAGTAAGAGAAATGATACTACACATTATTTATTTTAAGTCTAACTAATTAAAAGTTTTCTCTTTTCTCATGTCAGATGTATGTACCAGAAGCACCTATAAAAACCACAACAAATTCCTCGTGTGTTTGCGTACACCTTGCTATAAAGCTGATTCTGATTAACTACTATTCCTTTTAATTACTCTGTTAATTGTCTTATTAAAAATCTCTACACTACTTTTTTTATTATTATTTTTTTTTAAACATCAAACTCTCAAAACAGCTGTTCAAATAATAAATCAAACTCTCAAAATGGCTTGACAGATGAGAAATCAAGTGCTCAAATGCAAATTCATGTCCTCATTCGGGGAAGCATGAACTGTATAAAAAAATAAAATAAAAATCATTTGTATTTGATATTCATTTTCATTATCAACCAAGTCTGTCATAATGCTCAAAAACTGCATCAAATGGCCGTTGTTGTATAATGGTTGTTGTTTTATAATCATTTAATTGTAAGAAAATCCTGAGACAGGAACAGACTTTGATTTAAGTCTTCCACACTCCAGTGCGAGAGATGGCAACATGCATGCGACTAGCCGGTTTGCAAGCCACATCTGGAAGAATTGTTGGTTTGTACGCATGCGCACCGACTATACGGAAGTTTTGAACTTGAAGCTTTCTAACTAGGATCTGAAATTTACATTGTATAATCACGCGATATTTCTGTTTTACTAATGATCGAAGCCACATTTCTGTTTGGTTTTACTGCTTTTTTTATACAACCATACAATACAATACGTTGATAGGCAAGAATAGGTCAAATGTGGGTCATTTTAGGTCGGCCATAAACCCACGACGGCATTCGCTGACAGTTTTACCGTACACAACAGCGCGAGAGTCGTGCTGCCATGCCATCAGCTGAAGCAGCGCCAAAGAAAAAACACGTTCGTTTCGCAAAGATGGAGGAGGGTATTGACCACGACGATCAGGAAGAGGATACGCTTTTTGACAAGCGTAAAGACGTTAAGAAGGGATTGAAAAGCGCTCTGAAGGGGGGCAAAGGACTACTGAACCCGGGTTCAGATCAGGTTGCTGTAATTCGACCAGTCAATACTGGGGCATGCTGGCGATGGCTGGTCAGCCTTGCGCTTTGCGCATCCTTTCTCGGGCTGGTAGGTCTGCATGTTCAGTTTGTTTGTTGTAAATGTAAAACAGAAGACTCTCATATAAAAACATATACAATTTTATATATGTAGATATTCTCTGAAATAACAGTAACTGAAAATAGATGCTAAAAGTCATTGTTATGGTAATTTCCTGGTAGCCTTACAGTATTTTAGTGAAACAGGATATACAGCAGTGGTCTAACATTGCTGATAGGTTAACCTTGGCCTGGGTACTATGTTACAATGATTCCAGAATAATACTAGATATTTTTACGTGTGATACTATTTGGTTACCATATCCATGTGCCATGGAGTACATTAAATAGTATGTGCAAGGTGCAAACCTGATTATTATCATGGTGTTAGCATGGTACTACGCAGACAAGACCATGTACACAGTAGAAAGGCTGATATTCACTCAGATTCACTGTAGTTTAGTAATGCAGTACTACACATCCCACAATATTAAAGTGTGTGATTAGTTGAAAAACTGTAGAAGTATTTCTTCTGAAGCACATTTAGTTACCTTTATATCTTAGGAACTTACTTGAGCAATAAGATCTAGTCTCCTCTGGAGAATGACATTTAAACACATGCTATGGAGTAACAGGGAACATTTCAGACAAAGTGAGACTAAAAGTACCTTTTATTTTTTAAATACCTCTTTTTTTTTAATATTATTTCGAATTGTATAGTATTGTTTGAAGTATCTTGGAGTACCATGTAAATACAGTGGTATATAGATAAGTATCATATAATGTCATGACTGAACCTTTGTAAGATATCTTTTTGTTGAAATGTGCAGATTAGCTATCTTATATTTTTATATTTATGTATTTGTTTATAATGGTATATTTATAGGGAATGGCCATCTCTGTATTGGGCCCTACCTTTGAGGACCTGGCTGTCAATGTCAACAAGAACATCAGTAATTTATCCTATATATTTGTGGGTCGTTCATCAGGATACATTGGAGGTTCCCTGTTAGGAGGAATCCTGTTTGACTGTGTGAATCCCCATCTGCTTTTGGGTAAGGCCCATCGACTCCACAGAGAAAAGGAGTTTGTGTTGATTTAGAGAATCATTTTAATATTTAACCTTTGTAAATGATTTACTTATGAAAGTGTATTATAGTTGGTCTAACAGTTAACCATATGGACTCATAATGCAAAGGTTGCCGGTTTGGGGAATCTGCAATCCTCGCACTCACCTGATTAAGCCTAATAACTTTAATCTAGCAAAAAGACTTTAGAACAGAGAATTTGTATTTTATTTCTTTAAATGATTAAAAAAGTAAAAGAAAAAGCACAAAAATGGCAAAATAAAGAGAAGGCTACAGAAAACCAAATATATTGCCTAATAAAACAGCCCTGCTACTCCCCAACAAACTATCATGTATGAGTTTATTGACCGTTGTCGGAGGATCCATGTCTCACAGTTTATGTTTTGTGTTAAAACCCCACAGATTTGTAGATTTATTTGTCTGAAATGTTTTAGAAACTTCAAAAATCATGGTAGTTACAGGACATTTGTCAGTAGTTTTGTATTTATTCCTATGTTTATTTTTTGGATAAATATGGTAAATATGATTACTGATTCATTACTCATGATTGATTTATATCTGCAGGCTTCTCATTGTTAATCACAGCGTTTGGGATGTCTGGTACTCCTTTCTGTAAAAAGGCTTGGCTGCTGACTGTTTTGATGTCCGGTGTGGGGGTGTCTATGGGAGTTTTAGATACAGGTAAGATAACATACCTGGTGTAAACAAGGTGTTAAAGTTCAATTCCAGCATTAAGCATTTAACAGTAAGAAATTTTGTAAATTAAGCATTGTTGACACTTAGTATATACAGTATTGAGACAGTAAAGACAAAATTGCTGTTTGCTGTGGAGTTTAAAAATAAATCTGAGACAAAACTACAGAATGTCACATTTTATTATTGGGTGTTTTAACACATACTTGTTTTACCATCTAAGAAGATTAGAACTTGTATCCCCCTATCTGGTGTGAGCATAAATATTGGCACAGTTGGCTCACAGGTCTTTCTCAGTCAGGGGCATCGGACAGGGGTAATAGTGGAACAGAGTAACAAGGGCCCTGAAAGTTATTTTGCGATCGCGAAACACAAACGTGATCTTGAGGGGGCCCCATAGCAGAGACAGTGCAGAGGGCCCAGAATTCACAGTGACGCCCCCTGTTCTCAGTCATCAGCTGTGTCCTGTTGCATTAATTGTTCAGATATTAAAAGCAGCGAATATGTCGTGTAAGTTATATCATGATGAGACCAAGATTCCATTTTTTTCTCCACATTTTTGCTTTCCTAGATATATTTAGGAAAGCGAAAACGTGGAGAAAAAATGGAACTGCAAATGATCCTAAGCATACAACCTCATCTGTAAAGCATGGTGAAGGTAGTATAATGGCATAGGCATGCATGGCTGCTTCTGGAACAGAATAAATTCGGAAGGATACAAAACCATCCACCAGACTCATCAGAAAGCACTTCATATTGCAACAGGACAATGACCCAAAACACACTGCCAGTTAAATCAAGGAGTTTATCAAGGCAATAAAATGGAAGGTCTTAGATTGGTAAAGTCAATCTCCGGATTTAAATCCTACGGAACATGAATTTTACCAGCAAAAGAGGAGACTAAAGGCAGAAACTCCCCAAAACAAGCAACAGTTGAAATTGGCTGTATTATTAAAGGGTGCGAAAAGCATTTCTAAAGATGAGACTAGACGTCTGGTGATGTCTATGGGTCACAGATGCACTACTGTGATTGCATGCAAGGGATTTGCAACTAAATATACGCTTTAAAGCTTTTACATTTGCTTTAAATTCAACTGTCCCAATATTTGTGCTTACATGAGATATGGGGATAAAACTCTAAAAGTGCTGTCCTTTTTTTATTTGGTAAAACATTTTCATGTTGAAACACCCAATAATAAAATGTGACATTCTGTACGTTTGTCTTATAATCCTCTTTTCTAAAAGTAGACAAATAGAACCCAATAAAAAAAGACAAAAATATATAAAATGTATATGGGCATTTATTTACTGAGAAAAATGATCCAGTGTTGCATATCTGTCAGTGCCAAAAGTATGTATGTGGAAGTATGTGCTTTCAGTATCTGGTGTGATCCCATGTTGGAGCAATAACTGCAGGTAAATGTTTGTTGTAACTTCTGATCAGTAGAATTTTTTTTTTTTTTTTCTTGTAGAAATTTTACCCCATTCCTTAGTACAGAACCACTTCAACTCTGTGATGTTGCTGGTTTTCTTCATGTGAACTGCTTGCTTCGGGTCCTTCCACAATATTTCAATTGGATTAATGTTTGCACTTTGATTTGGCCATTCCAAAACATTTTGGACTTTTTGGACTTTGACTTGTGTGCTTGGGGTCATTATCTTGCTGCATGACCCACTTTCTCTTGAGACTCAGTTCTTGGACAGATGCTGATCCTGACATTATCCTTTACAATTTGTTTGTATGAATTTAAAATTCATTGTTCCATCATTACTGATGGCAAGCTGTCTTGACCCAGATACAGTAAAACAGGCCCAAACCATGATACTATCCCCACCATGTTTCACAGATGGAATAAATTTGTTATGCTGGAAACCAGCACACCATGCACACCATGGTTGTTCAGTTTTCTCCTGACTTATGAACATTAGCCAATGTGAGAGAGGCCTTTAATTGCTAAGAAGTTACCCCGGGTTCTTTTGCAACCTCACAGACTATTACACGTTGTTTTTAGAGTGATCATTGTTGGTTGACCACTCCTGGGGAGGGTAACAATGATCTTGAATTTCCTCCATTTATACGCAATCTGTCTTGACTGTTGATTTGTGGAGTTCAGACTCTTTAGAGACAGCTTTGTGACCTTTTCTAGCCTGATGAGCAAAAGCAACTCTGAGGTCCTCAGATCCACTTTCACAAACATGATCAAACTTTGATAGATCCCTGTTCTTTGAATAAAACAGGGTAGGCAATGACAACTGATAGTCATCGTAGAGATTCACATACTTTTGCCACTCACAGATATGTTATATTGAATAATTTTCCTGAATAAATAAACAACAAAGAAAATATTGTGTCATTTCTTTGATTGGGTTCTCTGTCTATTTTCAGGACTTGAGCAAAAATGATTGTTTTGGGCCATATTTATATAGAATATAGAAAATTCTGAGGGGTTCAACTTTCAAGCAGCACTGTATGTGTGTATACTTATACATATATAAACCTTTATAGATGCTACTGTAACAGAGTTTCTGGTTTTCAACAGGCGGTAATGTTCTCATACTGAATACGTGGGGAGAGCAGGCTGGGCCTCACCTGCAGGCTCTGCACTTTAGCTTTGCTGCTGGAGCCTTTGTCTCTCCAATCATAGCCAAGCTGGTCTTTGGTCAGCGTTCCAACAATGCCTCCATTTACACAGCATCTGGCCACGCATCCAAGACCTTCTATGCCAGCTTGTTATCCTCCCATCCAAAGAGCACTCTATCATCCATGTGGGCCTACATTGTGATTGGTGCTTTTGTTTTATTGGTGTCGCTCATCTTTTTTTTTCTGTACTCCTGCAGTTCCCCCAACTCAAATAGGGCAAAAACACCTTCAGGAAAGCAGATGTTCTCCAAACACCATAACACACTCATATTCCTGCTGTCCTTGTTCTTTTTTTTCTATGTTGGAAGTGAGGTGGCGTATGGTTCTTTTATATTTACCTATGGCAAGGACTATATTGGTATGAAACAGGTTGAAGCAGCAGGACTGAATTCACTCTTCTGGGGAACGTTTGCGGCTGGTCGTGGTCTGGCCATATTCTTTGCGTCTTGTCTGCGCCCAGGCATCCTGATCCTACTGAGTCTAGTGGGCACCACAGTTTCAGCGCTCCTGTTGTGTCTTTTTAGCCGAAATTCCCCTATGCTCTGGGCATGCACTGCTATATATGGTGTCTCTATGTCTACCACCTTTCCCAGTGGAATTTCATGGGTTGAGCAGTATACAACTGTGACAGGGCGGTCAGCTGCAGTGTTTGTGGTGGGTGCAGCTCTTGGAGAAATGATTCTGCCAGCTCTGATGGGCTTCTTACTCGGACAGGTGCATAATCAGCCCTTGCTGATGTACCTGGCACTTGGTACATCCACCTTCACTTCTATCTTGTTCCCTGTCATGTACAAATTAGCGTCACCAGGAGGGGACACCACCTTGCGGCAAATACAAGGGAGATGCACCAAGGATGCTGATGAGAGTGAGTACCGACAAGCATTGCTGGATAATGTGGAGGAAGAAGAGGAGCAGGAAAATGAAAATGAAGCTGACCAGTGGAATGATGCAGACTTTGAGGTGATAGAGATGGATGATGCCAGCCTATTGAGCACTCCTTCTGAAGCCTCACTACCACCTGATGTTGCAGCCAGTGCACTTGCTGCCCAATCAGTGGTCGCCCCATTGTCAGCACCCTTAAGAGACCCCACAACCCAGGCCTCTCTGTCTAACACATTGTCCTTTTCCACAGACTCTCCCAGACGCAAGCTATTAATGTCTCTCAACAGGGAGAAGAAAGACTAGTATGTTGCACTACATCAAAGAAGTCTCAGAATGCAGCCCTTAGCCAGTAACTGAGAAGTGGCTTTTTTTTTCTTGGGTGAAAAGATCACACTAGCTAGTTGATTTGGTACTTTCTAAATGCCAACTGCATGTTTAATGTTCATTACATAAATCAAAATCACTCACATCAAGCCTTTTCCTGCTCACAACTTTACAGGATTATCTTAGTAGTAGTATAATTAGCATATTGTACATTAACTGAGAATTGTCCTGTTATTTTAGATCAGCCCAATTATTGGACATCAACATATAATAGGCTATCAAACTATATCTCTCCTCTCATTTGCCTCAGATTTTCTCTCATTTGTTATTGTTGATTAATTGACTATAAATTAAAGTATTTTGTACAATGGTAACTAGCAGAGTTCACTAATTTATGAAATTCAGCATTTTTTGTCACAATGAATGTACAAAGTTACATTAATAATATTTTAATGCTGACATCTTTTTTTGTTTACAGAATATTTATTTTCATTTTTCAAATCATACTGAATGATTGTTGATTAATAAATATTCACACATTATGGTTTAAATTTACTTTTTTCCCCTCAAAGTCTGATATTAACCAGATGTAACTTAAGCGTAAATTGTATTTGTCCTGAAAACTCAAGTGACACGGTCATTTCCATTGCTTATTTTGAGTTAGCCCTGTTTTTAATGACTTGAACTTATTTGTTTTGAGATCCCACTCAACATGACTGTATAAACATCAAATATCTAGGTAACACTAACTAATGTTAACAAATGAGACCTTATTGTAATGTATTAACACAAATTATCAAATAATACATTTATTACACTATTTATTCATCTTTGTTAATGTTAGTTAATTAAATTAGTCATTCATTGTTTGTTCATGTTCGTTCACAGTGCATTAATGTGAACAAACACAACTTGTGATTTTAATAATGCAGTAGTAAATGATGAAATTTACATTAACTAAGATTAAACAGTGTTGGGGGTAACGCATTACAAGTACCACAAGTTATGTAATCAGATTACTTTAAGTAACTAGTAAAGTAACGCATTACTTTTTCCATTTACAAGAAAATATCAAACACTAGTTACTTTTTGTTTCCTTTATGTATTTAATACCATTTTATTAACCAATGTCTTTGTTGCTGACCTTTGTTGATCCAATTTAACCAAACTTACTTCAGATTAACTAATATTTGTGCTTCATTTCTCTCATTGCTGAGGAGTGTTGAACTTCCTCCTCCTACGGTTCTACTGTACATACATGATTTTACTTTTCCTTCAGCCTTATTTTACTTTTTGGTGTGAAAGTGCCTTTACATTTGCTAAAATCAAACTTTTTATATTAAAAACAAACAAGCCTTGCCCAGATTTAAAAAGTAACACAAAAGTAATGTAACGCTTTCCATAAAAAGTAGCTAAGTAATGTACTTTTATAGGGAGTAACGGAATATTGTAATGCATTACTTTTAAAATTAACTTGGCCCAACATTGTTAATAAATGCTGTATATTGTTCATTCTTAGTTCATGTTAACTAATGTAGTTAACTAATGAACCTCATTGTAAAGTGTTCTAGAGTGTTTCGACACAGCCCATGATTAGAGACAGCAGCTGCCAGTTCCCACAATATATACACACACAAGAAAAAAAATAAAAAGATGCCCAGAGTTCAGTGGTAACATCTCATTACTGCCAAGTTATTGTAATGGTGACCTTATTTTCCCATCGTCTGTAAATTGTTAGTGTCTTACTGACTGTTCCACAGGTGCATAGTAATATTGCTTATGGATTATTGAACAAGCATGAAAGCATAAAGATCTGTAAAGCTTACAGTATAACCAAAGATGTAAAAAACCAACAGACCCATTTTGACTAAAACAAGCACTTGTTAAATACATTGAATTTTATTATATCAATATTAAATCTCCACCCACAAATGTTCTTTAAAAAACAAAGCACCTTTTTTTTTTTTTTCCCCAAGTTTACAAAAACATAGGTTATGTGGCTCTGGTAGGTAGCATAGGTCAGTAACAATGTCTGGTTTCGAATAGAGAATGCATTAGAAAAGTATTTTAAAAGAACAATTGTGCACACAGACAATATGTACTTAAACATATTGCAGAACTCCAAGTTAAGGCTGATACTGACTTGCTTGTCCTCAGAGTTGCCTATATAGAATAGACAGACAAATCTTCCCAGCATGTACATGTGAAAAAATTTATTTCTTTTTCCATCAGTGTTCATAGACAGAATTTTGGATAATCAGATGCAAGGTTTATTTACAAGAGACTGATCTAACAAAAGGGGAAAAAATAGAGTCCACAAGAATTATAGCCAGAACTGAATAGAGAGGATTATGCTGTAAATGTCAGACCTGTGAATCTGCAGAAATGTAACCATTTAATGAACACTCACTGACAACTACCAAGCAAATTCAAACACAGTGCATCAAAATCATCTTCCTCTTTTCTGTATTTAAGGCCTCTTTAGTCACACTGCACTGCAGTACCACACAAAGTCAAACAGTATAAGATGGAAACTCTCTAAGAACACAGAAAAAAAGCACCCTTTAAAATTTTTATACACAGAAACTGTGCTGAATAGCACAGTGTTTAGCACCAGAGTAAAATGAAAGGGGGACAGACTGCTGGACTATCAGAACTGCTCCAGCAGCTGGCGAAGATATGGTCCCCGGGAAAGATGCCGATTAACACGAGACAATTTGTAGAGTATAGGGCAGTCCAAGGAGATGCATGGCACCTGACGCTCTGCACTCCCACTGCAGCTTCTACATACCTGTCAATCAAATCACAACAGAAGAAGAACATAAAAGACTTAAATGTGACAAACATGAAACATGTGACCTCTAGTCCCAGACTTTTGACTAAAGGGCCCAAATCTGGTCCATATTGCTGCTCAGGTTTCTTTCACACAAAACACACAAAAAAACAGTATTAGATCAAATCTCCACACCAGAAATATTAGATCCAGACCCAGGCAAATCCTGTCCGAAAATATTGGTTTACATCTGTTAACATAGTCTCATCTGGTACCCAAAACTGTATTAACAGTCTTCCATCAGCCAAGAAGTTGACTAAGAAAGCCAGAAAAGAGCAGAAGCAGGGGGCTGTTCTTCATACCTCGCTTAATACATCTGAGATGATTTGACAGCCAGAGATCAGTTATCGGGATTAAAAGATCTGGCATCTAATTGGTTATTCAAACAAGTTATCAGATTTGATTAAAATATTTGGATTAAATTGTCTGAGATTACTCAGTGTTAACATGTTCATTGGAAAGGGCAGATATATCGATTCTCGAATCCACGATCAGCAATGGTTGGTGGCAACAAGGTTATAGTTTTGCGTTTTTAAATTAGTTATTATTATAATTCCGTTTTCAAATTTGCAATAAATTTTAGTTTAGTTTTAGTTAGTTTCATTAATGGTTTTGTTAGTTTTAGTTTAGTTTTTATTTTGTGAAAACATTTCTATTTCGTTTTTATATATTTAGTTTCAGTTTTAGCATGGGCGTAACCACCATATACTTTATTTCCGATTTACTTTCAATTTAGGAAAAACAAGGGAAACAAAACTGTGTGACCAACCCCCTCGAATGTACACTTGGTTGAGTCCGTAAATGCCGGCTTGCAGCATAGTTTGAAAAAAACGCTCAGTCCGACTGTCACTGGTGCTTAAATGAAATGAAGGTAGGAGCTAAAAGAAAGAAGCAGGACGAACAGGCGGACAGTCGCCTTTTTTTAAGACGGTAAGCAAGTAGACACCTAAAAAGTAGTGCCATGGTCAAAAATACAGCGGCAATTTTTGAAGAAGTGTGAAAATATATCACGTTTACGTTCACAGACCAAGGAGTTCCCGCACTTCCCACCCCATTGATAATAGTGCATAAGGCATAGTGTAGTTGTAAGTTTGATTTCATGATTGATATGCTTTCATTCACATGAGAAACACAATATTTAAACCAAAATGCTTTAGGTATGTAAGTTTTCCTTACTGGAAGCCGTCCTATTTGCTGCTATGTCAGATAAATGGCAGACTGTTCTTTCAATGTTAATTCAAATGGTCAATGCATTCTTCAAAACTATGTTCTAGATGAGCAAATCTTTATCAATAGCCTATATGAAAATTGTGAATTGTGGGAAATGCACTTAAAAAAAAAAAAAAAAACCTGGGGAAGGGCTCACATTTGGACCCCCCCAATATCTATACCATGGTTACACCCTTGAGTTTTAGTAATTATAGTTTAGCATAGTTAACAGAACACTTCCAGAGCACAAAAAAAAAAGATATTTCAGCAACATTTAGTGTTAGCACAGTTGGCATTTATCTCTGTGCTTAACTTTGAATAACAAAAATAACATAAGGGTTTGAGTACAAATAGGGCTGTGACGATCGCAATGACAACCGCGCCACCGCCGGTAATGTACGTGACGTTACACAAACTCTAACAAGCAAAGTACAGTGATTCTACAACATTCATTTTGCTGTGGCGGTGTTTCGTGTTCCCGCCGGCTGCAGCAGCCGCAGCAGCAAGTGCCTTCGCAGCTGCTGGAAGAGATCTGCGTTCAAACACACGCAATAGACTAAAGCTGGCAAAGTTCCGGGAAAAGTAATTACTATGAACGTAACGGAGGGAAATAAGGAGATACTTCAACGAATTGTTAATAAACTAGTGTTTTCTGAGCCAGTGTGGCAAATATGAAGTTGACGATCCTGACTCGCCATCTGCTCACTGGACGCGCGTTTGGTGAGAAATGTATCTCTACGGCTTTTATAAAATATCTCAATAAAGTAAAAACTTTTTGTTTTCGATTTTATTTATTTATTTATTTTTCATTTTGAAGTGGTAAAGTAATATTTTCAAGCTTTTTAAGATATATTTATCTTGACTGTAAGGTATTTTGTTTGTTTTCTTTATTTTTACAAAAGCAAATTTTTTTTTTTTTTTTTTTTTTTTAAATTGTGAGTGCACGGAAATAAAATTAGACCCTTTACAGTTCCAGATGATGTACTAAGCTTAACTTTATGAGCAAAGATTACGGCGTAGGCCTATTTTAATTTGTTTGCAAGTGATTGCGCTGGCGCCTCCATGTCCTGCAAAGCGCATTAAGCTTCCACTCTCCAACAAACGACTGTATGCGCATAATAGCACGCATTTTAAGTTTAACGTTTAAAATAACATTTTGATATGCTTGAAAATTTTATTTTAGACAAGTCGTGATGATTTGAGAAGGCAAAATTGATCAAACAGGCTTTAATCAACTCACTGCCTGCCGCTTGGTTGTTACTATAAATAACAAAAGTTTTAATTTAACAAACCAAAATGTTCCAAACATATTTTTAAATTAACTTTATGAAGAACCGAAACGAAAAATAACCATGTTATATTAAAAACAAAAATGAGCAATTGTAATGGATGCAGCAGTGTATGAGGAAGAGGGAGAAAAGACACAGACTCCAGTCGGACTCGGTCTGTAATTTTGAGGAGCCGTCGGACAAGGGCTGGGCGAATTTGTTACGAATTTATGACACAAATGTTTGTTTAATATTTACCGTTTTTATTTTGGCTACTTTCTTTTATAATTTCTTTGACCATTATTTTAGTGTTTTTAGGCTGCTTGTTCACTGACTGAAATAAAACAAACACGTACCTTTGTTCATTTTTGAGCCTCATTTTTTGTGTTTCTATATATATATATATATATATATATATATATATATATATATATATATATATATATATATATATATATATATATATATATATATTTATTCGCGATGGCTGGTTTGGAGATGTACTTTAAGGTTTGTGGGTTTGTTTCCCCTTAATTTCAACACCACAATGTGTGTTATTGAGCATAACAATACATTTACTTTTTCCAGTTTCAGAATTAAATTCGAAATAGTCCCAAACAGGTCGTTTCCTGCCGGCAGCCATCATTTATGTCCGTCTTCTTTATCACTTAACTGATGTTTGTTTCGCGCTGTCAGCCTCAGCTGCATCATTTGCCACAGGTGATGCACGATTAAACACCCACATGTCAAATTGGACGAATGCTTATTAATTACGAAAACGATCATTTATTTTTGCCAATTATTATTTTATTTTAGTTTGTTTTTCAATAGTTGTTGCTAGTTTCGTTTAGTTTTAGTTTTTCATTTATGATGATTTATTTATTTTACTTCAGTTTACGAAAATGTTTTTTAACCAATCGTTTTAGTCTTAGTTTCAGTTTTCGTTTATGATAATAACCTTGGGTGGCAAGACATATAATTAAAAGAAAACAGCCAGACAGGTAAAGTGACAAAAGTTAAATAAAATGTGTAACCCTTTTTTTAAATTATTACCAATTATTTAAGTATTAGTATTAGAACAGCAACTCCAGGATGACCTTCGAAGAATCTAACAATCCTCATAATGTCAAATCATCAACAATACAGTCCAGCTAACAGAGTAATCCACATACAAAGAATGGGCCCCTGGAGTTGAAGTAATAATACTGATACTGATAAGTAATGGTTAAAAATCAGTTTATTGAATAATCTCAGTTGCAGTTACTTTGTCTGACCAGCACAAATCCAACAAGTGTTATTTTACCACAAGCAACAACAATGGAAAATGACTGCTTCACAACATCGTCCTGTGACGTTAAAAACATTGAGTAAGAGATAGAGAACATCTCCATTTCAAAGACAAATATCCCTTAAACCCCTCAACCATTAGAATAAACAAATATGGAAAAACTGCATGTAGTGATGTAAAGACCAGTTAATTAATGAAAATTTATGTCCATAGAAGAGGCATGCAGAACAAAAATAGAAGTTTGCACAGCACTGGCATTTCAGATAATAAAATATATTAAACAGACATGGTTTTTAACTTAAATCATTTGCATATTTATATTTGATCACTGATGGACAGCAGCAAATAAAGTGAAATTAAAGTATTTGTATAACTGCATGAATTTAATTATTGCAGGTTTGCTTCATATTTTCTTTATATTTCCTTTTTTATTCATTTTGAGGAACACAATGTGTTTTTGTTCAAGTGAGACAAGTGAAGATCATTTATTGTTAAAATCATTTTTTTTTTTTTGGTTCCAAATACAATACAATACAGTATACACATACAATTTACTAACAAAATCTAAATTAATGAGTTCCGTTAAACACTACATTAAATTAAATCACTTATTTTAATAGCTAGAGAATTTTTAAAATGAAGTCTATTTATGTAAATTTAAAAACTGTGGTGACAGAATGCTGGTGTCAAAGGGCATTTATTGTGAGAACGCTTTTATACGCTTGTACAGTTTGACTGTCTTACTGACATTGACCATTTTGTTTTTACCTCTCCGTTTAGGGTTTTCTAAAATATTTTATTTACATGCATAGTAACACTGTGGTATAATCTTCTGTACAGAAAAAAAGTAAACTTTGTGGTCATAACCTGTATTTATTATTTTTTGATGGAGACAATTTCTAACACCAACATACACTGAAAAAAATGGTCATAACAGGTTTCTGAAATTACAAAAATGAATCATGTTTATTCAACACAATTCATGTTTCTGTGAACATACACTCAAAAAAAAAAATTGTTGAACGAACGTAACTAAATTATGTAAAACTTTTCCATCTAACTGAATTGTGTTTTTCCAACAAAATCTAACCAGTTTGAAATGATTTGTTGTAATCTTGTTATATGAACATAAATTAATTTAATCTAAACAGCTAAAAAAAAAATTGGTCATTCCAACTAGATTTCAATTGTTCGTTTTGAGTGGGGCACTCCGGAACAGATGGTGGCGCTATTTACACATAGCCATCTTGTTCAAAAGATCAAACAGAATCACTGAAGAAGACAATTACATTTTTAGTTCATCATGACAGTGGTCAGTGTTTGCTTTAGTTCGGATCTTAACACTTATATTTTTAATATTAGATTTTGTTTGGCTGCTGTATCTGTTAAAAGACAGACAAGCCAAGAACAGCAGTCATCAGGTGTTCATGATTATGTTTTAACATAATCATTATTTCACCTAGAGTCTAATCTCTGAGTTAATTTTCCTTTACTGACTATAACAGCCTTGTAAACCAACGGCAATAGATTCTGAAATTTCTATACATTTTGAAAAGATTTCTTTCAGGCAGTTCTGATGTTAAAAACAAAAAAACATTGTTTAGGCACACACAGACATCAAGAACCAGTGTATGAATCTCAACAACGGTGATCATCAAATCAGCATGTTGTAGCCAATCAAAACTCATCCATGGTTCCCATCATTGCCACATGAATAAATTATGAGCTGAATTGTCTTTCTATTTGTTTTGCGATGTTCAGAGTTGATCTGTCTTTCTGAATATGCTATTTGTCACCATTGTTGAGATTCATATGCTGGTTCTTGATGTCTGTGTGTGCCTAAACAAAATTTATATATTTATTTATATTAATAAATATAAATATATTTAATGTTTAAATTTTAATATTTATTCATTTTTGTTTTTTTTTCTGACTATGCTGACAATTCCCAATCATATACTGTCCAAACACAGAATGACTAGACTCAAAAAGGTAACTTAGAAATTCAGTTCAGATGGTAAAACAATCAACATCACCTGATCATCTTATCTCTTGGATTGTCTAGCTCAGTGGTTCTCAACCACGTTCCTGGAGCCCCCCCAACACTGCATGTTTTCCATGTCTCCTTAATCAAACACACCTGATTCAGATAATCATCTCATTAGTAGAGACTCCAAGACCTGAAATGGGTGTGACAGAAAAAGGAGAGATGCAAAATGTGCAGTGTTGGGGGGGCTCCAGGAACGTGGTTGAGAACCACTGGTCTAGCTGATATAACTGAGTTACAAGAGCCAAACAAAATTTACTGTTAAAAAGTCAAGTGTCCAGAGCCCAACTAAAGCAAACACTGACCACTGTCATGGTAATCTAAAAATGTAATTGTCTTCTTCACTGATTCTGTTTGATCTTTTGAACAATTTTTTTTTAGCTGTTTAGATTAAATTAATTTATGTTCATATAACAAGATTACAACAAATAATTTCAAACTGGTTAGATTTTTGGAAAAACACAATTCAGTTAGGTGGAAAAGTTTTACATAATTTAGTTACGTTTGTTCAACAACTTTTTTTTTTTGAGTGTACAGTAACCTTGGAAACGCAGCAAAACATCTGCGTATTGATATCTGGCTAGTGTAAAACTTGTTGATTTTTAATTAGTAATTAGTTCTTCAAAAGTGCTCATTTATTAATCCAGTCCAGTTTATCATTCAAGCAGAGTTAAATAAAACAGCTTACTCCCAGATTCTGTATAAATCCAACTTAAAGGAACATAATAATAATAATAATAATAATAATAATAATAATAAGCTTGTTTTCCAATTCCCTTAGAGTTAAACAGATGATTTTTACTGTTTGACCATTGGCCATTCAGCCAATCTCTGGGTCTGCCGGTAGCACTTTTAGCATAGCTTAGCATAAATCATTGAATTATAGGCCTTTTCATGGTCTGCGTTTGAAAACCAGAAGCGTAGTTGTGTAAAATAACTTCCGCTGTGGTCTGTATGAATGGCAATGTAAGCAAGCCATTTGTAAGCAATGTCGGTGGTGTTGCGGCAGTCATGAGATAACTGATGAGAATCTGCCTGCAGCTGCACATGTTACTGTTGGAGAAATACTCTAAAAATAATATTAATATTAATATTATATTTTCAATGTTATGGTTTTTATTATTGTGCAGTGTTTACTATGATTCATCTCCAATGTTATCTATAGTGTTATTCAATCATTATCAATCACTATTCAATCAAAAATAATTCAAACCAATTATTTTTAAATAACTCTGGGATTAAAAATATACATTTAATGTATAATATACCATTCTATGGCCTTCCAAGACTAAGACAACATGACCTCTTACCTTTAGAAGCTGGTCTTGCTGGCTTTCCCAAAGTCGCAAGTCTTGGTGTAGGTGAACAGCAACATGATGGGGTTCAGCCCGACAACGTTCACACACTCCTAGCTGTGTCAGCTCATCACAGACTGGGCAATGGAGCGTTGTAAAGTACTGAGAGATGGTGCCTTTTCTTGTGCCCTCCTCCCCCCCTCCCCCCACAGAGCTCCAGGCCTTCTGTACCTATGCAGTAAATAACAGACAGGCAGACTTTCACTGGCAATGTCTTTTCGTTTAACTGTGCTTTTTAAAGGTAAAGCATTCATGAATGCAGTTTTTGGTAAAACTCTTTTTCGGATGCTAAAATACTTTCTCTAATTTGTATATGAGTTAATTATAGGTGCATCTCAAAAATTAAAGTATCATGGAAAAGTTTTTCATTTTTTCTAATTTAATTTGAAAAAGCAAATTTTTTATATTCTAGATTCATTACACAAAAAACATTTTAAGAGTTTTTTTTTTTTTTTTGTAAAAAAAAAAATCAGTATCTCAAAAAATTTGAATATTCCATTTTGATTCCAACATTCAGCCACAATTAATGGGGGACACTTGTCCAAAAGATGATCAACAACACCCTGCACAAAGAGGGTAAGCCATAGAAGGTCATCACTGAAAGTGCTTACTGTTCACAGACTGCTGTATCAAAATATATTAATTGAACGTTAACTGGAAAGGAAAAAGTGTGGTAGGAAAAGGTGCACTATCAATAGAGATGACCACAGCCTTGGGAAGATTGTCAGGAAAAGCAGATTCAAGAACTTGGGAGAGCTTCACAAGGAGTGGACTGAAGCCAGAGTCGGCGCATCAAGAGCCACCACACAGACGTCGTTAGGAAATGGGCTACAGCTGTCACATTCCTAGAACTAAGCCACTCCTAGAAACAATGTAAGAAGCATTTCACCTGGGCTAAGAAGATAAAGAACTGGACTGTTGCTCAGGTGGTTCTAATGATCTTGGGTACGACATGTATGTAGACTGTGCGATGATGACACCTATTGAGTTGTAGGCTGCGACCCACGTTAGCGCAACGTCATCAGCACGATGAATCACGCTTTAGCGGTTGTGTATTTCATGTGTGCTGAAAAAAAAGAAAAGGTGGTGGAGGAATAGGCAATCTTATGTCTGGGACGGCCGAAAATCGTGCAGTGTGTCCCCGGCTTAAGACGGATCCGGCTCGGGCCTGGTTTCAGTGGGCGGGAACAGAGCTGGAAAATCCATGTGCCACGAGTAAAAGTCCTCCCTAGTATTTTGTTCCAATCACCTAGATTTGCTAATTAGCACAGTTTAAGTGTCTGATTAAAATGATGATTGTGCATTAGTGATGAACACCTGCTGTTACTGAGAATTACAGAGGATCAGAGGTGTATGTTTTATTGGTTAAAATGATGCCACCGTCATGAAGATCAGTGTGTTTGCTTTAGTTGGGCTCTTCACCCTCAACTTCTTGTGTTAGATCTTTCTGAAGCAACACATGTGGTGTTGTGAAGTAGTGACATTAGTGCTCAGTGATGAGAAGATATTAGCTGCTTTTACATAATTAGATGGTTATCATGAGCTGGTTGGAAAACAAAGTAACTTTACACATACATATTTATGTGTGTGTATTTAAGTGTTGTATAATCAACCCTGTAGAACTATAGTATACAGACAATATATTGTTCTAATAGTTGGGGTTATAAAAAAAAACTATGTAGTGCATATTAAAAAACTGATCTCCAGTGCCATTTAGACACACACGGACACCAAGAACCAGCATATGAATCTCAACAGTGGTGACAATTATTTATACTGCAGTGCATGATGGTAGTTTTTACTATGGTGTTACCCAGCATGAAACATTTTGTTGACTGTCACCATTGTTAAGATTCATGTGCTGGTCCTTGGTGTGTCTCTAAATAACACTGGAGTTCATTTTTTTAATATGCACTACATAGGATTTTTTTTTTAATAACTACAGATATTAGAACAATATATTGTTTGCATACTGTAGTTTTATAGGGCTGATTATACAACACACACATATATATTTATATGTAAAGTTACTTAGATTGTTTTCCAGCCAACTCATGATGACCATCTCATCAAAAAAAAGCAGCTAAGCAGCTAATATCTTCTCATCACTGAGCACTGATCTCACTACTTCACAACACCACATGTGTTGCTACACACAGATCTAACACAAGAAGTTAAAAGTGAAGAGCCCAACTAAAGCAAACACACTGATCTTCATGATGGCGGCATCATTTTAACTAATAAAACATCAACATCTGATCCTCTGTAATTCTCTGTAACAGCAGGTGTTCATCACTAATGGACAATCATCATTTCGTAATTATCTCATCTTTGAAATCTTTGGGGACTCTGGATTTGACAAGAATTTCTTGTGACTCGAAAGGAATGACTTGATCCCATCTCTGACCTCCTGCTGAAAAACTGTGCTAATTAGCAAATCCAGGTGATTGGAACAAAATACTGGGGAGGACTTTTACTCATGGCACATTGATTTTCCACCTCTGCAAATCAGCATAAAGGAACCACCAAAAGACACTGGCCCAAGTCCGTTTCGCGGATTTGCGGAGGTATGGGCCGGATCTGGACCAGATGATTTTTGCTGTCTGGGGAAGTGACTTCTTGAAAAACAATATTAGAAATCATGTATTAAGCTTATATTTCTTTTAAATATTTTGTGATCAGCCATAGCAATAATGCAAGCATGGCAATAATAGATTCAATTAATTTCTAGTAACTTATTTTAAATGAGTTCCGCTTATCCTAATTAGCTTTTGAGTTTACATAACAAATATGTATTGAGTTGAAATAACTTTATTTAAAAATTGAACTCATTTCATTTAGTGAATTACACTGTTAGGTTTTACAGTGTAGAAAAGATAGTTTCCTCACAATTATGTTCCTTTTTAGAGAAAAACAGTATCTGTGAGGATTTCCAGTCAGGATTTGGACCGCATCATAGTACTGAAACTGCTCTTATTAGACATATTGTAAAAAGCGAAATATAAATAAAGGTGACTTGACTGTGTCAAGCTGGTAACAATCAAATGCCATTTGTTTTGATATTTGTCTTTAGCAAACTGCAGTATTTGGGAAACCGCATTAAAAAAAAGACATGACATCAGAGAGGGGAACTCGTCTCAATAGTCAAATGCAAAACTTATGCCACTCTGTTTGAGCATTCAGCTCAACTTGACAGAACAACACTGCTTCAAGCAATATTTGAGAACCAGACAGCAAGGGTTTTTACTATTCAGAATGAAATAACCTACAAATTGTTTATTTACAGTTGTCTCTGCATATAAAACTAGGACAGGTGAAAGTATTTTAATACAACCTACCACCAGATGGTGCCTTCATATCAATACTAGCTATTATAACTCAGTAACAAAGGTACAAGAACTAGTTAGATGCACCCATTTATGGTAAACGATGTTTCGATCTCAAGTGTAATCATTTATCTGCATGTACTAAGACAAAAATAACAAATAACTAACCCTTGGCAACTCGTGGTACCAGCTGAAAACATCTACTCCAATCAGGCTGCAAATTCGTGCGAGTGGTGGCAAGATCTGCTTGGTGATGTAGTAGGTTGCATTGAGGCGCAGGCTGGGGTCCTGCAGTACCTCTATAGGACGCCGAACCAGCTGTATGAGAGGCACTCCTGGCATCCCGTACACAATAACATATGGGACACGCTCACCCACGCGTGGCTCTAAACGTCGATCATACGCCATCATACGCCTAAGAGGGGAAAGAAAAAAAAAAAAAAAAAAAACCATTTGGACTCAGCCTGGATAGAGAACACATGAACAGCAGCAATATTAACTAATAACAGAATCCCCCTCAACTACAAATTTAATTTTAACATCTGTTAATGAGTGTTGCTAGGCAGCAGCCTCAGATAAAGTAAGGCAGTCCTTACTGCAGCATGCAGACAATACACTGAGATCTGTCTGGTAAAACAGACACGCATTGAAATGTGTAAACCTTATATCATTCACCAAATATGTCTGCACTGATTAACTACAGAGCACATTATCATTTTCAACAAGTTTTTAAAGAATTTTAAAAATTCATTTTGCAGATGACTATTGTAAAAGCAAATGAATGTGATTAAAAGGCAGGTATTAATTTGACTAGTGTGGTTATTGTGTCAAATCAGACACATGTTTGACTTTTTCAATGGCTTTTCCTGCCTATGAAGGTTGACTACAGCAAAAGCCAATAGTAGTCTAATGCAGGCTACGAAGGAGCATTTAATTCAGTTGGATCTACTGCAATGCTGTAAATGCTTCGGCCAATCGAATGCAAAAATGTTGGTCATTCCAATAAAGCACATTAAAACTGAAAACAGTACAGATGCAATAATTTGTCATGAATTTGTACCATTCAATGCCAAGAAGGGTCAGAACAGCATACTTAAAGTTACTGACATACTACATTCTAGATCATTACACAATGATTGAATTCAATCAAGCGTGAATGCATTTTTGCGTGATAGATATATTTCTGTTTCTTAATGATCACTATGTTCAGTTTTATATTAAAAACAATAACATTTGTGAATAAACACCTGTAAACTAAAGCACTTTACGCAACCAAATCCACCATATATAAAGATTAATCACATATGTATGTTTTCCGGTATTTGGCTGAGCAGTCACTTGGGTGGCTTGCTAATGTATTAAGTTTCTAAATTATGGAAATCTAAATTTTAATTAAGCCATATATCAGCTTTATATGCTTTGCGAGCTGATCAGCTGATTTTTCATGATTTTAACAATATTCTATGAGTAATTACACATCTTGTTATTATTTTTTTCCCAAATCCCTTCCTATGTCTCATCTAGGGGTTTTTAGTCTTAACTCCCATTGTAGGAGTCAACAGAATCGACTTTACATCAAAACAGTAACAATAAAAGATTGCACAATTTGTTTCCCTTGGCGCACACATGATCACTGTCCTAAAAAGCCTTAAAGTCCTTAAAGATATTAAAAATTATTATAGAACATATAAAAATACAAACAAAAAAAAATGTACATTTATAGGCTGTTGATTTATTCTTGATGTGAATTTTTAGTGGTTTAACGGTTAAAGATTATGAAGAAAAGTTTTTCACTTCCAGCCTTAATGGATAGTTATAGATCACTTGTAAATGATTAAATACAAAATTATTAGTAGCTATTAAGATTGATGTGGTTTGAAAATTGTAAAATATGCTTGAGAAAAAAATATGATCAGAATATTAACTTTTTCATATAATAATAAACCTAAAAGATATTGTTTTCTGTAACCTGTAAATATCTCTTAATATGTCAAAAATGAGTTTTAATCTCAGATGACACCTATACTTGGCATTGACCTACCTTTTCAAATACTTATATACTTACCTGGTGAGTTCCAGAGCAGGGACACAGGCCCCTGGTCGATATGATCCGCTGCCACGGTACTCTTTGGCAAAAATGAGGTCCTGCATGCTGGCTTTGGCCTCTAGAACCTTCAAACACTGCTGCTGCACGTACTGCTTCACCTGGCTAATGTCTCGTGATTCAAAAAGCAGCTTCAGAGATCGCTCCAGAATCTAACAAAATAGAATTGAATTCATTAACTGCAACTGCAATGCGAATGACAGGTGGAGCAGGACAATATCAAGTGATTGGGCAAAAAGAAAATAATTTTGGAATGCTAGGTACCTTCGCAACAGCAGGGCAGCCATCACGACGTACAGTTTCTATGCCTTTGGCGTCAAAGACTGGGTTTTTCTGATCCAAGCTCTCATACATGTATCCAACATAACGCTTCTTAGTCTGTAACACGCATGGGAGGTACACCTACCCAAACACACAAGACAGACAAACAAAATTAGAATACAGCAATCATGTGGCTTAAAAGAGCTCCCCTTCAAAGTAAAAACAGTATACTTGTAGACAAACACAGATCCAAACCACTTCACAAACCTTCTCAAACTTTAATTTGACAGGTTTAGGGTTGGTGGCAGTGACAGCCTCTGCAATTTCATTACCAATCTTAAATGCCTGTTCCTTGGTTGCTCCTTTCAACAACACAAACATACTAAAAGAGAGAGACAGATAGGTATCAGAGACAGTATAACACTGTTCTAAACAGGCACAAAACAACAAATTTCCACTGACAAGCAATTTCTCTGTTCACACTGAATGCAAAACTACCGCACATCAAAACAGCCCATGTTTATGCTAATAGTGTCTGCTAATTACTGAACACTTGACAATGAGTTCTGCTCAGAGAACACCCTCACATATCAGACAGGGCAGGGATTTCATCAAAATCAACCAGAAGGGAGCAGAAATATTAAAATTGTACTGCAATTGGCCGGCCCACCACAACAATGAACAAAGTTTTAGAGGCACTATGATTGGGTAATTAATCAATTAATCTGGAAATCAGACTGAATGAGTCAAAGTAGAAGAAATGGACTAATACAACAAATTAACACACCCGCTTGGTCAGCAACATTGTAGGTCACATCTACGTTGAAATTAAGTAATTAAGCCTGTTTTTATTTCTCTACCTGTCTGTATCTCCATAGACAACACGCGCTCCCCACTTCTTCGTGTCATTGACCATTTTTATGGCTCTCTCCAAAGTCTCTCGGGCCTTGTGCACAATGCTGTCACCTACCTGGTGTGTAAGGAGAGAGTATTTTTGCAATATAGCAAATCACACACACACACAAACTGCATTGGGTCACCACTTGAGGCTCAATGTAAAATTTGTGTCTTAAT
Organism: Cirrhinus molitorella; assembly: GCA_033026305.1. NCBI lineage: Eukaryota > Metazoa > Chordata > Actinopteri > Cypriniformes > Cyprinidae > Cirrhinus > Cirrhinus molitorella. The sequence continues at coordinate 16,369,718 of CM065133.1, read as the reverse complement.
GTAAAGATACTGTTTTGAATTATATATTTGTTCATATGCAAATTGTGCATACAACATTGCTGCATACCAATTAAGAAGACCGACCTTTCCAGTCAAATATTGAGTGGAAACCTAAAATTATTTATCATACACAAGTATTCAAAAAACAAAATCTGCAACACATCAGATTAGGGAACACTATTCACTATTAACTTAGTTGTTTATTAACTAAATGTTCAGTCGTTAAAAGTTTATTGAATTTACTGCACAAAAATAAACTATCAAAACCTTTAAAAGGTGATAAGGCTATTTATTATCACAACAATTAATGGTTCTATGGTTAATTTCTTTTCTGCCTGTGATCAAATATGTCATGTGACTCATTTGGGTTGCAACCATTCAGTTAAGAACCACTGATACAAAATGTTAAATTGCAGTATGTACCTCAACGCTGGGCATACGTCCTGAGAAGTTGGCAGCAGTGTAACCAAATGTGACATTAGCAATAAGTTTAAGGCCAAGCTGCCTGGCATCCAGCAGACGTAACAGAGCTTTGTCGTTTTTGTACGCCTTCATGGACTGCTTCACCATGATCCTCGTCTTCAAAATCTCCTCCAGCATACTTGGCAGGACACCCCTCCGCACTGATGACTGAGCATACACACACTGAGTTGAGCTGACTTGGACAAAGGCATTATAAGAAACATATTACAAACTAAATTATTGTAAAACTGACAGCTTTTGTTCTAAATCTGTCTGGATGAGATGTATCCAAAAAAAAAAAAAAAAAAAAAAAAAAAAAAAAGCAACTTGAAGAAACATCCACATTAGCTATATTATTTTAATTATTCATTGAACCCTGGTGTAAATGATCATATTCTTGTTATAAGTCATAAGAGTCATAAGAAAATGTTGCTTAATTGTGTCATTGAGCTCATCGATATCCATAAACCTGTGACCATTTCCAATGCTGCATTTACACTGCAGATCTGGATGCCCAAATCAGATTTTTTTTTGACTACATTCATTTTTTTGACAACCCACTTACACCTTTTTAAAAGTAACCCGTATCCAACATCTGCATTTACACTACATGGGCTTAACTTGAAAAAATCTTAACAATATTAACTCTGCACTTAATTAAGCATACTATGCATAGAAAGCAGATGAGTCAAGAATATGAACGCAATGAGTTTGAGATTATACATTACATAGATCTGCTATAAGTCAACTAGAGATGTTTCTTTTATAATAGATATATCTGTCCTGTGAAATGTTTAAAAAACATTTGACATTCAACTCGCATTAACATGGGAATATCCTTTTTGTCCGCTTAGACGACAGGCAGAAATGCATGTATTCGATTCATATGTGATATTTTTTCCACATGTGAATGAGGCATGAAACTGATCTAAGAATATTGGAATCCGTGTGCTTTTTTTCCTGCTTACACATTTGTGGGCCATTTCCTCTGTGCCACAAGGGAGGGAAAAAATAAATAAAAATTCGGAATTGGGTCACTTGAACCATAGAGTGTAAATGTGGCCTAAGAAGCTGATGAAGTCACACTTTTGGAAACCTGTTTCACATGCTAGTTTTCACAAATAGTAGGCAGCACATTATAGAGTACACAGCAAAGATTACAAATACAATAGTATTCCATTTCAACTAAACCAAATTAAATGGCTTGTCACGTGAGCCTGTTGCCATTTAAGGATAATTTAAAAGTAGGTATTTAAATGAAAGTGGTTAACGGCAATGTAATCTCAAAACTACCTTAACAAATGCAACACCATTGGGAGAAATCGTGATGTCATTTCTGAGCTGGTAAAGAAGATCAGGAGGGACTCTGAGAGATGTACAACCAAACCTGAACTCATCACACCTGAGTGAGAGAGAGAGAGAGAGAGAGAGAGAGAGAGAGAGAGAGAGAGAGAGAGAGAGAGAGAGAGAGAGAGAGAGAGAGAGAGAGAGAGAGAGAGAGAGAGAGAGAGAGAGAGAGAGAGAGAGAGAAGCACCAATGAACCACACAACAGACTGGGGATATTTAGAATATTTCAATAATATACACTACAAAACTACATCTAATGTTAGTTTTACTCTAAATCCAAAAACATGCTTACGTTCCAAGATTCTCAACATGTCCAAGGCAGGTGGAGAAACAGTAATTGTAGGCAATGATGATGGATGGATACAGTGACTGGAAATCCAACACAATAACAGAGTTGCTATAGAAACGCGACTCTGGCTCCATGACAAGTGGAATGCACTGTGGGGCTCTTTGCTGGGCACGCTGCTGTGTGCTTGGAGTCACTGGAATGTAATTCATTGGCTTTGCAATCCTTAACATCATTGATTCCACACGGTACTGCAATAGAAGGAGTAAGATTAACTACAACAGAAAACTGAAAAAAAAATGAAAATCTGAATGAAATCTGAGTTCAAATAAGAAATAATCCATGCAATTACTAGTGAATGAGGCCCAATGTCTTTTAAAATACTTGATCAATAATTTGGCATGTATCCTATACAGATCGTATCTTAGGTCTCTAGCAGACAGGTAAAAATGAACTTGTAGTGACTCAAGTACTTGAGACACTTAAAGGGAACCCTGAGTATTAAGACTTGTATGGCTTAATACAATGTAAATGATGTCTCTTACTGAAATATGTAGTAGAAAACCCATGAAATATTTACATTAAAACAATCCACATAATTATATTATATTATATTATATAACCATTTTACATAATTACGTAAAATGGTTGCATTCAGTGCATATTCAAATAAAGATTTAAAAATAATAAAAAAAAAAAGTGTTGCAACATTAAAATAAAGATTTTAACATACAGGCATAAGTGTCACTAATTAAGATATGTTTAAATGTTAGCCTCTTACATGTATGCATCACATAAATAATTAGTGTATATGCATAAGCAGCCTTTTAATTACTAGAGTAGAATAATCATGGTTGACAGCAAGACATGCAAACATAGAAGAAAACCAAACTAGACAACAGCTGTTACTTCTTGCCCAACTGGTTAATGAAAATAGAATAGAATGGGATATCAAAATTTGGAGTTGGAATAACCTCCAAAACCAAAGGTGATACCTTTTTAAAAACTCAATCGTCCAATGTTTTATGTTTATGTTCCGAGGCAGATAGCCGGCAACAGACATTTTAGGATAGTTTGTGGCTTGGTCTTAGTGACTTAGGAGCCCTTAGGAAAATTTAATATTTTCTCCTAAATTGGCAAGTTATGAGCTACTTTTAGCCTTAAGATTTTTGTGAATATGGGCCCAAATCCTCACATAAAAAAAATGTAATAAAAATGAGAACGCAGAACGTGAAGCTGTTTACATTCTTGTTTACTGCTCCGGCGGACAATGGCGGACTGTTTACAGCTCACTCAGGGCGGGTCTAAGGTAAGACAGCAGTGTCAATCAACATCGTGGAAGCGGCCTTGGTCTGTGTGACGTATTAATGCATGATCACATTCTAGATCCCCTAAAGGATTAGTTCACTTCTAGAATAAAAATTTCCTGATCATTTTGTGATGATTCACCTCCATGTCATCCAAGATGTTCATGCGTTTCTTTCTTCAGTCGAAAAGAAATTAAGGTTTTTGAGGAAAACACCCTAGGATTTTTCTCCATATACTGGACTTCAATGGGATGTTGAATGAAGTTGAATGTACAAATAGCAGTTTCATTGTTTCGCTCAATAAGACCCTTATTTCTCGGCTGGGATCGTGTAGAACCGAGGATTCTTATCTAGCAAAATATCCTTATCTAGTTGTTATCTTTTATCTAGTCATTTTCTAAAAAAATATATATACAGTTGAAGACAAAATTATTAACCCCTTAAAAAATATTTCAATATTTTTCAAATAACTCCCAAGTTTAACAGAAAGACATTTTTTTTTTTTTTTAAATACTTTATTCAGGAAGTTTTTAGGGTTTGTAATACAAATAGAAATAAATGTATAACCCAGAATTTTAAAAAGTTTACTGGTCAAAATTATTAGCCCTCTGATGTTAATAGTCAATAGTGTATCCCTTTGCTTGATAACAGCCTTTAGTCATTTGCTGTAGTTCTCAACCAGTTCCAAGCATGTCTCCTGAGGAATGACAGCCCATTCTTCCTTAGCAAATCTCTCAAGCTCCTCCAGATTTGTTGGTCTTCTGGCACAAACTCTGGACTTTAGTGTGCCCCACAGATTTTTTTTATTGGATTCAAGTCTGGGCTTTGTGCAGGCCAGTCAAGTACACTCACTTTGCTCATTTGGAGGTTTTTCTTCACAAGAAGTGAGGTATGCTTTGGGTCGTTATCATGCTGGAAGACAAAATGTCGACCCAAACCAAGTTTTCTTGCAGACTGTCTGAGGTAGTCTTTCAAAATCTTTTTATAGTCTTCCTTTTTCATGTTTCCTTCAACCCTGACGAGATTCCCAGTTCCAAACGCACTGAAACATCCCCACAGCATTATACTCCCACCACCATGTTTCACTGTGGGAACGGTGTTCTTGGGGTTGAATGCCTCTCCCTTCTTTCTCCAAACATAGGCAACATCTCTATTGCCAGAAAGCTCTAGTTCTGTCTCATCTGACCAAAGGACACATTTCCAGTATGCGTCACATTCCCCCAGGTTGTCCTTAGCAAACTTCATTCTAGCTTGGAGGTGTCTCTTCTTCAGAAGTGGAGTCTTTCTTGGTCGGCAACCTCACAGTTCATTTCTGTGCAGGGCTCTAGTAACCGTCTTTATTGAGACATCAATTCCAGACTTGGCTAGGTCATTCACTAGTGTCTTGGCAGTTGTTCTTGGGTCTTTAGAAACCTCTCTCACTAGTTTTCTTTCCAAAGTTTTTGAAATCTTTCGCTTCTTGCCCATGCCCGTCTTTTTCTCCACTGTGTTGGTCTCTTTAAACTTCTTGCTAATGCTTCTCACTGAAAACGCTTTGATAAACGTGTGTATCCTTCTCCATCTTTATGAGCATTAACAATTCTTTCTCTCATTTCTTTTGTCTTTGCCATCATGACGCATATTATGCATATATCATGCATATTATTTTACTAGTTGTTTCGCAAGATACTAATCCTCAGCTTAAAGAGCAATTTAAAGGCTTAACTAGGTTAATTAGGTTAATCAGGCAAATTAGGTTAATTTGGCAAGTCATTGGACAACAGTGGTTTGTTCTATAGCTAATCAAACTAATAATTTCTTAAGGGGGCTTAAGCTTAGCAGTTTTTTATTTATTTATTTTTTAAATTATTTTATTCAAGCAACTATAAGTAATCAGACTTTCTCTAGAAGAAAACAATAATAGGAAATAATGTGAAAACATTCTTTTGCTCTGTGAAACATCACTTGGGAAATATATAAAAAGTACAATTTCACAGGCGGACTAATAATTTTGTCTTCAACTGTGTGTGTATATACACACACACACACACACACACACACACACACACACACACACACACACACACACACACACATCACAAACACTCGTCTTGCACCAGCCCAACCTCACGCATTACGTAGTCATGTCTGAAAGGTCATGCATGATGTAGGCGGTAGTACCGACCCAGTGTTTACAAAGAGAACATGCAAAGGTAGTCAAACACCCTTTACAAAAAAGGTAAAAACAACATCAAAATAAGATTTGAGTTTTTTGCCCTAAACCAACTCTTTAAACCGAAGTACATAGATGAAGAGCGAACAATGCATAATGTTTCCAACATGATTACGTAATGCATCAAGTCGCGCATGTGCATTGTAGAGCTAGTGTAAGCCTAACATTTGTGGTTAAAAAGTATATAATTTTTTTTTCCAGAAAATGACTGACCGTTTTGCTAGATACCACCTGTAGAAACACACTCTCTTTCTATATGCACCAGACACTTTCTTCTTCTTATGAACACTCAATGTCTCAAGGAAAACATTATATATATGTATATTTCTATAATAATAGTATATTTCTATAATAATTATTTACATAATTATTTCTCTATTTGTTTCTCTGTTTCTGCCACAGGATATCAATTAGGAATTATACAAGCTTAAGTCTGATGATGCTAACCCTGAAACAACATACAGCACTACCAAATTTTGCTACAAGTTTGATTGCAAAATAATAACTACTGTTAATAGTAATATAGTCACAATTAGTAAGCTACTACTACATATATTGTAGAAACTTACATTTTCTGCAAATCTGCTTTGCAACAATTTGTATTGTGAAAAGTGCTATACAGACAAACTTGAATTTAATTAAATAAGACCCTTAATCCTGGTCTGGGATTGTGTAGAGCTTTTTGAGGCTTAATTGAAACTGCAATTTGGACATTCAACCCATTGGGGTCTATTTAAAGGCCTATTTAAAAAAATCTGCTGCTCTCATACAAAAAAAAAAAACTCCAGAAAATGCCAGAACTACTGCAACTTTTAATGGTACAAGGTTCTATGGTCATATGAGTTTTTGGCATACATAATATGGGTTTAAAATGATACCCAGGGATAGAAAAAGTATCCCCATGCCCACAGTTTAACTGCTGGACTTTTAATGTTGTGGGCCTGTGTTTCTGTCTGAGGTACTTGACATCTTGTTCAGATATATGGCATAATGGATTCTATCAAATACCAACAGATAAAAAAATAAAAAATAAAACCTCACTGCCTCTGCTAAAAATCTTATAATGGGCCATGGCTGGATTTTCCAGAGATACAAAACAAACATCCAAAAAAAAAAAAGAAGAAAAAAAAAAAAGAAAATAAGTCACTTGACACAAAATAAAGGTTCTGCTATGGCCATTCCAGCCCCCTGACCTGAAAATTATATTATAATTATATAGAAAATTATTAGGGTGAATTGAAGAGAAGAGACTGAAGGATCTGGAAAGATTTCTTTGGAAATGGAATGGTCTCATTCCTTTCCAGGTGTTCTCCAACCACATCAAGCATTACAAGAGCAGATTCAGAGGTCAACAACAGTGGCAAATGTGTATTGGATTAAACATTTCATAATGAGATTTTACCAGTAATTTTAATTGTTTTACTTGAAAGGTCTGTGATTTTTGTGGACTGTTTTGTGGATCTGAAAGATCAAAAGTATATACAAAAGATTTCTTTTCACAGCCTTCTTTGCTCATATTTACCAAGGGGGCTAATAAATCTGACCACAATTGTATATAGTGATCAGACAGACAGCTAAAGACATCTGTGTATGACAGGTTTCAGATGGATGCTTACCTGTGACCCCCTGGTTAGCACGTGGTAGAACTGAATTCCAAACACACGTGCCAGTTCACTTGTCCTGCCAATAATATCCTGCTGGTGGAGCAACTGGATTGTGCCACACACACGGCTCATATAATGATCCACCACTTTCCACCTGACACAACAATAGAACACCCCAAAAGATATCAGAACACACACACACACACACACACACACACACACACACACACACACACACAAAATGTAATAAACAGTACTTTGTATGACCATTAAATATGTGCACAGTACAAAAATTATATCTCATAAATGTAATGATTAACATCTGTTTGTTTCCAACATGAGGCTGAGTAATTTTGAGAAGAAAATTACTTAAGATACTATAGTCATTTTCAGAGAATGTGTCCTGAAATATTTTTATCATTTTAAATGTTGTTTTGGTTACTGTTTTAAGCATAAATATAACACAATTTAGTAGAGTTTAAGTATATGTTTGTGAATGATATATAATTTTGCAAGAAAACACAAATACTAAAAGTTAATTAAGTTAATTATTTGCGGTACATTGTTAAATGTGACACATTTCACACAATACATACATACTAACTGGTACCATACAGTATTATCAGGGTCATTCTAACAGAAACATACATTATCTGTCCTTAACTTGTTACAGTGCATAAAAAGTATTTCATCCAACAAAATTTCAAAAACTGAATGATGGTTGGTTTCTGAGAGTTGTTCTGTAAAGGATTATGTGATTTATTAGGTTCTCAAATATTTTTCTTTATTAAAAACACTTTTTAACTTTTTACAAATCCTGCCCTTATCCCCAGCCAAACTGGATCTACAGTTTTGTTATGCTAAAAACTCTTATTTAGAAAAAAAAACTCCATCAATAACAAGTTTAAGTTGTTATCACTCACATCAAATGATTAAAAACATGAAATTATACATAAATTCTACAAATAAATACTATTTCACGTTTACATAAAACACAACATAAACTGTGTGCAATATGCCTTTAAGGGTATGACTCAGAGGACATCTAATGGAGGTGAAGCTAACACTGATCAAGGATGAGTTCTGTCGATGAATTGTATGTTTTAAGCTTGTTTTTTTTTTTTGAGGAGGAGGACGAGCTAAAGCATCAGGCCCTGTCACGGTAAAACATCCCAGAAAATAATGAAAATGTTTAAAATCCAAAACATGTCTAAAAAGGTGACTAAAATTCCTTGATTGCATGCTAACAGTTTTTATGCTAGCATGCTGAGTAATGGCGGTTTAATATGGCTGACCGAGAAGGACTTACAAAACCATGTTAGATGCAATTAGGGAAATGTGTCCAGTTAGAAAATGCTATTTGTATAAAGAAAATTAATTAGGAAAGTATTCTAACATATACAAATGTGTCTGTGAGGGGGCCCGACATTTTAGGGCTGAAATACATATAAAAATGTATTTTATTCAATCATAAAAAATGCTGAGATGGCACGATATGTATCTCATGATATATCTCATGTTGTGTTCAGATTTAATAATTAGATTTTTTCTCCCAAGAGTTTTTAAGTGGAAATGTACGTTTCTCGTAGAATGACCCATCAGTTCTCTATTCGATTCTGATTTTAGCTTTAGCTAAAAGATGGATGACACAAAGACATTCACAGGAAACCCCTGCAATAAGACCAGTAATAGGCATTTGACTGATGTGAAACCAATTCCCACCTGTGCAAGTGTGTGCTGTGGTCAAACCAGTCAGAGAGTGTGCGATGACTGTAGAGAGGAAAGCGCTGATGCAGCAGGTGGAAAGCCACATTCTCAAAAGTGTAGTTATTCAATGCAGCCTGAAAACATACATGCAGTACTTGATAAAACAGAGAACAGATAAACAGTTATCTCTGGCATTCTAGGGGTATGAATTTCTAGACAACCTCAGTCTTCATAATTCTCCACATGTTGAGGACAATGCGTCCAACAATATGGATTTCCGTCATAGTGTCCGCACCATATTCATCTTTCTCTGCCATGAACCGGTTTTCCTTTGCATCTCCTGTTAAAGTAATGACATCAAATGCAACATTTGAGAAATAAGATTAAAAAAAAAAAAATGCACAAATTTGGCTAAATTTAGTTAACCCTGTATGGACATTTTGACAATGGAATTGACTAGAAGTTATTAACCAGGCTACTGCCATCTAAAAGTTTTTTTTTTGTTTTTTTTTTTTTTTTTACAGATTTCTAAAGTCTCTTATACTCATCAAGGGTGCATTTATTTGATTAAGGATACAGAGAAAAAACAGTAATACTGTGAAATATTATTGCATTATCGTGTCTGAAGCTTACATACAAAAACTACAAGAATGCTGGCCGGCGACAACCTATGACGTCACTGTCATTACCAGCGTGACCACATAGTATAAAGGGCGCCGGTCGAACACATTATCCTCTTCTTCGCCTTTAGTGACTGTTTTGATTGAAATTGTGCATTTTTGGTAAGCGTTATCTTTCTTACCTCATTTCAGCAGGGTGTTTTAGGTGTGTTTTGATCTGTGTCCTCCACGTTTGAAACGTGATCACTTACACTCTCTTTGACGTTATGTCGTCGGGTAAAGAGTATGCATGCGGTATCCCTCGGGGGCTATTGCATGCATTCTGAGCATCTTTCTATGAAGTTGCTTTGCTATCACTCTCTCTTTTTGAGGAAGTAGGGGCAGTCAATAGTGCTTTGGACAGTGGCAGCATCTCAAAGATTTAGACCATGCTGGGAGAGCCATGGTGGGTGAGTACGCTCCTATTCTTTTTCGGGTATAGAACTGGTATCTGTTCGTCAGCCACTTAGGCTTGTGTTGCAGTATGTACGGTTGGGTTTGTATGTTTCTCCTATGTATCAGATAGGACCTCCCTGTTGGTCGCAGGACCCTGGATGTCTACCATTCTGGGTCTGGAAGCCAGATTCTGTAAACAAATCTACAGGTACTACGGAGGTAGTTTCCTTTCCTATTACATAACTGCAACTCCAGGGCCTGTTGGTCTTTCTATTCAGGTAACCTCCAGTATGGCACATTTTCTCTCACCAGGTCTCTTAGACTCACAGTCCTTCTTCCAGGTGAGCTCTCTGAAGTTTCACTTCAAGGGATGCCCTGGACATCCCTGGCTGGACACCTCGCCTTAAGAGGCTACCTTTCTGAGATTACTCTACCCATGTGTTCGCCCTGAGGGGCATCCTGTTTCAGGCATCCACCCAATCTTCAGACATCCATCAGAGTGGGGACACCCCTCTTGTTGTCTAATGGTCTATTGAGTTGCTCCTCCATGGAGCTGGCTTGACTGGGATATTGATAAAAGTGTTTCTGCGGAAACCATTTTGAGTGTTGACTCTGAGGAGCAACTGTTCTCCAGGCATGATTGGGCCTTTGACATTTGTGTCAGATCTGCGGGTCTGGCTAGAATAGGGCATATGTTTTCTATCGAGATAGAAAGCACAGACCACTATAGGTCGGTAATAGCTAATGCCCCTCTTTAGCATGGCGATGTTCTCCTCTCTGCAACCCATCGCTAGGTACTATGGGTGTAGTTTCCTTGATCGCTGGGTCCCTGTCACATCACTGCAACCCTAGGACCTCTGGTCCTTCTATTCAGGTAACCTTCAGTTGACTCCCTACCCTATGGCATTGCTTTCCATTCAGTGAATCCGTCACTCTGAGGAGTAGACTGAATTTCACTGTCCTTTTGGAGCTTAAGTGAGAAGAGTTTCTGCAGAAACCCTACCTGAAGCTGGCTCTGAGGACCAGTAACTCTCTAGGTTGGACCTGTAGATGTAGCGCCACTGTTGGTTACTCTGAGGCTCCCCTGCCTGGAGGGCTGGCCTAGGTGCTTGCCTCAGTCCCAAGGCTGTAGGCACCGGTGCACTTCATATCACATGAGTTATTTCAGTGAATTTCTTAGAACAACCGATTCCCCCTCAAAGCTGGATCTCGTTCTGATATGCTCTCTTGATGCTCATCTCGGGACTTGGCAGTGCTCCCCTTACTATGACAGGGTTTCGTAGCACGCCACCCTAGGGCGGAACAGGTGGGTCCTTCTCTCCATTGAGGGTTAGGCTCTTACCCTATGACTGCTGAATGCTCCATAACCTCATCGGATTTGTCAGCTGCTTGACCTCTTTCTCAACTCTTGTAATGTCTTTCTAACATTAGATGAGCATGGCACTGCTCCCCTCAAAGAAACCAAGTTGTTTTAAGCACACTATCTTTGGGCAGTAATGACAGGCCCTCCACTCTTTGAAAGTTAGGTCCCTACCCTATATCTGGTGAATGTTTCATGACACTACATTGGATTAGTTGGCCAACGGAATGAAGGTCTCTTGTGAGCATGCTGTTCCCTTTCGAGCAATTAACTTTCCTCTTATTCTAAGAGTTGAATTTCTCTGGTCCGGGGCATTCCACTCAGGCTGCTTAATATTGAGCATTATAGTGTTCCCCTCATTTCGGAGGGTCACGGAGGGTTTCCCAAAGCCTTGTTATATAAACAATATTTTAGTGCCCAGGCTAGCACTAGCTTTTTGTGTTCTTTCTAAAAATTCTGTATGGTGGGGACTATGCATTCAGCTTCGTACCCTCTCTTGAGATGCTAGGCCCAGGTGTCTTGGGACAATCTTAATTTATGTATCCTTTGATACTTCTATTGGGGTTCTGATAACCCGCTCGACCAGCTCCCCGAGCAAAACCCCTAGTTGACGAGCCAACGTCTAGGCTACAGTCCTGGACAATTGGCTATATCCCTTAAAGGAATCTCTTGCTTTCTGATTCCAAGTCTGAGCTCTGCCTTAAAGGTCAAGCTTCTTTCAGCCTTGCTCTTACAGGTAAGTCCTTTGTTATGCAGCTCAGGCCTTTGGTCGAAGGGATTAAGTCACTGACAGCCGCCTGGACATCACTGGGGCAGCTCCCTCACCTTGGATGGTGTTCGCCTTTGCCTTTTTTCAGCTTGCACTCCCCTCAGAATGGCAGCATGGGTATAACCGTTCCTCATAGCGCCCTCTAGAGGACACAGACACAGTTTGATGTTCCCTCGAAAGGGAACATCTCAGGTTACGCATGTAACCGTGGTTCCCTGAGAAGGGAACGAGACACTGCGTCCTCTAGCTTCATCGCCATGCTTCGGACATGAGCTTCAGACGAAGAAGCCGATGATGTGTTTGACCGTGAATGTGGTTGCATCGGTAATGACGTCATAGGCTGTCTCTGGCCAGTACTGTTGTAGTTTTTGTATGTGAGCTTCAGACACGGGTCACAAAGGAGATGTTCCTCCCATAGCACCCTCTAGAGGACGCAGTATCTCGTTCCCTTCTCAGGGAACCATGGTTAAATACGTAACCTGAAACATTTTCTGTTTCAGTACACTCTATATGTGGAAGGAAAAAGAAAAGGATTTCACCCATCCAAGTGCACACACACAGCAGTGAGAAGTGAACAAACACAGACACTGTGAACAGTGGGTAGCCAATGCTGCGACACCCGGTTCGGTGCCTTGCTTAAAGGAGTCTCACCTCAGTCGTGGTATTGAGGGTGGAGAGACCGCTGGTTAGAGTTAAATCATCTAAACCAACAACATGTATGTTAGACCCTATCCTATCTAAACTACTAAAAGATGTGCTTCCAGATATCCTAGATCCTCTTCTGAATATTATAAACTCATCACTGTCATTAGGATATGTCCCCAAAACCTTCAAACAGGCTGTTATTAAGCCTCTCATTAAAAAAAAACCACAACTTGACCCTAATCAATTGATTAATTACCGATCTCAAATCTCCCTTTTCTATCAAAAATACTAGAGAAGGTAGTATCCTCACAGTTATGTTCCTTTTTAGATAAAAATAATATCAGTGAGGATTTCCAGTCAGGATTTCGACCTTGTCACAGTACTGAAACCACTCTCATTAGAGTAACAAATGACCTGCTCTTATCATCCGACCGTGGTTGTATCTCTCTATTAGTGCTACTGGATCTTAGTGCTGCGTTCGATACTATTGACCACGACATTCTTTTGAATAGACTTAAAAATTATTTTGGCATTAGTGGTAGTGCATTAGAATGGTTTAAATCGTACTTATCTGACCGCTATCATTTTGTAGCAATAAATGAAGAGGTATCGTATCAATCGCAAGTTCAGTATGGAGTACCTCAAGGCTCAGTACTAGGACCATTACTTTTTACGCTTTATATGTTACCCCTTAGGAGATATCATCAGGAAACATGGTGTTAGCTTTCACTGTTACGCTGATGATACTCAGCTCTATATTTCTTCAAGGCCTGGCGAAACATACAAAGTTGAAAAACTAATGGAATGCATAGTTGATATTAAAAACTGGATGACAAGAAATTTCTTACTGCTAAATTCTGAAAAAACAGGTGTTAATTATTGGGCCAAAAACCTCAGCAAGTAATAACTTAAAACACAGCCTAATACTTGATGGCTGCTCTGTAAATTCATCATCATCAGTTAGGAACCTAGGTGTGTTATTTGATAGCAATCTTTCCTTCGAAAACCACATTTCTAGCATTTGTAAAACAGCATTTTTCCATCTTAAAAACAGTGAAATTACGACCTATGCTCTCAAAGTCAAATGCAGAAATGTTAATTTATGTGTTCATGACCTCCAGGATAGATTAGTGCAATGCTTTACTGGGTGGTTGTTCCACACGCTTAATAAACAAACTCCAGCTGGTCCAAAATGCAGCAGCTAGAGTTCTTACTAGAAACAAAAAGTATGAGCATATTAGCCCGGTTCTGTCAACACTGCACTGGCTTCCTATTAAACATCGTATTGATTTTAAAATCTTGCTAGTTACTTATAAAGCCCTCAATGGTTTAGCTCCTCAGTACTTAAGCGAGCTCTTATCACATTATAGTCCCTCACACCCGCTGTGTTCTCAAAACTCTGGCAATCTGATAATACCCAGAATATCAAAATCTGCGGGTGGCAGATCATTTTCTTACTTGGCACCGAAACTATGGAACAATTCTGTTCGGGAGGCAGACACACTCAGTCAGTTTAAATCTAGACTAAAGATCTATCTCTTTAACCTGGCCTACACTTAACACATTTAAATATTTCTAATATTCAGATCCGTTAAAGGATTGTTAGGCTGCATTAATTAGGTCAACCGGAACCGGGAACAACTCCCATAACACCTGATGCAAGAAAAATGGAATCTATGCTAATATTGTCTGTCTCCTGCTTATTCCGAGGTCTGATCCAGTATGAATCCTGAAGAGTTGGCCACTGCAGTTTCCCTTGATCCAGTTTGTATCCAGATAGTGGGTCAGTACATATAGACCACCTCTACAGGTCTGCATGGGAGTACAAACTACTTGTTTATTGGTCAGAGGAGAACTGACCCCCTGACTGAGCCTGGTCCCAAGGTTTTTTTTTTCTCCATCAGTGTCACAGATGGAGTTTTGGTTCCTTGCCACTGTCGCCTATGGCTTGCTCAGTTGGGGACAACAACTACATTGGGGAAAACTAAATTGGGGACAATTTATTAATTTGGAACTACTGATTAATTTCCTCAAACTAAAATTGTTTAAAGTTTCTTTTTGGATTATTGATATATTACTTTCCCATTTGATACTGTAAAGTTGCTTTGACACAATTTGTATTGTAAAAAGCGCTATATAAATAAAGCTGACTTGACTAGAGCTGTAATCGGGCCTTAAAAATTAAGTCCGACACTGAGCGCAAGCCCGAACCCGGCCCAAGCCGGTGTAAAATTACAGAAATTAAGCCCAAAATCTTCAGCTCTAGCGCTGGTTATTCATTTCCTCCACCTACAATCCCTGCCAGACTGGAGACTTGAAGTTTACAAGACTTGAAGGTTACAAGTCCGACTCTCTAACCATTAGGCCACGACTGCCCCCTCTCTGATGCAAAGCTAAATTTTCCTTCAGCTTCAGTGTCACATGATCATGCTGCTATATTATCAATGTTGTAAATAGTTTTTCCTTAATATTATTTTAGCTTAATATTATTTTGGAACCGGTGATATTTTTGTCAAGCTCTGACGTATCATGACATATGCATGGCAGTAAAATCACATGTGACAATGATTTGGAACACTGTTGTTTACAACAGAGAGGGAGTATACTGTTCAAACAAAAACCTTTGCCAGCAGTTTAACCAGTAAAGTCTTATTAAAGAACCTGCCATTACATTGGCTGATGATGCCAAATTCAGCATACACATTCTTTTTTGACTCTCAAAATAAAGCCACCTGCTGACTTTTAATTCAACTGACTGCATATTTTAATTAAAAGACCATGGATTCAGCTAAGAATCATCTTATGTTATAAAGAGAGATTTTTAACAGGCCCAAATTGGCTAATCAGGAACACCAGGAGAATTCCTGGTGGGCCGGTCTGTTTTTCTGGCCACGAGGGCTAGTGTTGGTCTAATGAAAATGTGTTTCAATAGCATAATTTTCTGTTTCTATTTGGCTTGCCATTTATACCCAGAAACTGACTTTAGTGTGTTTTTCTTGTGCATATGATATGCAATTTTTTGGCGTGCATATGATAAGCAGTTTTGGCATGTTTATGATATGCAATGTCTTGGCGTGGATATTTCTGCATATAAATAGTACACCAAATGGAAACAGAAACTTGTGGTATTGATATGCACTTTCATGAGATCAGATGCTGCACTCACAGCAACCCCACTTTTTTTTTTTTTTTTATATAAATGGGCCAGTCTAAGGCATGAAACTCCAGGGCTGAAAAGGAGTCCCACTCTCGCCCTGATTTTTACCCACATGTTGAATGGGCTTTATTTGTTTATTTTCGAAAAACAACAGACATTCAAAAGGTATCTTTAAAAAGAAACATTTTGATTAGATTTCAGTAAACAAAAATAAATAATTTATTATTAAAACTGCTGTGTGTTGCTTAGTTCCAAACAAGGCCACAGCAGAGCTATTGTGGCTTTCTATGCAAAAACAGGGAATAAACAGATACATTATTGCTAAATTAGCTAATTTTACCTGGGACACGGGAGAGTTGCTGGCACAGGTCCACACCAAGCACTGATGCACGTTGCAGTAGGTACCCCCAAGAGTGCATTTGGACCTCATATCCAACCAGAATGTCTGGGTCATACCTGGTGGTGGGGGTTCATGAGTTTATTTGATGAACTGGGTGTATAGCTTTATCATCATCATCATCATCATCATCATCATCATCATCATCATCATCATCAAAATTCAGTAAAAATGTACTCGCCCTAATATTTTTTTTAAACCAGTAAGCTGTCCACCAACTAGCAGCTTTGAACAGCTTGCAACATTAACACAAAAGAATACTTATTGATAATTCCAATTTAGGAAAGAGATTGTCATTTTTGGGGCAAGAAACCCAAGATCACTCACAGAACACATCCTCGCATTCAGGCTTTTACATATGTAGTTGCACCATATCAGTCCACTGTATAACTCCATATCAAGTATGTAACCCACACACTTTTCTATCATGTTCTAATCACTCATTGTGTATGTCCTTTTAATAACTATTGAATGGCTGAAGGGTTTATATCAGGGATAGGCAACTTCGCTCCTGGAATGCTGATGACCAGCAGATTTTCCAACAGCAGAGTTTAAAAACTTAAGACTTTAAAAACTAGGCTTTTACCACCACTTTGTGCCCGTTTGCATTCAAGTGCTGTTCAGCGTGCTCCGGCTTGCAAGCCAGTTGCTCATCTAAAATCATGAGGAGAAATGCCATTTAGTCTCGTCAAACTTTTCTTCTCTCTTTATTGTGCTTTAGTTTATTTATTTTTTTTTTCAGTTGAGAGTTCCATGTTCTAAGCTAAGTTTTGCTGCAAAGCTGTGTATCAGACACCTGTGCCCAGCGTGTACCAGCGTACACTACTCCACACCATCCTTCAGCCTTCAGCCTACTTCTAATGACCATTAGACCTCCTGCCAATAGACAACCTTGGAAAACCCCTTTCT